>JAKSZU010000021.1:9926647-10526647 GCA_026018925.1 Tupaia tana
GTACTGTCTTAGATCAAAGCCCTTTCTGTAAGATAGTGGATGCAAACCATGAGCATAAAGATAGCTGTCTGCAGCTTTTGATTGATACACATTCTAGACTTCACTCCAGACAAACTAACTGAATCGCATATAGAGGGGAAAACTGATGAGTGATTTCAGTATCCTCCAGCAATGCCCAACAGGCGCCATGAAGAATTATATATTTTCTGCTAGCCAGAAAATTGCTGCATAAAACTTTTTATTATCTATTCTCCTCTTAAAAAGATAACAAGAATTTATTGAGTGCTTCCATTAATGCTGGGCTTTTCACAGTGGGAAAGACAATGACACTGTAGTGTAAGATGCTTACCCATCCTGAAATCTTAATATCTATTTGAGACAGTAAGATTTATGGACAGGAGAAAAATATATAATGAGTGAGAGCTGATTGTACCATGAGGTACAACCTAAAAGTTGAGAGAAAATCAGAGAATACTAAAATCGTAGGATGAAACTAGTCACGAAGGACAGGTTTTGAGTTTGGCTCCCCGTCCGGTGGTAGTATAAACTGATCTAGCTGTTACATCATAGATATTCAGTGTATATACAAGTGTGTAATAGTGAGAAATAGGAGAGTCAGGTGTTCAATCAAGCAAAAGCAACATCCTCAAATCCCTCTCTGTACCATCTTATTCTTTATGATGCAGTAGATACACTCACTAGTAACAGTTGACGTGCACTAGCTTTGATATTCTGTAATATGCACATGTTCTTTGTTAGATTCCATAGCAAGTCCTCACCATTTACCCCTCCTCATTTACCACCCTACTTAATGCAAACTCCCGTACTGTGACTGTCCTCCTACTCCAGTGGGTGGAAAGTTCCTGTTCTTGTCTAAGGATGACCCCTCTGCTGCTGTCCTGGAGCCCATCCCCTGTCACACACTCCAAGACTTCCTCCTGCAGTTAAACACACTTTTCTCTTACACCATCAATCTCTCCTTTCCCACTGGCTCCATCTCAGTATAATAGTATTCAGATCTGTCCTAGGATTTCCCTTGACTTTTTATCCCCCCTCCAGGTTCCTCCCCATTTTTTTCTTTACTCTTCACAGCAAATAGAGCATTGTCTCAATATTTTCACATCCCATTCTTCCTTCATTTGACTCTAAGTAGGTTTCCAGCTCCAGTACTCACTGAAATCTCTGTTTAAGGTTGCCAGTGACCTCCATTTTACCACAGTAATGGGTATACTCCTATCTGCCTCTTGCTTTAGTCTTCACAAAATTTGACAGAGTGGACTGCTCTCTCCTTCTAAGGCATTCTGTGTCTCTGGCTGCCAGGATGCTATGTTCTATGACTTTTCTCCTAACTGTGATGCCTCAGCTTTCTTTGTTGGCTAGCTTTCTCGTGAAGTGGTGACTTCTATGCACTCTGCTTCAGCTATATTCTCAATCTGGATCCAGTTTTATGGCCTTAAATGTAGTGATAACCCGATGACTACCAGATGGATAAACCCAGCACTGGCATCTCCATTGAGCTCCACATTTTTATGTCTAAATGTCTACTTCCAAGGTTTCTATGATTCAAAACCAGATTCTCGCTTCACACCTACTCCTCTCTAATCCCTCCTCCAATATTCTTCCCATAGTCTTTCCCCAGTTCGGTAAATAGCAGCAAGGCAGTTTTGCCTTCACCCCCACTCCAATCTAATGCATCTTATGCCCTTTTAGATATAATGCCAAAATATGCCGTTGGAACCAGCAGATAGCACAATGGTTACGTCGCTGGACTCCTAGGTAGTCAACTGTGGTTCCAGCCCCAGACCTGGCAGCTTAAACTCACGCTGGGTACATATGCGTGTGTGCCCAAAATCCCAAGAGGAGAATACGGGAGAAGAGATTGTGGCATGGTCATCCCCCTAGGGAGTGAGAACTCACTTTCTGTCTCTCTCTGTCTCTCTGGTGAGTGCATGCACCCTATAGCAAAAATCCCTCTTAAAAAAGAAAAAAGACCCTCTGTTTACCTAATTCTCTTCATTGCATAACTACCATCATGTGTTGCCGAGATCACTAGAATAGTCTCTTAACGGCCTTTTTCTCACATCCACTCTAACTCCATTACAGTTCAACTATCAGAGTGATCTTTTAAAAAAAATTAGATAACAATACTTCCCTGCTTCAGCCTCTCCAAGAGCTTCCCATAGCTCTTATGATGAAATCTGAACTCCTGACACTGTGCACAGGCTGGACTTTGCTGACCTCTCTGATCTGATCTTCCATTCTGTCACCAGGATGTCCTCCCAGTGTGGCCTTATTGCTGACACCCTTCATCATGCAGGTGTCACTAACTGTGACCTCCTCAGTGAGCTATTCCCTGACCTCATAGTAAAATTTAAATGGATAGTTGAGCTGGACAGAGTACAGTGTTGAGCAGGACAGACTGTAGTAGTTGTTACTAGAATGTCCAGAAACAACCAATGGGGGGTTATTTTATTTTGGAATGGGTCGAATAGTTTTGTACCATCTACTCTGATGGAATAATTTTCAGTATGCCTCATCACCTTTTTAAAAAACATTTATCATTTTTAATTTGCATACATCATTAAACATCTTTATAGGTACAGAGTGGTCTTTAAAAACATGTATATGATGTATAATAAGCAAATTAAGGATATTAAAATATTTACTACCTTCAACATTTAACTTTATGTACTGCTATGAACATTCAGGACCTGCTCCATTGGTTATTCTGGAAGTATGTACCTAATTGTGACATTCTTTATTGTGGAATATAGTTCTAAAGAAACACACATTAATTAAAAATCAGGCAACAAAACGTCTCATAAATTAATGAGGAAGGATTTTTGGAGACAAAGATGATCTTAACATAGTCAACGAAAGAAGAATTTGTAATTTCCATATAGAGGACTGTGGGAGATAGTTTATAATCTGATAAAATCTGTTTTATTATTAGAGATACATAAAATTATTCATAGCAATAGCTCATTAGGAAGAGATAGAAAAAAAAAATCACTTTTACTGACTCACTCCGTTTTCTTTTAAGACCAAAGTACTGTATTGTGCATAAAGACATAAATCCTCAAAGCAACAAAAACAAAAGTAAATTGGAAAGAGATGTTTAAAAGCAAAGAAATGGTAAAGTCAGTGACTCAGTGATTTATAGGCTTTACAACATTCTTGATTTTAGCCTTCTTTGAATTCACTCCAGTCTCAGCTACTTGTAACAGTTTGGGCTTTTCCTCTGTTATCTAGTTTTATGCAATGACTAATGGTTATAATACATAAATTGAAACATGTGAGAAAACTTCAATTAATTGGTGAGTTTATACTTACAATAGTTGGAATCTGCATTTTTAGCCTTTTAGTAGAAAATTTAATCCCGACATTCAATGTTATTCTCAATGTATGTGGACTTACCCTTTTTACATAGTTGTTTTGTATTCTCATACTTCTATTTATTTCCCTTGAATTTTCCTAGTGTAGTATTTCCTGAAGAGCTGGTTCAGTTTTGGCAAATTCTTTCAGCATTGGTTTATCCAGGAGTGGCTTTTGTTTCTCCTTCCCATTGGAAGGATAATCTTGCCAAGTATAGTACTCTTGGCAGAAATTGTTTTCCTTTCAGCATTTTAGATATGTCTTACCATTCTTTCCTTGTCTGCATTGTTTCCATTGAGAGGTCCCATGTTAGTCTAATGTGGTAACCTTTGTAAGCAACTTGGTGTTTCTCTCTTTCCATTTTAAACATATTGTCTTTGTCTCATTACTTTCTTTTTTTTTAGAGAGAGAGATTTTTGCTATAGAGTGTGCTCACCAGAGAGACAGAGAAAGACAGAGAGAAGAGAAATCGAGAAATTACCCCCCCCCCCCACCCACGCAGAGAGGATGGCCATGCGACAATCTCTTCTCCATTCTCTGCTTGGCATTTTGGGAACATATGCACATGAGCCAAGCATGGGTTTTAAGCCACAAGGTCTGGGACTTGAACCATGGTCAACCATGTGGAAGTCCAATAATGTAATCTTTATACCATCTGCCGGTCCCTGCCTCATTACTTTCTAAGGTCATTCTATTTCTATGGCTTATGAGTGCATTATTTAAATCAAATGTGTGGTTTTTGTGTTGTATATTTACACTGATGCTTAGACTTTATTAGATAGGTCCTCAAATGGTTCATTGATACTATCTAATTGATCTTTAACGACTAAAGGAAGTCATTTCAGAAATGTTTCTGTACTTTAGGTTTTTAATTGTGCTTATTATTATTAAAAGGTATTATTGTTTTTTTTTGAAGGTCTTAAACTATCACTATCATTTCATAATGGTTTGGGGTAGCTAAGTAATAAAAGTGTCATTTGTAGATTCAAATGAAATTTTCTGGGGGCAGTTGTGACAGCAATACTATGTAGATGAGAACACAAAAATCATCTAGGGGGAACCAGCAGTTAGCGTAATGGCTATGTCGCTGGACTCCCACGTAGTCGACTGCGGTTCGCGTCTCGGACCCGGTGGCTTACAACTCACGCCGGGCGCGTGTGCGTGCGTGCCCAAGATTCCGAGAGGAGAATGGAGGAGAAGGGATTGCGGCGTGACCATCCCCCCTGGGGGGTGATTTCTCGCTTTCTGTCTCTATGTCTCTCTCTGTCTGTCTGGCGAGCGCACGCGCCCTATAGCGAAAAACCTCTCAAAAAAAAAAAAAATCATCTAGGGATGGAGCATGTTAATCTGCTTCATATTATTTTCTGCTTCAGATATGAAGTTCTTTCTGTGGAAGAATAGATTAGGTGCAAAATTGTGTGCATCTTTAAGACTTGGTTTTCTTTCTGGATAGCATACTCTCAGCATCATCAGTTGATGGTTATTGAGCAACACTTTATCAGTCAGTTCAGTGGCAGTTGGGACTATCAGTTACCATATTCAATGCATTTGTGCAAAGAAGAAACAACAAATGTTTAAAGATTTTTTTTTTCTTCCATGAGAGAGAAGGAGAAACAGAGACAGAGACAGAGGTATCCACAACAAGGTCTTCATGCCACAATCCTTTCCCAGTCTCAGTCGACCAGGATCATGGCCTCCCTTGTGTGTTCAGGGAGGTCTTAGGACCTGAACCCAGGACCCTTCCCATGTGAATCCAGTTGCATTACCACTGTGACAACACCTGGCCCCAATTTAATTTTATATCTTTTGAAGCCTTTTTCTCCCACCTCATTTTAAATTTTATTACTCAAAGTAAAATGAGTGTGTTGCCTATCTAGGTTTTCCTCTTAAATTTCCAAGTTTTTTCCTAAGGTACATTTATGTACTACAGATATGTCTGTTGTATCCAAGTCTAACACCTGAATTTACACAATGGCCAGGCATTCTATAAATATGTTACAAAGTAAAGTCATTTATTCAAGATATTATATATAGTTCATGACCAGCAGATGATGTAATGGTTACATTAACTGCGGTTAGAGTCCCAGACCCAGAGGCTTGAAACTCATGCTGGGTGCGTGTGCATGTGTGCTCAAAATCCCAAGAGGAAAATGAAGGAGAAGGGATTGTGGCGTGGCCATTCCCCCTGGGGAGTGATTTCTCACTTTCTGTCTCTCTAGTGAGCACATGTGCATTAAATCAAAAAATCTCTCTAAAAACAAACAAACAAAAAACCATAGATATTTTGTAGGATATTATGGGAAACTGGCCCCCTTCAGGTGTTCTCTCTCTATATATATATACATATATTTTTTTGAGAAGTTTTTTGCTATAGGACACGTGCACTTGCCAGAAAGACAGAGAGAGACAGACAGAAAGTGAGAAATCACCCCCTCAGGGGGGATGGCCACGCTGCAATCCTTTCTCCTCCATTCTCCTCTCAGGATCTTGGGCACACATGCACATACGCCTGGCTTGAGTTTCAAGCTGCCAAGTCCATGATCCGAACCACAGTCAGCTGTGTGGGAGTCCAGCGGCATACCATTGCACCATCTGCTAGTCCCCTCTGAGACCATTTCACACTTTCATTAAGCTGGGAAGACAATTTATCAGGATACATATGTATACACACACAGATATATATAAACATATATAGTGTGTGTGTTTATAATTATATGTGTGTAGTGTGTACATGTTTGTTTGTTTGCCTGTGTATTTATATTTTTATGTCCTCAAACTTTGTGGTTTTAACCATTAATTTGAATTTTCTACATATCACTGTATAAAAAGATTTCACTATATTTTAAATATTTTCTTTCAAGCTAAAATATAACCATGCTAAGCAAAATTAAATGTAGCCACACAACTCAGACATAGAAAAATACATCCTCAGCAGATAGTGTAATGGTTACATCTCTGGACTCCCATATGGTCGACCACGGTTTGAATCCTGGACCCAGCGGTTTGAAATTCATGTCAGGCATGTGCTATTCCCCCAAAAGGAGAATGGAGGTAAAAGGATTACAGCATGGTCATCCCCCTTGGGGATGATTTCTCACTTTCTGTCTCTCTGTCTCTTCGGTGAACACATGTACCCTATAGCAAAAATCTCTCTAAAAAAAAAAAGAAAAGAAAAGAAAAAAAAGAAATACATCTCTCATTTGCTATAATCCATACATCCCAGGAAAAATTTGCAACCCCATTCCCATAGGCATATCAGGGATACACCACTGATTCAGATACCACATTTAGATAAACCGATACGAGAATATATATACACACTTACACACAGATGAAAAAATCTCTAGACAAACTGTCTATGCATTTTACTGTCAGGAGGAGTGTGGAGCTATCCTTAAGCTAATTCAGTTGACTTAGAAATGTATATAAAATCAGGTTTTCTAATTTAACCAGTAGGCTACATTGCTTTCCATGGAAACCTCCCATTTTTTGACTTTAGGTAGAATAAATCGGTGAGGAGGAAACTAAAATACTGAACTGACAGCTGGCTTGGGGAAAACAAAAGTAATTGGCCTCTATTTAAAAGGCCAAGGGACAGCAGTAGCGTAATGGCTATGTTGCTGAACTCCCATGTGGTGGACTGCAGTTTGAGTCCCAGACCCGGTGGCTTGAACTCATGCCGGGTGCGTGTGCGTGCATGCCCAAGATCCCGAGAGGAGAATGGAGGAAAAGGGATTGTGGTGTGGCCATTCCCCCGGGGGGTGATTTCTCACTTTGTTTCTCTGTCTCTCTGGTAAGCGCACGTGCCCTGTAGCAAAAACCTCTCAAAAAAAAAAAAAAAAAAAAAAAAAAAAAAAAAAGGCCAAACTGTTTTGGGACATAGTTTGGAAGGACAGTTAATGACTGGACTCTCGCAGACCCCCTTCTCAATGTGTTTGCATTGCCTCGGAATTATATAATTGAGATTTAATAACAGAGCATTGTTTTGTTCACCTTACTGTTTCATATGGTAGGGAAATGAGTAAAACATTTTAGAGAAATTTTATTAATTATTTATTAGTTTACTTACTGTTTACTATCGATGAGACAGTATCTTTCCAAATTCCTTTTGTGCTTTCTGAACTTTTTTTTTTCATTCCATTCACATTGTTTCTAGGGTACTAGAACTTATTTGGTCAGAATAATTTCAACATGGCCTAAATTGTATTCTAAGTACATTAACAAATCTTTTGGATCATTTTAAAAAGGGAAATGACATCAACATGATAAGATTTTATTTTAAAGGGATCATTCAGGTTTGGTCTGCCCTCTGGACATTTTTCTGGACAACAATCCAGGGAGAGAAATGGTGGTAATTTGAATAGGGTAGATGCAGTAAAAATGATGAGAAGTGGTTTAACTTAGTATATATTTAGGTAGTAGGGAGATCAGGATTCACATGGAATGGGTGTTGGGAATGAAACTAACCTAAGCAACCAGGGGAATGTCTTCACTGCTGGGTCTCCAGTACCTATACCAGTATCAAGCACCTAGCAGGCACTCAGTAAATATTCTTTAACTGAGGTTACCATACACTTCAGCTTATACCTGACTTTTTCAGTTAACCCCTTCCATTTCCACTTGGAAATTTATCCCTTTCCAAAGTCATCATAATGGCTAATGTTTGTTGAGCACTTACTATGTTTCAGGTAGTTTTAAATGTCTCATATGTATTAATTCATTTACTTCTAAAAGAAATATTTGTTGGTTTAATTTACAGTTGAGGATTGAAGCACAGAGATTTTTTTTTTTAATTGACAGAGTGTGCATACTTTCCAGAGAGAGACAGAGAGAGAGAGAGAGAGAAAGAGAGGAAGGAATAAAGGACTCCCCAATGGGACACCAACATTCCTTCTTCTCCTGCACCCTGTAGGGATTTTGGACATGCATACACATGTGCCCATGAGTTTTTTAAGTCACCAGGACTAGGACTCAAACTGCAGTTGGCCATGTGGGATCTGGCTCCCTTAACCACTTGGCCACAGAGCCAGCCCATAGCACACAGAGATATTAAGTAACTTGCCCAAGGTCACACAGAAAATAAGTAGAAGAGTTGAATTTGAATCTAGAATATCTCTGGCTCTAGAACCCATCCTTGAACCATTATACCATTGTGCCTCTGAAGTCTTCGTTAAACTTATTCTCTCTCATCTCTCATTTTCACTGCATTGCCATTCTCTTAACCTAGAGTGCTTTTCCTCCTTATTATTTTTACTTTTTTCTTTTAATTAAGATAAGAGTGTGTGCACAAGTAAATGAGAGAAAGAGAAGCAGAGAGTGGGATAGCAAAAACACACTCTCCTATCATACCTGGTCATGCTGCAATCCTTTTTTCCTCCAATTCTTCATCCCTTCAGGGTCTTAGGCATTCTGCATGCCTCGTGTGTTTCTTCCAGGACCAGGATTCAAACCTCAGGGGCCATGTGGGATTTGGCTTCCTCTGCACAGAGCTTAACTCCTAACTATGGGGCCAGTCCTCCCCTTAGTAGTTCATGGCTAATACTCACTCACTCTTAAATGACTCAACTGTATTAGGTGTCCTCGTTATTATCCTATAACACCCAGCACTCCTCCCATCATGGCACTTTTAGCCCTACACTGTCATTGCTGATTTAATCGTGTCCTCTACTAGACTTAAGCTGGAAGGGAGCTTGGGCCATAGTTACTTTGGTCATATGTGCATCCTTGGTACTCAAGTAGTGCTTGGCTCACAGGATTCAGTGGATTGAAGAATGAGTGGCCGCCATCTTTTACCCCTTCATAGCCTTGCACATGTGGTCTGCTTGGAATGCCCTTTTCTTTTCATCATGCTCTTTGCAGTTGGCAAGTTTTTACTTATCTTCTAGCCTTGGCTTAGCTGTTTCTTATCCTGGGAGGCTTCCTGTGACCTGTCTTCATTCACAGGGTAGAGTTCAGAGCTCCTGTTCGAATACTCACAATGACCATTGGCAATCACGTATGCGTGCTTTATGTCTACCCTTTTTATTATTGCCTAAGAAAGATTAGACTATAACCCATTAGCAAGTGTAATTGGGACACATCATTTGTCTAGGGACTGTGTCCAGTATTTAAAAAATAAAAATAGAGTGTAGTAAAATAGAATAGAAAAGAACACATTAAATAGAGTAAGGCTAACAATAGGAAGGCTGTCCAGTGTCAAAAAACAGAATGTAGATTTTAGTAATAAAACATTTCTTCCTTGACTCAAAGTCCTGCTTTGCACTCACTGACAAAATTACTGGTTGATGTTCGGTAAGCTACTTAACCTTTTTTTACTTCAGTTTTCACACATGAAAAAATAGGAATAATGATAGGACTAGTTTCACAGAATGATTGAAGATTAATCAACTTAATATCTATAAGGAGATTAGAACATGTTGTGTGTTAGTGCTTGTAGTCTTTTGTTTCCTATATTTACATATGTTATATATACATGCACATACACTGAATTACACTGAATTTTTTTATTGTGATTTGCTATAAAGAATGCACTCTGTTCTAGACTGAGTCTTTGAAAGCAAAGATTTTGTTTTAATCTTCTTTAAGACTGCTCTGATTTATATGTATGTGAAAGGACCTTCTTTTTTATTTTTTTTCTTGTAGAATAGACTGAAGAAACTTGAAGTTATCACTTTGTGTTACACAATTATCCAGCGTATAAGTAGAAAATGAAAAGCAAATAAAGGAGAAGCATGTAAATATGTAACTGGTGTTACTATATTCCCATAAGAGAACATTAAGTTTCACTCTGAATTTTTGTGCAGCCCAGGCCAAGAAAGTGCCGTCATGGACTGACGACTTCTTTCTCTGGTGAAAGGATATACATCAGTTTTTCAAGAGAGACAAGCTTTTTCCTGATACTAAATCACAAAAGAGAGTTATCACATGACTTTATACAAGAAACATAGAGAACAATTTTGATAGAACTTTGCACGCCTAATGAACAATAAAAGGTTATTGAGATAGCTTGTCATAAGAATCAAAAGTTGTAGCTTTTGATTAAGTTTTGTTTCAAACATGATAGTGACAGCTAAAATATACTAAATGATTACTGTGCACCGGTCTCTGTTTTAAGCAATGCTCACAACAATCCTGTGAACAATAACTCTTATTCCTCCCAAGGCCAAGGTACAGGGAAGGAAGTCTATTGTTACCAAGAAGCAGAAGTAATGAAGTAGAAAAATGGTCACAGAGAAAAAGGAATTAATAAGTTAGAAAGCAAATAGATGGTATAAATTAGAGTTTTCTAGACTCCTCTGGATTTTCAGGGCTACCTTGATCCAGAACCCTCCCCCAGGTTCACCTCTTTAACGACCCAGTTGTTTAATAATCTAGATTTAAATTTCCATGAAATCCCCTTACTTAAGCTTAATTGAAACAATATTTTATCCTTAAACCAAAGTAACCAGATAAATGCATTGTTAAACAAGGGAATTGTTGTCTTAAGGATTAATTTGGCTTAAAAAATTTTTTTCCACTTCAAGACCAAAACAGTTGGCTAAGCCCTTTTGCTTCTTATATTTGAAAATGACCACATGTAATTACAAAGTATAATACATTTATACTATCATGAGAAAGGAGGAGAAAAAAAACTATAGAGCTCAAGATTTCCAGAAATATAATTTCAGAAAGCAGTTAAAATATTATCAGGCATAAAAGTGACATTTCATAATGATAAATGGAGTTGATTCATTAAAGACATATTTCTAAATGTTTGTGCTCTTAATGATAGGACTTTATAATACAGAACACCAAAGCTGATAGAATGGAGAAATAGACAAGCCTACAATTATAGTTGGAGATTACAAAACTGTTCATTCAAGAACTGATAGAAAAATCCATAAGAATTTGGAAGCTTTGAACACTACCATCAATGACCTTAAACAATTGATGTTTACAGAATATTCCACCAAGCAACAACAGACGGCACATCATTTTTAAGTTTACATGGGACATTTACAAACACAGGTGATATTCTAAACTAGAAAGCAAAATGTAATATGTTTAAAGAATTTAAATCCTTAAAATTATGTTTTCATACAAAAATATAATTAAATTAGGAATAATAGTAGAAAGATTTTCAGAAATTCCCCCAAAATTGGGAAGTCAGACAGCACACTTCTAAATAACTCATGGATCAAAGAAGAAATCACAATACACATTAGAAAATAATTAAACTGAAGGAAAAGAAAATAAGGCATATCAAAACTTCTGGAGTGCAGCTAAGACAATGCTTAAAGTTAAATTTATAGCACTAAAATACTTACGTTAGAAAAATACAAATGATGGGGCCAGGAGGTAGTGTGGTGGTTAAAGGTGATGGATTCTCACATGGCCAACCATGGTTGAGTCTTGGACCTTGTGGCTTGCTTTCTCGCTTTCCCTTTCTCTCTCTGGTCAAAATAAATAGATACATACATACATAAAAAAGAACAAATGGAATTAAATAATTCTTTTAAAAATGTCTAACTAAAATTAGGGCCCCAAGTTTCCATTTCAAAAAATTGTAAAAATAAGGCAAATTAAGTTCAAATTAGTAGAGAGAGAGTAAAATGAGAGCGGAAAAAGGAAAAATAATAGAGAATATCAATGAAACTAAAAACTAGTCATGTAAAAATTGATCAATCTTTAGTCAGACTGATCAGGTTAAAATGGAAGACAAAATTTATACTTTCAGAAATGAACAGGAGCACATATCACTAGAGATTACACAAAAATTAAAATTCTATCTGGGCATAAACTTTATGTTGATAAATTTAACAATTTAACAAAATTTGCAAATAGAGCTGAATTTTCTCCCAAACTTCCCTGTATTGAAATGTCACTATAAATGCCAAGTAATCGTGTATATACATAGATCCATACACATATACAATTGATTTATTTCCCTTTTCTTATATCAAAGACACAGTGTTTTTTGTAACATATTGAATAGTTAAAATACATTTTCCTGTCTGGCAGTTTCTCTTTTTTTTCTGAATGATCAAGTTTTTCTTGTATTTTAACTGTTTTGAAAGAATTTGAGAATTTGTTTCCTCAGAAAAATATCATTGAGTTTTTACTGGGGATTTTGTTGAATTTGAATGTGATTTTAGAAAACTTAATATCATTAAAATATCAAGTTCACTTTAACAAGAACCTTCAGTTACAAAGTATGAAGATAATGACAGCAGCATCCTTTCACCTCCCTGACATTAGTGGAAACAATTCTAGTGTACTGCAAAACATAAAACCTTTCAGTATACGTCTTTAGCAGATATACATTACCAAGATTTTCTTTTTGCTCCTAGTTTTCTGAATCTTGAATGAGTTTTTAACTATATTAAATAATTTTCTAGCATTTACTGAGCTTATATAAAGTTGCTAGATTTTCTAATTTTGAACTGTTTTTTTTTTTTTTTTTTTTTTTTTTTTTGCAATTCTGAGATAAATCCTACTTAGCTCATTATGGTATTAATTTGCTGTAAGTCCCCCTGATAGACACGCTGCACCATTTTTTTAGATTGCCAGAGGGCAGGTGTGCTGGTCAGAGAGAGAGAGAGAGAGGAAGAGGGAGAAAGCACTCCCTCAGTGGGGCATGGTCACACTGCAATCCCTTCTCCATTTCTTCCTCCTGTTGAGATTTGAGGCACAGTATGTTTTTCAAGCTACCGGGCCAGACCTTTAACCACAGTCAGCCATGTGGGACCCAGCTCCCTTAACCATGATGGTATGGGGCTGGCCCATGTAATTCTTTTTTTTTTTTTTCTGTCTTTCTGTGTGTGTGTGTGTCTGTGTGTGTATTTTGCATCTAAATCATAACACTCTTGAGCTGTGATTTTCCTTTTCTCATGCTACACTGTGGAATTTTGTAAAATAAATAATATTTCATTTTTTTCCAGTGCTATAGAACATTTTAGATGAGATATAACTTGAAAATATGTAGAACTCCTGGTAAAACCAAACAATTTTGCTCCTTTGGTAGGAGGGGAGTTTGTAGAAACAAGAGTAGGTCTTCTGTTGTAATTGGTCTTCTAAGTGTTCTCCAGCCAATATTTATCATTGGTAATATTTTAGTGATTTCCCATTTATGTAGATTTTTATATTTATTGAAATGAAATTTAACATAACATTGACTAATGATGTTTAAGTCCCTTCTGTTTCTATTGAAATATTGTCTGTATCTTGGAGATAGCATATAGATAATGATTGCCAATGACATAGGCTCTAGGGTAGAGACTGCCTATATTGATTTTCCGGTTCCATCACTCACAAGATGTGTGATCTTGTCCTTGTTAAACTCTTTTTTCTCTTTCTAAGATTTTTTGCTACAGGGTGCCTGTGCTCACCAGGGAGACAGAGAGATAGAAATCACCCCCGGGGAGATGGCCACACTGCAGTCCCTTCTCCTCCATTCTCCTCTCAGGATTTTGGGCACGTACACACACGTGCCCAGTGTGAATTTTAAGCCTCCGGGTCTGGGACTTGAATTGCAATCGACTATATGAAAGTTCAGCCACATAACCTTTACACCATCGGCTGGTCCCTTGTTAAACTCTTTGTACCACGGTTTCCTCATCTATAAAATGGAGATGATAATAATAGTGCATGTAAGGTTTACGTAAGATAATTATTGAGAACAATACCTGGTATATCATTTAACATTCAATAA
Source organism: Tupaia tana (assembly GCA_026018925.1). Taxonomy (NCBI): domain Eukaryota; kingdom Metazoa; phylum Chordata; class Mammalia; order Scandentia; family Tupaiidae; genus Tupaia; species Tupaia tana. The sequence goes on from JAKSZU010000021.1 coordinate 9,940,713, forward strand.
AAGTTAGATGTTACTGTAATTATCATTAAGCTGCATTATTGTTTTTATTCCTGGTACTACTTTTGGTGACATCTATTTTCGTCTTCCTTGATTATGCTTACAAAGATTTGTTTATCTTCCCAAAAATTATTATTGAAATGTATTTTATTTCTTTTGTGAAAAAAAGGAGGACACCCTCTACTAAGTTTCTATAATGTCTCATCTTCTCAAAATATCCCCCATTTCCAGCCGTCCAGCTAGCCAGAATGATGGACATTCATGCAGTGTGCCTGGCATATTTCAGGTTGACCCAGGATGTGAACTTTTGATCTTCTTTGTGGCTCTGGTACTGTAAAGCCTCTCCTTACTGCCTGCACCACCATTAGGCCTCTTTGTCTTTATATATAACCTGTTTTTTGTTTGTTTTATAGATCAATTTTTTATTTCTTACTAATTTATTAACTTATGAGCTACCCCTAATATTTCCTACCCTTTCTTATATTTGAGTTACTTCGTTGTGTATTTTGTAAGGATTTCCCCCCAGCGTCCTGGGTTGAAAACTTGCTCCTTTGCTCATATCAATTGTTCCTGTTCTTTAACAAATGCCCTTAAATCTGCAGACTTCCTTTTGAATGCTGTGATGACTTCTTCCTCTAGGATTTGATACTTAGGTTTTTGTTTTTTCTTTCAATTTTAAATATCTGAAAATTTCCATAGTGATTTTGCCTTTAGACAATAAGAAAATTAAAAATATATGTATAGATTTGCAGGTGCATAGTTGTTCGGTGTTTGTTTTTTGAGGGGATAGAGGAATGTAGTATCGGGAAGTGACTCTTGTGCTCAGTGAATATATCATGTATAATATCGATTTATGAAGTATCCAGTGTGGTCAGTATATGGTCAATTTTTGTAAATATTCTTTCTATTTTTTGAGAAATAAATGTGTATTTTCTATTTATTTGGTAGACCGTTATTGAAAAATCTTCGCAAATCTAAATGCTTAAGCCTGTTACTTCAATCAAGCTAGGCAATTCTTATTCCAATATTTTCTCCTCTGTTAGTATCTGAATAAAATTCACTAAAACTAATTTCTCCTTACTATTTTGTTAATTTTACATATTTTTAAGCTATGTTATTAGGTACATTGTTTCCTACCTGCTATATTGCTCAGTAAATTAATCTGTTTCTGAATCACTGATATTCTTATGCTCTTTTCATTTTCTTCTGCCTGAATTCTGTTTTGCCTAATATTAATGATGCCATACAAGCTTTCTTTTCGTTGGCATTCACACTTTTATATGTGAAACAAACAAAAGAAATAAAATGTTCTTTGCCTATGATATATCTATTTTATATATATATTTTTTTTTTAGTTTGAATTCAAGGCTTTTATCTTCTCACAAATACTTCTTTTGTTCTTATGATATTCTTATTGATGTACATTATTTGATCTTACAACCCTAAGCTCTTATTTACAGCTAGCAGTTTTCTAAATATTTAAGATAGCTGCAATAAAATTAATCTGACATTCAGAACAGAATATATATATATATATATATATATTTACAAATGTCATCTGACTAAAGCATCAAAATGATCAAATTACTTTTTATTTTTATTATGTTCTGAAAGTTGATTATTGTGTACATATCATCTGTGAGCAATCCTGGCTTCGCTCTTTGGAAGTGCAGTATACTTTCTAATGATAATTAAATACATGAAATATTTCTTCACGTGGCTTACAGTTTGTAAGTATCTTTTCAGTATTGCAGTTTGACAGCAGAAAATATATTCTCAATTTATCTTTTGACATGGGAAATATTAAAATATTTTTATTGGAAAGATGAACTATCCCTATACTAGAAACCTAAACTCCCAAAGAAATGAGGTAAATTAGTACACTTACATAGTCAAAACTTGACATTTTTCCTTAGTTAAATTATTACAGATTTCTTCTCAAGAAATATAAAATGATAGAGCTAGAATGAGCCTTAAAAATCATTTGGTTGAAATTTTTTTTAAAAATTATTAAATAATACAAAATCTAGGGGTAGGGGGCAAAGAGGATAGTTAACAGAGCCCAACAAATAATTTGTAAAAAAGAAATACCTATTTTTTGTAAATAGATATGTTTTCTCATGAAAAGATATCTTTACCTCACTAGAAGAAATGTAATAATAAGAGAAATGTAAAGGCAGTTTTGTTGTTTACCTTAGACTATCATCCATTACATTTCTGAAAAGAGCATGCATGAGTAATGTTTTGTTTTCATTTTTAATTTATACGATTTTTCTCTTTGTATTTTAAACATGTTATATTTCTCTTAAATACTTGTTCTGCTTTTAGCCCAATGTATACTATTTTTCTTGTCATCATTTTAATACTTTTTAAATAGTATAAGGGAATATATGTTTGAAGGGAGCAATATTAGAATATGCATGACAAAGCTATAGATGTAAAGAATTGATTGGTTTACTTTTCCCAAAGAAACCTCCTCATGCAGTTGTTTAATGTGAAGGGATTTTTCTTGAAAAGGTTAAAAAAGTTCTAATCAACTTTTGTACATTATGTAGAACTTCATTTTCTAAACTCTGCAAAAGAAAGTTTCATATTTAATGGGAAATCATGAATTATTCCATTTATTATCTACTTCCTCCTTTCAAAGACATGATCTGGATAAAAGGCGGGGTGAATAATTTCAAAAAAATACAATACATTTTTAATGGGAAGGTGCAAACTACAGATTCTCATGACTATTAGCAAGTGTAGAGGAAACAGAATTTTACTTGCAAAACTCGTCAAACTCTTGCAAAGATAAAATGTATGACATACTTTAGTGAAAAAGAACTCAGCAAGCCAAAGTTTTCTTTTTAATACAACTTGTTGTTTTTACTAAGTTTGTTCTTTTTATTTTCCAGCTTTCCATTTTTATTGAAAGTTGGATATTTCACTTGATTAGTATGGAAAATTGACAGTTCTTTTATTTATAAAGATGTATAGAAAACTGAAAGAAAAAATTTAAATATTATTTAAGAAAAATTACTTAAGTAATAGAATTTCAAAAAAATTGGAGGACATCACAAGAATTATGTTTGAAGAAACAATGGATATTATCGGGTTGTTGGAAAAGTCATGATGTATTTTTGAATAGAAAAACACATCATGACTTTCTCAACAACCTAATACGTTATATAGAGTTTTTTGTTTACAAGAATTGTAAATACTGATTCATAAAAATTATTCGATTGAGCAAGGGTGATCATGTTTACAAATGTGTGTCTATAGTTTGTAGTCATGTGATATGAAGCTTGTATTTTTGTTTTTCTTTTTTCCTTATGTCATTACTGTAGGATCAGAATATAACACAATTATATTACTTATTCAGATTCCTTTTTATCATTATAACTCAATTTAAAAAAAAAATAAATAAAAAACAGAATTATTCTCAGATTTTGTGTTTCAGCCTGGGTTTAATTGGTTTTCCTATAGTTGAAGTTACAGTGTACTTCGAAAGAAAAGAACTAGAATCATATGATAGCTTTCGTTAGCCATAGTGGTTTGGACTCAAGTGTTGTAATTCTGGCTTGAAAATATTTTCCCTAAAAAATCCCTCTTTAACAATGACATTCATTTCATATTTGAACGTGCCTAATCTTTGGCTTAAAACATTCTTTCATATAAAAAGTTTGATTTCTCAAAGAGGTTTGCATAGTATTAAGACCGTTTATTAAAACTGCATGTATAATTAGCCTCATCTAAGGCATTTTCTTCTCATTTTTTTCCACCAAACTTCTAAAGAAAACCTTTTAAAATTTGTTTAAGTTTGAGATTTTTTAACAAAGAAAATAAATGATGCTAAAATGCTGCATAACAGCTAATATGGAAATATTTTGGTAAAATTTTATAGTGACTGATGAATAGTTTATTCATTTTCAATCAACAATAATCACTGTACTTCAAATATTTGTTTGAATGGGAATTCACTTGAGGAAATAATTTTTAACAGGGTATGCACGTTAAAAAAATGCCTTTGTATTATTAAGGGAATTACTTAAAGCTGTTTGGGGACTGCAGTCCTGTTCCATCTACTAAATAAGCATGGCTTTTCTCTGATATCTGGTACTAATCACCAGTGAAAATACTGTTTGACTTATAAACATTCATTGATCTTACGAAAAATTACTGTCTTTAATGCTAACATCAGTTACCGACTACAACATGACTGAATCAGTGAAGTAATTTTTGTTCTATTCCACAAATATATTACATCTGTCCTAAAATAAAATTACCCATATTAAAATTAATTCTTATTGTGGCATTGGAAAAATTCTTTGTTGATCACATTTTCAAGTATTTTATTATTTGCTGAAGAATTATGTTTGCCGTAATCTATTCCAAAGTATTGTACTATAGGGTAAACTTTATTTCTTAATTATTATTATTATTAGTGTTTTAAAAAAGAATTAAAGATTGAATTTAGGTTAGTTTTTTTCCAAGTGGTATTTTCCAATTTGTAAATATTCTTTAAAATATTGAGAGTCTGACTGTGTTTTCTAACTTCTATTATTAAGAGATGAAAATTTGTTTTCTGAAAATATAAAGCAAAACTTCTATTTGTATTAATAAGTTTGCTGTAAATATTTGGATTAGTACATTTATAACTGTTTAGGAAATCGTAAAATTACATTCCATAATTTCTTGGAGTGGGGCACATATTATCTATTTCTTTTCTTTCTTTTCTTTTAAAGAATTACTTTGTTTATTTTATTTTAATTTGGCCAGAGAGGGACAGAGAGAAATAGAAACAGAGAGAGAGAGAGAGAGAGAGAGAAGTGAGAAAGCAAGCTGCCAGGTCCGGGACTCGGACAACGGTCGGCCATGTGGAAGGCCAGCACCTTTAACCCCCATGCCACCTGCCAGCTCCTATTCATTTATTTTCAAATTATCAAATTAGTCCAGCTATCTAAATTGAATTTAAATCTGAACTGAAACAAGATTCTTACTATATTAAGAATTATATTCTGATTTGTTGGTAACATTTTAATGTTGACTGGTTTTTTAGTTTACACAATTAAGTCATTTCATGTTTATTTAAATTGTAATTTAATGAAATATTTTAAAAAGTATAAACTTATACATGCATATTAAAGTGTTTCTTTGGAATGAGATTGAAATGTTAGGTATTTTGATCTTATAAGAGAGCTTTATGTAAAATTATATGATTGTATAAAATATATAATGGTGTAATACATTTCAAATTAGTTTCTTATTTTCTCTTTTGTTACATTCTCATTATTCTTTAAGGAAGTCCTGAAGTGTTTAGGAGAAATGTATGGCAATGTTCATTTTAGTGACTAATTCTAACCGTAATACCTAATTATGATAAAAGATAGAGTGTTTAGATCCAAGTAAATCAATTCTACTTTTTCAAATCTTGATGTGTGATTGTTAAAGGAAGTCACACAGGAAATAAGCAGTGACCTTCAGGGTTTTTATGACTGGTGTGTGAACTCAGGCACCAAATGAATTTGTTTTAAACTATCATAATTTAAAAGTGTTTTTATAGGCACTTCGTTTGTATCAATAAAAATACCTCGTTATAAAAATGCATACATTTACCTCTAAAACATCTAATTTTTCTGAAAATGAAAATGAAAATTGTTGGAAAACTGTTCATCTGTGGTATGTCACCTGCCCTATTTACATTCCTAACCGTTAATTATTTGTTAACTGATCTCATAGACAGCTACATGTTTTTCTGTTACCAGATGGATAGGGTAGAATACCATGCATAACTTTACATTTATCTTCTTTGAGTGTCACCTTATTTGCATATCAATTACAATAATGTCTGTATTAAGATGGAAAATGGAAGTTATCAAATTTACATTATGCGACTGCAGTTTGCTAAATTTCCAGTAGATGCCCCCAGAGACCAGTCAACTCATTGAAAATCTTTTAAATTTATAAAGGAGATTTTTTGATACTGAAAATTTTTTCTCGATATATTTTGATATACATGAAAAATAAATGATAAGGCCTAAAAATCCTAACTCTCCAATGTTTATTGCAAAAGTCTGTAGATTAGTGATGGTCATGCAATTATTAATCGCTATTAATCAATGCTATGACTAATAATTGTTAAAACCTAAAACTTAAAAAAAGTCTTTTAATTTTCATTGTAATTCTATGTTTTTAAAACCATTCCAAATACTCCATTTTACATATATATATTACAATACATCTATTATAATATGCAATTATATATAATATTATGTGTATATATATTTAGCTTCTCTACATATTTACATGGCTGGGGAAATGTTATGGCATTATTTTTACTTTAGAAAAAAATGGTCGTTTTCACAGAAAAACTATAAAACACATTTATGTTAGTATGTATATATCAAGAAATGACTTTTTAAAATTTATACTATATGTAATATCTACCTACACTGAAAAGTAGGGGTAAGAACAGTGATTCACTTTCTTCCATGGAAATTATATTAACTGAAGCTATTTAAGCATTAATTTAAGTCAATGTAATTATCCCGTAGGTGATTCAAATAACATTTATCCCTACAATATGAATATAAGACTGCTATAACTGACACAGAGATAACCCACTAGTGACTTATAAATATTAACTTAATGGAATAAAAGTATTATCTTGACTTTTGATTAGATATTACATATCTTTCCAGTTTATCTTTGTCAGATTAAATAAAAATTTTATGATCTTGTTTTAAAGTATGGTTTTTCCATTGAAGTGCTTCTTAAATATTTTACTGAATGAGTAGCTTTACCTTGATACTGTAATTTCAGCTCATCCTAAAAAAAATACGTTAAATATATTAATCATATATTTGCACAGGCTTATAGACATATAGGCATTTATATTAATTATTAGATATATTAGTTTAGGTGCAAAGGGAATAAAATAAGTTGTCATATCTATTCATTCCATCTGTTCATTTTTTTTCACGTTTGTAGAAGTGTGTGATTTTTATCCTTTCTAAATGTTTGTCAGTATTTTCCCTGTAAGACTCTACACCCTTGAGGGGGAATCACATCTATCGATTTGCTTTTCATAAGGGCTGCTATCGGCTGTTCCTCCCTTTAAGGGTGGGGTTGTTCTGGGGGAGTCAAAGAATGATACTGATCTCTTTCTTTAATCCAACAGAAACGTGGTTTAGCATGGATAAAAAGAACAGCGTTCAAATTGGAGTGTTACACTGTAATTGTCAAATTCCTTAATAATCAATGCAAATTGTGAGGAGAAGGAGACAGAAAAGCAGCAATATTTAATCTTATAGAAGTAATGTAGGGAAGTAGAGAGAATTTGGAATTAGCAGCCAGCGAGAGCTGGGTATGAATTCTGACTCTGCTACTTACCAACCTGTATCATAGGTTTTGGACAGTTTTCAACTTCACTGAAGACTTTTTTATCTGGAAAAATAGAAGTAGTATTTTATAGAGTTATTATGTGAGTTAGAAATGATGTCTACACAACGCCTGACACATATGGGTGCTCTGTAAATAGAAGCTATCTGAAATAGTTAAGGCAGAACTTAAGCACCGTCTGCTATTGGTAGCTCCGTGGTTGTTTAACAGGAAGCTCTCCATTTCCCACTGTCTCTGCACATTCAGCTGCTAGAGAGTTCTATCAGATTGTTCAGTTTCACTTTCTGTCAGTTTCAAGATTCTTTTTTTTAATCTCAGAAGTTTTTAGCGAAATTTTTATATAAATTCAAAATAGCCTAATCTCCATTGAATTATGCCTTTGAATGGGATTCAAAACCCATATGAAATACATGACTTCTTAACTCCATTCTTTAAACTCTTCTCCAAATGGCAATTCCTTCTCTCAGCACAGCCTCAGGATCTGCAGTGACAAAGATGCTCTTTAGAATACAGATGGATGAGGACCAACACAGCCAAGAGTGTCACAACTTTTGTTGCTATGAATGGCATACACACACACACACACACACACACACACGTACACACACATATTCCCCTCCCCCATCAGAACTCTCTTCAAATTCCATAATATTAAGTCTCTCCATAAAATTTACCAGCATACTCAATTTTCACCCAATATAGTGGCACCAAGTCAAGGAGATTTTTCTGCTTCTAATGCTTAAAAACACTATCTTTTCGTTGAGACTAGTGTTCCTAAATGTTTTAATGTATAAATAAAACCGAAAGACTAAAAACTTTATGTTAATATGAAGTAATCAAAATAATGAATTTGAGTTCTGTTTATCTTTCTGTTTCTGCTTTTAAAAAATCCCTTTTTGGACACAAGTGAGCTTTGGCTGTCGTTCTGTGTTATAAAATATAAAACCTGAGAAATCCAAATGTAATGGTGGAAATTGGCATATGTTTTTTATTTTCAGATAGCCAGTTTATTCTAGTAAATGAAAATTTTTCTGGCTAAAATAAGTAAATTGCCTTAACTGTAACCATGAAGGTTTAAATAGGAACCTATTCGATAAATAGCTGTAAATGCCTTTTCTCTTAAATATTAATAATGAGGCTTACTAAAACATTGGAATACATGTGTATATGTATGTATGGATGTGTGCACATACAAATGTGTATATGAAATAGAGGTGACATCACCATAGTTACATACACCTATTTAAATATGTTTCTATGTGGAATATTTTCATAAAGAACTGTCATTTTAAGATACTGACTAGAAATTTAAAGATTGATATTAGTTTTATCATTGTAAATAATTGTAAATAATTTTAGTTCAGCATCTTCTAAATCAGTAGGTGTTCTTTGGTCCCAGGAAGCAGAAACTGATTCTGACTAAATTACGTGGAAACAATTTTACTAGAAGGATATAAGATAACTAGTGGAATTTAGGGAAGAACCCTGCTGGGAAGAAAAGGACAAGACACAGGATCCTTGAATGGATCTAGGTATACACACTACTTAAGTGTCTTTTAAGACACTGATGCCAGATTAATTAAGCTCCAGGAGCCCCCTACACCCTTACATTGCTTATCTCAAGGTCCAAAATACTGGGGGACAAATCAGTTGATGTAACTTGGATCAATAACCACTGCTGGCTAGGGAGTTTTTGAAGATACACACAATGGGGACTGGTTATTTCCAGAAGTGTTGTGGAGTGCTGCCTTAAAATGTGGAAGTGGAATTAGGTACAGGGTGAACCAGAACCTGCAAAAGCACCTGCATTGACCTGACTCTGGGGGTGCAGCTGTAAAGGGCTGCTCAGGGGAAACCAGATCCCACGTAGTGATCACCATTTGAACCCACGGCCTGGTAGGCCTGAAACAAGTCATTCACAGCTGAGTGTCCAAGATCTGACGGGCTCAAGGATGGAGGAAGGGAAGGGGATCGTGGCTTGACCAGACCTGTAGAAGGTACTTTCTTCTCTCTCTATCTCTCTATGTTCTATCATGAATAAAGAGGAAAAAGTAAAAAAAAACAAACAAAAAAACACCTGCATCCTCTAAGTAAGGAAAATAATGCCCAGAGAACAATTTTCTGCATTTCTGTCCCAGTCGGGGTCAGAAATGTGATGGACTCTGAATTGCCCGACCTTGTGTTTATTTTTATTGTTTAAAGCCAATGTTTTAACTTTTATTTATTTATGATTTTATTTTTGTCCAGAACACTTTTGTCACTCATAGGAATACATGCCGACAACCAATGCACAGACATACAGAGGTGGGATTGCTTGTTCAGAGCCAGTCTGGATGTCTGGCCCCTTGTCCTCTGGAGCTTCCGAGGCCACCCCACAAACTGCTTTCTAGAGTACCGCTTGAATGTCCCCTCAGGCTCTTCAAAACTCGAGTTATCTGCACTTGAACTCATTATCTGCCCAAACCTGGTCTTCCTTTCATGTTCCCCCCTTTAGCAAATTACCAGTTACCTGTTACCCGGTTCCCAAACCTGGCTGTCATCCTAGCTTTACCTTTCCCACAGCCCCCACCGCCCATTCAGTCACCAGAGAGTAATCAATACTTACATTTTCTAAATGTGTTTAAATACACCTACCTCTTTTCATCTCCCACTTATACCCTGGTTCCAACCCCAATTGCCGCTTTTTCCCAAGACCCCCTAAATCTCCCTTCGTTCTCCCACCTCCAGATTTACTCTCCTCCTATCCCTTCTCTTGGACCAGGTGTGAATTTCAGAGTCACAGGCTCAAGGATGCTAAATCGAAAGTCTTTATTTTTTTATAACTTAATTTTAATTCCTGGCCCTGAGCCTTGATCCTCCCTAGTGTAAAAATCCAATCTTGTCGCTCTCAGGTGAAGTCAGTCCAATTCGGCAGTTTTTCAGGGTATTTAAGATTCTGAAACCTCTTCCCCTCACCCTATTTTCTTATATAGAAACAGCAGGGCACTGCTGGGGGCTAGAGGGGCTGAGAGCTACTAAATTTAGCAAATTAAAATATAGGACATACAGTTGAATTTGGGTTTTAAAAACAAGAAACTTTTTTTTTTAGTATAAGTATGTCCCATGCAATATTTGGGGTATATTGGTACTATTGGGTCATCAGAAAAGTCATGACGCATTTTAGCAATAGAAAAACATAGAAAAATATGTCAGGACTTTTCTGATGACCCAATAAAAAATCGTTCAGTGTTTGTCTGATATTCAGCTTCAACTGGGCATCCTGCATTTTATTTGGCAACCCTGGTGTGTGGGGGAAGGAGAGGGAGTGCTGAGGGATGGGGTTGTGGGTGGTGACAGTATTTACTTTCAGAGCTTGATCTAAGGTGTCGTCATTGTCACTGCATTTGCCTATCCAGGATCTGTTCTCCCACTCTGTTAGTCTAAAACTCCAGTTTTGTTTCAGCCATCAGTGTGCCCGAGAATGGGCAGAATAAGTTATCCAGACTCCTTGCAGCCAGGGAGCTGGGGACGGATGCTACAGTTCTGGCCAGTGGGACCAGAGTGGAGATCCAGTAGCAGTAGTGGCAGGGATGCTTTTGTGTTTTCCAAAAATTGGGAAAGACACAATGGATGCCACCCCACTTTCCCCAGTCTTCTTCTTCCCAAGGTAGACATGCTACCTGGAGCTGCAGCAGCCTTGTAGAGACCAGCAGGGGACAGGCAAGAGGAAAAGGTCAAGATAATCCCAAAGACATGGGCCTTCCCAGGCCACTGAACCACGGCCCTCAGCTGCCTTGCTTTAGGCAGAAAACAGAAGCCTCCATTTGTGAAGGGACTGGTGGCAAGTTTTCTCTTCCTTGTAGCTGACTGCATTTGTAGCCTAGGGGATCCCCGACAGGGAGGCACCTGGAAGATCTTGATCAATTCTTATTCCACGAGCTCTGCAGATATTCTGGTTTGACCACTTCGGGTGCTCTCCAGGGCTGCTCAGAGCTGTAGCTGTGTCTTCCTTCAGTCCGCAGTGGGCAGTCCATGAACAGCCTTTTAGGACAGATGGGGCCAGCTGACATCGTAAGCAATATGTCAGTCCTCCCCTTTCAGTAACTCGTGTGTCCCACATGGAGCCCACTGGAAGAACACGGCACTCCTCTCATACCATTCCGGGGCTGGAGGACTGCTGGGTCGGCCCTGGTTCTCTTTGCCTGGAACCCCTGTGCAGTAACTTCTGTCTTTCCATGCCTTCAGGTAGTAGGGTATGATCATCCTTCCTTCAAGACTCTCAGTGGGGAAGCATGAGTATTTTCTACTCTTAGGTCCCCCTGGATTTCAATAGCTGTTGACTCTAGCCTCCTCTCGGATCCCCTCCAGGGTTTGATTGCTGGGGGAGTGGAGAGGGAGGAACAAGCTCTTCCTAGCATCCTGTGGAGCCTGCTCCAATTCTTGTTCTCCAGATTCTCTCTCGACTGGAGAGCTGGCACAGGCAAAAACCACTACTCCTTTTCTCTTCCCCATTTCACCTATTTCTTGGTCTCATACTAAAGGGTGACTTGATCTTAGGAGCCTGGTTGCTTTTTTCTCTTTGTGAGCTATTTCTCTAACAATCTGGCTGCCTGTGGGAGAGGGTTGCAGTGCAGCTGGGACACCCCTTCCAGATACTAAAATGTACACTCCCCTTTAGAAACTGGTTGGACTGCAATTGGCTGGTGGAGCGGCCTTGGTGAAGCTCTTGCTGTAATAAGGAAAGTCCTGCCCTGAGGGAGGAGGACACTAGAGCTCCAAACCAAGCAAGCAAAGAAAAAAAGTGATCTCACCCTGTCAGTCCCTGACATACTCTTCCCAGTGGCTCTGGGGTCCAGACTTCTCGCCTTTGCTTCATTGAGGCGTTTTTATGATCTGGGCCCTGCCTTTCTTATAAACTTTGTATCTCACACTCTCCTTCCCACTCTTGGTTTTGTTCTATGCCTAATCTAATCCACTGAATAAGAGATCCTTGCCAGATGGAGCCTGGACATTTTTTATTTATTTATTTACTTATTTTGTAACTTTATGGATGAATCTCATGCGTAGCCAAGAGCTGAGAAGTAGTAGAGTGGGTTTTACACTGCTGGGAGGAGGATTTCATTGTAGGGTATATACAAGCGGTCTTCAACAAGTTCATGGAAAAGTGTATTGGGGAGAAACTAGGCTTGAATTTCAGAAAATTTTGCACCAGAATAAATGTGTACCTTATTCTATTTTCCCATAAACTCATTCAAGTCCACTCATATTAATATACACATCTTGCAGATTAGAAGAAATGAAGTCCAGGGAGGTTTAGGTAAAACTGGGCCCTGCTTCAGGTATTCTGACTAGTTCTGGGCTGTTTCCATTCCACATTCAAATTATTTTTTTCTTCTCAGAGGGTGTGCATGGTCACCAGAGAGAAAGAGACCCCATCTCTGTCCCCACCTCACACCTCCCTCAATGAGAAATGGTCACACCACAATAATTTTTCCTCCATTTTTCATCTTGTCATGCTTTGGGGTACACATGCATGTGTGCTATGAATGTTTTTCAAGCCACCAGGGATGGGATATGAATAAGGGTTGACCATGAAAATAGTTTAAAAAATGTTATTTAGTGGGGCCAGCCAGTGGTGTGGTGGTTAAAGCACTGCATCTCACATGGATGACTATGGTTCAAGTCCTGGATGGCCAGCCAGTGGTGTGGTGGTTAAGGCACTGGATCTCACATGGCTGACTATGGTTCAAGTCCTGGACCTGGTTTGAAAATCATGCTGGGTACATGTGTGTCCAAACTCCTGAGTGGAAAAGAGCACCACCATCCTACCTGGAATTTCTCACTTTCCCTCTCTGTCTCTCTCTGAGAAAGTGCATGTTCTCTATAGCAAAAACCTTAAAAAATGTACTTTGTAAGAGATTTCAATAAATATTTTCCTTATGAAATGAAAGAATGAATTAGGAATTTCCATAGCATAGAGTGAAACTACCCAGTGTCTAGAGTGCATTGTTTTGATATTAAATGGCAAGTTAGAGTTTTGCTGGGTTTAATGGAATTTTTGTGTGTGGTTTTTTTTTTTTTTTTTTTTTTTTTTGAGAGGTTTTTGCTATAGGGCACGTGCGCTCGCCAGACAGAGACATAGAGACAGAAAGCGAGAAATCACCCCCCCAGGGGGGATGGTCACGCCGCAATCCCTTCTCCTCCATTCTCCTCTTGGGATCTTGGGCACGCACACACATGCACCCGGCGTGAGTTTAAGCCACCGGGTCTGGGACGCGAACCGCGGTCGACTATGTGGGAGTCCAGCGACATAGCCATTACGCTAACTGCTGGTTCCCAGAATTTTTGTGTTTTTTGAGAAATAGGAATTGTAGTAAGAGGCTGGTCTACCAGTATTCTTGAATCTTGTCAGTCAACTAGCTTATTTGTCCTTATCAAAGAGAGCCCTGCTCTGGAACTGACATATTTATAATGTAATTTCATTAAAATTACTGTATTGAGATAGCTCCTGGCATCTTTCATTAAACTGAAGTTGTTCAATTATAAGTGTTTGAGGCAAAGATCTTTTGATAGTTCTCAGTGTGCTTTCAATGGGAGAAAGAAAAAAAAAAAAAGACAGTGAGATTCACCCTTTAATTATAAGAGAATGAAAACCCTGCACAGATTGCAAAGATTGAAGTCAAGAGTTGAGCGTCCTGCTTCTCGTCCTCAGTTACAGGAACACGTACTCGAAGAACATCTGCGTGGACATGCTGCAAGATGGGTATCACAAGTCCTTCACTGAGCTCTTCGCTCTGATGGAGCAGTGGGACTCCCTGCGGGAGGCTGCGAAACGCAGGTCCATCTTCTGGCTGCAGAAGCCCCTGGAGGAGCAGCCAGATAAACTGGATCACTTCTACCACTACCTGACCAGGGCTGAGGCCGCCGAGAGGAAGGGTGAGTGGAGGGACCACAGGGAGCATGCACCAGGAGCACAGCTGGTCAGCGCCTGAGGGAACAATCCAGATGCTTTTGTGTATGAATGTGAAACGTTAGGACAGTATAGCCCAACCCACCCTAGTCAAAGAGGGTGTTTATGGAATAAGTGATGGGGAGCGCTGAATCACGAGGCTGCCCAGACACAGGCTTGTCCTGGTGATGTCATTCTAAGTCAGGGAAGATCATGAAAAACCCTCACAATATTGCCAGAACTTTCCTCTGGATTAAAATCTTTCATATCTTGGGCCAGCTGGTGGCATGGAAGTTAAAGCACCTGAAGTCCACATGTCCAGCTGCGTGGTTCAGGTCCCGGACTCATCATCCTGAGATACAGGCTAGATGCATGTGCATGTGTGCCTAAAATCTCAAGAAGAGAATGGAAGAGAAGGGATTGTGGAGTGGCCATCCCCCCCAAAGTAGGGGTTCTTTCTCACTTCCCCCCCTCTCTTTTCCCCCTCTCTTTTCCCCCTCTCTTCTCTCTGGTAGAGTGCACATTCCCTGTAGCAAATTATTAACCAAAAAAAAAAAAAAAAATCATATCTTCCATTTAGACCCTTTACATAGTTTATATATCTATATGTAGATATAGATTCTGAATGCTGCCTTTTATGGAGGAGATGCTTTCAAAGAATGCTACTGCTTGGAAATTACACCAGATTTTTAGCATTTATATAATGAGCTTTAAAGGTTTTGTCAAGAAATCCTACTGATTTAAATCAGAGATTTTATATCAGTGAATAGTATAAAGGCATGAAAACCTTGCCCTTCATAATTGTGAATAAAAATGTTAATTTTACATTTTCCAAGACATTATTTCTAACAAATTCCATTATTTTTTTTTTTATTCTAAAGATTTCCAAGAAGTTAATAGCTATTTCAAATAATAAGGAAAATATTTTAATCTCTCTTGTACCAAGTTGTTGGAAAAATCATGATGCATTTTGATATAGAAAAAATATGCCATGACTTTTCCAACAACATAATAATTATATTGATATTATTGTCATAAGTAATTCTTTATTACATATTTGGAGTTGGCCTTCTTCTTTCTTTCTTTTTTTTTTTGGAGAGGTTTTGCTATAGGGTGTGAGCTCACCAGAAAGACAGAGACAGAATACAAGAATCACCCCCCACGAGGATGGCCATACCACAATCACTTCTCCTCCATTCTCCTCTTGGGATCCTAGGCATGCACGCATACATGCCCAGCGCGAGTTTACGCCACTGGGTCTGGGACTCAAACCGTGGTCGACTTCATGGGAGTCCAGTGACATAGCCATTACACCAACGGTTGGTCCCAGAATTGGCCATTTTAATTTGTCATCTATGGTCAAAGAGAAAAAGGGAATCCTAGAATGGCATATAAAATTATTAGTCTAATTTTTTTTCCAACTTTTTGGATGAAAATATTGCTGGACTCAAAAAGGAAAACATGTTCCAACATGACAATATTTCACTTCAAGCCTTTCTGTGGGAAAATAGAGTGTGAAGCAAGGTTTTGTTACCCAGTCACACCACAGAGAAGATCGACGGGAACCTAGAAACAGTAGTTGAGGGGCAGCAGCTGCCTTTTGGTTTCCATGGTGGAGTCCGCGCATACTTCCCATTGGGTTGCAACCTGCCTTAAGGATATGGGAGATACAAAGGCTGAACAACAGAACAAGTGGGCCAGGGTATGTGTGTGTGGTGGAGGGTGGAATAGGAAGTGATTATGTGCATTATTTAAAATATTTGGCTTTAGAACTGCATTAAAAATAGAGTGTTTTTTTGGAGGGGAGAAGGATGATTCCAGAATGCAATGGTTAAGTACTGTGCGTTGGGAGCCAGATCTCACATATCCAACCATAGTTTGAATCCTGTCCTCAATAGCTTGAAAAACACTCAGGTGTGTGTCCATTCATGCCCTAAATCCTGATGGACAGAGAAATGTACAAGAAAGGATTGTAGCATGACTCCGGCCCTTTGGAGTATGACTTCTCTCTGTCTCTCTGTCTCTCTCTTTCTTTCTCTCTCTGATGACCACACAAAGACACTGGCAATTAAAAAGTTCATATTGGAGCCCACAGATGGTGTAATGGTTACATTGCTGTACTCCCATGCACTCAATTGTGGTTCAAGTCCTGGACTTGGAGGCTTCAAATTCATGCCGGGCTTGTGTGTATGCGTGCCAAAAATTCTGAGAGGAGAATGAAGGAGGAGGGATTGTGGTGTGGCCATCGCCCCTGGGGAGTGATGTCTCACTTTCTGTTTTTCTGTCTCTGTCTCTCCAGTGAGTGCATGCACCCTATAGCAAATATATCTCTAATAAATAAATAAATAACATTAAAAATATTTAAGTGTAGGGGTCAGAAGGTGTGTATGTTAGGGTGTTGGATCCCACCTGGCCAACTTTGTGGTTTAAGTCCTGGACCCATAGCTTGGGAATCACACGGGATGTTGTTTATACATGCATACCCCAAATCCCAAGTAGAGAGCAGAGGAGAAGAGATTGTGTCATGGCCATCACCTTGGTGAGGGGAGGTTCTCACTTTCTCTCTCTCTCTCTGTCTGTCCCTCTGGTGAGCACATGTACCATATAGCAAAAACAGAAAAAAGAATTAATGTAATTTACACATAATTTCTCAAATTAACTATTGTAAAATTTTAAAAAATGTTATTGTAAAAAATCTACATTCTACTATCAGCCCAAAATTCTGCAATGATATTTCTACTGAAAGGATAATTAATCAATGTAAAATTTGTTCATTAGTCATCTTTTCAAGTTGAATTTGATCATGTTCATTGTTTTAAATAGAGGTTTTCATTAGTGTAGCATAAATATGAGTCAAATACTTCATTTGTCATAAAGTGTCATAGATATGAGCCAGCTTATCTTGAAATATTTCATAATTATAAAGGAACCAAAATGACAAATCATCCACTTTAAAATGAAAACATTTTAATCTATAATTTTTACTTTAAAAAAATGTTACCTATGTATAAGTAAAAGGTTTCTCCAATTGAAAATTTAACCAAGTTCTACTTCATCTTAGCATAAGCCTTATGTGGTAAAAGTAATGAAAGAATACGTTTTCTTTATTGAGTAATTTATCATACATTCATAGTAACTAAGACTGTATTCATTAAATGGTCCAAAATTGCCTTTTGCTTCAAATAACTCTTCGGTAGTGTAATCCCTAACCAGAAGTGTGACTTTTGTCTGGCTGAAATATAGAAAGTTAAATTTATTGCAAGAAAAAAATATGTCACTCAAAATACTTTAGTTAAAGGACATGTAAACATTTATATGGTCTCTTATTCAAAAATGTTCTTTTCTTTGTTTTGTTTTGTTGTGGAGAGAGACAGAGGGAAGAAAGTGAGAAATCACCCCCCAGGTCAGATGGCCATTCCATAGTCCCTTCTCCATTCTTCTCTCAGAGCTTTGGGCATGCATGCACACACACATGCCCAGCATGTTTTTCAAGCCCCCGGGTCTAGAACTAGAACCATGCAGTTGATCATATGGAATCCAGTGCCCGAACCACCACACCATTGGCTGGCTCAAAAATTTGTACAATTTTTCTTACATTCAACAATTATCGGGGGGAAATTGTAATTTGAATTAAGAATGTTTCAGAAGATAGGATATGCACATTCACTCTTGTTAACTTGAATTAATCCTAAATCTTAAAGCATATGTGTATGTATGTTCAGAATATAGAAATCTATTAATATTGCCTCAAGATTCCATCCCATGTGGTCATGAATCTGAGCCAATAATCCTGAAATGCAGTATCTCTGAGCATTCTCTTTGCTTCTCATTGGAAAGCCATTACTTTAGGATCCCAGTGAAGTTCATTGAATCATAACTGTGGTGCTAACAAGAATCACTGTTCAGTCGGGGCAGTTCTGTCTCTTGAGAACTGGTTCCAGAGCAGTAACCTAGGGTTCTTTAACTTACTTTACAGAATATCACATGTTTTATAGCAAAGGTGTGTTTAAAGTAAACCAGTGCCCGTGTTTTGGATTGTTTTCCATTGGTTAAAATGGTTCTTGGTTGTTGATATATTACTCATTGATGATCATCTCTTATCATCTGTAACATTGTGATCATAGTGCCTTTAGCCCCATGGGCTGGGAAAGAGATAGCAGTATTGGTAATGGGTAATCAAATCAATAGATAACTCAAACATTATTTACTCTTGACTTCCAAATTATTGCCAAGGATTGAGCAGCAATTTTTTGTGTAATAAAATTTAAGATACACAAAATATGTTCACTAAAAGCAAGCTTGTGCCAGATATTGATAGGTTTTATGCAAAGCAAAACAAATAGACAAATGATGAAATACATTTAGGAAACACCTAGTAGATGAACTTGAAGTTAAGCAGGTTGACTTATTGTAGAGCTTATCAGAGCTTTAATACTGATGCATATTGTGTGGTTCAGTGAAAGCAGGAAATTAGCAAGAATGTTTCCCCCATTTATTTTAACATGGTATCTCCTTTTTTAGGGAACTTAATGATGTTGGTCTAAATAACAAACCCACAAAAAAATTGTTTTTCACCTTTTGGATGTACTTGCAGACAATTGAAGGAAGATGGTTTATAAACAGGGAGAAAAGACTGCTTAAAATGTGGACAGTACAGGCCATATATTTGAATTGACCAAAGAGTCAAAACTTGGTTGTATATTTTTATACTGAATAGTCTGAAAGAGACTCCATTTTTTTCTGTGAAAAAATTGTTTAGCCGAAAAGTAGAAAAGTCTTTAAATATGGAAACTTGATCGCTTAAGTATAGCTTATTCTTTTAAAAAATCAATGAGTGCTGGAAATGTTTTTATATTAAGGTTTAATTACTGAGAATAGAAAAGTTATTTCAGAACTGTATATCTATATATTTTTTAGACTCTATGCTGTATATACTTTTTAAAAAATTTGTTTTAAGGCACATTTACTCGCCAGAGAGAGAGAGAGAGAGAGAGAGAGGCAGGGAAGGGGTGAGAAAGCATGCTATGGAGGGATGGCCATGCCACAATTCCTTTTCCTCCATTCTCAGGATTTTGGGCACATGTGCACATCAGCCTGGTGTGTTTCTCAAGACACTAGATTTGGGACTTGAACTGTACAGTCCGCCATGCAGGATCCAGCCACCTTAAACAGCATGCCACCAGCTGGCCTTATGCTGTATATACCTTCTATTGAAATAGAAGGTGTAACATGTGTTACTTACTGGCTTCTAAAAGCAGTAGTTCCCTAATCAGTCATTACACCTAAGAACATTACTGTATTCTGAGACTACAACACTCTATTCACAGAAGGGAGGAGGTTCTAGAAGAAAAGGCGAAGCACAGGAAGTCAGTTCTGAGGTGAGAGTGTTTGTTTTAAATTAAAAACTCAGGTTACTCTCCACTTTCCACCTACTCTGTCACCTCTTCTGAAGGCCTTCAAAAAGAAGAATGGTTCTCCAGAGTCCCCAGCTCCTTCAATAACAGGGAGGCTCTTCTTTCCCTTCTTTCCTCTTTTTTTTTTTTTGTTTTTGCTTTGGACTTTGTTTTCTAAATATGAAATTTATTTTGAAATACACCTTAATTTCCTATGGAATTAAGAAGTAAAATAATGGTCTAGGGACCCTCTGGCAATTGAAAAATATATACACACATATGTATAGATATGTGTGTGTGCATGTAAATATATATATATGTGTGTGTGAATATATATATATACATATATATATATACATATATATATATTTGCATAACCAGAGGCCAGCACATATTTACAACTGTGATTTCAGAAAAATAGGAAAAATACATAAAAATTATGGATTTGTTTGCATTCACCTTTAGAGTAGGACTTACAGCACTGAGGTGCAATTTATTAACGCGCATACATTTTCAAGTCTACTATTGCAGCAGCTTTTATAAGACTGATTCTCAGGACAAGCAGATTGTATAGTGGTTATGTCCCTGGACTCCCACATGGCTGACTGCTGTTCAAGTCTTGGACCCAGTGACTTGAAACTCAAACTGGGCATGTGTGTGTGAGTGTGCAAGATTCTGGGAGGAGGATGAAGGAGAAGGGATTGCGGCATGGCCATTCTTTCAGCAGGTATTTTCTCACTTTTGGTTTCTCTGTCTCTCTCTCTGTCTTTCTGGTGAATGCACACGTCCTATAGCAAAAATCTCTATTTAAAAAAATATATATATTGATTCCCAGATCTTTAACATGATTTTTGTGTACGTATAGGTCAGATGCCAATTTAGAAGAAAAAAACCCTACAAGAGTTCAAATAATAATTTTTAATGAAAGAGATGACTAGCATTTATTTATTTTCAGCAAAGAAAAAATACTCCTATTAAAGAAGCACAGAAGTCTCATCAATCTTAACATCACTAGAAATGTGTATCACTACAAACATTGCTAGAAATTGCATGAAGCTTGTAGAGCCATCCTGATCATCATTTCTTTTATCTATCAGCCTGATTATTATTTTTCTTCAGGCTGAAAATACCTTGATATGTTCATATCCTCTCTGTTTTCTTCATCTACCATTATCTTTTGCCATGGTTAAGAAATACTGCTTTCTCTGGAATCTCTTAAAGACTTTTCAAATCTCTAATGAAAAAGTACTTTGATGATACCAAATACTCCTTTCTTCCAGAAGAACTGAGTATATTACTGATAGATCTTATCCTGTCTCCTATCTCACACAAAGTCTTCTGTTTCAACCACATAGGAAGTCAATTTCTCACATGTTCTAAATTTGGGGAAAGATGTTATACTCATCCGCACATCCTTTAAAATACTTATTTTAGTAGTTAAATTATTTTTTACAATTAGATTCAATGGTTAATCATGGTTTTAAGGAAAAATAGGAAATAAATGTCACAATTCTGGTCTGCCATTTGAAAAGATGGGCCAGGAGATCTCTTTTTAATGCAGTTTCTGATGTTTGTCTCTCCTTAAAGAATACTTTGAAGATGTGTATAATAACTTGTACGCTCTGGCCTGTTACTTCAATAATTCCGAAGACAAGTGGGTAAGGAACCACTTCTACGAACGATGTTTTAAGATTGCCCAATTGATTCAAATCGACGGTGGGAAGAAAGAAGCTGAGGCTCATGGGCACATGGGCCTTCTCTACGAGGAAGATGGTAAGTGGCCAAGAGACCAGCGGTGGTTGGTAGGCTTTGGTGCACCCTGCGAGCGGGCAGTCAGAAGATACACGGAGGTGGAGAAAACAGACCTGAGGTTTCAGTGTAAGCGTGTAACTTACTAAGATCAAAAAGCAAAGGCGTGTGACTTGTGGACTCGGTTTCAGTAT
The DNA here is from genome assembly GCA_026018925.1 of Tupaia tana. Taxonomy (NCBI): domain Eukaryota; kingdom Metazoa; phylum Chordata; class Mammalia; order Scandentia; family Tupaiidae; genus Tupaia; species Tupaia tana. The sequence continues at coordinate 9,962,360 of JAKSZU010000021.1, forward strand.
TTCTCACAGAATATTCCTTGCAGAATTCCTTGCTCAGGCACCTCCCCTCCCCCTACATCACCTCAAAAACAGAAATAGACCTCTCCCAGCCCCCCTCTACCACATCCCTCAGGCCACACGCTGTACCGTTTTGAATCTGTTTCCTCTCGTGACAGCCTTCTTTGTTCATTTTAACTTGACTTCTCATGTATGAACATGTTAGAGAAAAAGGAAAAGTACACTTCAAGATTTTTCCTAAGTGCCCACATCCTCTCTATAAAACCCAACAAGACCTTTCTATGACTCAGATACTACCCCATCATGAGTCTATAGTAATTTCTGAAGGAAACATTCCTTTAAATATAATTTCACATTTAAAATGTTCTCTTAAGACAAGCCAAAGTGTAGAATAGCTGCAAATTGTCAGGAACAGATTTTGCATGGTGGTTGATCAAGGATCGCAAATAGGCATTTAAGAATTAAAATTATTTATGGAAGGGTAGCGTGTAAGTAATATGCACAGAAAACATAGGGGAAGAGGAATGTTATCCTGAATAATACAGTTTCTTCCCTCAATAAACTATCTCATTTTCCACAGAAGCCTTGACTTTGGCAAAACAATGAACTTTAGAACATTTACTATTTTGTGGCGATGCCACAAAATATATAGGACTTTTAGAAATGAAAAGGACCAAAAAAAAAAAAAAAAAAAAAAAAAGGTTAAGAGCTTTAGGAAGCTGCATTTAATGAGATTGTAACCTAAAGCATGTCAGGCCCTAGAACATGGCCAGACACAAGGACGGCCAGAAGAGTTCACACCTGAAAGATCATACAGACGGGATTCCAGAAAGGCCTGATGGGATCAATAGGGACTGGCAGGGGCTTGGAAGACGGGGAATGCTGACCAGTAAAGAAACAGGAATATATCGCATGGGCAAAAGCAACATACACGAAAACGTAGAGGAACTGATAGAAGGAACCACCTGCATAAAGTGAAAGTGTTATTTCTGAGCGGTGTGGGAAATCATAAGGAAAGGTAAAATAGGGCATGCCACATCAAAACTAGACTTAAGAGCTTGAAAAGCATGCTGGACACGCGTGTGTGTTTGTGTGCATGTGTGCATGCTCAAATCCCAAGAAGGTGGAGAGATGGAGAAGGGATTGCAGCATGACCACATACCTTTGTGGGGGGTGCTTTTTCTCGTTTTCTCTCCTTCTGTCTGTCTCTCTGGCCAGTACATATGCCCTCTGTCAAATGGTTTAAAAAAGAAAAAGAGGGACCAGCAGGTGGCATGATGGTTATGGCACTGGACTTCCACATGGCTGACTGCAGTTCAAGTCCCAGACCCGCTGGCTTGAAAATCATGTTAGACACATGTGCATGCATGCCCAAAATCCCAGGAGGAGAATGAAGGACAAAGGATTGTGGTGTGTCCATCCTCTCTGGGTGTGTGTTCATGTGTGTGTGTGTGATTTTTCACTTTTCCTCTCCGAGTGTACACACCCTAAGGCAAAAACCTAAAAATATTTAAAAATAAAAATAAATAAGAGAGAGGAAAAAAGAAAGTAGACTTAAGTTTCTATACCTTCATGGCAAGGGAAGAAGTGTGATTAGCAAAAGTTTGTCTACTTTCAAACTGTGAAAAGAGGGAAAATAGGAAAGAGGAGGAGGATAGAAAGCTGCTACAGGAACTTAACTCAGAAGAAACATTGAAAGGTATTTAAAATAATGTATTTAATTATTCCATTGCAATACTATTTATAATGCCCCTAAACAGAGGGTTAGTCAAATGTTTTCAGCAACATTCATGCCACAGAGTTCTATGCAGTCACAAAATTACAGATCAGAGTGAAGATTATTCATTTATTTAACACATATTGACTTAGAACCAAGTGCCAGAGGACAAAACAGTGAACGAGACAAAGTCCCTGGCCTCCTGGAATTCACGTGCTCCTGGGAAAACATACCTTAACAATGCATAGCTACATGCTGTAATATTAAGAAGAGGTAAGCGCTGTGATAAATAATAATGCAGAGCCAGGGAACAGACAGTGGTTGTGACTTTATGTGACACGCTCACCTGTCAGAAAGTGAGACATGAACAAAGTAAGGGAGTGGGCCCTCTGCAGGTCTGAAGAAAGGAGTTCCAGAGGTAGGACACGATAAGTGCAAAGGCTCTGAGGTGAGTGCATGCTGAGCACGCCCAGTGACCAGCAAGATGGCCAGCCAGTGTGGCCTGAATCTGGTGAGTAGATGGGAAGTGGGAGAAACTGAAGTTAGATAAGGAGAGATGCGGGATTGACTACACTGAGGCTTCTAGATCAAGGTGAAGACTTTGGATCTTATTCCAATTGTTTAGGAAACTCCAGAGGTATATTAATTTGAGGAAATGCTCAGAATACATGAAGTAGAAAAATAAGATACATGGGGACCAGCAGATGGCATAATGGTTACTTCGCTGAACTCCCACGTAGTTGACTACGGTTCGAGTCCTAGACCCGGCAGCTTAAAACTCATGCAAGGCATGTGTGTGTGCATGCCCAAGATGCCAAGAGGAAAATGGAGGAGAAGGGATTGTGGCATGGCCATCCCCCCTGGGGGGTGATCTCTCACTTTCTGTCTGTCTGGCGAGCGCACACGCCCTATAGCAAAAAACAAAACAAAACAAAACGATTAGTTAGGTTGGTTAATTGCAGAGCTGATATTATCCAGCCACTTGGCTTCAGAGTCTGTGCTAGGAGCCACCGCGCTAAGCAAACACACAATTGCTTTACTTTCACGATGTATTAATTACAAAAATGTCTGAAAGTACCCTGTGAAATATGACTTATCCCTTCTTTGTTCTCTACTCCAGGAATAACCCCCCCCTTCCCTCTGTTGAGTAGAATAAAATTGTTTTTATTTTGCTTTTGTAATTGGCAGCATCAAATTTTGTCACCTGGAAAGGCAAGTCAAATAATTGGACTGTTACTTACTAGCCCCCCAAGAGGGGCCACAGAATAAATAACTTATGGAAATAAGGATTAGGACCAGCAGATGGCATAATGGTTATGTCAGACTCACTCTTCGTTGACTGTGGTTGGAGTTCTGGACTTGGCGGTTTAAAACACTGGGTGTGTGTGTATGCGTGCCCAAAATCCCGAAAGGAAAATGAAGGAGAAGGGATTACAGTTTGATCTTTGCCCCAGGGTGGTGATTTCTTGCTTTCTGTCTCTTGTTTCTCTCTGGTGAACGCATGCACCCTATAGCAAAAATGGCTACATTGATGGAAACTGAAGAAAGGCTGCAATGAGATTCAGATAGCGACCCTAGGTGTATTCTGAATTTTTCTGAACATTTTGCTTCTGATTTCTAAAAATTCAGTGTGATTTTTTTTTTTTTTTTGAGAGGTATTTTCTATAGGGTGCGTGCGCTCTCCAGAAAGACAGAGAGAGACAGAGAGAAAGAAAGCGAGAAATCACCCCCCAGGGGTGATGGCCACACCACAATCCTTTCTCCTTTATTCTCCTGTCAGGATCTTGGGCATGCACACACACGTGCCCAGTGTGAGTTTAAGCCACTAGGTCCAGGACTTGAAATGCAGTCAACATAGCCATTATGCCAACTGCTGGTCCCATCAGTTTTGTTTTTTTTTTTCAAGTTTTTTTGTGATAGTAAAATAAGGGGCCAGCAGGTGATGTGTTGGTTAATGCACTGGACCCCCACATGGCTGACCACAGTTCAAGTCCTGAATCTGGTGGGTTGTTTTCTCACTTTCTCTCTCTCTGGTGGGTATATGTACTTCATATCAAAATTTTAAAAATGTATATATTAATAACAATAAGTAAAATTAAATAAATAACTCTTTCTAAAAAATTCTTTAATAAAATTTAGCCTTTGTAACCATCATTAAATGTACGGTTTACTACTGTTGCATGCATTTGCATCGTTGTGTGCCAGTCCTCAGGACTTCTTCATCTTGCAAACTGAAATGCTATACCCATTAAGCAACTTTCCATTTCCTTCTACTGATATTTCTTAAATTTCTGAATGAACTTCCACTGGAGGATTTATACATTGTTTATTTATTTGTTTATCTTTTCATTCACTCATTCAACAAATACTTACATGCCTACTAGCCCTGTGGTTAGTAACCAAGGTGCCATGGCAGCCCAACTTATCATAGAGGCAGACGAACCATGGGTGAGAACAGAGAGGAGTCTGGGACACGTGAGCAGGTAGGGCTGCTCTGAGACAACGTCCACAGGTCCTTGGCTTGCTCACGTTTAGATGTGCTGCCGTATAGCATAATAACATGGACCCAGATTCCATAATAAATTGAATATCTTAGCTATGGAAAGACTTTTGCTTTTGAACTTATTTTTAAGTTAGGGTGTATTATTTCTTTTTTTGGAACTACTTTTTGTCTGGTCTGTCATATTTTTCTGTGCCCTTAAACAGTTCATAGCCTCCCCCTTCAACATGCCTTTATTGCCTGACGAGTCTGTGTCCTTGAACATTCTAGAGACTGACTTTGAGTGCTTGATGTACCTAGTGATGATGGAGTTACTTGTGCAGCTTTTGCAATGTGGGGTAGAATTTTCAGGAGAAGACTAAACTAGGAATATCAAGGGTTCATGGAAAATGTATATTATATATATATATATATATATATATATATATATATATATATATATATCCAGATTAATATTTTTTTTTTTTTGCAGAAGAATAAACTTCTATTTAATTCCCACTTTCCTTGAACTTTTGAAGTCCCCACACATGTGTTTCCAGGGGGTGAGAACTCATCTGGGTCTAGGTTTCCCCCTTAGGTGATGGTGGTATAACTTCCCTGTATTGGGTCCTATTAGTCCAGACAAACAAACGGAGGCCCCACAGCAACAGCTTGGCACCAGTCATGCCCAGGGACAGGTGGCAGCATCTTGATTCCACCGGTTCCTCCATTCAGGTTAAAGCAGGATAGTAGCTGGCAGATGGCTTCAGGCAGGTTGTCTGGGCCCAACCAACTGGGCTGGAGTCCAGGGCAGGAATCCAGCACCCTCGGGGAACTGTAGAGCAAACGAGGAACAAGAGCAGAAGCCGTAGTCACACAGACCAGGTACGGGGCTGCAGCCAGGGGTCATGTGCAGTCCACTGGCATGAATGTGGCCAGGGCCTCGCCCAGAGCCCCCAGCCAGAGGTGAACCCTGCAGAACGAATCACATTCCACTGCTGCTAAGATGAGGCTCTCATATATGGGGGGGGGGGGGGTTCCTTTGGAAATTTCATCAAAAATGTGTATTGTGAAAAACTATACATGGGTTTACATTCATAGGGGTTTTTTTTGTTGTTTTTTTGTTTTTTCATTAAGTCTTTTCTCATAGCTAAGATATTCTATTTATTATGGAATCTGGGTGCATTTTATTACACAATTGGGCAGAACATCTAAATGTAAGCAAGCCAAGGACCTCAGAACAGCCCCACCTGATCATATTTCTCAGATTCATCTTCGTTCTCATCCATAGCACATCTGCTTCTGCAATAATATGGGCTGCCATGGCATCTTGGTTACTAACCACAGGGCTATCGTCACTTCAGTATTTGTCAAATGAGTGTATCAATCAATCAATCTATCAATCAAGTAAGTAAGCAAGCAAGCAAAGTGTAAATTCTCTAATAGGAATGCATTCAGAGGATTTAAAATATCAGGAGAAAGAAATGGGGAGTTGCTTAATGGGTATGGAGTGCACTTTTGCACTTCAATTCCATTTTTCCATTAACTTTTTGGAGTCTCCTGTACAGTGTGACCTGCTTCCCTCCCACTGAAGGGCTGGCAGCCTCATTCTTCAGGTCTCACGTCTTCAGACTCATCGCAGAAGTTGTGAAGAAGTCACGGACTCACCAATACTCGTAGCATATCAGTGGCTGTACCTTCTTTCAGAATTGTCATCTTGCTTGTAAAGATCTTATGCAAACAGGACAAATAGGTGATAAAGAGAATTGGTAAAGAGAAATCCACAGCTAGATAAATCCTTTGTAATTTTTTAAATTATAATTATTTATTTAATTTTATTTATTCATTTCTTTTCATTTGACCAGAGAGAGACAGAGAGAGATAAAGAATGAGAAAGCAAGCCGCCAGGCCCAGGACTCGAACTGTGGTCGGCCATGTGGGAATGTCCAGCGCCTTAACCACCACGCCACCTGCTGGTCCCAATCCTTTGTAATTTTTTAGATACTGTTCTCAGCATCTGAAGAGAAAAATGCAGATCACCTGCTTTGGTACAAAAATTAGATAAGACTCAACTTCTTTCCTTTGCAACAATGAATGGAACAAGATTTTAAAAAGTAGAGTCCACGACATGTGAGGAGAGGAGAAAACAGATTGGAGAACAGAATTTATATCTGTTCAAATCAGATTCTCTATTTTCCCCCAGAATGAATCTGAACCACTTAGTGCCTGGCAGACTGGTCAAGCTCGGGCTATCCTGCAAGTTCAAGTTTGCTCCTGTGACCTTCAACATGAAGGTTCAGAGGTCACATCTCCTGAGAACTGAGTCCAGAGAGGAGGAGAGTTGACTTGAGAATTGTACCAACTGGATACATCTTTTCTTCTCACTTAATAGGAGTGAATAAGAAAAAAAAAAAAAAAAAGGAAATCTCCACAGTGAAACATGAGGCTAGGGAATGCAATTCCCTCTATTAGGAACAAAATGAAGAAATTCAACACACAATTTTTTAATTGTTTATTAAAGACCCATATAATGAACATGAACAAAAACTAGAAAATACTTAAAACTAATAATGAATTAATATTATTATTTGTAAAGGCCATTTACAAGATGTTGAGAAAAAACACTAATGCACCAGTGAAAAAAATAGATCAAGAACTAAGAAAACAATTTAAGGAAATCCAACCAGGTAATAATCATGAAAAAAGTCAACACTGATAATAAAACGAAGCACAAATTAAAGTCCTAAAGGTATACTGGTTCAGCCTGGTGGTGCAGTTGAAGTGCTGGCTGACCACGATTTAGGTCTCCTGGTTTGCCTGAAAACACTCCAAGGGCACAGGGGTGCAGGATTCTGAGGAGCTGGAGGATGGGAAAAGGACACTGTGGCATGACAAGAGTCTGTCAAACTTTTCCCCTTTTTCTCTCCCTGTCTCTCTCTCTCACATGCATGTGCTCTCTAGTTTGAGAAAAAAGAAAATGTCACTTTCTCACCTGTAATTTTCTAACAAATGTTTATTGTGGTCCTACTGTGTGTGAGATATTGGGTCAAATGCTGGGACTCCATGGCTGAAAAGGTATTTATGGCCCTTTGATTCAGAGGCATACATTTTAATAGAAGAGACTAGTCAGTTCTCTGATAATCATAATGTGAGAGCGTGTGCTAGCGGGGTAAGTACAGAGTACCCCAGCTTCAACTGAGGAGGAATCAAAGTTGTCCATCTATCTGTTTAAGCAAGCACTCGGTGCTGGTAAAGTTTTGATAGGTTAAGCATTTTCCTTACGCTGCTGGTGATTAATTAGGACAAATATTCTGAGATTCTAGTACACACTTGGGAATATGTATCAAAAGTTTTCAGAAAGACTACATCCTTTGACCGTATTATCTTACATCTAAGAGATAATCAGTTATAAAGACAAGGATTTACCTAAAGATGTCTCATATATGTCTACATATATGAGTGTCATATATGTCCTTATATATGTATTATTCATAATACTTTTTAAAAGGGGAAGAGGAATATCCTACAATATAATAATTAATTATAATAATGGCACAGTCTGCACAGGATGAACTCGTATCCAGGTCATAAATTTCTGTTGTTTAAGTCACCCAGTTCATGGTACCTTGTTCCTGAAGCTCCAGGAAACAAATACAATACAGTGTCAGTTATTTTCCTTAAGTAACAAAAATACATTATCTCAGAGAAAAAAATTAAAGTACTAAACCAGTGATGGAATGAGAGGATCGACTTATGTGAAGAAGCGCTGTTTCTTCATTTTAAACTCTTGACTAGAAAATGACTATGTGGGTGATGATCGATTGAATACTGTCTAAAATAATACAATATGATTTCCAAAAACTCCTAATATCACTTTGAAACAATCTCATTCTAGAGTTTTGGCATTTCACCTTATTCTGTATTCCATTATGAGTGTAGGTTCATTTTTATTCTTTCACGTTTGGAGTGAGGTTGATTATCACAGTATTCTCCGAAGAAAAGGTAAAAATACAATTATTTCATATAATTAAAGATGCCACATCAAACTTGATAGTAATTTTATTGTAATTTGTTTGTCACCGAATAATGCTCGCCAGTTGATTAGAAAAACAGCCTTAATAACTAAAAGAAGTGCAAAGGATATATCAGTTTTTAGTGTGCTATTTTATTTTCTCTTTCATTTTATTAAAAATTAATAGAGATGTGAGGGCTGTTGAGAGGATTTAAAACCCATCAGATGCACAAAATCTAAACTGGGGGGCCTCTGGAAAAGGGCACGGATGAGGTGGAATGATGGGGAGGCTCGGTGTGAGTTTCAGGCCCTCACATTGTTAGAATTGGTTACTTTGCATATGTAGTGTTTTTTATTGGAGAAAAACTAGCTAATTTGAAAAAAAAATCTCAGTGAATCACAAAGTATTAATAAGGACAGAAGGTTTTTTCAGGTAGTAAAAGATCATTGTGAAGAATAAAGGTCTATTATAAACCCAATCACTGCTAATGCTATTAAATAGAAAAGCATGAATGTGGGTAACAGGGGAGGGGGCATGTTAATTAAATGTGATCTTCAGGTAACAAGGGAAGCCCAAATCTGCAAGGATACAAGAAATATGGGGCAAAACTGTAAATAAAAATGTAAATCGGAGGCACAGCTGGTGGCATGATGGTTAGGGCAGCTGGACCCCGCATAACATAACAGTTTGAGTACCGGACCCGGCAGCATGCTGAGTGCATGTTCATGCATGCCCAGAATCCCCAAAGGCGGGAGAAACGGAGGAGAAGGGATTGCAGTTTGACTCTCTCTCATGGGGTGTGCTTTTTCACTTTCTCTTTCTCTCTTACTCTCTGTCTCTCTTTGGAAAGCACATGTGCCCTCTAGCAAAATTAATATATATGGTATATTTATATGTGTGTATGTGTAAATTGGAAACCTGAAAATTCATTCATGGGGTTAAATTAGTAATAGTCAACAGATATTGAAAGACTCTTTGGTCTTGACACTTGACATGGAATTTGAGTTAGAGATGAAATCTAGCAGTATTTCAATACTAAAGAAGTGTTAGACTGATCAATACACTCAGATTTTCTTTTGGCACTGCCATTTGGTAATGACCTATGTGAATCTAGGGAAGTTATTTAGTCACTGAGGATCTTGTTTTCTTCATCTCTAAAACGAGGGAGTTGTTGCAGATGCTGCCTGCTCACTTCCAGCTCTGATTTCTGTGGCTGCCTAAACGACTATTGAAAGATCAGTCATGAAGAACTCTGCACAATTTATTGCATTACTAAGGAAAGAAAAAAGTCAGTTTATGAAAATCAGAGATAGACCCTGATATTAATCTCTTTGTGCCTCTCTCAGTTATTATAAAGAAAAAAAAAAGATTCTAGTTCTTCGGAGAATCGTTTTAGGATAAATGCAGTAAGCAGGGGTGTCTGGTGCTCTGACTGGCACATAGGCCTTCAGTCAGCGCTGCTTTCTCTTTCCTCACTCTGTCTTCATTCCCAGAGTGAGCAAGTCACGTAAAGCAGTGCTGGGGAAGTTTACGACACTGCGATGGTGAATCGAAGAGCAAGAATTGTTCTCTGGTGATTCATTTTTCCTAAGTTCATGATCCCTAAAAGTCGATATCCAAATGCTACAAGGGTGGCACTAAGAATCATGAATAACTCATTTCTGTGGAAAAATAGCTGGAGATGGATTTGGTGAATTGTAAAAGAGTCCCTGATTATTTAAAACTGGGTTGGGGGAGGGGTGACCAGCAGATGGTGTAATGGTTATGTTGCTGGACTCCCACATGGCTGACTGCGGTTAGAGTCCCGACCTGGAGGCTTGAAATTCAGGCCAGGCATGTGTGCATGCGTGTCCAAAATCCCAAGAGGGGAATGGAGGAGAAAAGATTGTGGCATGACCATCCCCCTGGAGGATGGTTTCTCGCTTTCTATCTCTCTGGTGAGCACACACACCCTATAGTAAAAATCTTCCTCTCTTAAAAACAAAACAAACAAACAAAAAAAAAACACAGAAAACAAAACTGCTTTGGGAACTTACTCAATTACTTTAGATGAATGCATTTTACAGCCATATTGGATCTCGAAAGCCATCTAGTCCACAATCATTTGATACATGAGTAAGCTGAGAGTAATTAAACAGTTTTGCTAGCAGAAAGTGCTAGACTCAAATCTAGACCTCCTCCTATCCATGTCAGGACATTTTCCTTCTCTGTGTCATACTTAATACAAATACACACAAACTATCTCTATACATGGCTCTTCTAACTGTTTTAACTGTACCATTTACACAAATTTAAAACAAGCCAGGTGCAGCTGCGGTGTACACAATGGCAGTAACACATACAAAGGAATATTGGTAAATATGGAGTGTTTTTTCTCATGCACGAGGTAGGTAGGTGACATTATCCCCATTTTAAGGATGTAGACACTAGGAAATGGAGAGTTTTTTTAATTGACTTATATTTTGTTTTATTGTGGTAAGAGTACTTAAGGTGAGACCTTAAGTACAGATTTTCGGGTTCACCCTAACAGATTTCTGGGTTCACAATACAGTATTGTTATCTATATGCACAATGTTGTAGAAATGATCTCTTGAAAAAAATCACCTTGTATAGCTTAAATTGTGTATCCATTCATAAGCAATTCCCATTTCCCCCTCCCCCGCCCTTTTGCTCTTGTGAGTTTGACGGTTTCAATACCTCATACAATGGAACCATGTAGTTGTCCTCCTGTGACTGCTAATTTCATTTAATATAATGTTCTAGAAGTTCTTCTATGTCACATATTGCAGGATTTCCTTTTTGAAAAACAATTGCAGGTCAGTAGGTTGCATAATGGTTAGGGCACCAGACTCTCATGTGGTTGACTGTAGTTTGAGTCTTGGATCTGGTGGCTTGAAAATCATGCTGGGTGCATGTGCCTGGTGTGACCAAAATCTTGAGAGGGGAATGGAGGAGAGGGGATTGAGGCATGGCCATTCCCCTGTGTATGTGTGTGTGTGTGCGGGTCGGGGGGTGATTTCTCACTTTCTGTCTCTCTGTCTCTCCAGTATGTATGTACCCTAATAGCAAAAATCTCTCTCTCTCTCTCAAAAAAAGAAGAGACATATTTTTTACATAAGAGGGAGATACAGAAGAAAGAGAAATATAGATAGATAGAACTAAGTATCCCCAACAGGGCCTTCATGCCACAACCCACCCCCAGGCTTAGTCAGCCAGGATCATGGCACCTACAAACATGTGACCAGTAGGTACATGGAGACCTTGGAACAAGAACCCAGGACGTTTCCATTTGACTCTAGGGTCACAGATTGTTGTGCTACTGCTGCACCACCATTGCTGACAAGTTTTCCCTCTTTTTAAGGCTAATACTAGGGGACAACCAGTGCACGTCAGAGCAGAGATGAGAACCTGTCTTCAGATACGAGGTCGTTGTACTCCCTATGTCCTATATATCTGTTCAGCAGAGACCTCACTGAGTTGCTCTTCTGAGTTTCTTTTTTCTTTATTTTTATTAAAATTATGATAGGAAAAGACTTCTGAAAGTGGATGGGTCCAGACAATTATGAATTAAAGCATCACATCTCTCTTTGTATGTCTTCTTTTATCTGCCAGCGGACCTACCCATTTGCCTTCATGGCTCTCTTCAGCTTTAATTAGCCCAACCCAAGATGCCCGTGGTGTTCAGTGAGTATCCTCTTCCCCGCAGTGGGTACTGGGACATAACCCTACTTATGTAATCCCTGCTACCCTTCTAGCCTACCCAGATTATACTTCTACATTGTAAAGAATGCTTGTGTTGGGGACAGAAGATAGCATAACGGTTACATCACTGGACTCCCATGCATTCGACTGCGGGTCGCATCTTTTACCCGGTGGCTTAAAACACATGCTGGGTGTGTAATGCATGTGTGCTCGAAATCCTAAGAGGGGAATGGAAGGGGAGGGATTGCAGTGTGGCCATCCCCCTCGGGGAAGTGATTTCTCACTTTCTGTCTCTGTCTGTCTCTCTAGTAAGCACACGGCCCTATAGCAAAAATCTCTCTCAAAAAAGAATTTTTTTTTTCTTTAAGAAAACTAAATCCATGAAGTTAAGATAGTATAGAGGGCTTTCCAGATACTGAGACAAAGTCAAAAAGGAGGAAAAAAATAATAAACTAGTACACCGAATCAGTGGACACAGGTTTAGCTATCTTTATAACAAGGTATTTTTGTCATGTGAAATCCACATGTGAATTACACTGTTCAGTAATTATAGTAGTAACAACCGACAACAGAGCAAACCACAAATGGAAAAAGTTAGGAGGCCTTAAGGTTAGTGTGGGGAATAGGCTGGTACATTGGCTGAATAAATAGAGAGAAAAGATAACTTCTAGACATTATAGAAGAGGAGACAGAGTTGGTATTTAGGGCAGGGACCAGGGAAAAATGCAAAAAAAGTCTGTATGCAGTATGTATAATACAGAATTAGTAGCTATCTTCTATGTAAAGTATCAGTGAATGCCAATAGGTAATAAAAATGTTAAAACAATAATTTAATGGAGAAAGATACATTAATTTCACCAAAGAGGAAATATGATTTGAGTAATGAGTGATAAGAAAATAATCAACTACCTAAAAATCAACTTCCTAAAAATTGCAAGCACCATTTAGCATCATTTCTTAAAATAACACAAATTGCTCGTGATAATTTGAAGTATTTAAATGCTTCGGGAAGTTAAAAGCAACCATAAAATTTGCCATATTCTTTTAGTATTAATCCTACTTGTACAAATCTAAGATTTCTTAAAAGATAAAAAAAATAATTGTGTGCATGCCCAAAATTACAAGAGGAGACTGGAGAAGGGAATGCAGTGTGACCATCCCCCCAGGGGGGTGAGTTCTCACTTTCTGTCTCCAGTGAGTGCATGTGCCCTGTGACAAAAATCTTAAAAAAAAAAAAAAAAAAAAAAGAAGAAAAGAAAAAAAAAAGAAAAGTGCAGTTATAAAAAAATATAGAAAGTAGTTCTAGTAAAATAATCTATATTAGCAGAAAAATTATATTCAACTCTTTACAACTATGTAAAAATTGTGCACAGATATAGAAATAGAGTAGAATCAAACTTGGCCAAAATAAGTACATTTGGGTGGTAATGTGTTAGCAGTATTTAAGTTTTTTATTCATTCTGATATATTTTTTACCTGGAAATAAGTAAGTGTCTATAAATTATACTTATACTAAATATAACTTTTCACTATATTGAATTATATTTTAAAAGTTATTTTGTATTTTGGCTAATGGTAGGAGAATATCATTCCGGTTTGCTTGAGACTTGAGGGGTTCTTGACTCATGACCTTTGGTCCTAGAACCAGCAAATGATAAACCTGGATGAGCTGGTTGTCCTAAATAGAGTGAATATTAAAATTTTCTGTGTCTTGGGACCAGCAAATGGCGTAATGGTTACGTCATTGGACTCCCATGTTGTAGACTGTGGTTTGAGTACCTGACATAGTAACTTAAAACTCATGCTGGGCACTTGTGAGTGCATGCCCGAGATCCTGAGAGAAGAATGGAGGAGAAGGGATTGCAACATGACCATCCCCCCTGGGGGGGGGGGTGATTTCTCATTTTCTGTCTCTCTGGCAAGTGCATATGCCCTATAGCAAAACAAAACAAACAAAAACTTTCAAGAAAAAAATTTTGGAGGGGTTTTTGCTATAGGATGCGTGCGCTCGCCAGAAGGAGAGACACAGAGAGACAGAAAGCAAGAAATCACCCCCCAGGGGGGATGGCCACGCCGCAATCCCTTCTCCTCCATTCTCCTCTCATTCTCTCTGGATCTTGGGCACGTACGCACATGCGCCAGGCATAAGTTTAAGCCACCAGGCCCGGGACTTGAACCACGGTCAACTACATGGGAGTCTAGCAACATAACCATTACACTATCTGCTGGTCCCAAGAAAAAATTTTTTTCTATCTTTCTAAACCTAGTATTTTATTCATGCACCAATAATAGCAAGATAATAACATCTCTGTTATTGCTATTAATAGATTTTGATAAACATAATATGGTTGTTTGGGGTTTTAAATGACTCTTAATTTTCTATTTAAATTGATATCATAGTTTAAAATTTGCAACCATAAAGCCTCCTTTACATACATAATGTTGCAGGAGAAAATGGCATTTGAGTCCTACAAAGGGCATCATATTAAATGTTTTGCCTTGAATAGAAAATTCGCTGGTAGACACTGGATATTTAGAAGGGGAAAACAAACAAACAAACAAAAAGCCTTCGCAGCAGCAACTCCCAATGTCTGCAGCTGAGTCATGGCCAAAGCCCTGTGCAGATTTTCCTGCTGGGCCACTTCAGTCCCGGCATGCTTGTTGAGCCTGGTCACGCCTGTAGTGCAACTAAGCGTGTTCATTGGGAACATTTTTTTCCTCTTCATAACTGAAAAATAAATTCTGTTTGTTTCCTTCACTTGTAAACCATTTCTAAATTTGCTCTTTATAAGTTGATTTGGGGCCCAGCCTCAGTGGCACAGTTGGTAGCATACCGAACTGCAGTATGCCCTGGTTGAAGGGATAGGGGTGGAGGTGGGAGAATCATGGCATGATCTGATCCTGCAGGTGAAAAAAGGAAAGATCCTTTCTGTCTTTTTTTTTTTTTTTTTTTTTTAACTCTCTCTCTCTGGTGCATACATACACACATGCTTTCTCTCATCAAGAGAAATAAAGAAATTTTTTTTAAAGTCCATTTGGAGGAAACTTTTGCAAAACACTGTCTGGACAGCAAACATTGCATTCAGATTTCCTAGTAACGGCATGGAATCAAGTCAATAGAACAAGTGTCTAAACATGAACAGTGATGACCTCAATATGCTCATCACTACGACTCTCAGGCAAACTGCGGGCCTGCTGAAAGCACCTCTCCTTTCATCTCTGTGATGGCAAGGCTAACCGTTTCCCCTTGCTCCTCCTCACACTTCATTTTTGGAGTAAATTCTGAGAATAGATTTAGAAAGTGAGCCTTAGTATGCATTTTCTAAGGTCCTTTAGAGCAGTATTAGAAACTGAGTCACTTTGTACAGGAATAAAAGTGAATTTAATAGTTAAAAACTTTTCTTTGGAAATTAAATGAATTAGCATTGCTATTTCTCTATAAATTAATTGTCACTTTTCAGGGCATGTCAGTTTATTCTCCATCTACTATGTGTACATGTTCCTAAGACCTTATAGTATTTAATGAAGAGATCCTTTTTAAGTATTGATAGCCACAAGAAAATTATACCATGTTTGATCTGTGTTAAAGAATCAAAGTCCAAGATCTTTGAATGGAACTTAGAATAAAAATGTAATTAGGTTACATCCCTAAAGTCTGATATATCTTTAAACAAGACTGCAAATGAAACTTTATTAGAGCTTCAAATGAATTATTTCATTGCTTTTTTTTTTAATTCATTTTCTTCCTTTTCTCTTTCATGTCTGTGTTACTGACATTGCTGCTTGTATTTTACCTGTCTTTTTCAGGGTGTTTTAATTATTTACTGCTTAACGAGTAGCACTGAGAGGAAGCCTCATTCAAAGGTGCCTGCTCTGCAGCAGGTTTTTCTTTTTCAAAGCTTTGCAAGGAGGTCTTGGATAGCTGCACTGAGCCTACAATTCTTGCTACACTGGGTAGTCTGTTCTGGAGGCAATATTTCCTCTTACTGGCTGCCCCAGAAATACCTCTTCAAAGGTGCAACCGACCAGGAGCAAAGGGGTATTGGATCAGGTTTGGACAAAATATGCTGTTTCCAATTAGTGCCTCAAATGGCATTTAATTTCCATAGGCAATGTTTAGATTTTAAGGCATTTATCCTAACAAGCTCATCCAGAATCACTCAATGGCAAATTTAGAAATGAAAATAGATGATATTGCATTAAGAGTTACTGATATCTGTGATACACACATACGTGTGTGTGAATGTGTGTATAGTCAGTATCGTGCTTCACACATAATAAGTGTTCAGCAAACACTATTTCTTTCCCTCCATAGTTTTCTAAATATATTATTCTCAGTCTGTTAGTTGTTGTTTTTTATTATGTAATACCCAAATAATGGTCATTCCCCATCCAAACAAAGATGAAGAGGGGGACAAGTTCATATTCTCCTCCCTCTCTCCTCCTCCCTCTTCAATAGTCAGTGCTGATAGTTTGGTAAATATGCTTCTACATCTTCTCTTTCTCATATAAACATATACAAATAAGATTAAATGTGATTTGTTTAAGTCAGGAGTGATATCTAATTCAAATAAGAATTACCTTATTAAGTTCCAAGCAATATAATTCATTAGTTGATCTAACATCAATACTAACTTTATTTTTCCTCAGGCTTTTATATCTGTCAACACATTTTACTTAGTTTTTGAAGGTGCAGTGGAAATATTAAAGTAGCATAACTTATTATATGAGGAGAATAGTAAACTCTACAAGGGTTTTACAGTGACTGGTATTAATTTCCTAAAAAAAAGTTTTAAATTTTTTTAATTAAATTTTTTGAGTAATTTCAATACCTCCAACTATGCATTTTTAAGAGCAAAGCTACTCGATGCTGAATCCTTAGAAATTACAGAATCAGAGAGAAACCGACTATCTGCGGTTTACTGACATAGAACAAATGACCACAAACCAGTTACCTAAAATCATAAACAGCAACAATTAATGGTAATTCCTCTAGAATATTTTGGAGGCCTAGGCAAAGTTTCTGGAGCCCTAAAAATTTACTCATACTAGTATTGCCCACATCAGTAATAAAGCCCTTGGTGAGCTTCTCCTGCACCTGTCTTCCTGTATTCGTGGGATCCTTCTCATTGTCTGGCTTAGTGACCCGTACCCTCGCCAGTGTGTAGTAGCACTCCTACAACATTCACCTGAAATTTGTTCTCAAAATAATAAAAAGAGGATGCCATTTTAAAGAAAGCATCTTAAATATTTTTCTAAATATCCCAAAGAAGCTACTCAAAAGTTATGGGCTCATTTTCTTCCCAGTTTATGAGGGATGCTATTGAGTTACAGAACAAAATCTTTGTTTTCCAGCATTCCGTTTTGCAGTGGTGTGCAGTGGGTTATAGTGCACGACAAATCTCCTCTGACAGGAGATAAACCCTTGCGAGTGATAGTTTCCAGTGGAAGTGTGGCAAGCCCTTAACTATGTCAGCATGTATAGTGCTGTTATAATTATCATAATTGAATGTAAAAACCTAAAGATAATATAAATTGTTCATGCAGTTAAGCCCAAATGGAAAGCAATGTCTTTTGTTTTTTTTTTTTATGAAAGAGCAATAACATTTCTCTCTTTGCTACTGTTCAATATTGCTTCTAGCAGATTTTATCTCTACATTGTACAGAATAGTAACTTATGCCAAAGATGTCCGGTAGCTCCAGATTAAAATGTAATATAATATACATAAGGCTTTATTGTTCCTTTAGCTTGTTGTTTTAAACAAAAGTGGAATATGTCTCCAAAGTCCTCAACAAATGTGTACAATTTAGAACTAAATATGCTTAAGACTTATACCAGTGCTGCCAAAGACATGGGCCTTCTGGACTTGTCAGATTGTTTTCATGCAATTGTTTCTGCAGCATTATTTTTACTGGCAAATGTACAAGTTGATAGAAAAGGAAATAATTAGCTACTTTCAGAATTGCTGATGCATGGAGCTGAAACAGGCCAGTCTATGCATCTTAGAGATTGTGACATTTTAAATTACCTGAACAATACCAGCAGCCATCTTTGGACATAATTAACACCTTGCCTAATTAATGTCAGATCTGGGCAGAGTCACGCTTTATTTATGAAATATGATTTTATTCAAACTTGCTTTTTTTTTCTCTTATTGTGTTGCTAACTTTAGATGTGTGTGTTGTTTTCTTAAGTGGAACAACTTCTTTTTTTCTTTCTTTTTTTTTTCCTCTTTTTTTCTGTTTCCCTCCCCCTTCAAGTAATCAATGCACTGCTGAATGAGTTCATTTTAATGCACTCAATCATGCCTCTAATGTTCGTAGCTTACGGGCGCAAGCATCAGTAATGCAGGAATGTTATATGGCTTTAGTTTGGGCCATTTCATAAAATATTCATGGAATCAAAAATGTGCATCAAAATAGCGGCTGGGAGAATTACATTTATGTTCCTGCTTTTATGGCAGCTTCACATTTAAACCCATTTGTGTTAATATCTAGTCAATCTTCCTACTTTAAAAAAAAACTAAAATGGGAGAGATCATATACATTCTCCTTTGCTTAATATTTGTTCTAGACATCTGCTGTGATACAACAAATATCTATAAACTTTCAGAGATGTCGTGCAGGGAAGAGGGGTAAGCAACAATTTGGATAATACCCAAATATATAAAATCTTATTTTCTCTGCATCATGTTTGTCTTAACATCCTACCAAGTGTTTTGCAGTTTATAACATTGTTTGGGTTTTGTTTGTATTTTAAAATAAATGGATGTGCTTGTGTGTGTGGGCTTTAGATAAAGTGAAACTCTCTTGTAGTAGTTTTAAGAGTACACTTTCCCTTAGGTGAAAAACCATAAAGATATGCAAACGCCTCATTGTTTATGTAAATGTTATATAATTGCTAAACCAACAAAACCAAGTGAAGGCTTAGGCTACTACGGTCCATACCTGGATCCTCTTGTTTTACACTGGTGTTCATGGTGTTCTCCTAAGATGGGTTTTCTGATACTATTTCACATTATTGAAATAAATTGACTATTGATGGTGTCTGTGGAGGATCATCCCAGTCCCTCCAGCAAAACAGCAGGGCTCTGTTTTCTTCCCTGGTTTATGTAAAGTATTATTGGACTACCTGGCTTTTCACTCAGTATGGGACCATGCATTCCAGGCATTTAGTCCAACATAGTTAGAATGTCCTGAGTGTGGTTACTACTGTCATTTTAGCCACTTAGAGTGGTGATGACTTGCCGGTGACTCCCAGTGCATCGTGATCAAACTCACTTCCCCTCAGGAGGTCTATACCGTCGGCGAATGTGCCCCAGGTCTCACTTTTTCTTTCCTGTTTTCCTTAACTTCTATTTTTGTAGTGTAATAATTTCTTTTCTCTCTTACCATCTTCCTCAATAAAAAGTAATGTAAACGCTTGATAATTCCAGAGAACAGTCTTTGCATACCAGACTGAACACCTGTCCTTCTCCTTCTAAAATGCTGATGATAGAATCTAGAAATCTCACCTGGTTTTGATTGATTGAAATTTATTTGGTAACAAAAGATAGACTGCCTATGAACACTTTGAAGAAGTTATAAAGAGATGCTATGAGCCAAATTAGAAAATCTGATTCATTATCTTCATTGAGATTTACATTTAGCTTTGTCAGAATGGTTGCTATAATATCTTGATGGTCTTTTGTAGTATTTCTCTGAGATCTATTGAATTTTTAAATTTCAGATAAAAACAGCATGCATTACATCTTAAGTAATATCAGAACCTTTACTCAGAAACTTAAGCCAATTTTAAAATCCTTTTCACAGTTGGAAACAGAAATTGGATGGAAATCATATCATTGTGAATCATGCTTTAAGGGAAATACTTGCGTGTTTAAATCACTATGCTCTCTTCATAGCACAGATACATCTTTTAATATTTTTAAGTCAACTGTTAACCATATCAAATTGTGTGCTTTCAAGGTCTGACTAGCCTTTAGAAAGTGTAGCCTAGTCGGGGCCGGCAAATGGCATGGTGATTAAAGGCGCTGGACTCCCACATGGCCGACCACGGTTCAGGTCTCGGGCCTGGTGGCTTGCTTTCTTACTTCCTCTCTCTCTCGCTGTGTCTCTCTGATCAAACTGGAAAATTATAATGATAATAATAATAAATAAAGTTAAATGAAATAATTCTTTTTTTTAAAAAAAGGAAGTGTAGCCTAGTTATGTATGTGCTTCTGGCCATTAGGATCAAACTCATAGTGGTTTATTTACCTGCTGGCTTATTTACTGCCGCTAAACGATTTTAGAAGTGAGTCTATAAAGTAAATGTTTATGAGAAAATGTAAATAAATTCATTAAAAATAAATTTTTTAAAAAAGAATTAAAATCTTCTTCTTCTAACCTCCATTGAAAATAGTAATGATCAGAACCCAAGTGACCTCATCTATAGCCAAGGAGTGAAGGAGGGAGAAGTGAAACCATGAATAGCTAAATGAAGACCCTGGTGACAGTCTGGGGCACCCACAGAATTTCAGATGTTCCATGAATGTCGGTGCCTGTTGTATTTAGCTGTAGCTGGTTATTCATCACACTCCTTTGGAAAGATCAGTCAGAAACATGTCAGGGGCTGATATCTGTGCCTCTGTTAGAGATTACCTGTGATGGCTTGAGTCGAGTCACAGAATTACAGAATTGAAAAACTAGAAATCATGTAATTCAAGCATTGTTTTTTTTTTTACAAGTTTATTTTATTTTTATTCGTCATGGAGAGAATGTGCGTGCACATGCATGAGAGAGAGAGAGAGAGAGAAACATCTCAACAGGGTGTCATCACACCACAGTCTTGGCATGTGTGCACATGAGTGGTGTGTTTTCCTTTTTTTTTTTTTTTTTTTTAGAAAGAAAGATTTTTGCTATAGGGCATGTGTGTTCACTAGAGAGACAGAGAAACAGAAAAACAGAAAGTAAGAAATCACCCCTCAGGGGGATGGTCACACCACAGTCCCTTCTCCTCAGGACCTTGGGCACACTAGTGCTCAGCATGAGTTTTAAGTCACTGGGTTCAGAACTCAAACGGCCACTGACTATGTAGTCCAGCAATGTAACCATTACGCCATCTGCAGGTCCCAACTTGGTGTGTTTTCAAGTCCACCCAGGAATCAGAACTTGTCAGCCGTGTGGCTTCCAGCACTGCAGTTCAGTTTGCTACTGACTGCACTACCAGGCTGGATCAAGTATTGGTTTTAACATGAGATTTGTGTTGAGAGTAGTCAACGGAGCAAACTAAGTTTCTATACTCTTGGTTTGTTGGCTAGTAGCTGATGACATGGGACTACTGGTTGGGGCTTTTGGTGATCTTGGGCTCAATCCTAATCATTACTTATTATAAGCTGGTTTATATATAGAAGTAATTTAATTGTTGTGAGCATCCATTTCCAACTCAGTGAAAAACTGGCAGTCATATCTACTTCATCAGTTTTTGGAAGGCTTAATAAGATAATGTATGGGGGGAAATACCTTCCATTTTCCTAATTATCCCTCAGACACAGATGATCTCTGTGCTTGCTCCTTTCTTCAAGCATCTCAGGCTCCTTCCCTGTGGGAGGCCACAAGTAGCACTTGTGAAAGCTAAACCTTGGCCAATAGTCATGAACTAAGCCGGATACTGATAATAGACTCCCAAGCACTAGCAAAATTCAAATTCAATGGAAAGACTATTTCTAATCATCACAAGGTCATCTTCCATAGTAATCAATTGAAAGTAATGTCCCAAGAGTTATCCCTACTTCATTTCCACCTAGACCACCTGTCCAGTAGCCACCCAAGGCTCAGTAACACAGTGGGAAGTCTGGCTTCCATGGACTATGATGACACTTTCCCCATCTTCTACCTTCTCCCTATTTCCTCCACTTCTCCTTTCCCTACTTCAGCCCTCCTCTCCCCTCCTCTAACTCCCCTTTCTACTCCATATAGATCAGATTTCAGATGTGAATATCAGTTCTCAATTACTATTTGCATTATCATGCCTCATTTGCATCTAAAACTAATTAATTGAGTTATCCAGAGCTTCATGTCTTATACAGTCCCTATTTTCTCTGGAACTATCTGGTTTCCTCACAGTTTCCTGTGTGTGTACACCCTTCCCTACTTACATGGTTGGAAAGAAATATGCATCTATACTTTATGAATAGATGGATCTGGATAAAAAAGAGGAAAAAAATCTCTTGTATACATCTTTCCAGGGATCGAGGGCTATACTTACAGGCAGAAATATGGTTAACAGAGGAAACATAACACATGTTTATGTCAATGTTCCATCCTAGTTTTTAAAAATGAGGGTCATGGGTATTTGTAAGAAGGTGTTTCTGGTAAGAGGTGCTATAGGAGAGAGATGAAAAACTATGCCTGCTTTTGTGTGAGGTAAGAAAAAAATTGTCAGTTAAAAGTCAAGATAGATTAGAGTGGTGAAATTCAAATGAGTAGTTACATTAAAGTGAAAAAGATTTTGGAAATTTATGTATATATATAACTTCAGTTGGGCCACCTGTGGTGGTGTGCAGGCAGTAGGTGCTGCACAGTGCTGGAGCCACATGGGAGGCCCAGGTTTGGATACCAGGTCAACCTGAACATGCCAGACAAACTCATATGCACTTGCGATCCTGGCTGACTGGGAGACTGGGGGAGTATCAAAGTATGGTGAGATCCTATCAGAGAAAATTCTCTCTCTCATGAAAGAAAGAAAGAAATTAAAAAAAAAAAAAACTGAGAATGTGTGTATTCACCAGGAGTGAAACAGAAAGAGAGAGAGGAGTGTGAGAAAGCACTGCCAACACTCCCCACCCCGAACATGGTCACACAGCAATCCCTTCTTCTCCTTTCTCCCTCATTTTAGGATTTGTGCACATGCACACACACACACACACACACACACACACACACACACACACCAGGTGTGTTTATTCAAGCTGCCAGGTCCAGGACTCACACTGCATGGTCAGCCATGTAGAATCTAACTCCTTTAACTACACAAGGCCACAGATGATGGCCCCAAATACATTCTTTAAATGAATGAACTCCTATTGTTTATTTCTTATTATAAAATAAACCTATTTTGATGATAGACTATAGAAAATAAAAACTCAAGATAAAGACAAAGGAAAGGAAAAGAAACCACCATAACCTATAATCCTACCTCCCAGAGATAACACTGATAGAGCTCTGTGGATGTTTCCCAACATTTTCACTTATCATAAACGCCTGTCCATGTAATGAAATATTCTTTGGTCATATTGGCTTTGCAGTCTGTCATGTGGAAGTTTCACAGTCTAAATTTATAAGCAACTCTGTGTACACATTACGCTCTCCATCCATATCTTTGGTAATATGCTCTTCTGGGTGACATTCACAAGGACTCAGACTGGCCAGGTCTTTACTGAATTTTTGTGCAAATCATTTACTGATTGTCCACCACTGATGGTTGTCATCCTTTTAGAATACTATTATTATTTGTATATACATTCTTTTTTTTTATTTGCCAAAGGACATATGTACTTGCGAGAGAGAGAGAGAGAGAGATAAAGAGAAAGAGAGCACCCCCAATGGGGCATGGTCAGGTTGCAATCCTTTTTCCTCTATTTCTTCTTCCTGTCAAGATTTGGACACATGTGCAGACAAACCACTGTGCTTTCCAAGCTTCTAGGATTGGAATTCAAACCTCAGCCAGCCCTGTGGGCTCTGGCTCCCCTTACTGCTGAACTAGGCTGGCTTCTGCATGTGCATTCTTTCATACTAATCTTGATAACAAAGTCAGCGCAACAAATCAGGAGAAATTATGTGCAGTAGCCGCAGCTGCATCCTGCACTTTCCAACGAGACACATGTGAGGAAATGTATTTAGCCTATTGCGGCCTGCACTGGTTAATTTAATCAGTCATGGTATTGTTATAAAGGCTTAACTAATTCTTATTTGTTTGCCGTAAGAATTAGTTATACTTGGAAAAGACAGATTAGTGGCTATGTGTCAATTGGTCTATAGATTGTGCGTGTGTGTGTGTGTGTGTGTGTGTGTGTGTGTGATTTGCTAGAGAGAGAGAGAGTACTTGCGAGAGAGAGAGACACTCTCTCTGTGTGCACTCTCTCTGGAGAGACAGAGAGAGAAAATGAGAAACATGCCCCAGTCTTATGGGGAATGGTCATGCTACCACTCCTTCTCCTCCCTTTCTCCCTTCTCTTAGGATTTTGGGCATGCATGGACATGTGCCCAGCGTGCCTTTCTTTCTTCCTTTCTTTTTTTTTATTGAGAGATTTTTGCTACAGGGCATGTGCACTCACCAGAAAAACAGAGAGAGACAGGGAGACAGAAAATTAGAAATCACCCGCCAGCAGGGATGGCCATACCACAATCCCTTCTCCTCCAGTCTCCTCCCAGGATTTTGAGGTGCACGCACATGCACCTGGTGTGAGCCTTAAGCTGCTGGGTCTGGAACTCGAGCTGCAGTCCACCATGTGGGAGTCCAGCAATGTAACCACTACACCATCTGCTGGTCCCCCCAGCATGTTTTTCAAGCCACTGGGTCAGGAACAGAAACCATGGGCTAGGCATTTGGGATCCAGCCACCTTAACCACCTTGCCACTGGCTGGTCTGGTCTGTTCAATTTTTAAAAAAATATTGTTACTATATCAACTGATTACAGTAGCTTTGATTACTGAGCACCTACTTGGTAATATGTTGAACATGCATTCATTCATTCCCGTAATAGTAACTCAAATATTAGGTTGTCGGAAAAGTCATGATGCATTTTTGCACAGACAGAAAAAAATGCATCATGACTTTTCCGACATCCCAATAGTTACACTATAATCCTATCTGACTGAGGAATAAACTTAAGAAAAAGAGAGGGCAATAGTTAGCCTGGGACTAAACAAAAAGTGATCAAATTGGGGCAAGAACAGGCCGTCTGCTTGTAGCCTACACTCTGTCTCGACCACTTCATTGGAGACCTTAGATGTAAGTATTTTTTCTGTTAATTCCAGTTATGTAACTTCAACACCATAAAAAAGTATTAACAATATAAGATATTTGCAAACATTTCCACAAGGCAGTGAAGTAAAATACTAGCCAGAGCACAGAGCTATTACTACTCTTCCAGAAATTTGTATGCTAATATTTTAGGAAATTAAATGACTCAAGACTAATATAAAGTCTAGGCTTTGAGAATATATATCTTGGACTGTATTATATGCTGTAATCCAGAAAATCAGTTAAGTTACTATACATTCTAACTATTAAAGCTTAACAGAAAATACAAATGCCTTTTTAGAAAGCTCAGTCAACTTTGAGAAGCAATTAGAGCTCCATAATTTTTGAATTTGAAGTTTGTTAATAGATGTATCCTTTCTCAAGATATCTGAATTCAGGAAATTGGGCCAGGCATGTGGCCTAGTGGTTAAGGGACCTGGATCCCACATGACTAACCAAGGTTCAAATCCTGGACCTGACAGCTTGAAAAACACACTGGGTGCATGTATGTGACTGACCAAAATCCTGAAGTGAGGGAAAAATGGAAGTGAAGGGATTGCTGTGCTACTGTGGCTGATCAGATTTCATTCTTTTGGAAGGCTGAATAATATTGACAACTAATGCACATCAGAGCCAAAATGGGAACCTGTGTCTTCAGATCCTAGGTTCAGTGAAGGGATTGCATTGGGGACTTTCTCCCTTTCCCTTCCCTTCTCCATCTGTCTGTCTCTCTCTGGCAAGTAGACATGTCCTCTGGCAAAAATTTTTTTTTAAATGAGGACATTAACTTAACCATGGTGGCACAGAGTTAGTGCAACACTATACAATATGGGAGCCGTATGAATCAGGGTTCAGTTCCCAGATCAACTTGTACACACTGGGCACATGTGCCTGTGATCTTGGCTGGTTGAAAAAGCTGAAGGGAGGACCATGGTACTGTTGACTGTGCTGTGTTTCTCTCAAGAAAGAAATCTAAACAAATGAAGAATATTGCTACCAGTTGGGAAAGCAGTGTGTGATCATGACTGAGAGATCAGGTCTTGGATCCGACATCCTGGATCCACCACCCACTAGACAAGCAATCTTGGGCAAAACTCTTAACCTCACTAAGCTCGGTTTTCTCTTCTGTGTAATGAAATTCTAATGGTCCCTCTCCATAGAATTGTTTTGGAGACTAAATAAGAAATGCATGCAAAACACACGGCACAGTGCCTCGTATCCGTAATGTTAAGTACACATTAGTTCATAAATTGCTGTTAATGATGATCACTTACACGCACAACCCTAGTCAAGTCCTACTAGCTGAAGAACATCCCTCCTGCAGGTGTCCATCCAAAATGTGTGCCGAATCAGAAGTGCAATAATAGGTAGCTCTTTCCCCAGTTTAACTCCCCTCTAACCTTTGAAATCCTTCACTGTATTCCTCAGTGTTTCCCCCTTTTAATAGTAACGCTAAGATGTACGTAAAATTTTGAAAAATATGTTCTGGCCTGTGGTTTATATTTATGAATGGCTTTTGTTCTTCAGGTCAGCTTCTGGAAGCTGCCGAGCATTATGAAGCATTCCATCAATCGACGCAGGGGCGGATATGGAAGGACGAGAAGGGGCGCTTTCTCAACTTGTTGGCCTGTGAGAGTCTCCTGAGGACTTACAGATTACTCTCAGACAAAATGCTGGAAAGTAAAGAATACAAACAGGCCATCAAAATTCTAATAAAAGCTTCTGAAATAGCCAAAGAAGGTGGGTGGAAAAGAACACTCACACATTGCTTTCTTTAATGGGCAGACACTGGTTCTCCCAAGAGTGAAGTAAAAAATCGTCAAGTGTTAGGGTGATTATTTCCTATGAAATGCAAAGACAAATGCCATCAATATACTTTCAGATTTCCCTGTAAAACAGAGCTGCCTTAGTGCTGACAGCAAGAAATCCATTAGTTTCTTGAAAGCTTTATCTCCAAAATTACAATCCACTGGGGGTAGTGTTGTAAAACAAGGAGCCCACAAGGAGAAGGAAAAGTCATCTGCAGAAGTTAAGGGTGTGTGTGTGTGTGTGTGTGTGTGTGTGTGTGTGTGTGTTTCAAGCTATAGATTTCTTGCAATCAGAGAGACCTTTCGTGGTTTTTAAATTCCCTGTTGTCAGGTGATAGGGAAAATACATTAGTTAGGAATAACAGGAAAATAGGAGGTTAATATATTTTAGACCCTTGTCTCTCAAAATGTGGCATTTAGACCAGCAGCATCAGTATCCAGGAATCATGTTAGAAAAGCAGTGTTTTGGGGCCAGCAGGTGGCATAGTTGTTAAGGTGCTGAACTCCCATGTGGTTAACCCTGGTTTGAGTCCCGGAGCCTGCAGCTTGAAACACATGCTGGGTGCGTGTGTGTGTGTACGTGCCCAAAATCCCAAGAGGAGAATGGAGGAGAAGGGATGGCAGCATGGCCATCCCCCCAGTGGGTGATTTCTCACTTTTGTCTGTCTCTTTAGCAAGCACACACACCCTATAGCAAAAATCTCTCAAAAAAATAAAAAGAAAAAAGGGACCAGCAATTAACATAATGGCTATGTCACTGGACTCCCATGTAGTTGACCGCGGTTCGTGTCCCGGACCCGGTGGCTTAAAACTCACGCGTGTGTGCCCAAGATCCCGAGAGGAGAATGGAGAAGGGATTGCGGTGTGGCCATCCCCACTGGGGGGTGATTTTTCGCTTTCTGTCTCTCTGTCTCTCTCTGTCTATCTGTCGAGCGCATGTACCCTATAGCGAAAAACTCTCAAAAAAAAAAAAAAAAAAAAAAAGAAAGAAAGAAAGAAAGAAAGAAAAAAGAAAAGAAAAGAAAAAGAAAAAAGTAAAAAGAAAAAGATCAAACAAAAAGCAGTGTTTTGGACCCACTCCAGACCCACCTATCAGAATCTGCAGGTTAGCAGATTCTCCCAGGTGAGGTGTGTGCATTTACAGCTTTTGTAAGAGCCTTTTCTTCATAAAAACTCTTCTGAGAACTGATTGGATATTCAATCTTCTATATATATAACATATAAAGAAAAAGTCTAGAGCATATTTTATAAGCTTTTCATTTGTGAAATGCAAAGATATTTTATTACCAGATAGCAGTTTATTAATAGAGGAGCTTTTTCATGAAGAAAAGATAGAAGTTATGTTCTTAAATTGAAGTTTACTAGCTCATAGACATATTTAACTGATAGATTTATTAAGTTAGAAATGGCTTATTTGAAGTAAGCAAGACTGATTTTCTGGGTGTGATTTTAATTTGCTAACGAGAAAAGTAGACATCTTGGCTTATTCTCTCTGTTACTTCCTTAAATAATATTAAAGACTCATAGAAATCACTCCCTATTAAAAGATGTATACCAGGGCCAGCAGGTGGTATGGTGATTAAGGTGCTAGACTCCATGTGACTGACTGCAAGTTCAAGTTCCAGACCTGGGTTGCTTTCTCACTTTCCTCCTCTCTCTGGTGAATACACATGCCATGGAGCAAATTTTTAAAAAATAATAATAATGATAAAATAAAACTAAAGAAAGGGTGTATTCCATAAATAAACTGCTTTTGAATACATGGTGCTCTAGTACCTTCCCCAAATGGTTAAACACTGATGTAGTTAGCTCTTAGATCAATTTCAGCAGCAAACTTTAGTCTCATGGAAATTTACATGGAATTTCAATGTAAAAGAATGTATAAATTAGAAAAAGACATTTTGCTTTAGGTTCACGTTTGCTGAGTTGGAAGGTAGCTTAGGTGGAAAGGAAGTTTCCCTGGGTCTCTTCCAACAGCCCAAGCCTGCAAAGCATTCTCTTTTCAGAAAGCATCTCTCTCTTCCCAAAGGACAAGTAAGAGGAACACAACAAAAACTTACTTCTCAGACTGTAAAACTTATAATATCTTTTAAAACCAGTAAACATTTGTCCTCACATTTTCCATGTAAGAAAGTACATAGGTTAAAGGATCTCACAGTATTTTACAGAGCTCTTAGAGCAGCTGAGGTACTCTGGGACTAAACATACTTACCCGTTGTTTCTGACGTTGATCTTTGACGCCTTAGGTTGATGACTGCCCTGGCTAGGGCTTGCCTCCCACATTGGTTTACATAGTAGTTAAGGGGTACAGACATGCGCAGAAGACCAACTCCTTTGCTAGGGCACCTTGGCGGAATGCACAAGTGTAGCACCAGCCTTGCATTTCTTCTTGCATGGGCCCTAGCCGAACACCTTTCACTTAGCATGATGTTTAGAGGGTCCATCTATGTTGTAGCATATATCACAACTTCCTTCCTTTTGTAGCCAAATAGTATTTCATTGCATAGTTATACCACATTTTCTTTATTAAGTCGTCCATCAGCTGATGGACATTGGAGTTGTTTCCAGCTTTGCCTGTTAGGAATAATGCTGCAGTGAACAATTATGTACAAGTGTTCCATGTTTTTGGGTATACGCACAGGAGTAGAATGGCTGAGTTATCCAACTGTGTTTAACTTATTGAGGAATGGCTAGTGTCCCAAAGTGGCTGCAGCATTTGGTATTTTCACCAGCAATGTATGAGCATTTGAATTTAACTGCTTCCTTGCCTGCGCTTTATTATTATTTTTTTTATTGTAATGGTCTTGGTAGGTATAAAGTGGAAGCTTACTGTGGATTTGTTTCACTCTTCCCTGTCTGCTAATGATAAGCATTTTTAGTGAGCTTAGCAGCCATTTGTACATCTGCTTTGCAGAAATATCTATTCGGATTCTTTACCCATGTTTAATTGGGTTATTCATCTTTTTATTATGGAGTTGTAAGAATTTTTTTTTAAAATACAGGTACAAGTCTTTCACTGATACATGATTGGAAAATATTTTCTCCTGGGGCTAGCAAGTAGCATGGTGGTTAAGGCACTGAATCCCACATGGTCGACTCTGCAGTTTGAGTCCTGGACCCAGTGACCTGAAAAATAGGCAAGGCATGTGTGTGTGCATGCCCAAAATCCCAAGAGAAGAATGGAGAAGGGATTGTGGTATGGCCATCCCCCAGGGGGGGCGATTTACTTTCCCTCTCTCTCTGTCTGCCTTTGGTGAGTACATGTGCCTTATAGAAAAAAAAATCTAAAAAAAAAAAATTATAGTGTGTGTGTATAAACATATCTATATACATATCTACTTTTTCCTGTTCTGTGGGGGGTTTTGATATATACTTTCTGCTGATGATCATTGAAGCGTAAGTTTTTATTTTGAAGCACAATTTATTTTTTATTGTCTGTGCTTTTGTTATCATAACTAAGAAGACTTTGACTGATTCAATGTCACAATGATTTGCTCTTATACTTTACCCTAAGAGTTTTATATTTTTAACTATATTTAGGTCTATAATCTATTTTCAAGTGTGTAATGAGTGTGTGTGTGTGCACCCGTGTTTTGAGTGTGTATAACCAGTTGTCCTAGTACCATTTATTGAAAAAAAATATTCTTCCGCCAGTAAACTGTCTTGATATACTTGTCAGAATCAACTGATCACAAACATGAAGGCTGTTTTCTAGATTCTCAATTATATTCTATTGATTTCTATGACTACACTTCTTGCAATAATACATATTCTTGATTACTGTAGTTGTGTAGTAAGATCTGAAGTTGAGAAATATGTCTTCTGATACTGAGATTTTTTAAGAGAGATCTTTGCTATAGGGTGTGTGTGCTCACCAGAGACACAGAGAGAGAGAAAGTGAGAAATCACTGTCCAGGGGGGATAGCTATGCCACAATTTCTTATCCTCTATTCTCTTGTTGGGATTTTGAGTACGTACACACATGAGCCCAGTGTATTTCAAGCTACTGAGTCTGGGATTCAACTATGTGGGAGTCCAGCACCTTAACCACTATGCAACCTGCTGGCCTCCTGACAATATATTTGAAGATTCTTTAGCTATTCTTATCATCTGTATTTTGCATTTCACATGAATTTTAGGCTCAGCTTGTCATGTTGAATTTTGATAGGGATTGCATTGAATATGTTGATCAACTTGGAGAATATGGCCATTACAATATTTTATGTCTTACAATCCATAAACACGGGGTTCTTCATGAAACTCTTTGTGGCAGGAATTCAGGGTTCAGAAATCTGAGGATATGTACTTTTCAAAGACTAAAACCAAAGGTGGATCTGTCAGCATTTGTATTACCTGGAAGTTAAGTGATATGGGAAGCTAAAGACTTCTAAAAGTAGAAAAAAGATTGTATTATTTTTTAAATAAGGGCCTTTAGTTGTACTTCAAATGTCTTAAATTTTTACATAATTATTTAACATATTAAATGTAACTATTCTATGCATTTATCATTGATACACATATGATTGCATCTTATTGAATCACATGTTATACATTTTGCTTTTGAGAAGAGGAATTGGGTAATTTCTGGTATAAAATGAGCAAAATATCACAGAAATTAGAATTGCTATATTACTGGCAGGAAGTTGTGAAAACATTACCAGTGATTAGCAAGGGAAAGTGTGTTTGGATTTCAAAATATGCATGAAATTTTATACCAAGACACTAAACTCTGTCAGTTATTCTCACCCAAGCTTTCATCAACAATTTTTAAATTAAACATAATCAAAACAATAAATTTTGAACTGGCCCTATGACCTGGTGTTTAAGAGAGCCAGATTCCACATGACTGACCACAGTTCAAATCCTTGTCCCAGCAGCTTCAGAAGCATACCTGCACGTGTGTGTATTCCAAAGATCCCAACGTGATAAAGAAACAGAGGTTTGGGACATGGCCACACCCTATTGAAGGGTGATTTCTCCTGACTCCATCTCCCCCTCTGTCTCTCTGTCCTTTTCTGGCTAGTGCACATGCCCTTGGGGAGGGGGGAGATTTTTAATTTTCTAATTATCTGCCCTGTCAAAAACTTAGCTGAACATCAGCCCATGTAAGTTCAAGTGTTTGCGCATCATTTAAGTTCATTACCCTTTACTAGTTGTTTTATGTATGTAGTAGCAGCTATAGTGATGATGATAGGGTTTTAAATGGTAGACTACTATAAAAATTATATATAAATGTCAAAATTATAATACAGGGGCTGGATATATATATAGGGAAACCCTCATATTGTTAATGCATCTTACTCTAACATCCATAAGTTTGAAATTGAGAAACGTAAGTCCAGGTCAATCATATTTAATTCAGCCTTCTTTCAGTGCACAGCTAAGTTTTGGAGGTCATTGATAAATCTAAATTGTATTTTTATACATTTCTACTGCTTTAGAAAGTAGAAATTCTTTTGTTGTGATAAATCAGTTTCTTTATGGCCATGGTAATTTTTCTACATCTTCTCTTTAGGAAACGACAAAAAGATGGAGGGAGAAGCTTCTTATTACTTGGGCTTAGCGCACTTGGCAGCTGGAGAATATGAAAGAGCATTAACAGTGAGTTAAAGCAAACTTTTAGTCATTGCTATTTTTAATTTTTACTTTCTTATCTTTATTTCATTTTATTGTATGTTGTTATAAGGCCAACAAAAATGGGTCAGACCTGACATCAGTATGCCTATTTATAAAAACTAAAAAAGAATAGCAGTATGCCAGAAGCATTTTTTTAAAATGGATTGATTGTTTATAGAAGGTATTATATAGGAAATTACCATAAATGCTTTAGGTTATATGAAAATTAAATATATGGAGTAATATGACCTTCTATACACTCTATCACCAAGGACAAGAGGGAATGGGTTTAACTAGCAGCAAAAAGAAAATAGAAAAAAATATATATAGTAATTTTATAATATGATTTGAGAAATTTTGCTTAAAAAAGAATGTGGCTATTACACATAGAATCAGTTACACTGATGTAGATTTTTTTAATTTCCAAAGGGCGTATGTGTTTACCAGAAACAAAGGGAGAGAGGGAGGGAGAGAGAAGAAAAGCATCCCCCAATTGGGCATACACATACATTTCATTTCACATATATAGCTTGTCATCCTGTTTGATATACAGCACTGGCTTAGTTTTCGGCTTTGAGGATCTTATTTACCCTAAGTAGGATTCCTATATTTGTACTAATATATTTCCCTAGCGTTCTTACAATTGATCATCATAGAAAA
Source organism: Tupaia tana (assembly GCA_026018925.1). NCBI lineage: Eukaryota > Metazoa > Chordata > Mammalia > Scandentia > Tupaiidae > Tupaia > Tupaia tana. Next base: position 9,995,358 of record JAKSZU010000021.1, read on the forward strand.
TTTACGTTTCCCCCAGATGACTCTTCTGCTCAATATTTTCAACAAAGCTCTATTCTAGGTACTTTGGTAAACATGAAGACCAACAAGATAACATACTTTTCCTTAGGAGCTAATTAATGAAAGTGACCACCTTGTAAATGTAACTATAACTCTAATGAGAAGGACAGGGGATTTCTGAGGATCAAGGACAGAGTTGTTTATTCCAACACTGAAGATCAGGGAGGTTGCACAGGAGAGCTTTTGAGGGGCAAAATTTCTTCAGGCAGAAAACACGAGAGTCTAGGATGATAGAACATTAGGCACACAGACACACACATACATGCACATACTCGTCATGAACATACTCAGTGTGTGTGGTTTTTAATTGCCAAAGGGTGAGAGAGAGAGAGAGAGAGAGAGCGAGAGAATGCCATCCACCCCAAAGTTGTGGTTATACCACAGTCGTTTTCCTCCATTTCTCCATCCTGTCAGAAGTTTGAACACACATATGTACCTTATGTGTTTTCCAAGCTGCCAAAACCAGGATTCCAACTGAAGTTGGCCATAAGAGATCCTGCTCCCTTAACTACTACATTACAGGGCCAGCTCTTTATGTGCTTTGAGAGCAGTTGTCTAGTAAACATGCACTATGGCGGATTGGAAAATTAAGTGAAAAATAGCTCATAAGTTCTCTCTCTCTCACTTCAGGTAATACAAATACATGGCAGATAAATTAAAACAATACAGTAGAGTTATAATGAAAAAATCTTCCTTCCATCCCTGTACTCAATCTCACAGTTATTTTCAAACAGATTTATGAATTTATGGCTTATTACTTATTACTTACTCTACATGCATAGCATATAAATAGGTATACAGATATGTCCCATTTTTTAAATAAAGTTATTGCATTTTATACACATTCTTCTGCACCTTGAGCTAACGTCTTCCTTATTAATCCTAATATATATGTTTTATTTTAGTTTTTCTACCTTTATTGAAGTATGTTTGGCAAATAAACTATATATATTTAAGATGTGCAATGTAATGTTTTATTACGTGTATACATTGAGAGATGATTCCACTAGTCAAACTAACTAACCTATTCATCACCTCACATCTTTTTTCAAAAAGAATTATTTATTTATTTAATTCAATTTGTTATTATTATTTTTTTAATTTGACCAGACAGAGACAGAGAGAGAGAGAGGGAAAGCAAGAAAGCAAGCTGCCAAGTCTGAGACTCAAACTGCAGTCACCCATGTGGGAATCCAGTGCCCTTAACCACCACACCACCTGCTGGCCCCAATTACCTCACCTATTAATCTTTTTACTTTTTAAACTTTATTTATTATTATTATTTTAATATTTCTAGAGAGAAACACAGAGAGAGAGGAAAAGTGAGAATGTGTGTGGAGCAACCTAATCTGAACATGGTAACCTTTAGACATATGCAGAAACACAGTTTGTGAGCTTCATTTGCATAGCAATGAAAGCATTAACATGTTTTGGAAGGAGTTCAGAGGGTATTCATACCTGTATAAAGAGGTAAACAATAAGGGGTAAACACATATTGATTAGCTATCTCTAATACCTCAATTGTATATGGTGCCCCAGGACCATATTGTGTATAAGCCATTTTTAATTCTTTTAGAGTTTTAAAGGATATCAGTTCATGCTTATTTTGTCTTGGATTGTCAGGATTGGGAGTCTCTATAACCAGGCATAATTTAAATCCCAATGTGTCTTCTCCTCTGTATGCTGAGCAATGCAAAGTTCTCTGGAGGGGTGTTAAAGTGGGAGTTGTTCTTTCTGTCCTAGTGCCATTTAATATGCAAGTAGGGTTTGACTGTGAAGCATCAATCAGCAGCCAGGGAATGCAATGCCAAAGGGCAATGGCTCCATTCTCCTCTTGCTCCTCAGCTGCTTCAGAATCTGCAAATTTAAGTCTGTCTAACTTCAAAAGACTGTCATTTTCATGATAAAGTCCCACTTCTCTATCCTTGTCTTCACTTACAGACTCTGATTTCTTAGGTAGGAGGGAGGTATACCCCTCCAGGGTGCTTTTTAGTCAAGTTACTAAGCAAGCTCTGGGTTCTTCTGGAGGGTTTTGTCTCAAGCACTCCTTAATTAAATTCCACAGGGAGAAGGCAAAAATGGGACTCCTGTTAGGACCCTCTGTTGTATTTCATTTCCTGATCTGTTCTCCAATCTTATCCCAGGTCTCCTCATAAATCGTTTCTTGTTCTGGGAACCAAGGGCATGTTTCTTGCACAAAATTCAGAAACTGATGTAACTTTTTGATATTAACTTTATCACCCCTGGCTTTTAACATATAAAATAGCACTTAAACATACTTATCTCTCTCTTTAGACAACTGTGTTCCCATGTTTTACACCCAACACCAATTGAATCCACTCCTTCTCTTGTTCTATTATCCTCTTATTTTACTCTATTACCTCCTTTTTCTGCTCTGATATCTCTTTCTTCTACTCTGTTATCTCCTTTCTTTACTCTGTTATCTCTTTCTTCTAGTCTATTTAGTCTTTATTTTACTCTATAGGTTCCTTACCTTACTCAGTTATCTCCAGTCGGCCTCAAGGAGTATCTACTCACAGACTCTTTTCCTCTACTCAGTCCCCAAGTTGGGCACCACTTGCCAGGACCCACTCAGCAGAATGCATTTTACTGAGTGAGAGAAGTGTGGATTAGAAATAAACATAAAAATAAAACAGAAAGACATACAAATATAGAAAAGTGAGGACGAGGTGGGCCCAACTTCTCTGATGGAGAAAGTCACAATCTTGAACCAGGTTTATTTTATAGGGTAGAAAAAGGGGGAAGAGGAAATGGAGTGCAAAGTCAGTTGTTTTCAGATGTTAATTGGCTGATGATGCAAAAACAACTGGTGCCATGCAGTTTCTTCAGATCCTTTGGGGCAAAATCTGAATAGCACATGTGGCTTCCTTAAACAGATACTATTTTGCAGTATCAGCACTTGGCATATTTGTATGTTAACACTTTCCTTGCTATACAAATGAAGCTCACAAACCAAACTGCATTTCTACATATGCCTAAAGGTCACCATGCTTGTTCAGATTGGGCCACACCCTACAAGAAAGTAAGCCTTCAGGTGTTTGACTTGAACCATGGTCAGCCATGTGGGAGTCCAACACCCTTAATCACCATGCCACCTGCTGGCCACTTAATCTTTTTTTCATGTAAGATCTACTCTCAGTAAATTTTAACTATACAATGCATTATCATTAATTATATAGACATACCTCATTTTCAAGGGCCACATGGTATCACATTGTATAGCTGCACCATAATGAATTTAACCATTTCCTCTTGGTGGTCATTAAGGTCCTATAACTTTTTATTGCAAAGAGTTTATTAGCAAGTAACTTTGTTAAATGTGGTTTATTTACCCATAGAATAGATTCTTATAGGTGGACATTCTGGTGTAGCCTATAATCTAGTGCAATAGGACAGGCAATTAATTAATAATTGAAGAAGCAATATTTGACATCCAAATAATGAGTTTCTTTTTCAAAACAATTTGTTTGTTTATAAGCCAGAGTGTGTGTGTGCTCACCAGACAAAGATGGGGAGGGCAGGGGAAGAAAGAGAAAGTGAGGATTGGTGTCACTGCAATCCCTTCTCCTCCATTTCTCCATCCTGTTAAGATATTGGGCATGCTTACACATGTGCCTGGTATGTTTTTCAAGCTGGTCTGAGAGTCAAACCTTGTGGTTAGCCATGTGAAAGTTGGCTCCCTTAAATATCAACTTTGGTACTGACCCTCAAATAATTAATTTTTTGAAACTGTTACTGCCTTCAGAAAAGTATTGAAATTGTTTTTCTAAAAGTAAATGTGAATCTTATATCCACAACGTATTAACCATATGACCTCAGACAAATCCTTTAAACCCTCTAAGACTCAACTGCTTCATCTATAGAGTTGGACTAGTAACTACACTTGGTTTATAAGGGTAATGGGTTAAATGGTGACTCTCCCCTGAAAGATCCACTTCCTAATACCTGGAACCTGTGATGCAGATGTAATTAACTTAGGGATCTCCAGATAAAATGATCATCCTGGATTGTCTGGATGGATTCTAAATCTGAAGATAAGCATCTGTATGTAAGAAAAAGGCAGCATGAGATTTGAAACAGACAGAAGACAAGAAGAGACAAACACCACACACAGAGCAAAAGACCATGTGAAGCGAGGACACATTATAATGATGCAGCCTCAAATAAAGGAAAACCTATATTCACCAGAGAATGGAAGAGACAAAAACGAATCCTCTCTGAGAGAGCATGGCCCTGCTGGCTCCTTGACACCACACTTCCAGCATTCAAAGCTGTGAGATCATAAATTCCTACAATTTTAAGTTATTTACTTCATGATAATTGGTTGTGTCAGCCCCAAGGAACTAATGCATAGGGTGATTAGAAGAGATAACTTATGTAAAGTTTTAAGAGTGTTGACGTGATATATAGTAAACCTTTGATAATTATTGGCTGTTGTTATTTTTGCACTAATCCAGGTCTCTGGACTTGAATAATAGAAGTTAAGATCGAGAGAACTAGACAAATTTAAAAGTTATAAAGGGGGACCAGCAGATGGCATAATGGTCACACTGCTAGACTCCCATGTAGTCAACTGTGGTTTGAGTCCTAGACCCGGTGTCTTGAACCTCATGCTGGGCATATGTTTGTGCATGGCTAAGATCCTGAGGGGAGAATGGAGAAGGGATTACAGCATAGCAATCCCCCCAGTGGGTGATTTTTTGCTTTCTGTCTCTCTGTCTCTCCAGAAAGCACACACACCCTATAGCAAAAATCTTTCTCTCATTAAAAAAAGGTACAGAGGACTAGTAGTAGACTAAATATAGGAGTTGCGAGAGACAGAGGTGTCAAAGTGAGCTCTCGGTTACTGCTGTGGAACAGGATGGACGTTTGTTTCATTTACAAGGGCAGTAAAGGATACCAGGCCTAAAGGGAAAATCAGTAGTTCAATTTGGTATATATTGAATTTGAGGAATTTCGGAGATATCCAAGGAGAATTCCAATAGACCATTAAATATGTGAGTCTGGAGCACAAGAGTAAGCTAGACTGGAAATATTATGTGGAATGGTTAATTTCTTGTGCAATTTTTTGGGCCGTGGAAAACCCAGATAACTAGTGAGACATTATTCACAGTTGTGTTTTCCTGGAGATTATTATCTAATTGGTGGACTGAGTAAAGTAGGTGGTCCTCCCTAATGTGACTAAGCACTATCCAATCTGTTGAGAGCATGGGTAGAACAAAAAGGTGAATGATGGGCAGATCCCCTCTGCCAGCCATTTAAGCAGGGCCATTGACCTTCTTCTTCCCTTGGCATTTATGGTTCCCAGGTCTTCAGTCTCCAGGCTGGAATCTGTAGCCCTGGTCCCTTTAGTTCTCAGGCCTTCAAACTGCACCATCAGGTTTCTTGGCCCTTCAGCTTACAAATGGCAGATCATGGGCTTTCTCAGCCTCCATAATCTCATGAACCAACACCTTATAATATATCTCTTCATATATATGGTACACTGTGAGACAGTATGTTTATTATTTTAGGGCATTTAGTTTACGGCAATTTGTTCTATCAGCCTTGAGAAACTAATACATAGGGTGATTAGAAGAGAATTTTAAAATGCATTCTATGGGTTGTAGTTCCCAGGGGAACCTGACTAATGCACTGCATGAATTTGTATGTTTTTAGCACATTAAAGCTGGGAGTGGATGAGATTTTCTAGAGAGCTTTAATAGTAAAGAAAGAAAAAGAACCAGGGTCAAGCTGGGTGATGGAAGGAAGTACAAAGGAGATTAATAGGAGTATCTAGGGAGGTGGGAGGAAAGCAGGATAAATAGTTTCATATGGGCTAGAGGAACCAGGTGTTTCTAAGGGACAGAAATGTGCTAATTCCTTCTGCTTCCTAGCCTAGGATTTGAACTGGAATGAGAGAGCTCGATGCAAATATTTATAGTAGGAACTCCATTCCCATCACTCGGGCATGCAGTGAGGTTCATTGTGAGAGTTTATATATATATTTTTTAAGACAGATTTTTGCTATAGGGCACTTGCACTCACTGGAGAGACAGAAAGACAGAAAGCAAGAAATTATCCCCCCGGGGGAATGGCCATGCTGCAGTCCCTTCTCCTCTAATCTCCTCTTGGGATCTTGGGCATGCACATGCACCTGGCATGAGTTTTAAGCCATAGGGTCCAGGACTTTAATGGTGGTCGACTACGTGGGAGTCTGGTGATGTACCATTATGCCATCTGCTGTTCCCGAGCATTAGTTTATCTTGCCATCAAATTCTCCAGCCAGGGAAGAAGATATGGAAAACAAGGCAAGGCTATATTAAAACCGTTGGCTCACTGCTGCCATCAAGAGTAGCTTCTGTGGGCCAGTCGGGTGGCGTGGTGGTTAAGGTAGCTGGGTCCCACATGCCAAATGCACAGTTTGAGTCCCTTACCTGGTAGCTTGAACAACACACTGGGCATGTGTGCATGCATGCCCCAGATCCCTAGAGGAGAATGGAATAGAAGGGATTGCAATGTGGCCATTCCCCCTGGTGGTGATTTCTCTCTCTTTCCCTGGTGAGCTCACATGCCATATAACAAGGAAAAAGAAGTAGCTTTTGCAGTTCATCAGAGCCAGGGTCTATCATCAGAGCCTAGCTTTTGGTCGTGGCAGGATACTGTTGCCTTCTTGGACATGACTATTAAGAACTGAAGACTTGCAGGAGGCAGACATAACATCTGAGCAGAGTTGCAGGGCCTATGAAGGCCCGGTCTTTGGGGCTGGATAAAGACACCAAAAGGAAAGTAGTGAAGGCATCAATTAATTGCTTAGAACAGGAGCCAAGGAGCAGGTACTAAGGAATCACCAAGAAACTAGAAGTTGGAGCTGGGGTGTTGCTAGGAGTAGAAAATGGCAGTTTCCCCATCTTCAGGGTTTGGAGGTCTTCCAGCTCCCCCTGATTTTAGAGGGTAAACTATTTTTTGCTGTGCACCAAAATAGATTCTCACAGAGCCTGACATCATTCTTTGATTTCAGGTTGGAAGGCAATGTCTTTTCATTCTCCCGAGTATCTTATTTCGCCCACTTTTCTGCTTCCTTTAAAAGATAAAAAGGATATTTTTCAGACTTTTGTTTGAATTTCATTGTACTCTTTTTGTTTCTGAGGGTGGAGATAATCATATTGCATAAATGATCTATGTAAACTGCAGCATGCCTTTCTATCTGCGGTCTCTCTGGAAGCATTACTTCTAGCTTATGGTATGTCTGTTAGAAATCTATCAATACAACAGGACAGAACAGCCCTTATTTAGTGACTATATTGTAAAAAAAAAAAAAGTGCTAAAATAAAATAGTAAGTAAATAAGTGAAAGAAGTAGGATTGGTTCCGTAGTTGATTTATTTGAGATCGACCAGTTATCTAATCATGAAGTAAATACTTATATGTTAAAAGAGCTTTTTTGAAATCCTCTTGAATCCTATTTCTACCCTGCACAGTGCTACTAACCTTATCTTCATCTGCTTTAAAGCATTGAAAGTGTTTCTGTCAGGTGGCTGTGGGGATGGTAAGAACCCTAGAAATTGTCCTTGGGACCAGCGGATGGCATAGCGGTTACATCAGTGGACTCCCACATGGTCGACTGCGGCTCGAGTCCTGTACCCAGTGGCTTCAAAATCATGCTGGGTATGTGCGTGCGTGCCCAAGATCCCAGGAGGAGAATGGAGGAGGAGGGATTGTGGCATGGCCATCCCCCCTAGGGGGTGATTTCTCACTTTCTCTTTCACTGTCTCTGTCTCTCTGGTGAGTACACACTCCCTAAGGCAAAAAACTCCCAAAGAGAGAGAGAGAGAGAGAGAGAGAAGAAACCATCCTATTGCACCAGTGTAAGATGATGTGTGTTTACATTTAGCATTTTCCTTCTCTTTTCATATTTAGTCTATCTTTAATTCTTGTCAGTAAGCCTATATTCCTTCTGATTCTCACACTTGTATTTTAACAAGCTTATTTGTTTATCAATTGCAGTATTTTCAGATTTTTTGGTATCTTGCTTCTGGATTCAACCTCTACTTCCCACAAATTTCTCCCTTCTAAAAATATTACTCACCTATTTAAAGATTTTTATGTAAATTTTTTAAAGATACTTGACTTAGATTAATTTTTCACAAGTAAATATTTCTTATTAATAGTTATGAATAGTTCTACTGATCTGAAACATAAGGAATTTTGAAATTTTACTAATGTAGCTTGATTTAAAGGCTTTAATTTATTAAGAAACGATTAATGTATGTAATAGAAGAATATGTTGACAAACATACAAATAAAAGTTTGGTGGTCCATTACTTGTTGAAAAAGTTTTTGAATGAATGATGGAATAGAGCCAAACTAAAAACAAATGGATTTATTTAGGGCTGAAATACCTACTACTGAGGAAAGGGTATTTGGCAAAGAGAAAAGACAGTTACACTAATAAAGCTGAATAAAGAGGTCATGGAGACCCTGACATTTAAAGAGGAGAATACTACCTTCATATGTCAGGTGCTGGGAAAAGAAATAGTAATTCCCTTTGGCCATCATCAATTTAGACCTGTAAATGTTCCAAGTAGAGTAAATTTTGAATTGTGGAAGGTATCTGATGAAGTTCTAAGATTTCAAGGAGAAAATTATTTTATTAAAAATAGCATTCAAGGTTTTGTGTAAAGTTCCAACTCTAAGTTATTTTAAGAAAAAGGAAGGGCTTTCCTTAGCACTTTTAGTTTGTTTTTTAGATTTTTGCCATAGATTGTGCATGTGCCAGAGAGAGACAAAGAGAGGGGGAAGTGAGAAAGCACCTCCCCAAGGGGAATTGTCACACCTCAATCCCTTCTCCTCCATTCTTCTCTCGAGATTTTGGGCACACGTGCACATGCGCCTGATGTATTTTTCAACCCACTGGGTCCAGAACTCAAAACACAAAGTCGAACAGGTGGGATTCAGCACCTTAATCACAATGTCACCAGCTGGCCCTGCATTTAGTTTTTGTATACAAATTTCCTTCCTCCCTAAATAGTTCATTCCACTTAACAATGCTAGGAACACTAATAAAGTTAGTGTTTAATGTTCAAATCTTTACTACATTCGGTGAGTTACCTGCTGTTAATGACATAAGTTTTGTCAAAATTTGTTACTACATAAGCAAAACTTATCAGATTGATATTTCATATGCTTTCATAGTACAAGATTCATCATGTGGGCTTTTAATTAATTATTCCATACATCGGAGAGTAGCCATGTCTGTTTGTATACATGTTAGTGTCTTTTTACCAGTTTAGAATGCTTCTAACAGTAGTGTTAGCTTGTACCCTTGGTTAACCTATGTCTCCAGCCTCAGCAGTGGCATCACATGGAAAAATGCAGATAAATACTATAATATATGAAAAAACTAGTTGCATTAATATCCAGCGTCTTATGGTTCATTTTATAAATATCTACTAACATGTTTGTAATATGATACATTCTTAAGATTTCACTAAACATTCATAATAAAAAATATTACCAGAGAGTATGTACATTTGCCAGAGAGAGACAGAGAGACACGTAGAGAGAGGAAGCACCCTCAATGAGGCATGGACATGCCACAGTCCCTTATCCTTTTCTCTATCTAGTTGAGACTTTGAGTACACATATCCACATACTCACAGTGTCTTTCAAGCCACCAGAACCAGAACACATGCCATGGTCAGCCATATGAGATCCAGTTCTCTTAACCATGAAATTTTATTTATTCTTATAATTCGCTACATGTAAGTGAAGATCTAGCCATAAAATACAAGAACTTGGGACCAATAAATGGCACAGTGGTTACATCACCAGACTCCCACATGCCTGACTACAGTTCAAGTCCCAGAACTAGTGGCTTGAAAATCATGCTGGGCATGTGTGTGTGCTGGCTCAAGATCCCAGGGGGGGGAACCAGCAGTTAGCGTAATGGCTATGTCGCTGGACTCTCACATAGTCGACCACGGTTCGCGTCCCGGACCCGGTGACTTAAAACTCACACCAGGCACGTGTGCATGTGTGCCCAAGATCCCGAGAGGAGAATGGAGGAGAAGGGATTGCGGCGTGACCATCTCCCCTGGGGGGTGATTTCTCGCTTTCTGTCTCTCTCTCTCTCTCTCTCTCTCTCTGTCTGGCAAGCACACGCGCCCTGTAGCAAAAATCTCTCAAAAAAAAAAAAAAAGATCCCAGGGGGAACATGGAGAAGGGATTGTGGTGTGGCCCTCCCCACCCCGGGGAGGGGAAAGGATTTCTTACTTCCTCTCTCACTATATCTGTCTCTCTCTATCTCTGGCAAGTGCACACATTCTATGGCTAAAACCTCTAAAAAATTTCAAGAAGTCATTTCTAACAGTAATTATTTATTTGACTTGTAATGTTGAGCTGAAAGGAAGTTTTGAGGGAGATAATGCTTTCTATTGGTGCCATGTCCTTTCTCTATATATAATAGTTTACCTCTCCCTTAAAAGTCACTCTATCAGTGAACTCTTAAATCAAATGATAATCTAGCACCTAACGCACAGATGCCTTGACAGATTCCACAGTAATGTATATTAAACATATTTTCTTTTTGGCCCTTTCATAAGTGAAGGCACATTTTTATACCACCAAAACCATTATGTAACCTAAATATTGGGTTGTCAGAAAAGTCATGATATATTTTCCTATGTTTTTCTATGCAAAAATGCATCATGACTTTTCTGACAAACCAGTAAATCTCAGAGTTTTCTGTGGCTCAGTTTTGATATAAGGCCATACTAAAAGAAGAGAGAATGGTTTCTGAACTAAAAGTAATTTTAATTTCTACTTAATTATCCAACAAGAACAGTTAAAGAGATAATATTCTTTCTTTTTTTTTTTTTTGAGAGAGAGGGATTTTTGCTATAGGGCATGTTTGCTGGTCAGAGAGACAGAGAGTGACAGAAAGTGAGAAATCACCCCCCAGGGGGATGGCTATGCCACAGTCCATTCTCTTCCATTCTCCTCTCAGGACTTTGGGCACACACACACACACACCCCCAGTTTGAGTTTTAAGCTGCTGGGTTCAGGACACAAATCACAGTCAACTACATGGGAGTCCAGTGACGTAACCATTACACCATCTGCTAGTCCCAAAAGAAATAATATTCTTTTTTTTTTTATCTTTTTTTTATTACATTGAATTACATATAACTTTACAGTGTATTGCATTGCTTTTTCAAAAGGGAATGCCATGCATGTCAGTCAGTACAGAGACATTAATCTCCCGCTTCAACATTCAATATCTTTCCTATGTTTCCCCAATCATTATTAAGAAATAATATTCTTAATTGTCAATACCATTATTCTTTAAAATCCCCTCTCATTCCATTTCTGTAATGTTTCTATTTGTCTATAATGGGATATTCTGAAATTGTATCTTTACATCACTCCCTAAACACAAAAGTTTCCTCCCGTATTTCACTCCGATGTGAACATCACTCCTCCTGCTTTTTTCTTCTGCCTCTTTTTCTTTCTCGGGTTAAGAACTCTCGGCTTTCAGCAGGTTCAGTTCTACATCTTACAACCTCATTCCTAACCCCCAAATTACAACTCTGATCTGCATAATATTGGATCGTCAGAAAAGTCACGACTCATTTTTGCATAGGAAAACACATCATAACTTTTCCAACGACCAAATAGAACTCAGTAAGTGTAGGGCTGGTTTGAAGAAGATGGAAGAAGGGGGCGAGAAGACCATGCCAGAATCAGTGGTCTGAGAAAAGATTTTTAAAATAATAATAAATAAATAAATTCATTGACTTGACACATTTTTAAAAGGTTTGTTTATTCTATCAGAGAACCGCAGAGAGGGGCACCCCATTGGGGTCTTTACACTGTGATCCACTCCCAGCCTCAGCCAGCTAAGATCACGGGCACACAAACATGCCCAGCATGTACAAGAGACCTTAGGACACAAACCCAGGACCTTATTGTTTTCAGCATTGCTGGGTGATGTGTTACTACTGGGCCACCATGGCTAGCCACATGAATATTTTTTTTACTCTCTTGTACTGTATGTGACAGATTTTTGAATATAGCATATCAGAAGAAAAATATAATTTTTTTTCTAAAGGGAGAGAAAGGAAATGAATGTAGTGAAGCCAAGGCAAAGGAAGAATCGAGGGAGAGGCTTTCTGAGACTCAGTCTTCAGTTGGGCCCTTTGTGTGTTATTACCAATTCTTCAACTCTAGAAAGCTCTGATGTGTGCTATATGTGATGGCAGCATACATCCCTCCGAGGGACACCACACCTACGTGTAGTCTGAGTCAGTTTGTCTCTGAGAGCAGTTGCTTCTCTGCTTCTGCATTTTCTCCCCTCCGTGTCATCTTCTGGCTGCGTGTAAGCAACTGTAGGAGGATAGTTGGCGCCAGTTTGATATGACAGATAATTTGATTAGAGTTCCCTGGAATGGACACAGGTGGTCACATCCCCGAACAAATCTTCAATCACTAGATGTTTGAGTGATGTAAATGCAGTAATACTCGCATTTCTCAGATAAGGCACTCAACTTTGTGGTTTCTGTGGTTTCCATATAGTTATCAATTCTTTGGCGTGAGAAGGCAACAGATTATTAAGATAATGAGCTTTTTTTTTTTTTTTTTTTTTTTTTTTTTGGAGAGGTTTTCGCTTTAGGGCGCGTGCGCTCGCCAGGCAGACAGAAAGAGACAGAAAGCGAGAAATCACCCCCCAGGGGGTTTGGCCATGCTGCAATCCCTTCTCCTCCATTCTCCTCTCAAGATCTTGGGCACGCACGTACATGCGCCCGGCGTGAGTTTAAGCCACTGGGTCTGGGACTCGAACCGCGGTCAACCACATGGGAGTCCAGCGACATAGCCATTACACTAACTGCTAGTTCCAAGATAATGAGCTTTAAAATAGAACTGATGGAGGAGGAAATTCCAGCTCTGCCTCCATCTCACATTGTGACCTTCCCCAAGTGACTCAACCTTTCTGAGCATTAGTTTCTTCATCTGTAAAATAGGTATAATACTCCCCTCTAACTCAGCATGGCTTTGTGAAAATTAAGAAAATGTTTGTGACATAGGGTCTAACACAGAGAAACCATAACTATTATATCGCTGTGAATGCACATCAAATAATTTTTATTTTCTGAAGTGCTCGGTGACATAAATCTGCTCTTCTGCTTTTCAGAATCTCAATTCTAGTTTTCATTTCTAGGCCCAAGGTGTTCCCAAACCAATAGTTAGCATAAGAGATAATGTTAGATGTGTAGGGAAAGTCTACATTGATACAGATGCTTGAAGTATGAATTTATTTATGTTCATTATTTATCTGAAAAGAGCATCTTTATGTAAGAGTTCAAGTGATACATAGCAATAGGTCTCCAATGGTCAAGTGGTCAAATAGTCGATTTTGATGTGCGATCTTCATATTAGAAATAACTATGGTACAGAACGAGCACATGAGACTTGGAGCTAGAAAATATGGATTTTAGTCATCTGCCAGTCGACTAGCTGTGTGACCTTAAGTTAGTCACTTCACTTCTTGGAGACTCAGACTCATGTATGGAATAAGAATCTCAAAGTCAACTTCACTGTGTCTTTGAGAAGATGAAATGAAAACACCTTTATGTGTTTACACTTTAAACAGTTTTCAAATGTAAGACACCATTTTTACTACAGATTGTGATATCAATAGCACTGGATAGTGATAGCAATGCTGCTATAGTAGGTAACATTTATTATCTATGCAACACCATACTTTCTTCTTATTTTTTTCTGAACTGTCATTTGGTACATTTATCATTTGGAAATTACATAATGCTTACATTTATCTTTGTATTGGCACATATTTTTATAATGAAAACAAAGTGAACCAACATTTTATGGAAAACTTTATTACTAATTCATTAATAACTTTTATTGGAGTATGAAAAAATGTGGCATTCAGAACAAAAAAAAAGAATGTGAGTTATTTCTTTACTTAAACATCAGCGCTATTCACTTCCCATGAAGTAGAAGTTATCTTCACTTGCCTGTTAGAAATCCTTACCTAAAAGCTACCCCTTCTGTTCTTAGTTTAATGGCCTGAGTATCTGAGGGGGACTCAGATGCAGGCGGAGAGGAAATGGGCCTCCTTCTCCCAGAGGACACTGGTTATCATTATACATAACATGCAGACGATCCCGCTCACAGCCAGTTTGCCTCCTGGTCGTGTGTAGTTCATCACCAGCTTCTGAGCATGCTAAAGCGGGCTCGCCACTCAGCTGGAGACGGTTCAGGTGTGAGCTGAGAGGTCTCAGCAGTCATTTTCCAGCCTTACATCAGAGTTCTCATCCGCTTTATCCTTTTGTCCTGTGGTCCACCTCAGGCAGTCTCCTTCTTGGGGAATCTAAAAGGAGCAGCTGTTACATTTCCTCCAATTGTTGCCACGCAGACCTTTCTATTTAGCATCACACCCTCCCACACACACACTACACACCTCCAACTGTACACAAATAGTGCTTGCTTCATTTTCATTTCATACATTTTGATAAGTAGAAAAAAATGGATTTTTTTTGTATCTGAAGAGCAAAGGAAAGGATCTTAAAACACACACACACACACACACACACACGCATGAAAAGAAAATGTAGGATTTTCTAATTTTAAAAAATGGATTCATTTCCATACCACATTATAATCAGATTACTCAAAATTATTAAGCAATAATTTAAGGCATAAAGTAAGCATGTTTTCCATCTCTGATCTTCTTTAATACCTTTTTGAATAGTTAGCTTTACTTGGAAAATAGCATTTTAAGTAGTTCATTAAAAAATGTGTTTAATAAATTGGGGATTGTAAAAGGTTTTCCGAATAATTTTTCTATTACCTTTATATTTAAAGTTATGACCTTTCTAAAATGTTGAAATAGGTAATATTATAGTAATAATTTAGTATAAGTTTATGTAGCAAAGATTATAGAATTTTAATAAATGAAATGTTTTTTTATTTCCTCATTAATGAGGAGTTTAACTCTCTTTAATGTTTTGTTTTGTTTTACAATATTAAAGCTTAGGAAAATAGCATGTGCATTTTTTTCTTCTTCTTAAATGATGAATACATTACAATATTTGTCATATAAATTACAGTGTTTGCCATTTAAACGACAAAAGCATTATAAAAATCAGAACCCTTAAGGACAAATGAAAACAAAATTTTAAAACAGGAATCTGTAAGGCAGAAATTTGCAATTCATAGAGCTTTGTGGATATGAAGGGATGTTTTATGTCAGGAAAGAAACCTCATGGTCTAAATGAATATAAACACTAATTTTCTAGTAATAAAATTTATTGATTTTTTTTTAAATGCGAAAGTGGGTTTTAAATTCCCTTGAGATCTAGAATCCCACTTGAACCAAAACTTTATGATTTTTTTTTTTTACTTATTCATTGAAAAAAAGTGCTGCTATAGTAGCTCTTTTGCAAAGCTGCTGAAAAATTTGTTTCAGACACTTGCATTTTAAGAAATAGTGCCAAAACCACTAGTATCTATTTTGAGGGAAAAAGGAAGAGAAGAATAGCTTTTATTTGGTTCATTCTGAAGAGGAAGAGCTTTGAGAATCTGAAAATTGAGTACTCTAATCAACTGTACTGAATAGTGACATATGGAACATAATGTATGTATATTCCTTAAAGTTCAAGGCCTAGCATATGAGAATGTTCTCTGGAGCAATAAAGCAACCTGCATAGTTCATCACAAGACTAATTGTATGACAGACCTAGAGGCAATGGCACAGCTGTTAGCACACGTTGATCTAGAGGCCGCGAAAGAAGAAGAGGCATCACACCTGGAAAAACCCAGAGATGATTACAGGATGAGATGTGTGAAGCAGGAATAAGTGTATGCATCATACTTCATCTTTATAAATTTAGTCAAATTATATATTTTTCCTTGAAGACATGAAAGGAGTAAGTTCAGGAAGGAAGATGTAATTGAACATCTTAGAACTTATCCAAAATAGTCTTGAGTGTATCTGTAGTGTAGTTAATTACTTGATCTTCAATTAACAGAGATTTGACTTTAGAAATTATGCAGTATAATTAGTGCTCAATAAAAATAACATACACTAGGATTTGAAAATAGTATTAATAATCTACTCCTAATATTCAATTCACATACTTGTAAAAAAAAAAAAAAGCATTTTCCTGAGTAATTTTAACTTTCTCCTTCATTAAACACATTAATTAAGAACTTGAACTTATTTGAGATTAAAAATCCACTTTTTATGACAGTTTTCTATTGACCCTTATTTATTTTTAAAATTATGATGATGATGATGGCCTGGTATAGAGAAAGAAAAGAAAGATAAAGAAGAAACCAACCCATGAAACAGTATTTGGTCCCTGAATGATCCAGAGTTGGTAGTATAGATATGATAACTTTCTTTTGTGAGCCTGTCTAGAAAGGAGTTTAATATTCATTTGCATAAAACAATGACTCAAAGGAAAAAAATTAGAAATTTGAATGGTATCCAAGGTTGGCAATGGGTGGTAGAACAGGAACTGCAGTCAGGAGTGTAAGCTGGTGTAGATGTGACAACACTGATGGTCAGTGATCCCCTGTGGTATGCCAGCCCACGCTTGGGTATGTATACCCCAGAGAAACTCTTCAGGAACACATTAGAGAGGACCTAGGAAGGGAAAGGAGCAAGCGGGGAGAGAGGGTGAAAGAGAAAAACCTTATTTAAAACTATCGAAAAAGTAAATAAATAAAACAACAGAAAGTACACACATAGACCAATGATAAAAGTGTGCCCTGTTTCTAGAGTTTCAATATAAGTAAGTAACCTAAAATAGCTTACTCAAAAACTACTCTTGATTGCAGATTACTGAAAAAGGCTCATGGTACTTGTTCAGATAGGAACTTTCAGATATTTTATGAAAGCTTTCAAGACAGTCTTTGAGTTTCTATAGAAGTGTAGGTCATGCTAGGTAAATTCTTTTTGGTGTGGTTAAGCAACCTTGATGCCTTGGTTTGAGTTTTCCAGAAGCAAATTCTGAGACATTTGTGTACACACGGTTTATTTGGGAGGGATTCTACCTGTAGGGAAGTCAGGTAGACAGAGGAAGCTGAGAAATACGTGTAGCCACGCCAGACACCACTGTGAACAAATGGAGCTGAGTCCTGCAAGAACACTGAGAAACTGTGTAGAAATGAAGCTGTTAGCCCAGTGGAGACACGAGGGAGCCAGTGGGGACATCTACCATTTCTCATTCCTCACTAGTTAAGAGTTGGTTCCAGGGACACTAATGTTCTGGAATTCATATCTACCATGAGCCCAGCCAACAAACAGAAAATTCCAGGTACTGACATGCAAAGCCTTGGGCTATCGAGGTTGTGAGAAGGGCACTGAGGGTCTGCACTTGGAGACATCACTCGATTTCTAGGCTGCCCTTTCCATCCTGTGAAATGGGCACAATCTAGTTGCTAAGAGGATTAAATGAAATAAAGATGTCATGTGCCTTACACTTAGGTAGCTTTGTTTTGGTTTAAGGAGATTTACAATTTTGCACTACCTTTAGATTCAGGAATTCATCCATTTCAGGATTTGTCTCAAGGAAGTAATAATAAGTGTACACAAATATTCAGCCATACTATTGTTAGTATAATAATTATGGAAATACACAGTTAGTTGTAAACTTTATATGTAGTATTATAACACTATAATGATAAAAAATCCAGAACCAAAATAAATGTAAACAATAGCAAGTTGATGAAAGCCTTGCTGATGGAAGCCATTCTATAATTAAATACAATAGAAACAATAAAAATTACACAATAAATAAATATTTTTAACAATGAAAGTATTTTTTATATATTGAGCAAAAAAAATCAGATTACAAAACAAGGTATATATGGCCCTACTTATGTATGTATGTATGCATACTATATATACTCATAATACATAAATATATAAGAAAATACGAGAAATACCAAATTGTTTTCCATTGTTAACTGTAGAAATTAGGGATCTGTATTACCAACATTTTCTACAATTAACATATATTGATTTTCTTTTTTTTTTTTTTTTTTAGAGGTTTTTGCTATAGGGCGCGTGTGCTCACCAGACAGACAGAGAGAGACAGAGAGAAGGCGAGAAATCACCCCCTGGGGGATGGCCACACCGTAATCCCTTCTCCTCATTCTCCTCTCAAGATCTTGGGCACGCACGTACACATGCCCGGCGTGAGTCTTAAGCCACCGGGTTCGTGATGCAAACCACGATCAACTACGTGGGAGTCCAGTGACATAGCCATTATGCTAACTGCTGGTCCCAATATATATTGATTTTGCAAATAAAAAATAAAAATTATGTAAAAAAATTAAATTATTATTTCTTGTTATTCCATTCAAATTTAAATGTTTTTAATTAATATTTTCAGTAAATTTTATATAGACTGTTCACAGTAAAAACAACTTCACCATAGGATTCGTTTCAATAACTCATCTCAACCCACAATATTAAAGAAACTACTAAATGCTTACCAAGTAATAAAAGAGTTTAAAAATGAATTCATAAAGTAAAAAGATAGCCACAGGGGCCAGCAGGTGGCATGATGGTTGGGGTACTGAATTCTCCCATGGTCAACCATGGGTTGCGTCCCAGAACTAGCAGCTTACTTTCTTGCCTTCCCTCATTCTCTGGTGAGTGCATGTGTCCTATAGGAAATTTAGAAAATAATAATGTTAAATAAAATTAAATAAATAATTGTTTTTTAAAAAACTGTAACCACATAAATTATAAAGCAAAATGGTAAATAATAAAATGGGAAGGAAAATTATTGAGTTGTCAGAAAAGTCATGATGGATTTTTTTTTCTTGTTTTTCAGCGCAAAAGTACATCATGACTTTTCCAACAACCCAATATATTAGCTTTTGGCATTCTGAATAATTTTTTTTTTAATTTGCTAAAGGGCAAGTGTGCCCACCATAGTGAGGCAGAAAGAAAGAGGGAAAGTAAGAAAGTACCCCGATGGGGCATGGTCATGCAACAATTCCTTCTCATTCAATTCTTTTTTCATGATTTTGGGCACCCACAGGCACTCACCATGTTTTCCAAGCGTTGGGGTCCAAGACTAGAACTACACGGTCAGTCATGTGGAATCCAGTTGCCTTAACCACTGTGCCACTGTCTGGCTCTTGAGTAGTTTCATCCAAGGTCCAAATGAGCAAGAATGGTAATAACTATGTTGATGGTAGGCTGTTTGTTCTAAGCTTCAGTTTATGCCTATTGTTGATGGGTCTGGACATGCCTTTTTGCTCAGGTAGATTCTTACTCCACTTCAAGACTACATTGTCCATGGGGAAATAGGCATGTCTGACATATATTTGTGTCATCCTCGCAATAGGGAACCAAGAGCTAGAGAAGCAACAGGGAAGCTCCATTTCATCTGGAGACTGAGTGATGACATTTAAATTGAGCCTTGAGAGAAGAATGGTAGCCACCCCCAGTGGAGACAAAGATGCATTAGTACAGGTCTGAGAAGGCAGACAACGCATTCTAGCCATGCTGGAGTGTGGATGGTGGGAGAGTAGGGATGTTGCAGGTAGGTCTGTGGGGGGAGAGGCTATTTGAAGAAGAAGAAGGCTGAGACTTAGATTAAGTAACCTACCAGTAGTCCCAAAGCTGGCAAATGCAGAGCCTAGACTAGAGCCAAGACTCATTGCAAGTGCTGTTGCCTTAGCAGAGTTATAGGCAAGATGGATTTTAAACTCATTTGTTGAGTCTCATCACAAATCTCCCATATAAATTTTTAATAACATTCTCATCTGTTCTGCTTAATGAACTACTTATTTGCATAAATTGTATTTTGTTATTCTTGTCCAGTAGAAACTATTATTGAATAACACTGGACACTTAAAAAAGAGATCGTCAGGGCTGTACAGTGGTACAGCAGTGGAGTATGAGACTCTGGAAGGCCGGCCCACATGGAAAGGTCCTGGAGTCACATCTGGAGACCTCCCTGAGTACATTGGGCACATGTCTGCCCATGATCCAGGGTTGACTGGAGCTAGAGTAGATCATAGTGTGAAGACATTGTTGCAGATATTGAATCTCTCATCCTTTCTGTCTCTGGCTCATGGCAGAAATGGATAAATAAACTTTAAAAAAAAAAGAAAAGAAAAGAAAGAAAATCATCTCTTTGCTGATGGACCAGTTGGGAATAGCATTGAGTTTGAGGAAAAGTACAAGAGGACACAGGAAGTCAAAGATGCAAGTGACATCAGCTAAGAACGACCCACTGCTCTGTAGCTTCTCCAAAGAAAAAGAGGTCAGGATTTCTTACTGCCCATTTCTCATTTCTATCTTCCTCTCCCCTTTCATTAGCACAGAAAGTGGGATACCGTGGATTTTTCATTTGCTGTGACTTAACCACCTAGCTGCATTTGCCTATTTTGTTTTTTTCTGACAGTGAAATATGTGCATCTCTATAGTGAATGCACTTGTTTCAAAAAGTGATATAATTCTTTTTCAAAAGCAGTGTATTCAATGAATTAGTCCTACAACGCCATCTCTTCTCACTAGTGCTTTAAATTTGCTATCTAATGGCCACTCTCAGTAAACGCAAGGGGACGAGAGTATGAAAATGGCTGTTAGCTTATCAGTTGAAAAATCTGGTAGGGGAGAATGTTTATAATCTTGAATAAAATGAGAAAGGAAGGGAGGACTGGGTCTTTCCTGGTAGATCTTACTTTTCCCGGTTGCCCTCTTACATGTTATCAGAGCATGAAGCAGTGGTTAAGAACTTGGCCATGGATTCAGGGTGCCTGACTCTGAATCTTGGCTCTGCCACTTCTAACCATGTGAGTTATTTAACCTCTCTTGTGCCTCAGGTTTCTTCCCTGCAGCATAAAGGTAACCCTGGTACCTAACACATGGAGTAATTGTGAGAAGTAATGAATTACGATATAGAAACCACTTAAAACTGTGTCTGCCTTACCGTATTCTCTCGATAACTACTTGTGAACATTATAGAATAGTAAAAGTGAGACTTGCTGGGTTAGTGCAAGATTCTGCTATTCCTGCTGACACTGCTGTCTTAGATCATAGACCAATCTCTCAGCACCCCCTACTTTGTAAAATGAAGATGATATTTATTTAATATAGTATGTTGATGAAAATTCCAGTGGAATAGTAAAGAGATAATGGTTTATTGGTCCTTATTATTGTACTGCAAATGATTTAACTATACATTTTTCCTAAATTTAATTAAACATATTCATTTTCCCTATGAGCTTAAATTAGCTTACAGCAGAGTGAGTGTTTATTATGTACATTTTATATGTTTATAATATCATAGATATTAAAAAATAAACATTTTCCTTTTAAAATATTATGTAAACAAACATTAATATTTGTCACAAGGTCTCAAAGCCAAAATTACTTTTTAATTGTTTATTACAGTAGATTACATGGAAATAGAAACGTACCATCCAGGAAATCATTATGATCGTCGAAATCAGTATTAAGTGTCAATAAGTACACCAAATTGGAAATCAGACATCCTGGATCCTGGTTGAGGTTTTGTACTCAAGCTCTTTGACCTTGAACAAGTCATTACACTTTGTTGCATTCCCTTTATGACATAGTTGCATCACTTCACAAGATTTGTTATAATCTTGGTTGGTCAACAATATAACAGATTGAACAAAAAGATTCATAACTTGAAGCAGCACCTGCCTGCTGGCATTGTCGGGCAGCATCTTGGCCAGGCAGCATCTTGGCAATGAGGTGAGAGGAAGGGCTAAATAAAAGCCCCATAGCTTAGTGGTTAAAAGAACTGGATCTTAGATGGCCAACTATGGTTCAAATGCCAACCCAAGTGGCTTGAAAAACACTCCAGGTATATATATGTACATGCCCAAAATCATCCCTACAGAATCTCTACAGAATGTAGAAATGGAGGAAGGATTGCAGTCCTTCCTCCCCGCTTCTGTGTGTGTGTGTGTGTGTGTGTGTGTGTGTGTTTCTCTGTCTCTCTCTGGTGAGTGTACATGCCCTCTGGCATTAAAAAATAATAATAATAAACAGAGTGGTGTCTCTGAAATCAGATGACCTGGGTTCAAGTCCTTTCTTGATTACTTACTGATTGTACCACCTTGGCCCAGTAGCTTCATCTCTACATGTCTCAACCTCCCTACCTTTCAGAAAGACAAGAAGAAGAATGCTTATTCATGGGGTGTTGAGAAGATTAAATCAGTTACTATGTGTAGTCTTAGGAAAATCTGGGACTTAAGCTCCCAGCAGGTAGTTTTGGAGCACCTATTACCAAGGTCTGTTTTAGGCAGTCAGGACGTATCAGTAACAAAACAGGCTCGTGTTGGTCTTCGTGGAGCTCCCATCCCATTGGGGAAAGATGGACAATGAAGATTATACATAATAAATGAGTGAAATGACACAGAAAGTTAGATAGTGATAAGCACTATAGGGAAAAAAAGAAAGAAAACAACAACAAAGGAATACTTCTGGAGTGGCAGGACGAGTGATGTAATGGAGAGAAAAAATTTTAAATAGGTGACCAGAAAGGGCCTCATGAGGGATTGACCTCTGAGGGGAGACCAGAAGAAGGGAGTACTGAGCCATGCAGATCCTTGAGGGTGGTACGTTCTGGGTAGAGCTCATGGTCAGGGCAGAGACCCCTAGGTGGCGATGTTCCTAGGAGCTGGGGCCAGTGAAGCTGGAAACAGACAGAGGGGGAGAAGAGTAGGAAAAGCTGGAGTGAGAGAGATAAGAAGGGAGACCTCAGAAGGCCTACATAGGCCGGTAGAAAGCAAAGCACTTTTTTTCTGAGTAAAAAGGGTTTTGTTGCAGGCAATGAACTGACAAAAATACTCAAGACTGGCTATTTTATTTTCCTTGGAGAGGCTTATGCTATTGGGCGTGTGCGCTCGCCAGAAAGACAGAGAGACAGAAAACAAGAAATCACCCCCAGGGGGGATGGCCACGCTGCAATCCCTTCTCCTCCATTCTCCTCTCGGGAGCTTGGGCACACACACACATGCGCCCGGCGTGAGTTTAAGCCACCGGGTCCAGGACTCGAACTGCAATCAACTACATGGGAGTCTGGCGACATAGACATTACGCCAACTGCTAGTCCTAAGACTGGCTATTATAAGCTATTACAAAAAAGCTGTGTGGTGAAGATAGCATCTGGCTAAACCATGACTAGGCAAAACATGAAGCTGAGGTTCAGAACATCAGATGCTTGGGGGCAGCAAGTATCATTGTAGGTGCGTGGGAAGCAACTGGGCGAAGGACAGTGAGCAGTAAGGAACCACGAGCTCAGCACCTTGATGCTACTGGCTCTGAAGCCCAATAAACCTGGTTCAGTCCTTCCACCTTCACCAAGTCACTGTGTATCCTAAAGCAAGTCACTCAACTACTCTGCACTTCACTTCTCTCATTTCTTCAGTGAGAATACAGGATCGGAGTGGTGGGTAAGACTCTGGACTCCCACATGACCAACCATGTTTCAAGTCCCGAACCTAGTGGCTTGCTATCTCATTTCCCTCTCTCTCTCTCTGGAGAGTTTAAAAAATAATAACAATAATAAATTAAATTAAAATAAATAATTCTAATATATATCATTTATCTCAAGGACTTTGTGAAGATTAAATGCACCATGACTATAAAGCACTCAACACATGTAGTTTTGCTCAATAAAAGGTAGTGATTGCCATTGGCAAGTGACAAGCATCAAGTCACAGGAACTAAGGCTCAGCAGTGGGACTCCTGGGCCAGACAGACTATCAGCAGTAAGAGAGGTCTCTAGACTTGTAGTCGGTAGAGACCTGGCAAGGCACCAACACAGAGATTCAAGCAGGAAGAACAGAGTGGGGACATAAGTCCATGCCCTGGGATATATGTCGGGGTCTTGTCTCAGGAGATAGTGAAAAAGTCCAGTCACTTTAATAAAAGTTAAAGTCAGAATGTGATCCATGGCCAAGTGGTGTGATGCTAAGCTTCTGTCCTGGCAGACCAGGAGCAGGAGCAGGAATGGCCCCAGGGAGGGGTACAGGTCTGAGTTACTAACTGAGGGGAAGGGGGGGGTCCTGGCTGGGAGGATGCCAGAGCCCAGTAAGCGAGAAAGCTGGCAGGTTATTACAAAAACAATCTCAACTCTTCCTCCTGAGCTCTGTAATCCTCAATGTCTAAGTATTGATAAGTAACTTGGACGCACCAAATATAATGGTAATTTTCTAGTTTTATGCTACAAAACCTACAGCTTATTCTAAGAATGCTAAAAACAGTTTGTTTTGCCCTTTTATTTTCAGCAAGTACATTATTTCAGGGCTTATCAAAGGCATTGGTTGCAAAGAATAAAATAAATCACACATCTAAATAAACCACTGAAGAGTGTTAAATTGATTTAAGTGATTTTAGGAATATTAATATTTAAAACGTCTCTGTCCCAAGCCTCTTTATGACTACCTATAGCAATAATAACTACCATTTCATCCTACCATTCTTCATCTTATAATATTACACAGTAAACTATGCAAAAAAACATTATTTTTTAGCATTGGAATGTAAGCATAGGATTTCAGCTGTTTATTTATGTTTAAATGTCTTGAATTTTATTCAGTCAATAAAAGTATACTCGATTAATTCTTTATTATACACTTTGCATAGGTTGAGGTGAATAAAGTGCAGTGTTTGTTTTTTTTTTATTACTAAAGAAAAGTTGGCCTCCCACTCCCATTTCTTTCAATAAATTTGATTTTAAGCAGCCTGTATTTCAGGATTAGTTCCAGTCTTAAGAAACATTCTGGCTTCATGATTTTTACATTTTGGGGTTAGCTGAAAATATTCTCACAATTGCACAAATGGTGATCGTGGATTTTTCTAATACATAGTGGGGAAATACCTACCATCCAGTGTTAAACAGTGTCGGTGAATGTTCCCCAGGGGAAGGATTTGGGTACAAAGCACACTAGCCGTCCACTTTGGCGTTAGAGTCGGGATCTCACCACTGCACGTTTGACAGGCAGGTATGGGAGCAGAGACATGTGAGTGATAAAAGCTGCTCAGACATCTCGATCACAGTGCAAGCATTCAAAGGCATTTCTGAACTGTTCATGCATCTGTACTTACCGGGCCCCCAGCCTTGTCCAGAGCACACTCATTGTTTTCTTCTCCGCCTCGGCCTGTCTTTGTATTTTTTGTACGTCAGAAACCTCCCTTTTCCTGTACGAGTCACCTCCATCTGCTTGTGTGTCAGTGTGGCCCTTCTGCCGCTCGCCTCGCTGAGGAATTCTCCAGATGAAGAGCCGTCTAGTCCTCCCTGCCTCTGCCTCAGTGCCGTCTCCTGCCTGTCACTGCTCAGTGCTCTGAGCCACACTGGCTTGTTTTGTCAATAACCATTTATTTGTTGCTGGAATAGTAGCAGCCATTACATCTGACCTCCCTGTTTCATCAATTATGGATAGATTATTGGATGTGAACATCTGCAAAAGCTTGCTGTTGAACTCACCTCCTGGCTGGGATTAGATAAAGTACTAAACTGTTGTTTATTGTCAGGCCAAAACTCTACTGGGAAGCCAGGGAATTCCATGAGTAGCACAGCCCCCTCAGAAGTACCAAAAATCGTTTCCTATTGCCTCTGTCTCCCCTAAGAGTCCAGCCATTTATTATTTACACTTATTACTAGCTGTTATAACCTACTTGATAAAAGCTCTTGGCAGGCATTGCATCTCAGTCATTGTCGCCTCTGTCAGAATGGAAATGACTCATAAATTGTTTTCTTGTCTCTCCTATCACTGTGAAAGCGTAATAGACGAAGCTTCATCTGTGTGAAAGCGTTCAGAGGAAGACGGCTCTACCATGTTTTATTTGAAAGAAACGTGTTCACGCAGCCCGATATGAAAGCATTACATCGTGGATCTAAATTAGGGTTTACCGAGTTTACCAGAATAATGGCCTGTGGTGGGAAGGCTATCAGATTCTACAAAGAGAATATGCTCGAAATGTTTCTTGAGGCTTTCATGGATTTCTGAGAAAGGGAAACAAAAATGAAATTTTATTGAATCCTGCCTTAAATGAGAAAAAAAAAGAAAATCTAGTAAGGGGGATTACAAATCAATGATGGCTTTGCCACCAGGAAAGAGACAAATCTCATGCTAATCGGTTCATGCAGAAACACCGAAATTTCCATAGTATTAGTGTTTATTAAAACCTCCTAGATAGTCATTCATGGATACAGAACATTCTTTGACCCTTTGCTGTAAAACCAGAAGTCATTTTGTTCAAGGTGGCCAAACAGAAGAAGGTTGATAAGTGGCCACTGGGGAGGGGGGACTGAAGAGCTTAGTTTGTCACTGTGCTAGTGACTTTTCACAGCTTTCCACTCTGCTTCAGTTTTTTTTTTTTTTTTTTTTTTAACCTATGAAGATAGAGACTGCATTTATCTCCTTGTTCTAGAGTGAAGAGAAGAGAAAATAAGTTTTGTATTCCCTCTACAAGTACAAAGACTCTTCCCAAAAGACCATGACTATTCTCGCCTAGGATCAATCTCTCCACTTGTCGCCCTTGACATAATGGCTGCTTGGACTCATAACGGGGGACCCTTATATTTGTTTGAGAATGTGACTAGAAAAAACAAACAGGCATTAGAAAGGGGCTTCTTGTGTCATTTTGAGAGACACATATTTCATTTAGGTCCTCTAGGCATCTGGTTGGTTGGCTGATACTTAAATCCTCCAGGAGCTGGCTGTTATCTGAAAATTTTCACACACTTCCCATTTGCCCTAATTTTAAAGTGTCATATTGTTTCCTTTATTGAGTGAGGTAGAAGGCAAAAGTCAATCCAGGCAAAAGTTGATTATAGCTACATTAACGCTCTACAGGTATTTCACTACAAGTACCCTTCAAGGGCTCTACCGCATTCATTCAACAATATTCAACATCAACATAAGACTAAGAGCAAGGGATAGATTGTAAAGCACAACATACGGGTCCCTGTATGCATAGCGTTATTATGTAATTGGAAAGAGACAAATACCGATACATAGATACATATGACAATGCAGTAGGTGCTAAAATAACACAAAGAAGCAGTGTTTATGTGTGTGTATCTGTGTGAGTGCATGTGTGTATCTTCATGTGTGTGTGTGTCTGTGTGAGTACATATGTGTATAAGCACTGGCAGAGTTAGGAACAAAACGAGAAAGAGCGATGTCGACAGAGGGACCTGCAAGTGACAAGAGCCTGGTGACAGAGAGAGTGAGCTCATTCCTCATAAGTGCCCAGAGTCCTGCATATCCCAGCAAGTTAGAAATGTTGGCATTCCTGCATTGGTAAAGTGAGTGACACTATACCTATGGTCAAATGCCATTTGAATGCCACTTCACTCGATTCCATTTGACCCACCCCCACCCCAGTCTCCAGTTTCTAAAACTAATGGACAATTGATATTATCAGTAATGTTGTAAAAGTATGATGGAATCATTTGTCACATTCACTTCTCATCCTCATAAAAATGGAATCAAGTGGAGTTTAACTATTTCTTAGTTCAAAAAAAAAAAATACACATAAAACTTTTTCCCTCCCATCCTTTCTGACTATAAAATCAGTAATCATTGTATACAAAATGTGTCTACTGACCTATTTTTCTTGCCATGGCAAGAATCAACCTATCTTGCTTTTCACTGATAAAAATAGCAGGGGGAAAGGCTTGATGTTATTTACTTAACACGTTAACTCCGGACCACAATTTTATCTTTCAGTACTTCTGGGTGTTATTCTTTAGGTTCAAGAGAGTCATTACAATTCCCTCAAGTAAAGTTGATTGTAGGGTTCCTATAGCCATGAAAGAGACCATAACTTTATGAATCCCCAGGAATAGCAGAGAGTTGGCTTCGCTGAGGCTGATAGATGCTTGAGAGCTGGGAGACCCATGGAAGAGGAAGTAAAGGGGTGAGCCTTATCACCCCCTCAGCAGCAGCAGTGAGTTGATTCACTCCATTGACATGATTTAGTTACTCACTTGGTGTCATCCATGCTTGAACACCCTCTTGTTTCTGCCTTTACTAACTGCTCAGCTGGTCTGAACTTGCCAGGAAGACATGATTGAACTAAATAAGCACTGTGATCTTCCACTGAGCAGACCTTTCTGTACCAGGCCCACCTCACAGATTCCTGGACAAAGTGCCTGCCCTATGGTGAAGGGCTTCCTGGCCACATGTAAGACAAAACCTTCAGTGTGTTTCCTGAGAAGGAAGTTGCTAGCAGAGAAGTTGTTTTGTTTTGCTTTGTTTTCTTTTGTTTTAGGATCTGTAAAGATAACTCACACTATGATTGGGCTGTACAGGACAAATATTTTCTTGCTTTCTAATTTATACTATAATATGTAGCAATTGGGAATTAGAATAAAAATTCTTCATGAATACATCTGTCATTAATATAATACAAAACTATATTGACCACTTTAGGAAATGGCAGTTTTGAGCTGTATGTTCCAATTTAATTCTGAAGAAAACATTAATTTGTAACTGGATGTGGATTTTCAATGTCATTATTTCGAGGTTTGAAAGTCATGTGTATAGTAATATGTAGAGAGAGAAGTTTCTGATAAATTTTCTGAGATATATATCTATGCTTAATGCTTTTTTAAAAATTTATTCATTATAATAATGGTTATTATTATTATTATTAATTTGACCAGAGAGAGACACAGAGCAAAAGTAAGCCATCAGGTCCAGGACTCAAACTGAGGTCGGCCATGTGGGATTCCAGTGCTTTAACCGTCTTGTCACCTGCTTATGGCTTTTGAAAATACAATGTAAAGATAAAAACACACCAAGCACACATGTGTGCCCAAAGTCACCAGAGGAGACTGAAGAAGGATTGTACTGTGGCCATCCCACTAGGAGGTGCTTTCTCACTTCCTCTCTTCGTCACTCTCTGGTGAGCACACATAACCTACAAACAGCTCTTCAAGAATATGCAAGACTTATTAAATGAAAAGGATATATGGAAATACAATTTCAGTTAAATAAAATGATTTATTCTTTTGTTTCCCAAAAAAATGTTTAATGAAACATAAAATAAATTGATCAAAACTTTTAAGCTAAAGATAAATAATGGAAAATGGTTAGGGCATATCATAAATTACTAAATAGGCCCAACCACATTAACACTTGCTGTAGAAATGCTACTTTCAACCTGAGGTCACATGGGAGTCTGAGTTCAATTCCCCGCCCACTCTAAAATTCCTGGCACCTGTAGTCCCAGCCACTTGGGAGGCTGAGGCAGAGGATTATGCATAGCAAGGCCCCGTCTAAATATAATTATTAAAAAAAAATTACTAGATATATCAATGTGAAGTCTTAAGATCAAAATCATATTTTTGGAAAGGAGAGAATCCTAGACCATTTGATCCAACCCCCTAATCTTGCAGATTAGGAAACTGAAACCCAAAGTAAGCAAGTTTCTTGTCTGAGGTCACACATAAACTCAGAACAGAAACAAGAACTCATGTCTTTTTAGATTTTCATTGCCAGGGGACATATATTACCATGGAGAGTAAGAAAGCACTCCCCTCAACAAGGCCTGGTCACACCACAATCCTTCTTTCTCCGTTTCTCCATCTTGTCAAGATTTTGGACACACAGACATGCACACACGCTCTGCATTTTTTTTGAGAGAGAGGTTTTTTGCTATAGGATGTGTGCACTTGCTGGAGAGACACAGAGAGACAGCAAGAAATCACCCCCCAGGGGTGATGGTCATGCCGCAATCCCTTCTCCATTCTGCTCTCAGGATTTTGGACATGCACACACATGTGCCTGGCATGAGTTTCAAGCCACTGGGTCCAGGACTTGAACCATGGTCAGTCATGTGTGAGTCAGTGCCTTAACCACTACATCACCTGCTGGCCCACTCTGCATGTTTTTAAAGTTACTGGGACCAGTATTTGAACCGCAGTTCACCATGCAGGATCCAGTTCTCTGTGCACAGGGCTTAGCCTGCTGCAGGTAGAACTTGTGTCTTTCAACACTCAGTCCTTTCTTTTCTGCCCTAGACTCTTCGGCCTCCATGTTAAGTGCTGGGCAATGTGAGCTGTCAGTGTGTGGCAGATAGTTTAAATGATGAGTCACGGATTTCAGGAAGAAATAGCACATACTCCAAATGATCAATACCACTAATGATAGTAGGGCTAGACTTCTTCCAACTTCACAGTATAGTTTCAGCAGAATATACAAAATATTTGACTTTGTTATTATTAAAGGACAATCCACATGTGATTGTCCTCACTCCGTGTTCATGCAACATTAACATACTCATGCAAAAGAATTGCTGTATTTATTGCATGTCAGATATCATGCCTTTTGGGAAAGTATGTAAGAGCCTTAAAATGATGTGAGACTGGCTGTGTTTACTCCCATTTTTATCATCTTCCACCAGTGCCTACTGCAGGCTCCAGTAAAATAACCCCAAGTTTTGTAGCTGCCCTGTCTGGTCCTCAGCCTGTTACTGCAGTGCTTGTCAGAAATCATTAGCCACTGATTTCTTTGACTAATGTTGCAGTTGATTGTCTGAATCATGTTCAGACACTGTAAATGAGGCAGAAACATCTTTTCTGCTCACCAACTGTGAAATGGCTAAA
Organism: Tupaia tana; assembly: GCA_026018925.1. Lineage (NCBI taxonomy): Eukaryota > Metazoa > Chordata > Mammalia > Scandentia > Tupaiidae > Tupaia > Tupaia tana. Next base: position 10,026,064 of record JAKSZU010000021.1, read on the forward strand.
GGGGGTTAGATTGCCAGAAATCAGAATAAATGTATTTCCAATAAGATTTGACAATGATTTCAAGCTCAAGATGGTAAACTTGATTTTTTTTTTCCTCTGTATTTCTTATTGCCCAAGTATAAATCTATATCATTGCTCTTTTTTCCTTCAACGTAATGTCCTGCATTGAGAACAGCACTGGACTTTTTATGAAATGGCACAATTTGGGGTTTGTGTAGGGGCTATATAACAAAATGTACCTTTATATGCTGGGCAAGGAAGACACGGATTTTTAAAAAAAAACGCACCTTGGGCAGTGGATTCATAACTTCTTGTTCTTCTTAGATTTTTGCTATAGGAAATGTGCGCTTGACAGAGAGACAGAGAGAACATGAGAAACCATCCCCGCCAGGGGAAATGGCCATGATGCAATCCCTTGTCCATTGTCCTCTCAGGATTTTGGGCATGCATGCACATGTGCCCAGTGTGAGTTTCTAGCTGCTGGATCTGGGACTCACACTGCAGTCAACCATGGGAGAGTTCAGCACTTAACTACTCTGCTACCTCCTTGCCCCAGATTCATACCTTCTTGTTTCCAAACAAATCTGTTGGATGCTCTTTATGATTTTACAATTTTTGGTCCATGTAGGCTTGTTTAAACTCTTCTAGCACTCTTAGACATGTGGACAACATCAGAAATAAAACGTTCTAATGTGGCTAAACTGCAGGGGTTCCCTTCTCACTTATTTGAGAGCATGCTATGTGACTCCATAAGTTTGGGAGGAGCCATTCTTTCAATATTGCAAGGATGATCACATGAGGAAGGATGGACTTATCTTGACCCACAAAGCGCAGTCTTGGTTATCAGGCAGGAGTTACAGATGTCCCTTCAACATAGCCGGTAGTTTTCCCAGGTAATTCTTTAGTGATTGGGTGACTAGCCTCACAAGGGAGTAATTTATAATCTTGAAAATTACTCAAGTGGGGGCCAGATCAGGGTTTCTCAGCAGCTTCACTATTCATGTTTCAGGGTGGATCATTTGGATGGGGACAGGGAACAACGGTGTGCATTGTAGGATATTTGACAGCTTCCCCAGTTTTGACCCACTAGATGCCAGTAGCATTCGTCCCCAGTTATGACAACCTAAAATGTCTCCAGACATTCCCAAATACCCTCTGGCCCAGGCCAAATAATTCTACTTGAGTACTACTAGGTTAAATAAGCACTAGGAGAGATTAAGCAGTTCCTTCATTCAAATCCTTCATAAATACTTTCAAATAACTCATCTTATTGGAACCTTAGAGCATCCCTTCAAGCTAGGCTTTATTCATTTCCATTTAACACCTAAGGAAGTAGGTTCAGAGAGATTAAGTCACTTGACACATGTCACTCAGCTGAGTAGTAGACCTGCCAGACTCAACAGTTCATGGTATTTGGAGAAGTAGTCGAGCACCCAGAGGGAGGTTTGATTAATTATTCCATAAGATGCCTTCAAAACCTGATCTAGCCCTCTGAATAGGAGTCTCTACTGAAACAATACTGAATTAACCAAGAAAGAAAGAGCAGTGGGAGGGAGATGGCAAGAACAAATAGAAGTACAAAATTTCTATTGCAGTGGGTTAGATTCTACAACTCATTCTATATTGTGGTTTCTAGGGGTTATCTTCTCACGGAAACCATGATAGTCAGAGTCACCAGTCAGAACACAGAGGGCTATGGGACCAGCAGTTGGCATAATGGCTATTTCGCTGGACTCCCATGTAGTTGACTGCAGTTCAGGTCCCAGACTCGGCTTAAACTCATGCCAGGCACGTGTGCATGTGCATGCCCAAGATCCCAAGAGGAGAATGGAGGAGAAGGCCTTGTGGTGGGGCCATCTCCCCGGGTGGTGATTTCTCACTTTCTGTCTCTGTATCTGTCTGTCTTTCTGGCGAGTGTATGCACCCTATAGATAAAACCTCTCAAACAAAACAACAGAACACAGAGGGCTGTTTAAACTTCATATCACAGTCCTGTATGATTGGGTGGTTCTAGTTTGAGCTGAGTATGCTCAGCGCTATGCCAGGGGGAGAGAGAAAAGTACCTCCTCTCCTTTCCCTAGGCACAGGAACAGCTCTGCATACAATTTGGAAAACTTGGAATAATGGGAAACAAAGCAGCCAACTGTACCATCTTGAATGTGGCATATTTTAGCCAAACACATTGAGCTGCCTAGAAAGTAGAAAGACAAAAACTATGAATTAAAAACAAAACTCATGAACAGGAACTATATGTTCATGTAGAATAAATGGCTAGAAATGAATGACCTACCTTACTTTTCCGGCAATAATAAAATTCTTTTTGTTATCAAAGAAATAAATTGCAGTTTGGGAGTTTATCCCTCAATATCATCAATTATTTAGTCCACTTTAGCAGACAGAACATTCTATGTGTGAACTTCAAAGAAAACTTTCTTATTGGGAATAGTTGCATCTATCCTGTTAAAGCTTTTCATTTTCCTCATTGTATCATTCATTCATTCTTTTTTTTTTTTTTTTTTTTTTTTTTTTTTTTTTTTTTTTTTTGGAGAGGTTTTTGTGCTCACCAGAAAGACAGAAAGCAGGAAATCACCCCCCTGTAGGGGGAATGGCCATGCTGCAATCCCCTCTCCTCCACCCTCCTCCCAGGATCTTGGGCATGCACAAACATGCACCCGACATTGAGTTTAAGCCACTGGGTCTGGGACTCGAACCACAGTCCACTATATGGGAGTCCAGTGACGGACGTAACCATTATGCCAACTGCTGATCCCATCGTTCATTCATTCTTATCTCCAAGCACTTGCTCAAGCTATCTTCCTCATTACTGACCAACTCTTATCATTCCTTTAAAATGCACATTGTTTCTCTTCTTATATGAAGAGTCTCCTGGCTGTATTTTTGTCATCATTCTTATGACTGTGTGAAATTCACTCATTTATTAACTTCATTAAAAATTGTTTTCCCTGGAACCAGCAGATAGTGTATGGTTACATTGCTGGACACAGTTCAAGTCCCAGACCCTAAGGCTTAAAACTCACGCCAGGCGCACGTGAGTGTGTGTGCGTTTGTGTGTGTGTGTGTGTGTGCCCAAAATCCTGAGAGGAGAATTGAAGAGAAAGGATTACAGCGTGACCATCCCCCTTGAGGGGTGATTTCTTGCTTTCTGTCTGTCTCTGTCTCTCTGGCAAACTCATGTGCCCTATAGCAAAAAATCTCTCTCTAAGAAACAAAAAACAAACAAACAAAAAACTAAACTAAAAATTGTCTCCCCTTTGCTCAGATACAACAGATGCTACTTGAAGGCAGCGATTTTGTATTATTGATTACTATATCTGTAGAGCTAGAACAAGGCTTAGTCCATAGAATTGCTCAGTATTTGTGTAATGACTAACCATCATTGAACTGTATTTTTAACGCTTTATACAAAGTTACAGCACTTTATCATTTCAATGTGAAGTCTTCACACTTTTTCTTCTTTATTCATCATAGAGCACATGAGAGTAAGTGAAAGAAATTAGCACAGCACCCTTCACAGGATCTGATCACAGCTCGATCCCCCTTCTCCAGCACTCCAGACCATCAGATCTTGGACACTCACATACATACTTGTTGTGTTTCAGGCTGACCAGTCCAGGGATTCAGACCATGGTCGCCGTGTGGGTTCTGGTTTCTCTTGAGCAGCACACCACTGTGCCATGGAGCTGGCCCTTATAAAATTCTTATTTGGTTAGATAGTAAAGTCTCTGAGAGCTGGGATATCATTTTATATCTAGCACTCACATTTGATGGAATGTAGTGGAAGAGTTCTTTGCATAATACTCTGGTTCTGAAGCTTGGCATTATGAAGAGAGTGATAACAAGAATGAAAATAGCTCATGGCTACCTGTACAGGTATCGCACCTGCCACTGGACCTTCCCCTCTTCCTCTTCTTCATCTCTTTCGTGGTGCCACGATAAGGAATGTTATGGAAAAGTATGTGGAGTTTTGAGAAAACCCAAAGGTACAGAAGTAGACCAAAGGAAAAAGCATTGTAAAAACCATTAGATGCTTAAGAGAGCATATCATAAGGTCAGAGTTCAAGACAGGACTGACCCCCACACACACCTTCTTTTTTTTTCTTAAATAGTCTTTGCCCCAAATTATCCAGCTACCCACTATTTGAATGGTTTCATTTCATTTTGCTAGACTGAATAAAACATCACTCACAAAAAATTATTGGGGGCTAACAAACATCTTTTGAAAGCTGCAACTTCCTCTTGCAGAGGGATCTTTGAGTCATTCATGCCTAAGGATGAATTAGTTTAATCAACTACTTTTCTTCTGTCACTTAGCTGAGGAAATTTCCCTAGGGAAATACAAACACCCAAGCTACAGGAAGTAAACTAAAAGGGTAGAAGGCAGGTGTCAAATTATTTCAGAATTTATCCCAAGGCAGACCTCTCACCCAACAAAAAGAGAAAAAATATTTTCCACTATCATTTTCCTCTTTCTTTTGTAAGCAGCTAACAAATAATGAACTGGGAAAGGATAGCATGAAGAATCTTTGTAGTGATGAGATTTTCCTGTATCTTGATTGTGCTAGGGGTTACATGAATATATACACGTGACAAATTTGCATAAAACTGAATAACACACACACACAGCACAGAACTGAATAACACACACACACACACACACACACATACACTCAGGAATGCATGTAAAACTGATGAAATCTGACTAATGCCAGTGGATTGTAACATCGGTCTCCTGGTTATGCTATTGCACTGTAGTTATATAAGAAGTTAACATTAGGAAAGTTGATTATATAAATTCTGTATTATTTCTTACAATTACGTGGAACTCTATCTACAATTATCTTTAACAGTTTTTAAAACAAATGAATGGATACAGTAATTTGCTTTTAATGGTTGGGTGGCTGATGAGTTGGAATGACAGTACTATCTAATTTGGGAAAGTTAGCTCTGTGGTGATGGTCATCATAATGGTTTAAAGTAGGTTTTGAGGGGCTAGTAGATAGCTTAGTGGTTACATCACTGGCCTCCCACATGGCTGACTGTGGTTCCAGTCCCAGACCCAGTGGCTTGAAGAGCATGCTAGGCACATATACATGCATGTCCAAGATCAAAGGAGGAGAATGAAAGAGAAGGGATTGCGGCATGGCCATTCCCCCGGGGGAGGATTTCTCATTTTCCCTCTCACTGTCTCACTCTCTCTCTCTGGCAAGCACACATGTCCTATAGCAAAAAAAGTCTACAAAAAAAAATTAAGTAAATTTTGATCATGCAAGTGAATGTAGGACTGTGCATGGATTTTTTTTTTCCTTCTCAATGTTGTCTAAAGTAAAGGGCATATAAAAAATGGATTGAAGTGGGGTAAGGAATAGGAAAGTGAGGGAAGGCAGGATCAATACCAGATAGTTCATTTTCTCCTGCTCCTAGGTACCCTCATGACTGATAGTCTTAAGCATGAAAGAGAAAGTAGACAACTAGGTGCTTGATATTATTAGACCTTATAAGGGCTTCCCGTGTGTCTTCTTAAATGTGCCAAAGCTCAGGCATAAAATTCGTTCTTGTTAGATTAATAGACAGAGCTAGATATCCCATTCACTTTGTTGACAGGTGGCTCGACTTAAATCCAGTGTTCCCTTGAAGGCTCTTGCAGTAAGAGAAATAAAGGATCTCAAAATTTGATTTTACAGCAAACAATCCTTCAGAAAAGTTATAGCATATCACCAGCATTATTTTTTGCAGTCTTTTTTATTTGTTTATTTATTTTCATTTTTGCTATGGGGCATATTTGCTTGCCAGAAAGAGAGAAGGTGAAAATGAGAGATCACCCCCCTCCCCCCTGCCGAGAGGGGATTGCCCCTTTTCAGTTCTTCCTTCTCCATTCTCCTCTCGGGATTTTGGGCATGCACACATACTCTCCTGGTGATTTTTGGTTTTGTTTGTTTGTTTAGTTTTCAAGCTGCCATGTCCAGAACTTGAACCATGAATTCGGCCATGTTGGATTCAGCTGCCTTAACCACACAACCAGTTAGCCCTGCAGATCCTCAAATTCATACTAAGCATTCTACTATTGCATTGTTGGAAAAGTCATGACTTATTTTTCTGGGTTTTTCTATGCAAAAATGCATCATGACTTTGCCGACGACCAAATAGTTTTTTTTTTTTTTTGGAGAGGTTTATCGCTATAGGGCGCGTGCGCTCGCCAGACAGACAGACAGAGAGAGACATAGAGACAGAAAGTGAGAAATCACCCCCCAGGGGGGATGGTCACGCCGCAATCCCTTCTCCTCCATTCTCCTCTCGGGATCTTGGGCATGCACGCACACGTGCCTGGCGTGAGTTTTAAGCCACCGGGTCCGGGATGCGAACCGCAGTCAACTACATGGGAGTCCAGCGACATAGCCATTACGCTAACTGCTGGTTCCCCCAATAGTTTTGTTTTAAAATGACCAATAGCAATTACCTCAATTTAGGAACTTGGATTTTATTTGAAATTTTTTTCCAAGTATCTCAGTTTCATTTTGGTAAGAAGGCCTATTGTTTTTGAAGACAAGTGAAATAGGGAACTTTTCAAAGCTACTTCTCCACTGTTTGCTGAAATTGTTGGAGCAATTGGATGGAGTGGCCATGTACCTCTCAGTTTTCATTAGGTCTATGAATTGCCTTTTGCAACTTTGGTAACCTTGTCACCATGCACAAAATTTACATAGGATCATCCGATATCAGTGCTTTCTTCTGTCTTTTGACAAAGGTCAATTAAGTTCACTGTCAATAAACTTTTTAAATGTACAAATTTTTTTTAATTTTTGAGTGATTTTTGTTATAAGGCATATGCGCTCACCAGAAAGACAGAGAGAGACAGAGAGAGAGAGAGTGAAAAATCACCCCCCCCCCCCGCCCCCCAAGAGGAGTGGACATGCCGCAATCCCTTCTCCTCCATTCTCCTCTTGGGATTTTGGGAATGCACGTACAAGCACCCAGCATGAGTTCAAGCCACCAGATCTGGGACTTGAAATGTGGTCGACTACATGGGAGTCCAGAGACATAGCCATTACACTAACTGCTGGTCCCTGTACGAGTTTTTAATGAATCAAAATACTTCACACCTGGAGATTCTGTAGTCTCATTCATTGCTAATTCATGATGATAGATTTCAACCTCCAAGTTCCTGTATTGTTGTCAACACATTGCATGCCACAGAGTTAGTCAGTCAAGCACGGTGGATCCCTCAGATTTCCACATTGTACTTTCTCACTTGAAGTATTCTTTGTAAAACCAGGTTCTACTCTTCATCTAACAATTCAAATGGATTAATATTTGTTAATTTGGGGACCAGCAGATGGTGTAAGGGTTATATTGCTGAACTCCCACATATTTGACTGCGGTTCAAATCCGGGACACAGCAGCCTAAATCTCATGCCAGGTGCATGTGTTTGCATGCCCAAGATTCTGAGAGGAGAATGAAGGAGCGAGGATTACAGCATGGCCATCCCCCTGGGAGTGATTTCTTGCTTTCTGTCTCTCTGTCTCTCCAGTGAGTGCACATGCCCTATAGCAAAAATCTCTCTTAAAAAAAAAAAAATATATATATATATACATATATATATATATACATATATATATATATATATGTATATATATATATATGTGTGTGTGTGTGTGTGTGTGTGTGTGTGTGTGTATATTTACATTTGGTAATTTGTAGATTATGCCTGACCTACTTTAGAAAGTGTAAACTATCTTTGTCTTCTACCAAATTTGTCATCTCACATTATTTTTCCATTTGCGCTTATGGGTTTTTTCCTTTTATTTTAATGAAGACCTTCATATTCCCCTTACCTTGAGCTACACAGTGTACCTGTCTATGGGTTTTTGCCTTGCAGTCTCCTTGGGATTTCACCCCGTGTCTCTCTCCCACTAGTGCTCACATTCGCGAGAAACAGCAGCTTTGTCTCTGAGTGACACCAGCTCTTCTAAGGTCCACAATAAGGATTTCGTGTCATTCTTTGACCAATAAATATTGACAATTGGTGTTCTGTGCCAGTGGGTTCCATCTACATGTCAGTCAACACAGATAAAGACATTTCATGTTGTTGGGGATCAGCAGTTAGAATAATGGCTATGTCTCTGAATTCCCATGTAGTCGACCATGGTTCGAGTCCTAGACCCGGTGGCTTAAACTCATGCCGGGCACGTGTGCGTGCATTTCCAAGATCCCGAGGAGAATGGAGAAGAAGGGGTTGCGGCATGGCCATCCCCCCTGGGGTGGGTGATTTCTTGCTTTCTGTCTCTCTGTCTCTCTCTATCTTTCAGGCGAGCACACGTGCCCTGTAGCAAAAACCTCTAAAAAAAATACAAATGAAAAAAAAGACATTTCATGTTGTAGGCATGTACTATGCAGTTAGGTCTCCAATGGTTGTATCCATACTGACATGTTCTGACTTGTTTTTTCATATCATTATTCCCTACATGATATGCTGGGAACTATTTACATAGCATTTCTGTAGTATTAGGCATTATAAGCAATCTAGATTTAAAGTATATAGGAGGTACATAGGTTATATGCAAATGCTGTGCCATTTTATATAAAGGACTTGAGTATCCTTGAATTTTGATATCCACAAGGTGTCGTCCTGGAACCAATCCCCAGAGAATACTGAGGGGTGGCTATATATTCTTCTTACTGTCTAAATACTTCCTGTTTTCAGGTACATTTTTTTTAAGAGAGATATTTACTAAAGGGCATGTGTGCTTGCCAGAGACAGATAGATACAGAGAGCTAGAAAATGAGAAATCACACCCTGGGGGGATGGGCCCTCCAAAATCCCTTCTCCATTCTCCTCTCAGGATTTTGGGCATCCAACCACATGCACCTGGTTTGAGTTTCAAGTCTCCGGGTTCTGGATTTGAATTGTGGTCAGCCATGTGGCAGTCTAGTGCCTTCACCAGTATGCCCCCTGCTGGCCCCAATAAATTGTTTAAGGACATATCCAACTCTCTCATGCCCCAAATAAAATTGGTCACCTTTCTTTGAGAAGAGAAACTCCCACCAGTGTGGCACTTCCTTACTGGCTGGTTAACAGATTCCCCCAAAATTCTTTTCCTAAGGTTCACAGAGCATGTTACATTAATTCATGATAGCTTCATAACAACTCTCAAAGTTAGGTTTGTTTGTTTTCCCTACTTGTGAGGAGATCAAAATCAAAGAGCTTTACTGATCCAAATGTGCCGAGCATGGAAAAGGTATGAAGTTTTCTTATTCTAAGGTTAGTGTTCATCCCAGTAGACCACATCTGTCTCCATGAGGAAGCAATGATAAAGTCAAGTCCACGGTCAAAGCTAAAGGCCTAGACTGAGCAGCTTTCTTCCCCAGCTCCTCCCAGGCAGATGGCATATGACTGTGAGAAGGAGCCATGAACACTGAGGATCTACCTGTAATTTCTTAGTCACGTACCCTCCTACCCATGTGCTAAAGAGTCACACCTTTCAGGTAAAATTGGGCACCTCTGGGTGTTGCCATACGCTCCAGGGTCACAGTAGCCAGGAACATGTGATAATGATGTAGTTTAAGCTCTGGAGAAACCTATCTTTGTCCATTGCTAATTCACATAGCTGCATCAGTCCCAAGTCATAAATACTTTGGGGGGTTATTACCAACATGTTCTTTTTTGGGGGGGGAGGTGGTTTTTTTTTTTTTTTTTTTTTTTTCTATAGGGCACATGCGCTCGCCAGACAGACAGAGAGAGACACAGAGACAGAAAGCGAGAAATCACCCCCCAGGGAGGATGGTCACGCCACAATCCCTTCTCCTCCATTCTCCTCTCGGGATCTTGGGCACGCACGCACATGCGCCCGGTGTGAGTCTTAAGCCACTGGGTCCGGGACGTGAACCGCGTTCGACTACGTGGGAATCCAGTGACATAGCCATTACGCTAACTGCTGGTCCCACCAACATGTTCTTATCTACTTAAAATTTCCTAGAGTCTAACATAGTGCCTGGGACACAGTAACAGTATTTTCTGAAAATATTTTTTTTTTCTTTTTTTGGAGAGGTTTTTGCTATAGGGCACATGCGCTTGCCAGACAGACAGAGAGACACAGAGAGATAGAAAGCGAGAAATCACCCCCCAGAGGGGATGGCCATGCCACAATTCCTTCTCCTCCATTCTCCTCTCGGGATCTTGGACATGCACGCACATGCGCCCGACGTGAGTTTAAGCCACTGGGTCTGGGACTAGAACCGCGGTCGACTATGTGGGAGTCCAGCGACATAGCCATTACACTAACTGCTGGTCCCCTGAAAATATTTTTAAAAAATGAATTTTTTACCATAAGGTAATAATATTGCATCATTACTTTATAATTCTACAGTGTCATATTAAATATATGAGCCCAAAGAAAGACTCTATAAAGTCTCTTTCTAAATATTTTGATGTTTAGATTCAATAAGTACTCATAAATAAATTTGTAAAAAAATTTAGGGGTCCTACCACTTACTTCAGAAAGGTCTATATCAAGGGGGACCAGCAGTTAGCGTAATGGCTATGTCGCTGGATTCCCACGTAGTCGACTGCGGTTCGAGTCCCAGACCCAGTGGCTTAAACTCATGCCGGGTGTGTGTGTGTGCATGCCCAAGATCCTGAGAGGAGAATGATGGAGGAGAAGGGATTGCAGTGTGGCCATCCCCCCTGGGGGGTGATTTCTTGCTCTCTGTCTCTCTGTCTCTGTCTGTCTGGTGAGCGCACGTGCCCTATAGCAAAAACCTCTCCAAAAAAAAAAAAAAAAAGAAAGGCCTATATCAAGTCATAGCAGATTCAATCTAGGTGTTGTCAGTTATGCAAAACAGATTGAAAAAAATATTTTTGGATTTATACAAGGCTTATTAAGAGGCTTAAAAATGATCAACATTTTGAACTTTGCAAGTTAGCAGAAATTGAAACCCTGGGTCAGTATGTATGTGTATATATATATATATATATATATATATATATATATATATATTTGAGTAAGTTTTACTATCTGCCTGTTGTCAAGTAATCACTTGCAAACTACACAAAACCCAAGTGTTTTGAAGTATCACAATGGCCTCAATGAAATTATTTCCCAATAGAAAGTAAAGATGAATATAAACCCTGCCTCTAATACTTAAACCTTCTCTGCTGCCTAAATTAGGCAGCAGCACACAGGGTATATTTATGTCCTCCCTCCCTCCAAATCACTCTCCCAAAGGCTGTCAAATGACTTTCACTAATTCTTTCTTAGAAAATGTGCAAAAAGGATTTCCATAGAGGTCTTTGGAGATTTCCTGTGTCTTCATGTGTGTAATAGGTTGGGTCAAGTGACAACGAAGGAAGAAGAAAAAATGGTGATTTTATTTCATGTAGTTTTCTCCTGGCCGTTGAAAGAGAAGAAAAAATGGAAAGAGGGAAATTATGCCATGCAGATGATATCGATGTTAAATTAAATTAAGATCATATGTTTAGCTGTGGCAGCTGTAATCTTTTGATTATTGAAGAGATTGTGGGTAATGAAGTACATTCGTAAGAAATATTTTTAGTGTATACTGTATATGTGCGCAAACTATGAGATATGCATCTAATAAAATGATAGATTTAGAAATCGCCTGGCATCTACATTCATGCTTTTAAAACAGCTATTTATAGAAATAAAAGTGATAGTTAAGCTATCATAGTAGAATATTACAATCTGCCTTATTTTACCTTAGATAATAGTTCCATATTTTAAAATAATGCATAAACCATTCAATTATTTATTCACACCTAACTTATATAAATTGGAAGATTTGGAATTGTGCAAGAAAAGAATTGCTTTTACAAAAATAAGACCTCCCTATCATGGCTTAAAGAGATGGTGTGAAACAAGTTACACTATAGATAGAAATAAACCAAACCGGTATGAATTTTTAATCAACAAAAAATGTTTTATAGAGACATTAAAAACAACTATTAATTTTCATCTTTTCTGTTATGAAATGAAATGGCGTATCTGACTGTGCTGTGTGTTCAATATGTATTTCCCTTCCTGATAGGCCCTCAACGCTTACAGTAAAATCTCTACAGACATGGAAGATGATCTCAGCCTGGGGAGAGCCTATGAAGCCATAGCCAAGGTCCTGCAGAGGTAAGTTAGCACATCCTTGTCTTGCTGTCGCTGTGAATTCACTCAACTGTGAAAGACTTAAATTGTTTGAGGTCTGTCGCTTTCCATTACTGCCTGCTTAAATTTTAAGCAGTGCCCTTCTTAAGTGACCCTTTCATCGTAAGTTATTTTAAACCAATGTGGTATTTTAAAATATGCATCTGAACTCTTCTTTGTCTATTCTTCCTTTGTACTGTTTGTTTTATTTATTTTTTTTTTTTTTTGGTTTTTCTTTTTTGTAAATTCAGTGATGACCTTGAACGAAAGGGGGAGAAAAAAAAAAAAAAAAAAAAAAAAAAAAAAAAAAAAAAAAAAAAAAAAAAAAAAAAAAAAAACAGGTCACATCTCACAGGTTAAAAAAGCAGAGAGCACAGAAATATGTAGTACGCTTCAGTAACTGGGGCTCACCATAACCTTTCCGGATCTCTTCTTTGAGGAAAGTTTCCATTTATGCCTCAGTCCTGCTCCATCCATTAAGACATCTCTCCTTTGAACAATATTGGATAAACAACTGGGTGTAAAACCAATATCTCCGATATTTCATTTAAAACAGAAAGTTTTAACAACAGGATACACAAACAGCTTTTTAAAGTTACTTTATCTTGTGATTTCTTATTTTTGTCCTGTCATCTCTGTAGTGCACAACATGGTTTTTCGAAGTAGGCACTCAGTAGGTGACAGTCTAATCCAGGATGTTACCATTTGTACCATTTTCAACAGAGAAGTTTAGATTCTTGGGTCTGTGAAGTGTTTCTTCCCTGAGCCCCGCCTCGACCCTCTGATGTCTAGCCCCCTCCCCTGCTGTCTCTAGTATCTACACTTATCCTCTCTACTATCCTATGATTGATCTTTGCATTTCTGCCGTAGAATGTAGACAATCATTCTTCAGCTGGGGTATACAGTGTCTGTCTTTCGTGGCCTGGCTTACTTGGCTTAGCATTAAATCTTCTATATTCATCTACTTTGAATCGAATGACAGGTCTTGTTCCTTATGGCAGAGTAGTTAGTATTCCATAGTGTATTTTGATATGTGTTTTTCCATGGAAAATAGCTGATTTGCCCTTTACTCATCGAATTGTAATCATAGGTAGCATTATGACTTAAGCCATGTTAGAATAATAAGAAAAGTTATCAAAGTCAAATCCTCAGCATTTTGGTATGGAATCTTATATCCAAGTTATAGCTTTTTATGTAGTGGTAATTGTGGGAGTGGTATCAGCAGCAGTGATAGACATAAATTGTGTTAAATTCTGATTTCTTCTCATTTCAGTTGTGAACACACGATAGGTTTAAATTTGAAAGAAATTAAAAATGGTAAATACTTAGTGAACTTTAGGTGACTTCATTATTATATTAGTACCACTGCTAATATAATAAACATTGTCCAAAATACCAACACCAGGCTGGACCTGTATAGCTTAGTGGTTAATGGAGCAAGATCTCATATGGCCAAGAGCAATTCTAACCTTGGCCCCATCTCTTGAGAAACACACCAGGTGCCTGTGTGCACTTGCCCAAAATACCAACAGGATGGAGAAATGAAGGAGTAGGGACTGTAGCATGAGCACCTCTCAGAGGGCTGTTTTCTCCCTATTCCTCTTTCTCTGTCTCTGTTTCAGTCTGGTGAACGCGCACACCCTCTGGCATTTTTTTTTTATACCTATACCAATGAAATGAAAGATGGATACCCTAAAAGTCACCATGTAAAATGCAGTCATCACAGGATTCATGGCTTAGGAACACAGACATATTTATAAGCAGAGTATGGACATTTACTCAAGAAAGACAGAGCCAGCTGCGGATAAAGCATGAACCTGTGAGTGTTGTGGTACAACACTCAAAGATGGGTCCTTTCCAAGGATCCAGCTATCCCTTGAAACATTTATTTTAAAAATAATAACCACAAGGGAGCAGGTGTTTAAATACAAAGAAGAGATTGGCATGGATTCAACTTAATGTCTATTTGGAACAAAACAACTCTACACTCTTTTTTCTAGTTCCTTTTTATTGTAAATTACTTGATTCTGCTGTTATTGCTGCCCCAAATCAGTAGAAAATGATGGGATTCTTCGTCTTGCTTTGTAGTGGCAAGCCTGGCCTAAACCTGTACAGTTATATAAATGTATCCCTTACTATGGTTTTAAAATAATTTTTACAAAATAACATTTCCATTTTATAAAAATGGCATTTTCAAATGTCCCTACATAACTATAGAGATGAAACACCAGAAAAGAAACGTTTTCTAGAAACATGTACTTAGCATGTAAGTGTTACAGGACAAGTATCATTGCCACTCTGGTTACTGGTGGTCTTTATAATTATTTTTGGAGACATGAGATTGTCTTCAAAGAATTCTCACCTGTTAACCTTGTCTCTACTCTAAAATATTTTTGTCCCCACCGCAGGGTATGAATTCCTAGTCTATAGTCAAAGCAAAAGGGAAAGTTGAACAACTGCCTGGTAAATTTTGAAAACAACAGACAATCTAATGTTTTAGTTTGGCTATTTAAGTATTATTTGGGGTTTAGGAGTGGGAAAGAATGAAGCTATATTTGATGCATCACGAGGCTGAGTGTGTTTTAAGTAGGGATACGGGTGATTCTGTTCCGACTCTTGGCAGCCTAGCACGTTACCTTATGCCAAACGTAATGGAGCAAGAAGACTTAGCCCCATGTTACTCTTATACCAAATGAAACTAATACCACATTGTAAGAATTCTCGTCTATCCAAGTACAGTAAAATCATCAATGATTTGTACAGTAGACATGCATTCTTCATTTTATGTTATACAACGCACAAGAGAGTATAGGGCTTGCTTCTTAGATCATAGGGAAGAGTGTCCCAAAACCACGACAAGCTTTCCAATCCAGCACTGCCATTTTGCAGTGTTAATGTTTATACAGGGGCACTCAGTGGAGTATAAAGCTCAGCATATTTTTTTTCAACATCTGTGCAAAGTAACTCAAGAATACGATTATTGACAGATGTTTCAAAACCTAAAATACTATTCAGGTAACTCATAGAACCCTGGGCATCCTAGAAACCTTATTAAATCAGTAACTAAATAATATAAATGTTGGGATATACATTTTGTGGTCATTTTTAAAAGCTTTCACTTCAAGGGCTTGATGTTCTTCCATAAACATACTTGTACATGTGTGTGTGCATATGCATACAGCCACTCCTCAGTTAATTAATGATTTACCTGTTAGACAACCACTCAGATTTACACCAGTTCTCCACACAGCAAATCCCCTTTCTCAGTCTTTGTCTTGTTCCTACAGTTGGCTAGTGTTCACTACACAAAGCATTCACCGTCATGCAAGACTGCATATTATGTGTATAAACCTGTACTTCATTGTGCAACCATAATAATATTCAAAACATTTTAAATAAAAACAATTACACCAGATTTATATTATTGTGTTATGGCATGCATTGTCACTTTCTAGCACTTATCTAATATACATTTCTTGTATGGATAGAATGATATTGTTCTAGTGTGGTGTCATGTGATATTTATTGAAAATATATACCCTATGGTGCCATGACATACCATAAGACTTCCTTCTTCAAGCTTCATGTTTATTGACAGATTGACTTGGCGACCTAGTCATAGGAACAGAACCAGGTCATTAAGTGAGGAATGTCTGCAATTATATATGTGGTATCGCCTTCATAGTCCTAACCATCCTCCTTGGATTAGCTGCAACATGCAAGAAATGGAGTGCAGCCAGAAACGAGGAAATTATGGTGGTGGCGGCAGAGAGATAAATCAAGTTTCACGTGAAGCTTAGCATCACCTCTAAATCTCTTTTCCTAACCTGTGCAATTGTACAAGTTTCCCTAATGGTAGCCCTAAATCTATAAACATATTTTATCTCTTTAAAGGAAATGGAAGAGGAGAGCCATGTCTAGGATAAGTGTGTCTGAGGCCATCAGCTGAGTGTGCATGAAAGGTGAATAAGCTCTAAGGCTAGAAGCTTCTAAAATGGTTATAAGAATTTATACTGAGCCCTCAATTGAAACACATACCACATTCCCTGCAGACAGAGGATTTGGTAATAGAGAGTTGCCCATTTGGTGATGCTAGACCCAGACTGGTGTTAAGAGTTATTGAGGAAGGTTTTATAGTGTTTTGCTGAAGCTCTGAATACTATTGCGTAAGTGTTGAAGCAACAGAACAGAAAAAAGCATTTACAATGGTTTTTTTCCCCCTCCTACTTGGAAAACTAGTGTAAAAGAGTTGATATTCTAAAATAATAATGATTGCCACTACTATAAAGGCTGGAATTACACTTCATAAAACACAGAGAAATTGAGTTGAAAATTCAAGTAAGTACTATTAAATAGATTGACAGTTTACATAAATGAGGGAACCCTCAATTTTCCTTATGGGCTTTTGGGGAGTGGTTTCTGAAATAATTCATTTACTGAAATCTTTCAAGTCTCCAATTTGATCAGGATGACTAGTTAAAAGAATCTAGAAAAAAAACAACTCACAAAAATGTGTTCAAAATACATTGTTCCCAACCAGCCCATCTCTGGTTTTATTCCAAACCATTGTAAATGTTCTTGAGAACTCGAGTTAAATTATTTCCTAGAAAACTTTCGACAGTGGAGATCTTTAAATCAATCAGTACAAAGTTTCAAGTGTGAAAATTACCTTTCTGTTATAGATGAAAATTAATCTCTTCTTGCTTGAAAGAAATGATATGCCCTAGTAATTTTCATATATTCTTTAAAATGGAACATCCAGGCTTTGATGCGAAATTTCCTAAAAAATTACCAAAAAAAAAATACATCACAACATTTCTATTAATTCATGAAATTAAGAATAGCCTTTTACATTTTCTCCTGTCACTGATCCCATTTGCCTTATTACTTTCATCTGTGGCCTACAAACTTGGTGGCACAATCAACAAACCCCTCAGTGGCTGTTTCATCTCTGCTCTATTTGATTTCTTCTCTCTGAGTAAATGATTAAGTTTTCATGCATTGGTTCAACCAAAATCTATGTTCACTCAACCACATCCTTTATTGATTACTTCTACTGCAAACAGTAGGCCAAGTGTGATATACATAATTGGACAGTTGTCAGGGGACGTGGGTGTTAACAGTCCTGTTTTCCCAGTTGGAAAGTGGAATCACCTGGATACACAAATATTCTGCACTGTTTCATTCTCATTCTTTGGACCGAGGCGTCCTGTTCCTCAGAATATATGTTTTTAACTCTCTAAGGCCTGGTTGAATGAATTTAATGATTATACCATATGATGTGCTGTTGAAGTTGCACCTGTGCACTGCATATAGAAAACTGGAATTAATATTTGTCTAACATTTTAACCTTGTCCTTTAACTTATACAAATAATCTGTAGCTTTCTTGTAAGAAAATATTTTATTTTTTTTCCTCAGTCAAAGAAAGACTGGCTTCTACATCTATTGCCAACTATTAAATATGAAAACCCTTTAACCAACATAGAATGTTTATATTTCAGATTCTATATTAACCACACTGCTGACCATGGCGGTGAACATTCATTGAGTGGAGCATATAATTTATAATGGAAAGACTTTTTTTTTCTCTAACATTATTTGTTAGAACAAGTTCCAGATAATCTTGAATGTTTTGGAGGTCTGTTGCTCCTTTGGGGGAAAAAGAAAAAAATGACTCAAATCACCCAGCAATAGTTTTATTTATACTATTTTGTATTTCTTGTTCTCTGAAATTATTTTTCTTTGTTTTGTTTGTGTATATTTTGATTTAACAATTCTCAGCAGGCCGAATCTAACCCCAAATGTACTTCCATCAAAAACATATCAGCTTTTAAGAACATGGACATAATAAATAAGATTCAGTGAGTTCATTTTAGCTAAATAATAATCATAATAATTTTTCTCCAAAAGTTTTAAAGGGATATGCAAAGAACTCTTCTTTTTTTTTTCTTTTTCCATCTTTTTTTTTTCCTTCAATAGTGTGTCCAGGAAAGAGCTTGAAACGTTAACATCAATTTGATAACATTTTTTTAGCACTAAAAATCCACAAATTTACTCAAAATTCAAAATACTTTATTTATTGATATTTAATATTAAATTCTGTTGGTACCTTTTAGTTGTTTTACAAAACAAATATATAAATTCAGATGGTTAGTGGACCTCTCATCACTGCATTTTACACGATGTCTGTGTTTGAAAAATTCCCTAAATAATTCAAAATGTTTCTAGATAACTGACCTATGACCTACTGTGGAAGAGTAGTCAATTTTGTTATGAAAGTAGTGACAGTAATAGAAAGCAGTATGTTCATAACTTAAGGAACAGGAAATGCCATTCTATTTCTGGTATGTATAGTATTATTTTATTGATAAGAATGGGAAGGGACCAGCAGTTGGTGTGGTGGTTAAGGCATTGGATCCCACATGGCCAAAGGCATGGTTCAAGTCCTGACCTGGCAGCTTGAAAATGACGCTGGGTGGTGTGCTTGTGTGCTCAAATTCCTGAGAGAAAAATGGAGAAGAAGGGACCGAAATATGGAAGGGCGATTTCTCACTTTTCCCATCTCTCTCACTTGTAACTACATGCAACTAAAATAAATAAATGAATAAAAGAAAAAGAATGTATTGGACAGCATCTGATACTGAGGTAAACAAAAAAAGTTAGTTCTTTGATCCTGCCTCATAGGAAATAAACACTAGGATTTTATGTGGCTGTGTATTTTGTAAATTATAATTTACATACTTTAATTCATTTAGTTCACTATGTGATGAAAGATTTTCAAAAAGTGATGCTTAGCTAATTTTTTTCTTTTTCTTTTTCTTTTTCCTATAGTGCACATGCACTCCCTGGAAAAAGAGAGAGAGGGGGAGAGAATTAGAAATTACTCTTGTGCGGATGGCCACACCACAAACCCTTCTCCACCATTCTTATCTTGGGATTTTGGGCTCACACACACAGGTATCTGGCATGTTTTTCAAGCATGTCCAGGACTCAAACTGTGAAGTCAGCCATGTGGGATCCAGTGCCTTTACCACCACCATACCACCCTACCGAGTAAAGGCTATGAATGTAATGACTGTTTATTTCACTGAGAAATAATTCTAGCTAGTGTTTATTGAATCTTTACTATGTACCAGGCTCTGCATTTACAGTTTGCCATCTCACCACAATTTGTGGTCATTTAAAATGAGAAAACTGAAGTTTCCTTCAGTTTCATAACTTTAGACGCATCAAAGTCATGCATCTAAGTGAGCAAGCCAAGATTTGAGCCTAGATCTTTCTAATATCCACCATAATAAACCATGACGTTTAAGTAATCTAACATGTTTTTACACACATACCGTATTTTATCCATGAAAATGAATTTTGTCATCCAAATCTTGGTAGGTTAAGTAAGTTGATACCTCTGATCCTGCCATGACCTGTTTAAAATAAACTCTTTTACAATGTTTTCTGAGCTTATGACATATTCTTTTAGAGATGTGTTTGGTCTTCAGAAACAGCCAAAAGAATTCGGAGTTATTTAGAAAATACAGAAAAAAATCTCTATTTTTTGCACAAAATTCATTTCATTACTTAAAAATGTTTTAAAACAGTATATTATCACAAAGTTCCCTGATGAGGCATTTAAAAAATGCCATCATCCTTATCATTAGATCATATCTTTGCAGATAACTACTTGGAGGGAACTGTCTTCTTTCTTATGTTGAATGTTTGGGCAATTGGATAGATGAATCTGAAGTACAGGGAAGAAATCAGGCCCAGAACTGCAGGGTTGCCAGGCTAATGCACGTAAGAGTTGGGCCACACCATAGTAGTATCTGAAACTGCCTACAGTACACATGTAATTGAAGAGTCAGGTCGGAAGATGGAGGTTCTGGACAGGCCCTTGAAAGAGCCAACTTTGGGTGGGTAAAGACCTCAAAATCAGCAAGAGATCCAGGAAAAGATGACACACAGGAGAAGTGAGATGTCTAGTCCATTCTGTTGCTAACAGAAAATACCTCAGTCTGGGGAATTTATGTAACAAGACTAGAGGCTCCTTCAGTTCACCATTTGGAGATCCAAGACCCAGGCGCCCCCATCTGGTGAGAGTCTTGTTGCTGGTGGCTAATCTGGCCTAGAGCAGGAGCCTGAGCGGAACAGACCATGTCTCAAATGTCTCATTTCCTGTCCTTATGAACAAACCCACCAAGACTCAGTCACGGGGCTTTCACCCTAAAGCCCAATATCTTCCCAAAGACCCCACCTTTAAACGCCATAATCAGATTAAGTTTCTACCCTCTCAGCACCATTACCATGGCTCACCAGATTTTAATGTGAATTTAGGGGAAACACATTCAAACCACAGAATGGGAGAATAGAGATTAGCTAAGAGCACTAGCTACCGGAAAGGGAAAAAATATCTGGAGAAGAGGGATAAGGAATAGCAATCACTCCTAACCCGTGCGTTAAGAACCTGGGCCAGAAAGGAGGAGAAAGAAATATGGAGTAGAGCAAGTAGCCTGTGAATCGATAACACACTAAGCATTTTACATAGCTCAAAATTCGAAGATATTACCCACAGTACAACTTGTAATTTTTCAAATGTATATAAACACTTTGAGATCACCATGGCATTCAGTAGATTTGACTCGAAATTCCTTTGGCTGCTTTGTTTTCATTTTGGTGCCTAGGGGGCATATGTACTCACCAAGAGAGACAGAGAAGAAGAGAAAGCACCCACCCCTATGGGCATGGTCACACCACCCTCCCTTCTCTATTTCTCCCTTCTTCCAGGGTATGGGGCACACAGGCACAGGCACTTGGAGTGTTTCTCAAACTGGGCAGTCCACCGTGTGGGATCCAGTCACCTTAACCACCAGGCCATGGAGCTGGCCTCTTGTGGCTGCTTTTTAAGACCAAATTTGCCCACAAATCTAGTCTTGATCTTATGAAGATAGTCATATGACTGTGCCCCAGATTTCAAAGCACTATGGACAATTTGTATTCCCAATCACAGTTAATCCCATGTATAAATTTAGACATTTATATATTTGGTTGTGGGAAAAGTCATGCCTTTTTTTTATATTTTTCTATGCAAAAATGTATCATGACTTTTCAGCAACCCAATAGTATGTCCAAATTGACAGGAACCATATTCTCCAGCAACTAGCATATTTTATGACATTTGTAAGAAAGGGTCTCAAAGTTTCTCCATGTTACTGTAATACTCAGGAGTCAGGAATTTGCAGGCATGGACTCCAAGGGTCCATGTGACTTAGGTTCTCATGAACCTTCACGTGTACGGCATAAATGTTTCCCTTCTCAAATTTTCAACCATTCCTTCCTTCAAAAGTATATAACCTCGTATATGCCAAGCACTTTGCTATACGTTTTCCTGAGCATTTTGCCGGAATGTATAAGGCTTGTATACGTGAGTTTAGCAACATCTGAGACTTAACTGCTGAGAGAACTTTGCAATAATAAACTAACATTCACCTTTTATGAACTTTTTTAAAGTTTTTTTTTCTTCTTTACTTATGAGAGAGCACGTGCATGTACTCATGAGAGTGGAAGAGAGAGAGAGTGAGAGAGAGTTGAGCACCCTCCACAGGGTCTGATCACGCCATGTTGCCCTCCCTCAGATCCTCCAACCCATCAGATCCCGGGCACTCCTCCACATGTCTCAGGTTGAGCGCCTGGGGATTCGATGTGAACCACAATGACCACGTGGACCTGGCTTCCCTTGAGCAGTGCAGTACCACAGTACCATGGAGCTGACTCTAAGGATTCTGTTGGCTATTTTATTGCTTTATTGAGACATAATTCATATACCATGTGATTCACCCTTTTAAAGTCTAATCTCAATATTTTTAAGGATATTCACAGAGTCATGCAATTATGGTCAATATCCAAACTGAGGACATTTTCTTCACCGTACAGAGGAACCCTGTACCTGTTATCGGTCCCCTTTCTCAGCTTCTAGTAACCACTAAGCCTCTTTCTGTCTCCATGGACTTGCTTATTCTGGACATGTCATGTAAATAGAATCACACAACATGTGATCTTTTGTGTCTAGGTGCTTTTAATTAGCATGTTTTCAAGGGTTGTCCACGTGTCGCTGTTTCATTCCTTTGTATGAGTGAATAATGCTCCAATGTATGAATACAATACATTTTGTTTAGCCATTCACTAGTTGGAAGACATTTGGGTCTTTTTCATTCCTAGGCTATTTTGAAAAATGCTGCTGTAGGGACCAGCAGATGGCATAATGATGACGTTGCTGGACTCCTACATGACTGACGACAGTTTGAGTCCCAGACCTGGTAGCTTAAAAGTCATGCTGGGCACATGTGTGTGCATGCCCAAGCTCCCAGAAGGAGAATGGAGGAGAAAGGATTGTGGTGTGGTCATCCCCTACCCTCAGGGGTGATTTCTCACTTTTCTTGTCACTGTGTGTGTGTGTGTGTGTGTGTGTGTTTCTCTCTCTGGTGAATGCACGTGCCCTAGGGTAAAAAAACTCTTAAAAAAAAAGAATAGAAAAGTAAAATGCTGTAAACATTCATTATGAGTTCTCATGTGGGCATGTTTTTGTTCCTCTTGGATAAATATTTCCGAGTTAAATTCCTAGATCACATGAAAACTTTATGGTAAAGTTTCTGAAAAACTGACAAATTGTTTTTCAAAGCAGCTACACCATTATGCATCCCCATCCACAATGTGAGGGTTTAAAAGTAAAAATTTGGGGTCAGCAGGTGGCGCAGATGTTAAGGTTCTGGATCCCATATGGCTTACTGCACAGCTCAAGGGCCAGATCCAGAGACTTGGAAAGCACACTAGAACACTAGAATCATGAGCATGCATGCCCCAAATCCTGAGAGGAGACTAGAGGAGAAAAGATTGTGGCATAATTGCTCACTTTCTCTCTCTTTCTCCCTCTCTCTCTCTCGCTGACAAGCACAGGCATGCTATAGCAAAACAACAACAAAATCTAAGTTTTAACTCACCCATTTAACTCTAATAAAAACAAAGCATGGATTTAATATTTACACTTTGTATTTTATTATTCTGAGAACCATCTTGTATTTTCTAAAGAGGAGACACAAAATACCTTCTACCCACTGTGACACTGAGATGATACCTCAACGGTTTTCTACTTTACTTGTTCTAGCCAAGGAAAAATGACGGAAGCAATTCAATACTTGAAAAAAGTTGTGGAAATCGCAGGAAACAATTTTCAAAATCTAGATGTCGTGAGAGCAAGTACAATGCTCGGAGATATCTACAATAAGAAAGTAAGTACATGTGCTTTTTGTTGATGGAGAAACTTTTAGTACTTAGGGGAGAAATGTATGGTTTTAGAAGTCTGTTCTCATTGGATCCTAGAAGGCCCAGGACTGCAGGACGTGAATAGTTCATGTCTGAGGCAAGGACGATCTAAGAGGAGTAAGGCCTCCTTCCAGTACCTAGTGCCACCTGCCAGCTTGGGCACAGTCCCCACACCTGCTAACCCTGATTTCTATATGCACAGCCAGGAAGAATTGTAAATGACTTTAGATTCGAGGAGTAAATTAAGAAATTTAAATGCAAAGGAAGTTGATTTAAACAGTTAGCCTTTAACTGGTTATATTGCCGTTTCTCTCCTTCTCTCTCAATTCCTTTCATTTCCAATTGATCTGTGATGCTTACTCCTACTTACCTCTACCCTAGGCCCTCAGGAAGGAAAAAAGAAAGACAACCCCAAAAGTAACTTGAAGAAAATTTAAAATGGGTTTTAGGAACAGATTAGGTACGCGGAATAAAATAGGTGGCTTAAACTCACACTGGGCGAATGTGAGTGCATGCCCCAGATCCAGAGAGGAGAATGGAGAAGGGATAGCTTCGTGACTGTCCCCTCTAGGAGGTGATTTTTTACTTTCTGTCTCTCTGTCTCTCTCTGTCTTTCTGGATAGAAAACATGCCCTATAGCAAAAATCTCTCTTTAAAAAGAAAAAAAAAGTTGCAGAATAATTTGAGATTGTGGGGAAAAGAAAGAAGAGTGTCCTGTATATAAAGGTTTAAGTAACAGAGAACTGAAAATAACTCATTTAAGAAAAGTTAAATCTGATATAACATTTTTAAAACAACATTAATTCAAAAGAATGAAATTAATCATTGTTTAGCTCCTGCTATAGTAACCGTGCTTTTAAACATGGTCTCTCTTTTTTCTCACACCCTCTCTCATGCTCCCTATCCACCATCTCTGAGGACTCCTCTCCTCTGGACCCCCTCCTGCACTGACACCCCTGGCTCCCTGCTCGCCTGCCTTTTTCCCTGCTCCTTGCTCTCTAGCCTTCCACCGTTCTCCTCCCACAGTTGGGCCTCAGGAGCCCTGTCTTGCTGATGTCACATTTCTCTTTCTCTCCCATGCCTGTGGCTTCTGCCCCGCCTACCAGGCCAGCTCTGCCCTGCTCCAGCCTCAGTAAAGCTTCTCCTTTATTTTGAATTTGCTTTTGTTGACTTTTTTTTCTTTTTGCTTTTTATTATAAATTTATTTATTTTACATTAATTTTCTGAATATCATCACAGCATACAAAATGTAATTTCCTATCCAGAATACACTGTATAGTGGCTGAATCATTACTTTCTCTCCTTCCATTTCTACCAACAATAGAAACTACGGAAAGTGTAGGTGAGAACTGACCCCAGAAGTTGCTGACTTCTTTTTTTAAGAGAGATTTTTGCTATAGGAAGCATGGACTCACCAGAGAGACAGAGAGACAAAAAACGAGAAATCACCCCCCAGGGGGGATGACCATGCCATAATCCCTTCTTCTCCATTCTCCTCTCAGTATCTTGGGCACGCACACACATGTACCCAATGTGAGTTTAAGTCACTGGGTCTGGGCCTCGAACTATGATCAACTATGTGGGAGTCCAGCAACGTAACCATTATGCCATCTGCTGCTCCCCCTGCTTTAGTTGACTTTTCAGAATACGGTAGGGACAGGCAACCCATTTCTTGGGATCCCTTCCTTCTTGGGAACTCTGTTTTTCTTTCCCTCCCTTAACAAACTCCCAGCTTTGCTATACCTACTCTGTGTCTGCAACTCTAATTCTCCCCAAACGTGTATATACATGTACACACACACACACACACACACACACAGTAGGGGCAAAAAGGACAAGACTTTTGCCCTTATGAGGTTTATAATCTTGTGACAGAGCTTCTAGAGTAACAGAATTGACATTCCTAATATAAAGATATAGTTATACTTCTTTTCTTTTTCTTTTTGCCTATTTTTTAAATTTACAGGTAATCAGTATATATCTGTACAACATACCAAATGGTTTCTCTGAGCATAAATAGAGTATATATTAGTCCAGTCAAAGATAATAACATATACATTATCATCCCCAGATAACTTTCCACTTTTGTGTCTTTTAAACGTTCCCCCCCCCCCATTCCCTTCTTCCCACCTCTTATTACCTGCCCCCTCCTACAGTGCTTTTAGTATCTGGAGTTGCCTTCCCTGCTTTTATACATTCCACTCTCTGTTTCTTCTGTTGAGTGCAGACATTCGGTATATATTAAGCAGGGACATACAATGCCTCTCTTTCACAGTCTGGCTTGCTTTGCTTAGTATTAAATCTTCCATATAGTCTTAATTTCTAAAAGGGCTGTCCTACAAAACAGAAGTGGGGACCTAACTACCAAACAACACCCAAATTCAATGTTTTACTAAAATGGGAATGTCAGGTAGAAGTGTGTGTGTGTGTGTGTGTGTGTGTGTGTGTGTGTGTATACCTGCATCTTCTTAACATTTTTGTCAAGAGTTTGTATTTCATTGGTGTGTATTTTGTTTTATGATTCTTCTTTTTTAAATTTTATTTTATTTATTCATTCATTTATTTTAAATTGACCAGAGAGAGACAGCAGAGAGAGAAAGAAAGTGGGAAAGCAAGCCACCAGGTCTGGAACTTGAACCGTGGTCAGCCATGTGGGTGTGTCCAGCACCTCAACCACCATGCCACCTGCTAGCTCCCCATATTTTATTTTATAATTCTTAATTCTTGCAGAAGAGTTTCATATCTAAGGGCTAGGGACTTAAAATAATATCCAAAGGCTATGTTGACTGACAGAAGTTAATTTTTTCAGTTCATTTCTATTCTTTTTTTTTTAAGTTTATTTCATGTTTTCTATGAGCAAGAGAGACTGGGGGTGGGGGCAACAGAGAGAGAGAAAGAGAGAGAGAGGAAAAGGGAAACAGCACCACGGTCCACCCTCTGTTAGCCTGAGAGCATAGGTATGTGTGTGCTCAGGGAGGTATCAGATGCAAACTCAGAACCCTCCCGTGTGGGTCAGCCTCATGGCGGATGCATGGTGTCTGCCCTGGGCCATTGTCAGCCCCAGTTTATCCCTATTCAACTATAAAATAAGGACAGTCCAGGTAGTCATGCTATCTTCAAATATATGTGCCTTCAAATGGATAAGTTGATTGGTGCACCTTAAGAGATTCCTTTAATAAATGATCATTGACATATAGTATAGTATTAGCAATAACAAGATTTTTATGACATCACAGACTTCAAAATGAGGCTTTACTATTGCTCAAACTGTAAGTTACATCTAATTTTTGTGCATTACTGTATTTTCTCCAAACACTTCAAGTCAAACAAACTACTGATGACTTCTCAGGCTGCCTCTGATTTGTTAGATCCTTACTAAGAGTGTGATTTGTAGGTACTAGACATAACCAAGTGGATTTATTAGCAGTAAGTGATTGTTATTTTTCCTTCTCATCTTTTTGACATAAGGTGATAGCCTCAGTGATGTCCAAGTTATTTTTTCCCTTCTCATCTTTTTGAGGCAAGGTGATAGCTTTGATGACAACCTGAATTTCCTTCTAGTTCTACAAAGCCATTTCCTAGGAAAACACTGACAATAAATTATTTCACGTCTCTACTTTTCAGTTGCTATGGATGTTTTCTAACTCTATGAGAGGCCTGTATTCTGGTTACATAGCTGAACAATTTTATAGGCTGCCTGCATCGAGTGCTGCATAGGAAGCTTTTTCTAGAAGGAAACTATAGCAGAGCTAAGAAGAACTACCCTGGAGCTTTATCCACCTGAATTTAAACTGAGTTCAGCCACTAATTAACTGTGACCTTGGCCCAAGTTAATTCTTTGATCCTCAGTTTTCTCATCTTTCAATTGTCAATAATGATATTCCTTGAAGACTAGCTATATGAGGAATAGAAATCAAATATGTATATAGTACCTAACAGAGACCCTAGTAAATATTGGGTATATAATAACTCTGAGCTTCTCAATATTTCAAGATCTCCTCATTTTCAGGCTTATATCCCATTGCCTTCTTGCCATCTTCATTTGAGTTGCTTCAACTATAACTTACTAAAAAGTAACTCGACTCACCATCTTTCCCCTAAGATCTATTCCTCTAACAACTAAAAGTTCAGCCTTCATAGCATATTGTTCTGGCATGTTACAATCTTTTTTTGTAATCCATGAGCTCCCCTTCCATGACCTCACCCAGGTTTTGGCTTTAAATGCCATTCATATGTTTATGACTCCCAAATTAAAATCTCCAGTCCTCATGCTCTTGGAATTTCAGACTTGTAAAGCCAGCTTACTTACTTAGCCTCTCCACCTGGATTTATAATAGAGAGTGGACATATCATGAAACTCCACCCTCCCTTGACCTCTCCAGTCTTCCCCGTCTTAATAAATGGTATCATTATCTATCAGTCCACTCACTCAAGCCAAGAGTCTGGATGTCCTCTAATTCTTTTCTCCTCTGGTGCCATTCAACCCAGAAGCAAACCCCCAAAATGTATCTCAAATCCATCCACTTCTCTCTACCTCAGTTGCTGTCATAGCCGTCGAGGACATTATATTTTCTCACCTGGACTGCTGCAGTAAGCTTGGAACCCATGTCTGTCCTTGCACTTCCCCCTATAAGCTGGTCCAGTCTCCACACAAAGAACAAAGAAAGCCTTTCAAAATTTAAAACAAGTTATGTTATTTCTTTGCTTAAAACATTTCCATTACTTCCCATTCTTCAGAAAACATGAATATAAATCCTTACCTTGTCCTGAAATATGAGACAGACCCCACCCCTCTGTCTGATGTCATTGCTTCCTACTCTCGTCCTCATGCATTCCACTGACCACAGTCAGACTGACTCTAGTGGAATTCTCCCGACATGCCAAGTCAGTTCTCGCCTTGGGACATTCGCTTTAGCTGGCATGCCTTCGGATCTGAACTTCACATCGTTGGCTTCTTGTCATCAGATATCTGTTAAATGCCACATCTTCAGATGCCTTCCTTGGCAACCCAATTGTCTATGTAGTATTTATCTCATAGTTTTGTTGTTTGTGGTATTTCCTGGTTGTCATTGTAGTTTGGTTTGGCAACTAGAGTGTAAACTTAATGAGAGCAGGGGGCAGAACTGCCTTGTTTATGATTTTATTCTAATGCTTAGGAAAAACTCAGCACCATTGATGAGCAAAAATAGTTCATTAAACTAATCAACAGAATTGTAACCAATTTCATCCCACTTAAGAATAGCATTCTCTCATTTTTGAAATTCCAAACTTCTGTTTTATTTTTGCACAATAGTTTTGTATTTTGAAATTTGTTTGAATCTTTTTTTTTAAGCTTTGCTACAAGGTATGCTCACTGGAGAGACAAAGAGAAAGAGAGAGAGAAAGTGAGAAATCATCCCCTGGGGGATGACCATATGTAATCTCTTCTCCTCCATTCTATTCTCAGCATGCATGCACGTATGCCCCAGGTTTTTTTTTTTTTTTTTTTTTTTTTTTTTTGCTATAGGGCGCGTGCGCTCGCCAAAAAGAGAGAGACAGAGAGACAAAAAGCAAGAAATCACGACCTGGGGGATGGCCATGCCGCAATCCCTTCTCCTCCATTCTCCTCTCGGAATCTTGGGCACGCACGCACACGTGCCTGGTGTGAGTTTTAATCTACCAGGCCCAGGACTCAAACCACGGTTGACTTCATGGGAGTCCAGCGACATAACCATTACATTAACTGCTGGTCCTAGGCCCCATGTATTTTTCAGGTCCCCAGATCTGGGACTCAAACTGTGCTGTTGACCATGTGGGATCCAGCTTCTTTAAACAGCATGCCACCTAACTGGTCCCTGTCCAGAATCTTTAAAAACAAATTAAATATTCTGCTACTCATCAGTCTGTTAGGCCCTCTACAGAGTACCCTTATCAGACTTTGTCCAGTTTTGTATTAATCATGGAATGTATTATACTTGTACTCTTAACAACAATTTTCACGAAATAATAGTAACATCAAAGTTATACTACAACACTGTAGTAGTCAGCTTTGGTAAAGTACTGAAGTTGCCATTTTTTGTAATTACCATAGTATTAAAATTATTACATATAATTAAAATTAGCTAATCTTAAAAATACCCAATATCCTGGTTAGTTTACCTTGTACAATATAATCACGGAAGATGAGCTGCCCATCTCACCCCTCCAGACGTGATCTGATGAACTGTTAATTAAAAATATAAAATTAAAGTGGGCAAATGAGAATATTTAAGGGGAATAACTAGGTTTAAGCCCTTTATGATATTTCTCATTGCTTTATAAGATCAGTTAATAATTACATAGTTAAAAGAATGACTGTTCAGGGGCTAGCAGGTAGCATGGTGGTTAAGGTGCTGAATCCCACATGGCCAACTCTGCCATTTGAGTCTTGGACCCGGTGGCTCAAAAACATCCCAGGCAGGGACCAGCAGTTAGCATAATGGCTATGTCGCTGGACTCTCACGTAGTTGACCATGGTTCAAGTCCCAAACCTGGTGGTTTAAACTCACGCCAGGCGCGTGTGCATGCGTGCCCAAGATCCCAAGAGGAGAATGGAGGAGAAGGGATTGTGGCATGGCCATCCCCCCTGGGGGGGTGATTTCTTGCTTTCTGTCTCTCTGTCTCTATCTGTCTGGCGAGTGCACGTGCCCTATAGCAAAAACCTCTACAAAAAAAAAAAAAAAATCCCAGGCACATGTGCATGCATGCCCAAAATTCTGAGAGGAGAATGGTGAAGAAGGGATTGTGGAGTGTGGCCATCCTCCCTGAGGGGCAGTTTCTCACTTTCCCTTTCTCTGTATCTCTATCTCTTTCTAGCAAGTGCATGCACTTTATGCAAAACTCTAGAAGGAAATAAAAGGAAAGGAAAAGAAAGGAAATAGTGGGGGAAATGGGTAGAAATTTTTTTGTCTTTAATATTGAGAAAATTTATTGTCGTGTATTGCTTCGCTCATTGGATAGAGTGACATTTTAGATACTAAGATCTGATAAGAATCAGAATGATGCATGAAAATTCTGTATTATGATGTAATAATTCAAGCTCTTGTGAGGGACTACTTCGTCATGGAGCTCCTGTCTTGCAGATCCCTTATAAGGGATCTTTATAACATGAGCTGCATTTATGAAGTCCAAAACTTCACTGCCTATTCGCTAACTCCTACTTAAGATTGCTAAGGCTAGTTACTGAAATCTTCTGAATTTCATAACAGAATAAGGATTACCTGATAACAGAAGTGAACTCTGGAAAGTAATCCAAAACCTTCGGAGAAAATATTATATTAGATTTTAGACTCTTTAAGAATTAAACATTTGGAAATACATGAGGGCAATCTCATGCCAAATGGTATGTATAAAAATGCTTGCTTCTGAGAATTAATGTTGTAGTGCCTCAGATCAGAACAATGTGGGTGGATGTAAGTTCTATGGCAGTTGTGTGTGTGTCTAAAGATGAATATTAGGTGCACTTTAAAGGAAGAATAACTACTCAGTTATAAGGCTCGTATTTAAGGGTGAAAATAAAAAAAAAAAAAAACCCTTGCTAAGTAAGATCTACTTAAGGTTTTAGTCATCCCTGCTGCCACTCACCAGCTTAACTCCACTCACTGCTGAATCCCCACTGCTTGGCATGGGGTATGGTGCACAGTGGTTGCCTCTTGAATGAAGCAACCATTAATTTTAACATAATTTTTAATTTTAATGTAATTAATGGGTTATTTTAACATAATTTTTTTAAAAACCTGTGAAAAGTCAAATACACACCCATATATTTATGATCTCTATTTTTCCTAATGAAGACAGAAGGACCAGCCCCATAGCCTAGTGGTTAAGAAAGCTGGATCTCGGGAACCAGCAGTTAGCATAATGGCTATGTCGCTGGACTCCCACGTAGTCGACCGCGGTTCGCGTCCCAGACCTGGTGGCTTAAACTCACGGCGGGCACGTGTGCGTGAGTGCCCAAGATCCC
Organism: Tupaia tana; assembly: GCA_026018925.1. Classification (NCBI taxonomy): domain Eukaryota; kingdom Metazoa; phylum Chordata; class Mammalia; order Scandentia; family Tupaiidae; genus Tupaia; species Tupaia tana. Next base: position 10,057,524 of record JAKSZU010000021.1, read on the forward strand.
GAGAGAAGAATGGAGGAGAAGGGATTGCGGCGTGACCATCCCCCCTGGGGGGTGATTTCTCGCTTTCTGTCTCTATGTCTCTCTCTGTCTGTCTGGCGAGCGCACGTGCCCTATAGCAAAAACCTCTCAAAAAAAAAAAAAAAAAAAAAAAGAAAGAAAGAAAGAGAAAGAAAGCTGGATCTAATGGCTGACCTCAGTTGAAGTCCTGCACTCAGCAGCTTGAAAAACATCCTGGGTGTGCATGCATGCCCAAGGTCCTAACAGCATGAAAAAATGGAGGAGGAAGAATTAAAGCATGAGCACACCCCATTGGAAGTTTCTCCCGCCCTCTCTCTCTCTATCTCGCCCTCTCTCTCTCTCTCTCTCTGGCAAGCACATGCACCCCATGGCAATAAAAAAAATATAGACTCTCAACTAAAATAATAAATAGCTTAACATTCAGGAGTACAGCTAGAACAATAGTTAGATATTTATACTTTCTGTTTCTTAAAAATGGCAATGTTGGGACTGGCAGATGGTGTGATGGTTAGATTGCTGGACTCTAACTCAACCGCGGTTCAGACCCTGGACCTAGTGGCTTGCTTTCTCACTTTCTACTCTCTCTCTCTCTCTCCCCCTTCTCCCTCTCCCTCTCCCTCTCTCTCTCTCTCTCTCTCTCTCTCTCTCTCTCTCTCTCTCTCTGGTCAAATTAAAAAATAATAATGATGATAAATAGATTTTAAATAATTAGTTCTTTTTTTAAAAAAAGCAATGTGGGCTAGCAGATGACTTAGTAGTTAAGGCACTGGACTCTCACGTGGCCAACCATGGTTCAAGTCCTGGACCCATTGGCTTGAAACACACCAGGCATGTGTGCATGCATGCCCAAAATCCTGAGAGGAGAAAGGATTGTGGTGTAGCCATCCCCCTGGGGTGTGATTTCTCATTTTCTGTCTCTCTGGAGCATGCACACACCCTATAGCAAAAAGTCTCTTTTAAAAAAGGCAATGTTTGGTCTAGTCATATATTTTTATATTGTCTGTCCTGTATCATTGATGCCTACCAGAGAGACTACAATCTCAACTCGTCTTATTTTAATTGTCTTTAACATTTGTATTGTTTTTCAATTATAGTTTACCTAATTAACATACGAATATCTTTTGACATATTTTTATTTTCTTAATTAATTTATCTTCTCATATATTAATAAAGTCAATGTTCCATACTTTGAAATAAAAAAAAATTATTCACCTCAACAAACAAAAACTATTGATATAATATAGTGAGACTTTGTTTTAAAAACAAATTTAGTTGGGATGAACCATTTGACAAACAGTTCGGCTAAACTGTTATTGTGAACATATAACACAGTGCTGTATGTGTTGCTTGTATGTGTGACATGTAAGTCCTGTTTCTCTCCCTTCTACCTTGCTGGAAACTTCTTTATTCAATCATTTTGACTACTTCCTGAACTCCTGATTATACAGAGGTTTGTGGAGTTGAGGATACATTTAACCTGTATGGCATAAAGCTGACTTTATGGTATTTTTGTGTCCATTTTCTTTATAAAATGTGAGAAAATAACTTGAACACCTATAGCAAAACATTCTCTCATATAAGGGTTTCTTTACAAAAGAATGCATGTGCACATTTTAGTTTAGGGCAGGGAATGGAGCCCATGGTGTTATAAGTCAGTAAGAAAGGAAATTTGGGGCCAGGCGCACGATGGTTCAAGTCGCTGGTGCCCACATGGCTGATTGCATAGTTGAGTCTCAGATACAGCAGCTTGAAAAACACTCTGGACACATGTGCACTTGTGCCCAAAATCCCAAGAGGAGAATGGAGGAGAAGGGATTGTGGCATGGCCATCTCCCCAGAGGGATGATATTTCTCTCTCTCTCTCTCCCCTTTTTTTCCAGTGAACACAAACACCCTATAGCAAACTTTAGTTTAGTTTAGTTTCCTGGAGCTTTCAAAAGGATAGTTTGATTCTAGAAATAATAAACTCCTTTGGGAAAGAGTTTTTAATGAGGATTTTTAGAAGACTTGGGGGTGGAAGAAGATACTTTCTTCTCTGAGGCTCAATTTCATTATCTATAAGATAAGAAGAGTACTCCCTCTTCTGATAGGGTGACTTCTGAAGGTTAATAGCATCATACATATTGAAATATTGAGCACTGGTCCTCATGCTTCACAAGAGCGAGGAAACAATATTTGTGGACAATAGCTTTTAGGAGAGGTGAGACTGACAAAAACACTTGAATTTTTGCAACTTGAAATGTTGCAAAGAACTTACCAGAAAGATAGATATTTGAATGAAATGATTATCTGATGTGTGCTAGTGCTACCAGGATCATATTTTTTAGAAATTTTGGATGCCTCAGTGTCCTCAGTGAAGAATGGCAGGTGCACAGGAGAAGATGAGCAGTAACCGAATCAGCAGACAGATGCCTTTATTGTCACTGGCCATGGATTTAAACAGATCGGCTGGAAATGACCTGTTGCTGTGGATGACAATAAAAGATAGTTAAAAATACTTCATTAGGTAAATCCGATGATATAAACAACAAAATCCTACCCGACTTAATGTGAATTGGCTCACTTACCAGAGTTCTGTTTGCTACCATGTATGAGGTAGAACCATAGGAAACCACCAGTATTGACCACTATTTACTCAGAGTTTTAATTTCAGAGAATTCAATCTAATAGTTCATTCTAATATCTCAATTTTTCTTGCTAAATTATTTTTAAAGAATTATTTATTTAATTTTATTAATTATTATTATTATTATTATTTAATTCACCAGAGAGAGAGAGAAAGTGAGAAAGCAAGCCAACTGATACAGCATTTGCACTGTGGTCGCCATGTGGGAGTCCAGCAACTTAACCACCACACCACCTGTTGACCACACTAAATTAATTTTCAGATACTGAATGGTGATTACTCATAGTTCTTTAAGAAAATCTTACTCTAATAGTGAGCCTACTTGCTGTCTTTGTCTTATTGAAGAACGAACTGCTAAAACTGTTGACGATCATATGGGACATGTCAAGGGAAGGTAAGCAAACACATGAAATGGTGTGATATCAAAATTAAGGAAAAAACTATTTCTCTTATCATTTTTAGGGATTCTACAACAAAGCTTCTGAATACTTTCAGCAAGCTTTTGACACAACAGTAAAGCTAATGAACATGCCTTTGCTGGATGAAACCAAAGTTCATTATGGGATAGCAAGAGCTCATCAGATGATGCTGACCGTGAGTAATTACATAGAGTGTGCCGATCTCACCAGCCTCGACTGCCTGCTGTCCTGGAAAGAGAGCAGAAGTGACATTGAACCTGACCCGGTTACTGGTAAGCCATTGGCATTTAAAAACACTTCATTTTCATATCACTCAGTGGTTATATTTCACTGAGAAGGTTTATTCAACCATTGATAATTTCCATTTTAAAGATTTCATTGATTCATTACTACACCAAGGTTGGGTACACTTTTGTATTATCCGGTAGCTTCAATGTGTAAGAAATAAGATAGTTGGTAATGATTTGTTCTACTTGATAAATCGTTGTTCTCATGCTGGGTTTTTTTTTTTTTTTTTTCTTTTTTCTCTGGTTATCTTAAATAGTCAACAATATATACTGGTCATGTGTAAGGAATGCGAAATAAGCTAATGCTGACAAGAGCAAGTGCTGATAGATTCCAAATTGTATTATGTCTTTATTTACTTTACAGATGAGAGTTAATTTTCCTGTTCTTTTTGATCAGTTTGAATTGGAATATTAATTCGGAAAATATTTAGTAATAATTTTTTAAAACGTTTTCTGTATTATTTATTTATTTTAGTTGTATTTGTTGTTATTACTATTTTATTTTTTATTTAACCAGAGAGAGACAGGGATAGAAAGGGAAAGTGCGAAAGCAAGCTACCAGGTCCGGCGGGACTTGAACCACAGTCAACCCTGTGTGAGTTCAATGCCTTAATGACTATGCCACCTGTTGGCTCCAATAGTAATTTTTTTTAAAGTATTTTTTTAATAATTATTTATTTAATTTTATTTATTCATCCATTTATTTTAATTTGACCAGAAAGAGATACACAGAGAGAGGGGGAAAGTGAGAAAGCAAGCCACCAGGTCCGGTACTCGAACCACGATCGGCCATGTGGGAGTGTCCAGCATCTTAACCACCACACCACCTGCTGGTCCCGGCTCCAATAGTAATTTAATTCTACTCTTTTTGGTGCATACTTTTTCTTGTGAAGAATTAGAGTGAAAATAGTCCATTGAAAACAAACAACTAGAAGGGGGGTAAAGGTAAGTTTTATGTGTCAACTTGGTGAGGCTGTAGTCCCCAGTTGAGAACTTTAGAATAGGATATTTAAAAAACAAAACAGGGTGCCAGCAGGTGGCAGTGCATGTGTGCCCAAAATCTCTTAAGAGAAGAATGGAGGAGAAGGGATTGTGATGGGGCCATTCCCTCGGGGCGATTTCTCACTTTCCTTCTCTCTCTCTCTCTAAAGTGAGCCCATGAACCCTATGGCAAAAATCTAAGGGGAAAAAAAAAAAAAAAAAACAGAACCAGAACCAGAACCAGCTGGTGAAGGGGTGGTTAAGACAGCTGGATCCCACATGGCCTACTGTGTGGTTCAGGACCCGACAGCTCAGAAAACACCAGGCATGTCTGCGTGCATGCCCAGAATCCTAAGACAAGAATGATGATGAGACTGGAGCATCACCATCCTCCACAAGGGATGCTTTCTTACTTTCTATCTCTCTCTCTCCCTCTTTCCATCTTTCTCTCTTCGGTGAACATACACACCCAGTAGCAAATAAAAAACAAAACAAGATGAAATAGTGGCTATGACCAACCTTTGGATCATATAATTATTTGTTTGCAAATCGAACATTTTTAAAGTAAAATATTTTCAGTATTTGTGGATAACCTAAATGGAATCATAAGGCCAAACTTTCATAATGTGAAAAATCCTCTTCTATTTGATTTTAACTCTTTTTTTCCCCCTTTTATTTTAATGTTTGTTTCTTCCATAGAATAACTGGTAAATAATAGTAGATTAGGCACAAAGGAATCTTATTAATACTCTTAGGGCGGTAGAATATCCTTTAGCACTTTCTGTCCTCTAGTTATAAAATAAGGAAAGATCTCATCCCAAATACATGCACAGTAAGAGGAAACAAGATGAGGTACTCAGAAACAGCTTGTCAGATTTCACTGTGCCCAAGTCCTCAAGAGAAAAGTTTATAGTCAGGCCAGCAGGTGGTTTGCAGGTTAAGGTGCTCGATCTCACATGACTGAGTCTGCAGTTGGAAGTCTGGACCCGGAAGCTTGAAAATCATGACAGGCGCATGTACATGTGTGCCCCGAATCCCAAGAAAAGGATGGAGGAGTAGGGATTGTGGTGTGGCCATCCTCCTGTGAAGCTTTCTCACTTTCCCCTCTCTCTGTTTCTTTCTGGTGAGCACATGTACCCTATAGCAGAAATAATAATAATAATAATAATAACAATAATAATAATAATAAAGACATTTGTGTAGCTTACTATAAACTCTTACTAACCGCTTTTTGATTATAAGCATTTTGCTTACTTCAGGACGCTGTCTTGCCTGTGTCTGTTTGGAAGTTTGTTCTGTAGTTTCAAATTATCTACCCTTCAGGCTCTCACCTTTTCTCCCCAGAATGGTAAGAAATAAAGCAGAGCAAATACAATTCATATGAAATCACTTGTTCTGGTAAAAGTTTGACAGAGAATAAGCTAAGCAACTCACATATTTGGATTTATCTTGTGTAAACTTTACCCATCACACAGGTTGTTAGGAAAAGCTGTCTTCTGATCGGACCTAGGTCTATTTGTTGCAGTCCTGCTTTGGGATTTTTGAAAATCTCTTTTGAGTTTTTTTACTCTATAAAACTATATATATACATATATAGTTTGCTTTAAAAAGCAAAATTCATCGTTTCCCCGTCTTCTTGGAAAATCTATGATCCAACCTGTGTTTTATAGAGTAAATATATATATATGTATATATATTTATATATATATATATATATATACACACACATATATATATAATATTCATATAATAAATGTGTGTGTGTATATATATATACATATATATATATATATATACACACACACACATATATTTTTTTTATTTCCCTATTTTTTGTAAGATCATGTTTTGTTCTGAAGGACGTAGGAGCAGAAGAAAAAATATGTGTTTCAAGATGTTACTCAGTCATTAAAAACTCAACTAATCATATGGGGGGACAGGTTAAATTCTTCAGAATGTTATAGAAATGTACGCCCACTGTTCATTTCACTCAGATTAGCAATCTGTGCTTGGCTGAACTATGGCACTGTAAAAGTGAAAAATAATCATCTTTCAGATTCGAGTACAAATAAGCTAGTTCTCATACTACTGGCATGCTTAACATTTTTAGGGATCGTCATTCTACTTGGCAATAAAGCCAGCAGGACATGATCGAATACTCTTGCTTGTTTACGTAGCTAGAGTTTTAGTTCACACACACACCAAAATCTGCTTTTAAGCGCATCAACAATATTTTTAAACCATACTTCATATTTTATTTTTGTTCTGCAGAAAAATCTTCATTGGCTCTCGACTGTGTGCTAAACAGAAGCTTGTCAGCCTTTCTTGACCACCTCCTTTCCTCACTGCTCCCAGAGCCACACCCACACCCACACCCACACCTGCAACATACCTTGTCTCCTTACATTCAACTCCAGCTCCATCCAGGGGACACTTGTTCACCTCACACGGTTCTTTGCAAATGCCGAAACCTTCCCTGATCCCCTCTCTCTTGGATGTGACCTCTTTTTTTGTTCCCACATTAAATGCCATTCATTTCTCTCCGGGCACTTTTCATTTTTCACATTCTGCATCCTACTATGGCCATTTCTGTGCTCGTCTTTACTGTCTCAATTAAGCCTCTTGAAAACGGGTCCTGATTCTTGGTATTCCCTACAAAAGAAGACGTGATGTTTGACATCTAACAGGCCCCAAGTAAATATTTGTTGAATTCAATACATTTCAGAATGAGTTTGTGGGCCTTAATCACATACTAGTTTGCACTAGCCATTTTTTAAACAGCAACATTCATCGTTTCCCCATCTTCTTGGAAAACCTATGATCCAAACTGTGTTTTGATTACCATTCAATTATCACATGAATGAAGGACTACACTCGCCAAACATGATGTTGACAAAACGAAAAAAATACAAAAATATTATTTGGAAACCTGAGCAGCCTTTAAGTCTTTCACTTTTGCCTTTCTTCTATGAAGAGGCATCTTTAATCTTGCTATTGAGGGGTCCCGTGTATTCAGAAAAAAGCACATCAAAGATCTGAAAGATACATTATAAAAGCTGTGCAGTTATCTTCACCTCTGAGACTTCCATCCTCCAAACAAATCATTAGCTCAGAGAGCAGGCAATATTCTTTTAAGCAGAGGAACAGGACCCCCTAAGGGAATAAAGCAGCGAGAGCACTCGGGTCTCCAGATGAAATAGAACAGCGACTTACCAGCAATCATCTCTCATCTTTACACCTTTCTGAGGGAACACAGCAAATACAGACACCTTCATCCTGCTCCAATACCCTTAGATAGGGTGGGAATGGCTTCGTATCTCTCCTTTCCTTAACGATATTACAGTAGATCCTCCTCCCAAATTTAGGAATTTAGAAGAAACTCAAATTTATTGCAGCTCAATAAAATTATTCAAGCCTGAAGACATTGAAATTGGTTGGTTCTAGAAGACTTAAGGGCCTAAAGATTTCTGCTAATTTATCCAGAATATAGTTTGCTTCCCTTACTAGAACTATTATCTCTACGATCAAGAAAAAACAATTATTTTTTTTTGAATGGAAGGTTAATTTGTCTCTCTTTTTGAGGATCACAGACTCAGAAGTGAAATAGCAACACAGAAGCAGAAACTTTCCTTATCCCACTTAATAGCAATGCTAACCTAGAAATGTATTATAGTCATGTGAGTGCCAACTTGTTAACCACTTCATTGATAATAGCTATAGCAATGACAGGATTTTTAAGGCATTTATGTTTATAAAGCAAAAATTACAGAACTTTCTTTTTCCCAATAGAGAACTTTACATTCTTTTGTCTGTTAACTGTTTCTTCCTTTTGCTCCCACCTCCCCACTCCTTACGGTCTCTGGTAATATGATTTTAATCCACTTTCTTTTGCAACCAAATGTTAATTACCTCAGAGAAATAACATGCAACTCCTAAGTATAGAAATAAATGTAAACACTGACTAGTCAGTCAGTAAAGATATCTACTGTTTTCTATAAAAATGCATGTAAAAATTTCCTTGAGTGGCAAAGTATCACCCCAGTTTTATGAATTATTTAGTAGTCTTAAAGAAAAACAATCAAGATTATGACTTTGTCTCACAGTCCTTGGCTTACGTTGGCTTATTGTTGGGTCCTGAGTTTCGTGTCAAGCCATGTTTTCCCGCCCTGTTTCTTGCTTGTATTTTTCATTCATAACGTAAACCCTTCTAAAGAATGGGGGAAAAAACATACTCGTATTTCTAACATGATCATCTACTCCTGGGGCCATCAGGTGGCATGGTGGTTAAGGGCACTGGGTTCCCACATGACTGACCACAGTTCAAGTCTCAGAGCTGGTGGCTTGCTTTCTCACTTTCTCTCTCTCTCACTCTTTCTGGTCAAATTAAAATAAATAAATAAATAAAGTTAAATACTTCTTAAAAAGAGAGAGAGAGAGAGAGAGAGAGAGAGATCATCTACTCCTGCTTGTTAAGTAACCCTAATAGTGAGGAGAAAGTTCTGGAATTAACCGAAAAGTCAGCAAGTAGGTTTCCAACCATCTTATCACAGAGCAAATCTGTCTAATATTGTATTCAAAAACCTGACACATCTCAAGACGATTCTGGTTTAAATATGTGACTGACAAAGCTCTTCTTACTGGCTGCTTGCTATCCTGGAGAGAGGCTGTTCCCCAAGAGTCCAGTGGCCTAGGTTCTAATACCGTATTGACAATAATCAGCTCTGTGTCTTTCAGCCAAAGATTTGACTTGAAATCTGCGTAGCCTGTTAGCTGAGGTTCCAAATAGATCATTGATGAGATTCCTTTGGAATTGACTATGATTCCTCAGTAAGAGCATCATTCTCAATAAATATGGTATTTTTTAGTCTTTAAGAGTGCAATCTAGGGACCAGCACATGGTATAATGATTACATTGCTGGACTCCCAGGTACTTGACTATGGTTCAAGTCCTGGACCCAGCAGCTTAACACTCACACCAGGTGTACGTGTATGCATGCCCAAAATCCCAAGAGGAGACTGGAAGAGAAGGGATTGCAGCATGGAGCCATGCTGCAAAAATTCCTACAGGGGGGTGATTTCTCACTTTCTGTCCCTCGGTCTCCCTCTGTCTGTCTCTCAAGTGAGCACGTGGCCCCTGTAGGGGAAAAAACAAACAAACAAACAAAAATTCTCTTTTTTTGCAATCTAGGAACCAGCAGATGGTGTAATGGTTACATTGCTGAACTCCCACATAGTTGACCACAGTTCAAGTCCCAGACCTGGCAGCTTAACACGCCAGGCGTATGTACGTGCATGCCCAAAATCTCACAAGGAGAATGGAGGAGAAGGAATTATGGCATGGTCATCCTCCGGGAAGTGATTTCTCACTTTCTGTTTCTCTCTGTCACTCTGGTGAGTGCACATACCCTATAGAAAAAAAATCTCTTTAAAAAATTGTTTTAAAAAAGAAAATGAAATCTAGATTTTGGTAAGCATTTTATTTGTCGCTTCCCTCCACAAACATTGATTTCTTTGGGTTTCCACAAAAAGGAATGGATTATTAGTAGTATCTTTATCCCTACTATTATTTACTAGAGATCCGTATGATGCCAGGTATACATATTTGATCCTTTTGCTAGGATTTATAGTAAAGAAGCTTCTAGCGCTCTGAGGTCACATGCAGTTTTACTTTTCCCTGGCTGCACTGTTGAGGTTGCTAGTTCTAGTGAACTGTTTCACCTGCAGACTTTCAAGTCCTCCTCCTGTTTTCAGCCCTGTGTCTTACTTCCCCTCAACACTTCCTCAACCCTTGCCCTTTGTTCCACTGTTCTGGGGCTCCCAATTCCTGTTCCTCATGATTCCCTTCCTCACGCACTTTAGAGTGTGACTGCCTCTGTCTTCTTAAGTCTGGTCCCATTCCTACATCCTTTTTCCACCTCCTGAAAATGAGTTCAAATCTTGAGCTTTTCTGCTTTTATAGAATCGGGAAATTATTGGCATGTGTGTAACCAACGAAATCACTTGGCATGCACTAATTTCAAATATCTTCAGGTCCAGAGAAATACAGTGTGCCATGATAACCCAGAAGACAAAACAGACCTATGATGTAGTTCTCCAGAGTTCTAGTTCACACTCTTTACATTGTTGCACTTTCTTACATATTGCTTCTAATGACTGTGTCTAAAGATTGCATTCAATTAAAGTCTGGATAAAAATGGTCATGGTGAGAAGATACAAGTGAGACTCTACTTCTGGCCAAGAGGAAGTAACAGGGACAAGATGTATTCTCCTACTTTAGGAAATGGGAGAAAAAAAGGAAACAACAAGTATTCATAGAAATTGGGCCATGGGCAACACAGGTCCTTGAGATGCCTGAAAAGAGGGGAGTGAATTGAGCTACAGCAGAGGAACGAAACCCAAGGCAGAGCCAAGCAGACTCTTGGAGTAGGGCAGACTAATTTGGAAGTTCACGGAAGCCAAGATGGCTTAGAGTTCACAACTAAGAGAACAGGAAAGAGAAGAGCTGCACAAAGAGCGCTCCAGAGTCTAGAGCACTGCAATCTTCAGCTAAATTCTGATCAGTTTGTGCCTCTGAAGAGACTACCAAAGGCCAGGAAACGTACCACTTACAAGGATCAGGTAGAATAATCACTTAAGTTTAAGAAGAGTTGGGAGTAGTCTGTGTTACCACCAACCAGGCGGGAAAACCTGGCAAAACATGGGGCATCACAAAGACATGGCTTCTGTAATGGCCCAAATTAACTCTAGGTTAAAGACTGTTTTGGTTCCACCCAATTAAATTTAAACACAAAGGGACCAACAGATGGCATGCTGGTTAGGATGCTAGACTTTCATATGGCCAACTGCAGTCTGAGTCCTGAATCTGGTGGCTTGAAATTCACACCAGGCACATGTGCGTGTGTGCCTAAAATCCCAGGAGGAGAATGGAAAAGGGATTGTGCCATGGCCATCCCCTCTGAGGAGTGATTTCTCACTTTCCCTCTTATTGTCTCTCTCTCTCTGACAAGCACAAAAGCCCTATGACAAAAACCTGGAAAGAAAAAAAAAAAAAAAAAAAAAAGCTTAAACACAAATATCAAAGGACCAAATTGTTTCAAGTAAGTAAACTAAATCCTAGAATAAAGCTTAAGAATATTTACCGGAATAAAACATACCTGGCACCCAACAAAGTAAAATTCCCCATGTTTTCCCATGTTTAGCATCCAGATATTCCAAAAAGTAAGAAAATAACTCATAATGAGGAGAAAATAATAGGAATTAACCCAGAAATGACACAGATGACAGGATCAGTAGATAAGGATAAAAGACAGTTATTAAAACTATAGTCCATATGTTCAAGGAGGTAGTGGAAGGATTGAACTTACATGGTTGTGGAAGATATTTTTTTAAAAATCAAAGTTGAATTTATAGAAGTAAAATATGAAGCATCCAAAATGAAAAATAAATGGAATGAGATTAGCAGTAGACTAAATACTGCAAAGGAAACGGTTAATGAAATTAAGACACCACAATAGAAACTATCCAAAATGAAATATAGAGAAAAGAAATACTGAAAAAGAAAATGAATAGAGCATGTCAGAGAACTGTGGATTGGCCTCAAGAAGGGTAATGTATGGGTAAATTGAAGACTCCAAAGGAGATGAAGGAGAAGAGGAAACAAAAAAATATTTTGAAAAATATTGATTAGCCATTTTTTTTCTGAATTTGATGAAAAATATAGATTCAAATCTGAACTCAGTGGACCCTAAGTAAAAGAAACATAAAAAAAATTTAACCAAGGAATATTATAATCACAGTAGTTGGAACCAGTGATAAAGAGAAACATCTTCAAATCACCCAGGGTTGGAGGGAATAGGAGAAAATAGTACATACGAAGCGAGGATGATCAGAACAGAAATCTCACTGACAAAGATGCAAATCAGAAGAAAATGAAACAATATATTTAATGTAGTGAAAGAAACAAAGGACTGTCAAACCTACAACTCTATACTCAGTGAAAAGATCATTTAAAGACCTAGGGAAAATAAAGATGATTTTCAGATATACAAAAGCTAAGAAATGTTAAAGTCATTCAGATGTAAAGAAAATAAATTCAGATAAAAATCTGGATCTACCCAAAGGAGTGACAAATATGTAAATTAGAAATATACTGGGACCAGCAGTTGGCATAATGGCTATGTCACTGGACTCCCACATAGTCTACCACAGTTCGAGTCCTGGACCTGGTGGCATAAACTCATGCCAGGCACGTGTGTGTGTGCATGCCCAAGATCCCGAGAGGAGAATGGAGGAGAAGGGATTGTGGCATGGCTATCCTTCCTAGGGGATGATTTCTCGCTTTCTGTCTCTCTGTCTCTCTCTGTCTTTCTGGCGAGCACACACGCTCTATAGCAAGAAACCTCTCCCCCCCAAAAAAGAAATGTGCCAGTAAAAACAAAATACTTTTCTTTTTCAGATTGCTATAAACAAATAAGTGGCTGTTTAAAGCACAAAATATTGGGTCATTGGAAAACTCATGTATTTTTTTCTCTTTTTCTATGCCAAAATGCATCATGACTTTTCCGATGCCCCAATAGTAACAACATATTGTGGGGTTTTAAAAAAATGTGGACGTAAATGTAAGTTAAACAGAGAGATTTGGTCCTGCAGAGGCACACTCAGTGTTGACCAGCGGACGGCTGCCAGTTCGGGGGCTGCCATGACTCAGTATTCTAACTGAATTTCCTCAGAGTTCACCTGGTGAATCTCTTCTTTGGGAAGGCCTTATCTTAGCACCCAGACTCTCATTGCCTAGAGTTCGGTCCCTGTAGAAGGTATCTGCCTTGATTTCTGTCTTTCCTTATTCTGATTGCAGAGACTTTACTTGACTTAGGTGGGTGATGTATATTTATCTTGGGTGTCTTTTGGCCACAAAGCATTACAGTCTCCTGTGCAAAGAAGACTTCTAGTATAGACTTTGTGGAGTTTGGTGGCTTTCTTGCTGTCATCTGTGAGGATTGTTTTAAGCTCGTTGTATACATCTTTAAATCCAGATCTGCAATCAGCCACTTCTACAGGAAGCCCAAACGAAAGTAAGTTTTGAAAAAGCAAAAGTGGGACCAGCAATTGGCTTAATGGCTATGTTGCTGGACTCTCTATGTAGTCGACTGCAGTTCAAGTCCCGGACCTGGTGGCTTAAACTCCCGCTGGGTGCATGTGCGTGTGCGTGAGTGACCAAGATCCAGGGAGGAGAATGAAGGAGAAGGGATTGCGGCGTGGACATCTCCCCTGGAGGGTGATTTCTTGCTTTCTGTCTCTCTTTCTGGCAAGCACACATGCCCTATAGCAAAAACCTCTCCAAAAAAAAAAAAAAAGAAAAAAAAGAAAAGAAAAGAAAAAGCAATTCTTTAAAATTTTTAAAGATCGGGGCCAGCAGGTGGCATAGTGATTAAGGCACTGTACTTCCACATGACCGACTGTGGTTAGATTCCTGGACCCAGTGGCTTGAAACTCATGCCAGGCATGTGTGCATGTTCATGCCCCAAATTCTGAGGTGAATGAAGGAGAAGGGTTGCAATGTGGCCATCACCCCTGGGGTGGGGGGGATTTCTCGCTTTTTATCTCTCTAACGAGCACCCACCCTATAGCAAAAATCTCCCTTTCTCAAAAAAAGAATGACTTATCTAATTTTATTTATCATTATTTTTTAATTTGCTATAGGACACATGTGCTCACCAGAGATGGTGGAGAGAGAGGGAAATGGAGAAAGCAAGCCTCCAGGTCTGGGACCTGAACTGTAGCCACCCACTTCTGAGGCCAGCACCTTAATCTCCATGCCACCTGTTGGCCTCAAACTCTGGCAAATTTTTTAAAAATTTGCTTGGCTGATGGGACCAGCAGTTAGCGTAATGGCTATGTCGCTGGACTCCCATGTAGTCGACCGCGGTTCGTGTCCCAGACTCGGTGGCTTAAACTCACGCCGGGCGCATGTGCGTGCGTGCCCAAGATCCCGAGAGGAGAATGGAGGAGAAGGGATTGCAGCGTGGCCATCCCCCCTGGGGGGTGATTTCTTGCTTTCTATCTCTCTGTCTCTCTCTGCCTGTCTGGCGAGCGCACGCGACCTCTCCAGAAAAAGAAAAAAAAAAAAAAGCTGTAAGTACTATCCTATGGGGACCAGCAGGTGGCGTGGTGGTTAAGGTGCTAGACACTCCCACATGGCTGGCCACGGTTCAAGTCCTGGACCTGGTGGCTTGCTTTCCCACTTTCTCTCCCACTCTCTCTCTCTGTCTCGCTCTGGTCAAATTAAAATAAATGAATGAATAAATTCTTTAAAAAAAAAAAAATTTGCTTGACTGTAAGAAAGCATAGAGGGAGCCCAGCTGCTCAACGACTTTCCTAGGTGCTAAATTAACCAACCCTCTCTTTACCACTACTCTCTTTTACGTGGAATAAGTCACTATTTTTTTTTCATTATTTTATTATTTTTTAATTGACAAAAGTTGTATATACATTATGGAATGACTCAACTGGGCGAATTAACATGTGTATCACTTATGGACTTACTTTTGTGATGAGAACACTTAAACTCTACTCTTGGCAACTTTCAACATACAGTAGTGTTGGGGCTGGCAGCTGGTGTGATAGTTAAGGTGCTGGACTCCCATATAGCCGACTATGGTTTGAGTTTCGGACCTGGCAGCTTGTTTCCTCACTTTCCCTTTCTCTCTTTGTGTCTTTCCCTGGTCCAATTAAAAAGTAATAATAGCAAATAAAGTTAAATAAATAAATTCCAAAAAAAAAAAAAGTAGAGTCATTGGCTATAGTCACAATATTGCACAGTAGATCTCTTTAAAGTTATTCTTCCTATCTAATTCTAAATCTTGTATCTTTTCATCAACATCTTCCCAATTTTCTCTATTTCTTAAACCACTTTCAGCTGTTTTTTTTTTTTTTCATAAAGTTTATATTTATTCCATGAGCAAGAGACAGAGAGAGACATAAACAGCACCCCCATCAGGGTCTTGATGCTGTTCTCTAACCCAGCCTCAGCCAGCCCAGATCATGGACACCACACACACACACACACACACACACACACACACACACACACACTGGGTATACTCAGGGAGGTCTCTGGACACAAACCCAGAGCCTTCTCACGTGGGTCAGCCTCACAGGGCTCCTTGTTTTACCGCTGCACCACTTTCTTGTGTGTTTTTGGTGTGCAGCTGAAAAACACACCATATAGGCCACTTTCTGGCTGTTTGTGTATTGTGCAACTGTGGTCATTATTGCAGACCGAGTAGCTAACACGATGCCTGGCATGTAATATCTCATAAGAACCTGAACTGCGGAACTATTGGGTAACCTCTTTTTTACAGCAGAATTTTATTAACTATGTTTTTAGTACATTAGGCAATATCTCAAAATCAGAAATTCTGTCTCAATTTTGAATGCCTCATGGTCTAAATTTAATTACCCCTCCTTCTGACTAACTCCTTTCCTAGTGAGAACACCCATCACTTCAAAGCAATGAAGTTATGAATGTTAGGAATAAGTCAGTCTGATTGAATTGATTATGCCTGAAAATGCTTTAAAATATTCTGAACAATTGAGAGTTTGTAACTGTTGAAAGATTACGCATGGCCTACTTAGGACAACTGTAATGTAGTATGTAATTGAAATCATTCAAGCAGTGGGACAAGATAATTACGGATGAGGTCAATACATGGATGGTTGTAAAATCTGGCAATCTGCCCTTAAATTCAACTTCTATAAGCTATTCCTGAATTTCGGAGTTTTCCTTTCTGCAGTATGAATCTACACCTTTTTTTTATGTAAGGAAAAAGGTTGGGACAGCAGATGGCATAGTGGTTACATCATCGCTAGACTCCCACATAGTTGACTGCCATTCAAGTCCTGGACCCAGCGGCTTAAGAACTCATGTCGGGCATGCGTGCCCAAAAATCCCAAGAGAATGAAGGAGAAGGGATTGTGGTGTGGCCATTCAACCAGGGGGTGACTTCTTGCTTTCTGTTTCTCTGTCTCTCTGGCAAGTGCATGCAGCCTACAGCAAAAATAGATCTAAAAAAAGGTTATTTGAATTTTTAAAGGGCAGATCCCTTTCTGATGAATATGATGCAAGCTATGGTCTCTCATCTCTTCTGAAAAATATGCAATTATTACATATAATTTAATATTCAGTATTCATTGTTCAGATGATAGAAATTGCAAGTGCTTACAAGGATCTGATTCTTTGGTCTTCTGGGCACATGGAAGATTGTACTTCTAACCCCTTGCACCTGTATGGGACTCCGTGACTAGTCCTGGCCAATGGGCTGTAAGCAAAAGTCACTCTTGTACAGGAGTGTCCACCTGAGACCCTGCAGCTGATTCTTTCCCTGCCAGAGTGAATAGGGAGGAAGCCTTATGCAAAAATAATGGAGTGGGCTGGCCCTGTGGCCCGATTGAGAATCAGATCCTAGCTGACCAACTGTGCAGTTTAAGTCCCAACTCCTGCAGCTGAAAAACACACCATATGGGTCAGCATATAGCATAGTAGTTATGTCATTGTACTCCCACATGGCCGACTGTGGTTTGAGTCGCAGACCCTGTGGCTCGAACTCACATCAGGCATGTGTGCATGCATGCCCAAGATCCCAGGAGAAGAATGGAGGAGAAGGGATTGCAGTGTGGCCTTCCCCCCAGGGGGTTATTTCTCACTGTCTCTGGTTCTCTCTCTCTGTCTCTCTGTCTCTCTGTCTCTCTCTTGCAAGTGCACATGCTCTAAGTCAGAAACTTCTTTTTTTTAAAAAAAAGAAGAAAAGATAAACACACCATATGTGTTTGTGTGTGTGTGTGTGTGTGTGTGTGTGTGCATGCCCCAAATCCTAAGAGGGTGGAGAAATGAAGAAAAGATTGCAATGTGACCACACTCCATTTGGGAGTGTTTCCTCCTTCTCCCTCTCTCAGTCTCTCTGGTGAGTGCATGTGCTCTCTGGCAATTAAAAACTAATAATAAATTTTTAAAAAATAATGGAGCTACAAGAATGATGCTGGTTCCCTAAATCTCTGCATGGAGAATATTTGCCCTGGAAAGGCATTCATATCCGTAGCAGACTTGTCTGAGCACAGAACACCTCTTTATTGTGGTGAGTCACTGAGCTCTTCAGAGTTGTTTGTTCTCACAGCTTAATGTAGCCTACCCTGACTCTGGGAGCTCTAGGATTCTTCACAGTGGCTCCCAAGGTGGAGGTCCAGCAGAAAAATTAAGACAGCCATTTCTCTGTACAATATAAACTGTGTGTTTATACGCTGTGGGTCTGCCTGCATTTTTTTATTTTTTTTAACGGAAAGATCCTGAGATTCCTTTGTTTTTCACTTCCACTTCTAGTCCAAGAAAATAAGTTCGATAAGACAAACAGGAGATGAAACATTAAAATATGTTGCCTATATACTCCATGCTAGTGTCAAAAAGAAATCTTAAGAAAGCTATGTCTCTCTTCTGCTCATCATATTCTAAAATAATATACTACATAAGTGTATTTTCAGTGAATAAATATCAAGAAAGAGATCAGAGAATTCAGTGACTTCTGCTACTGATAAAAAAAAATAAAATAACTTTAAAGATGAAACATGCTGAAAAAGATAAATCAATACTTAATTGTAACCAAATTTTAAAGTAAATTGACAGTAGAATTCAAGCATGAATTTCAAATTTCCTCAATCTAAGTGTTTCCTCATCTTTGTATGTTTTCTACAACACAAGTGACAAGTTGCTTCCTTAAGAATAAAGTATTTCTTCAGAAAGTAATGCTCACTTCATTGGGAAATAATAATGTGTAGCTCTAGATCCCTTGGGTTGAAAGATCTTTTTTTTTCTTCTTCTTCTTTTTTTCTCTTTTTTCCCCCTCTGAGAGTCTCCTTCTCTATCTGCTGCCTTGGTTCAATAAAAGAGAATTCTTGATTGCTCAAACAAAAACTATACTTCTTTTAGATTCTGCTCACAATTCTTGGTAGCTGATGGTGTTACCAGTTTTAACTTTCCAGTGTACACTGAACTCACTATTTTCAAGAAAAATGTAGCTGAGTTTTTCTCATCTGATTTGATTTTTATTTTGTTTTTAATTGCTAGTTCGAGAAGTTTCTGGAAAGTTTCTGAGTTGATTAAACCACAGCAAAACTAGAATAAATGCTGGAGCTCTATCAGCAAAAGGTTAGGGTTTCAAGTTCTAGAAGAACCCAATTGTAACCCATTTATATCCGTCTCATTCCCAGCAAGGCGTCTTCCTAGCCATGTCCTTTGATTTGGGATCATGGGTTCCAAATAGCACACCAATTTAGCTAAATGCTTTCTCCAGTTACTAGAATTTGGGGTCAAAAATATCTTCTCCTGTATGTATTTAATCCTTCTTTGGTAAGGCAAATTTTAGGACAATCTTAGTGATTCTTGGTCTCTAAGATTTCTTCTGAGAAAAAGAGGTGATATGACACTAGTATTTAAAGCATAAACATATGGATGGTATACATTTTCTTGGCATCTAATTCTTTGTAAACTTCTTCTGATTGAAAGTTTTTTCAAAAGAATTATAGCCATGGTCCCAGAACTGACTTTTCTTCAAATTCTCTTCCTATCCCCTCCCTGTATTTTGAACCTCCAGATAAGAGCGAATGTTATAGAATCTAGATTCTTTAGCATAACTAACAAAAATAAGTGCTTTTCATGGCAAGTAGCCTTTTAGGTATTATTTCTAATGCTTTCTTATGATGACTGATGTGAATAACAATCCCTGGATATATATTTCACTACTCACAGATAATATCTGTTTCCTGGGGATAAGTATAATGCACTCTCTATGGGATACATTGGGCAACAACTTAATAATAAGAAATACTAGTATATGTCTTAATTTTAATGTCAGTCCATTATGACCGGTGTGTCTACCTTCCTGATGGAAGTTTTGAAGCACACTGAATGTACCTGAACACATTTACATTCTCAATCCTTTGAACTGCCGTAGCAATGAAATAAAATATTAAAAGCACTAACCAATATTCACCAGCCCCAAATCCTTTACTACTACAATGTGCTTGGAGTTTTTCTTTCTTTCATTTCATTCTAACCTTCAATCAAAAAAAAAAAAAAAATCGAGCAAATAGACGTTCTTACAACATGCCCTTAGGGTAATCGAAGTTGGACTTAGTCAAACTAATAGAGAAAACTAAAGTTATTTATTTAAGCGTTATGCCTTTAAGGGATTCCATTCATTGACCTCTCACATGGAATCAGGCAAGTAAATTGAGAAAAAGACTGGTTAATGTTAGCCTTTTTGTGAGAGGCCTGATTTCTTCTAATTAAAATTATGCATTTCCTTGTACTAGCAGCTAATAAAGCATATTTTGCACTCTTATCATAAAGGAAATGTCCTTAGACACTTTCAAAGGTCTTCTAGCCTTGCTGAACAGATAATAAGCTCCTGGGAAAGGATACATAGATTTCAAGTCTCCATATATTTTAATTCTGTTATTAAAATAACAGTGGATAAGAACAAATTGAAATGAAGCTTCAAAATCGATAGTTAGGAGAGAATCCGTAAGAAAAACTAGGGGATCTGGGTCAAAATAATCATCAGAACATTTTGAGGTTAATATTTCATATTGTTCAGACTTAACTTGGCTCAAGATTTTACTAACAGGATTATGGAAAAGGGAAAAATGTACTATATACTATATTACGTCTAGCCTTTAGATATTACTTTTCTTTTACCACAGTATAGACAAACACTTTGCATTAATTGTGTTGAACAATGTGAACAAAAGAAACAATGTTTTTTCATAAAATTTTTAGTAGCCGATAAGCTACTAAGATTACTTGGATGAGCTGACTGATATTACGATTTAAGTGTTGGATTACTGCCTAAAAGTACAAATGTCCAAATAGCTCTGGCAACCACCTCTCATCTGAATGAATCCACTTGTTCATGGACCTTCATCCAGAGCTTTCCATTGTAATCGTATCTGAACATTTAAATGATGAAATGAGAATACAGTATATTTCTTAGTAATTTGATTGGCAGGGAATAGCAAAACATTACAAGCACAGCTTTTTAATAATTTATAATTACTTACCATGAATCTACTAAGTTTAGGCACACAATTATATGACTAATTATGTTGAAAATCCAAGTGGATGCTTAGATGACCATGCCCTGAGGCCCTTCCAGTTGTTTCTGCTGTCTCATTTAACCATGCAAATGTTATTAAGCATTCCTGGCTAAAATTTTTGAAGCATGTGCAAGTATAATTGCATAGATAATTATGCATAATACTGTCACTTTATATATCTTACCTAGAAATTTTCCTTTAAAAAAATTAGCTTCTATTGCATAGCTTTCTCCTTACAAATGTAATTCTAAAAAAACAAGTTGACCAAAATCAACCCATTGCTCTTATTCAGGATCTCTTCTGGACTCTCTTTTTGCAAGTCAATTTGAAGGAAAAGAGAGAAAGATTAAACCGTGAACTAAAAGTACAGCAAATTTAAAGTATGTGTAAGTGAAATAATCTACTAGGTCATTGAGAAAGTCAGGATGTACTTTTCTATGCAAAAATGAGTCATGATTTTCCTGATGACCCAACTTATTCACAAATAGATACAAGCAAAAGTATAATTTAATAATTATGATATAATCATAATCATACTTATGTGGACATAGGTTCATTATGCAAACTTGATAACAGGAATACAAAAGAACCAACTGCCCTGTTATAGGAATAAAAATCTCAACTGCAAATCTTTCAGATTTCAGTACACTAAAGTCAAGTCTATAAACAGCAAAAGAAAATGTACTGAAAAGAAAATTGTGACAGTGCATGCATGCTAGCAGGTTCACATCTTAACATGAGAACTATTAAGGAAGCCTTGCACGATAAAGCCCTGCCCCACACCATTCCCAGCCTGGATGGGTTCTGCACAGTCCTGCTAAATAAGCCACCCTCCAATGCCAACTGTAAGTTTAATCAAAGAAGCATCTCAGAAGAGGCATGCTTGAAAGAGAAACCTGATTAAAATGCGGAAGTAAGGCATGTGAACATCTCAGAGGGCCAGGAGAAGATGCCCAAGTAAAGCTGGACTTAAGGAGACTGAGTGAGGGCTAGAGAGGGAAGAAATGAGATTTGAGGGGCAGCCAGTTAGTTTAGGCCTCATAAGCACTGGAGATGACTTCAGATTTTTATTCCAATCGTGATGGGAAGTTATCACAGAGATCTGAGAAATAGACTTCTGATCGACTATCCAAATGACCACTGTGGCTGCTGTGTGAAGGAGAAATTGCAAAGCAGTGGCCTTTTTGACTAAAATGTAGAGTAGGAAATATATTTTGGCTTGTGACATAGAATATGTGATTGAATAAAGAGTTTAACAGAACATTACTTTCTTCCCAGTATTTTTCTCTTGTACTCAAGTCTAGTTATCTATTTCACTTTTTAATTATTTGAAAGAAATTATAAGTAGGAAATTCTTATGAGGAAAAAAATGACATTGAAGTTAGAAACGTTCATTGGTGCCTAAAGATACTCTGTTGCATTTTCCATTATATGAGTGTTTTAAGATACCCTGTGGAAAATTAAGCTTCACAAAAAGCCTTAGGCAGTTTCTCAAGGTGCAACTCAAGGACCACTTGCTTCAAAATTATGGGGGGGAGGAGGTAAGAGGGTTGTGGAGTTATAACTGTATTTTCTAGGGCCCAACCTCAGAATTATTGGATCAGAATCTCTAATGACAGTAATTAAGAACTTGCTTTTAATAAGCTCACCAGATGATTCTTGAATGTGAGAACTGTTCTTCATTTTCTTATTTTAAAGTGATAAGGCAGGTTAGCAATTCTCATATATATGTATGTATATGTATGTGTATATATATATATATATATATATATACACATACATATACATACATACATATATATATATACCCACACATACACATACATACCTACCTACCTATGTTTTGGGTCTTAAGGTAACAGTTCCACAAACTCAAGTTGTGTACATTAAATATATTCAGCTTTTTACATATCAATCTTACCTTGACAAAGTGGGTTTTTTTAGATGAAAATATTTCTTGGCAATATTAGTGCTACTGGACATTTTTGTAAATTCACATGAAATATAGAAGGTACTTTTATTCAGTGCATCTGTTCCCTTCTCCTGCTTCATGTATTTTTCACAGCACGAAGACCCTATTGGGGAGAAAGTCTCTTTCTCTTATTCATTCAAAAAGTATACATTTATTTTTAAATCAAGTTGAAAGTTCCTTGAAGTCTTTTCTTCTATAATCCCAATGCTATATCAGCAGTTCTCACCCCATAATTTACCAAAAATAATCGACTTCTCTCTGCTTTATTACTTTTCCTTTCCCCTCCTAAATATTCTGAAATTTCACTTCTCCAAGAATCCTATGTACCATGTTGACATGTGATGAAAGAGTACATAGTCACAACTCCACAATTCCAAGTGGCACTTGACAGCCTCATTTTTCTATAGCTCTGCATGTCATTGATTTTCACTAAATATTCGACTCCACTATGACACAGGTAGAATTTTTCTCATAATGTCATCCTATTTAGGGGCATTCTGGATACAGTAGGTTAGATGGCTCCACTAAAAAAGATTTTAAAAGTATCATTACAGTGTGAAGGAAGGACCAGTGGTTAGGGCATTGAACTCCCACATGGTCGGCCGTGGTTCAAGTCCCAGACCCGGCAGTTTGAAACTCATGCCAGGTGTGTGTGCATGCATACCCAAAATCCTGAGAGGAGAATGGAGGAGAAGGGATTGTAGTATAGCCATCCCCCCTAGGGAGTGATTTCTTGCTTTCTGTCTCTCTGTCTCTATCTCTCTGGTGAGCACATGTGCCCTACAGAGAAAATCAAATCTCTAAAAAAAAAAGGAAAATAAAAGAAAAAAAAAAAAAAACGTGTGCAGAAGATTTTTCTTGACTTGGTTTTAAAATGAAACAGGTAACCCCAGACAGTGGCTTTCCTATGAACTAGATGCATGTAGAATCAGGCATCGCTTAGGGACATCTGATGGTTTTGCAGAATGAGGCCAGAGACCTGATGGTATGAAGTCATTCTGTGAAATGTTTCCGGATGTCACTTTCACTTCCACTGTGTATGGAATATCGCGCCCCGTGTTACTCACAGCCCTGCAGCAAAGCCCGTCACAGGGACATTCTTCTCATCTCTTAGCCTGAGCGAAACATTCTAACTCCTGTGACTGTACGGCAAAGGAGTCTTCTCCATCAATTCAGCTTCAAAAACTAAAAAGGGGGACAGAATTTGTATGTGTTCGTGGGGAAACACGGGGTTAAAGTGAACTGTATTTCGGGAAGTGTTCAGTTGACTTGCTGGGTGGTGAGAGGCTGTGCACTCCTAGCTAATGACTTGTAGGTACTGAATCTTCAGGTCTCTCAGGTGGTTTCAGTCGATCAGTTTCAGCAGAATGATGAAAAGGTTGAGATAAAATAAACTGACAGTTGCTACTCATCGTAGGCAGCAAGCTGTACCCAGGCAGCTGAGACCCTGGGAGCCCTCTTTCTTAAACAAAGGCTTCCACTGCAGTGAGCAATGAACTCCAAATTAAAAAAAAAAAAAAAATGGGGGCAGATTGGCAGCTGGTGACCGACAGGAGGAGGGAAGGGAGGGAAACTGGGAAACACAGCAATTGTTGGCTAATTAGAAGTCATTCCCACCTACTTAATACCAACCCATTAAGCAGAAAACACTTTTCATCTTTCTCTCCTGCTACACATGACATTATACTCCAATCAATACCCTCCCACTGGCTGCCTCAGTGCCCACAAATGAATACACTGCAAGTTTAAGAATGCGGTAATTGATTTGGGACGGTGAACCGGCAGCTTTCACGGCATATTTTCTGAAGATACTAATGCAGTGTTTGTGATGCTTAGATAAAGCAATCATGTCTGTAAACTGACAGCTGTCAAAAATGGACAAACATAGGAGAAAACCTAATAGCAAACAATTGTGTAAATTAATCTATTCACTTTGGGAAGAACAATTCAAATGTTTGGAGTAGTAAATTTAGTATCTCTACCAAGATTTCCACCTTCTATAAGCACACACACACATGGTTTTTAAAATGACATATAGAAAGTATAATGTGTGTACATAAAATTATCTTGCAGTATCTTTTGGGTATTATATTTGACAAGAACTACTTCATTACTCCCACTTTTGAGCCTGTGAAAATGTATTTGAACAACTCAAACTACTGGAAATTTATCCAAATAAAATAAGATGTTACTTATATACCATCAGCTTAAAACTATTTTGAACAATTTTCCATTTCCTAAGTTTTGTGTCTCTGAGAAACAGATTCTATCCTAATAAACATGTACATGAAAACTATACACACACACACACACACGCACACACACACACACACATATATATAAATATATATATATATATAAAATGTTATTTGACTTGTTTTAGTTCTATGACTTCTATAAAGGTTAGATATTTCTTTCTGGGCCTAAATATCAGTCTCTGAATTTTTACAGATTTTTTTGATATTCAGTCACTTCTTTGCATCCCTTTGCATTCTTTCTGGGACATCGATCACAATATTAGTCAAAATTCCTACAAATATTGAAATTTTCCCCTAAACTATGTCAAAATAACTAGGGAAGAGTTGAGGAAGCAATAGTATTTCAGAAGTTGAGGTTTAAATTCACTCTATAGAAGGTTCAGAGTTGGACCTGCAGTGGGGAAGAAGTTATTGGAAATGAGGCTGGCCAAAAGAGCACAGTATGGCGCTACGATTTCATCCATGTGCATAAAACAAGTGAGGTGAGATCCAAATTGTCTTTTATTGAGTGTGAAGAGATTGGGTTAAGTCTTCCAAGTCAATTCAACTGAGTTTTTTTTTTTCTTTTTCTTTTTTTAGTTTGCCTTAGGGCGCATGCACTCACTGGAGACAGAGAGAAAGTCAGAAAGTACTCTCCTAAGGGGAGGATGGCCACACCACAATCCCTTCCTCTCCATTCTCTTCTCAGATTTTGGGCGCACAGGCATATGCACCCAGTGTATTTTCAAGCTGCCAGGTCCGAGACTCAAACTGTGCACTCACCCATGTGGGATCCAGCCACCCCAGCTATGCCATTGGCTGACCCTCAACTGGGTTATTTCAAATCATATATTTCAACATAGGCATGATTGTTACACAGACAAATGCCTGGCAGTGTGACTTCTACAGAAAGGCAGATACCAACAAAATGTGAATTACACCTGACACCCATCCACCAGTAAGTGCATACTACTAGAGATGATCACTGGACGAAGAGGAAAAGAGGGAAAGTCCTTATGCTTTAAAACCATAGCTCTATTCAACAGTTGTATTTCTCAGCAAGAATTTAAACTACAGATATTAAACCGTATATGTAATCCATAAGAAATTTTTGATGCCCCAAACCAACCAAGTTTGCTATGTCAATTGGGAGTGTGAATTAATACTGTGATGAATAATCCAATTAATAGAATTAATAACCCCATTATAATAGAAATAATATGGTTTCCTAAGTACTACTAATTCAGTGACTGTTAGTTAAATGCTTGAACTCTTTTATTTCAGATTAACCATTAATAAAGTGCAAAAAATGTCTAAAGTGGGAGCTAGCAGGTGGTGTGATGGTTAAGGGGCGGGAATCCCACAGGCTGACCACAGTTTGAATCCCAGATTCAGAGGCTTGAAAATCACACCCAGTGGCTCTCTGCTCCTCCACATTCAATAGACAGCTGCATCTTCTTGTGCAGTGCCAGCTATGTCTGAGAGACATGATGGCAAAGGTCAAGGTAAACGGGTTTTCCTGGATTGGGCACCAGGTCACCAGGGCTGCCTTTAAGTCTGGCAAAGTGGATGTTGTCACCATCAACAACCTCTTCGTTGACTTAAACTACATGGTCTACATATCCCGCTATGATTCCACCCATGGCAAGGACAACGGCAGTATTGAGGCTGAGAATGGGAAGCTTGTCATCAATGGGAAGTCCGTCACCATCTTCCAGGAGTGAGATCCTACCAACATCAAATGGGGTGATGCTGGTGCTGAGTATGTCATGGATTCCACCAGTGTCTTCACCAGCCTGGAGAAGGCTGGGCTCACTTGAAGCATGGGGCCAAAAGGGTCATCATCTCTGCCCCTTGTGCTGATGCCCCCACGTTTGTGATGGCATGAACCACAAGACGTATGACAACTCCCTGAAGATAGTCAGCAATGCCTCCTGCACCACCAGCTTCTTAGTGTCCCTGGGCTAAGTCATCCACAACAACTTCAGCATCGTGGAGGGACTCATGACCACAGTCCACATCGGCACTGCTACCCAGAGGACCATGGACAGCTCCTCGGGGAAGTTGTGTTGCGACAGCCTTGGGGCTGCCCAGAACATATCCCAGCATCAACCAGCGCTGCCAAGGCTGTGAGCAACGTCATCCCAGGGCTGAACAGGAAGCTCACAGTCATGGTCTTCCATGTCACTACCCACAACATGTTGATTGTGGACCTGACCTGTCACCTAAAGAAAATTGCCAAATACAATGACATCAAGAAGGTGAAGCAGCTGTTGCAGGGCCCCCTGAAGGGCATCCTGAGCTACACTGAGGACCAGGTCACCTCCTGTGACTTCAGCAGTGACACCCATTCCTCCACCTTTGATGCTTCAGCTGGCATCACCCTCAACGACCACTGTATCAAGCTCATTTCCTGATAGGACAATGACTTTGGTAACAGCAACAGGGTGGGTGGTGGGCCTCATGGTCCACATTGGCTTCCAAGGAATAGAGTCCCTAGACCACCAGCTGCAGCAAGAGTACAAGGAAGAGAGAGGCCTTCCGCTTCTGGGGAGGCCCTGCTCCAGTCAGTCCCCACCACACTGAGAAGTTCCCCTCCTTGTCACAATTTTCATGCCAGAACACCTGGAGAAGGGGAGGGGCTCAGGAAGCCCTATCTTGTCATGAACCATCAATAAAGTGTACCATATCAGTCAAAAGAACAAAGAAAATAAAATCGCACCAGGAGCATGTGCATGCATGCCTAAAATCCATAAAGGAGAATGAAGGAGGAGAAGGGATTGCAGTGTGATCATCCCTCTGGAGGTTGATTTCTCACTTTCCCTCTCTCTGTCTCTCTCTGGTAAACACATGTGCCCTGTGGCAAAACCTAAAAAATAAAATTTTAGGGACCAGCAGGTGGCATGGTGGTTAAGGCGCTGGACACTCCCACATGGCCAACCAGGGTTCAAGTCCTGAATCTGGTGGCTTGCTTTCTCACTTCCTCTCTCTCTCACTCTCACCCTCTATCTCTCTCTGGTCAAATTAAAAAATAAATAAAAAATTAAATAATATAAAAAATAAATAAAAGTTTAAAAATTTAAAACAATCTAAAGTGTGTACATCATTTTAAAATATATTAAGAGAAATGTTAGCAGAAATGGGGACTCTTTCATTATTAGACTACAATAATGATTTTAAAAGCAGACAGCTCAAGAGGTCATGTGAAAGCATTGAAAGAGATTTATATAATTGGAACAAAAATGTTTAATTTTTTGGGAAATGTAACACAAGTAAAAGTCGAGATTCTACAGACTGGGAAAAGAAGGTTCTCTAGCAACCCCATAACTGTCTTCAGGCAGGTTTTGTAAAGGAAAGAAGACTTTAACAACTGGCCTGCATCTCCTCAAAGGATAGAATGGAAGAAAATGGATTTACTACAATTACAGCAAAAGGTATTTATTTTGAGCTCTCTCGATTATAGAAATACCTCACAGATCCATCAGTCAAACTTTGTTGACTTCAACAGCCAAACATTTTTTTGTTTCTGTTGTTTAAGACAACTGTAACCTACTTTATAGAAGAGTATATTTAGTCCCTCAGGAAGTATATTAAAAACAAGGCACAAGTTATAAATAGATACAGTGACAACATCAATAGGTTATATATGAAAATAAAAAGAAGGCTCATAAACGCTCATGTGCATGTATGTGCACACACAAGCACACACAAAAAAAACAGTCACACAAGCATGTAGTAGGGGTTGTTGGTCCTGTGGCTTAATAGTTAAGGGAGCTGGATCCCACATACCCAACTGAACAGTTCAAAGCCCAGACCTAGCAGCTTGAAAAACACACTGGCACATGTGTTCCTGTGCCCCAAATCTCTATAGGATGGAGAAATGGAGGACAAGGTGCCCCACCAAATCTTGATACGACAGAAAAGTGGAAGACAAGGAATTGTGGCATGCTCATTCTCCACTGGTGGATGCTGTCTCCCTCTCTGTGTCTGTCTCCTCTAATGAATAGAAATGCCCCCTGGCAAATTGAGAAAAAAAATTAAGTTAAATTTAAAAAAAAAATTAGGGCCAGCAGGTGGTGTGGTGGTTAAGGTGCTGGATCTTACATGGTCCACTCCACAATTTGAGTCCCAGACCCAGTGGCCTGAAAACATGCCGTGTGTGTGTGTGTGTGTGTGTGTGTGTGTGTGTGTGCGAAAAATCCCAAGATGAGAATGGAAAAGGAATTTTGGTGTGTCCATCCCCAAGGGGGAATGATTTCTTATTTCTCTCTTCTCTCTCTCCAGCAAGCATACACACCCTATGGAAAAAACTATAGAAATAAAGAAAGGAAGGAAATTAAAGCATGCAGCAGTCTGGAGAAACCATATTTTAGGTGGAAACCAAGAGCCCTTACAAACTAAGTGACCTCTTACTATATCATGTAATACTTCCTTCAGCCACTAGAGAAGATTAAATTATTTTAATTTAGTCCATTAAGAATGCCAGGAGAGAGACCGGCAGATGGCATAATGGTTACATTCCTAGACGGCCACATCTATTTGAGTCCCAGACCTGGAGGTTTGAAACTCACACTGGGCACATGCGCATTTGTGCCCAAAATTCCGAGAGGAGAATGGAGGAAAAGGGATTACGGGATGACCATACCCCCTGGAGGGTGATTTCTCACTTTCTATCTCTCAGCCTCTGTCTCTCCAGTTAGTTGCATGTGACCTATCACAAAAAATCTCTCTAAAAAGTTTTAAAACAAAAAGAATGCCAAGAGATTTTTAAGGAAATTTTCTTTTGTAGAACTTTAGTGATGGAAAAGACCCCCAGACTTCTAGCTCATCCTCCATTTTTCAGGTATAGAAACAAGTTCAGAGAAGGTAAAGTGCGCTACTGTCTTAGTCACTTGGGCCTTCATAACAAAATACCATTAAATGGATATTTTATAAACAACAGAAAAAATTTTCTAACAGTTCCGGAGGCTGTAGAGTCCAAGAACTGTGTATCAAGATCAAGGCAGATTCCCTGCATGGCAAGAGCCTGCTTTCTGACTCATAGATGGTGCCTTCTTGCTGTGTCTTCACATAGCTCTGGGGTCTTTTTATAAAAGCCCTAATCAAATTCATGAGTGGTTTGACCTCATGACCTAATCTTCTCCCAAAGACTTCCTAGGATCATCACCTTGGGGGTCAGGATTTCAATATAAGAATTTTGGAATGACACAAACATTCAGACCATAGCACCTATCTGAAGTCACAAAGTGTCCGGGTCAGAACTTGAATGCAAATCTTCAAAGAGCACATCTGACATGTCTTTTATTTCAATGTGCTACCTCCAATAATTCTTTTGCTATTTAAATTTTTTTTAGTTTTGGTAATTATTAGAGTAAATGTAAGTTACCTTGAAAGTTTACCATGTGCATTGTCAAAAGATGTGGAAAAAGTAAAGGAATACTACATTTACTATACTATATAAAATATATAACTATAGTATCATAATTATAGTATCCCCTTATTATATAGTATATAATATATATACATATATATATAAATATATATATACACACTAAATATATATATACACACTAACTAGAGATTTCACTTCTTTCTCTGCAGAGAAAACTAGATTGAGTTACTGAGTTAATTGTTGACTAGACCATACAAGCCTTTGTAAAGGTTAAAGATAGAAATGCTTCTCAGTTTGCCAGATGGAAGTACCACTTGGAAGTAGAGTCCTGGGTTAATTGTGCTCTTAAATTTTTGTTAATCTGGGCCCAGAAGATGGTGTAATGGTTACATCGCTGTACTCCCATGTAGTGGACCGTAGTTCAAGTTCCATCAACTTAAAGCTCACGCTGGGCGCATGTACACACATACTCAAAATCCCAAAAGGAGAATGGAGGAGATGAGATTGAGGCATGTCCATCCCCTCTGGGGGAATGATTTCTTACTTTCTGTCTCTCAGTCTCTCCAGTGAGAGCATGCACCCTATAGTAAAAATCTCCAAAAAAAATTTTTGTTACTCTGTAGATTCCACTTTTTAAGGTTTTTTTAATTTGTTTGTTTTTTAGTTTTTGCTATAGAGTATGTGCATTCATCAGAGAGAGACAGAGAGGGAAAGTGAGAAATCACCCCCCTCCAGCACAAAGCCAACACACATGAGCACACAGCTAAATAACTATACTCCAAAGAAGTAAAATGAAGTGAATATATTACCAGATGACTAAAAGTCAAAGCAGAGCTCCAAGAAATAGAGGAAAACCAGGAAATACCCCTCTCCATGGAACATAGTAACTTCTCACCAACAATGGATATAACACAAGAGATCACAGAAATGTCAGAAATAGAATCAGAATATTCAATGTAACTTAATGAGATACAAGAGAAAACAGCCAGCCAATTCCAGGAAATTAGAAAAATCCTTCCATGACTTGAAGAAGGAATTTCATAAGGAGATAGGCACACTGAAAAAGAATCAAACAGATCTTCTGGAAATAAAGACTATGATGTAGAAAATCAAAACCTCCCTCAGAAGGATCAACAGCAGATTAGACTATGCAGTAGAGTCTTTGACCTTTAAGACAAAACCTCTGATTTATTCCAAGCAGCTGAAAAGAATAGAATAACCATTGAAAATCAGGACAACATATGGGAAATCTTAGACACCATTAAATGGCTGAATAGCCACATAATAGGTATTCCAGAAGGCAATGAAACAGGTAAAGGCATCGAAAATCTTTTTCATAATACATTGGCTGAAAAGTTTCCAAATTTAGAGAGCCATGTGGATATCCAAATCCAGGAAATATAAAGGACAACAAATAGATATAATAGTAGATAAGAAGAGCCTCTCCAAAGCATATTATAGCCAAATTGGTAAGAATCAGAGACAAAAATAATCTAAAAATGGCAAGATAGAATTCCTACTTACTTACAAAGGTTAGACATTAGACTAACAGCAGACCTCTCAACTGAAACAATGCAGGCAAGGAAAGAATGGGAAGACATATTTAATACCTGAAAGAAAAACAATTTCAGCCAATAGTGCTACACCCAGCAAGATTATCTTTCAAATGAAAAGGAGAAATAAAATCATTCCAAGATAAATAAAGGCTAAAAGAATTCACCAAAATAAAACCAGCTCTTCAAGAAATACTTAGGGGAATACTACACCTGGGAAACTAATGAGAGATAAATAGAAATAATAAAATGCAAAACAACTAGGAAAAAAGGATAAGTCCACCCATTATGATAATAACATTGAATATGAGGATTAAATTTCCTAACTAAATGACTAAAAATGCAGATTCAACTATTTTGTACACAAGCAGGTGCAGACACACCAATTATTTGATAGACAGTTATTTCCACAGGTTTAAATATATTTATTTATTATAACCATTACATTACTATTATAACCACTGATAAAACTTGATAACAGAGAGAAAGTCCAAAATGTTTCAAGTTGCCGAGTCTTTCTTTGGAATGAATTCAAAGAAGGCTAAAATCAAGAACTTTGTAAAGCTTGTAAATCACCAAATCACTAATTTTACCATGTCTTCTCTTTTAAACATCTCTTTTTCAATTTTGTTTGGGTTTTGCTTTTTTTTTTTTTTTTTTAATGGTTTTTGCTATCGAGTGTGTGCTCTCGCCAGAAAGACAGAGAAGGATTGAGAGACAGAAAGCAAGAAATCACTCCCCAGGCTTATGGCCATGTTGCAATCCTTTCTCCTCCATTCTCCTCTTGGGATGTTGAGCACGCACACACATGTGCCCTGCATGAGTTTAAGCCATCGGGTCTGGGATTTGAATTACGGTTGACTACATGGGAGTCCAGCAACATAGCCATTATGCCACTGCTGGTCCCTGGTTTTTGCTTTTTTGAGGGCTTACTTCTTTATATACAGTACAGTACTGTAATCTTACAAGAACTCCCAGTGAGTGACTAAAAGTTTTCTTTTTCTATCTCTTCTTAATGAGTTATTGTTATGTTCAATTTTGTCTGTCTCTAACCATTGATTGATACCACAGATCTTATCAGATTATAAACTCTCATCTCCCGCAGTTCTCTACATGGAAATTACAGTCTTCTTCACTGAGTTAACGTTATCTTTGTTTTCAAAAATCCAGGAACCAGCAGTTAGCGTAATGGCTATGCTGCTGGACTCCCACGTAGTCGACCGTGGTTCGCGTCCCGGACCCGGTGGCTTAAAACTCACACCGGGCGCGTGTGCGTGCATGCCCAAGATCCCAAGAGGAGAATGGAGGAGAAGGGATTGTGGCGTGACCCCTGGGCGGTGATTTCTTGCTTTCTGTCTCTATGTCTCTCTCTGTCTGTCTGGCGAGCGCACGCGCCCTATAGCGAAAAACCTCTCAAAAAAAATCCATCCTCACGGCCAGCAGGTGCTATGGTGGTTAGAGCACTGGACTCCCACATGGTCTACATGGTTCAAGTCCTAAACTTGGCAGCTTGCTTTCTCACTTTCTCTCTTTTTCCTTGGTGAGCGCACATGCCCTATAGCAAGTTAAATAATAACAAAATAAAATAATAGTAATAACAAGTAAAATTAAATCAATAATTCTTTCTAAAAAATCTATTCTCATTAATTTATGAGACTTTTTGTTGTCTTATTTTTAATCAGTTTTTTTTTTCTTTAGAACATATTTCATAGTAACGAACATCATAGACAATTCAGTACATACTTTCTGAATGACCAGTGGAGCAGATTTCAATTGTTCCCAACATAATATAATGTTAAATATCGATGGTGGTGATTGTTTATTGCACACCATATACATACTTTTGATGAACATTCTGTACCTTCCGAAGAAGTGTAATGAGTAGATGTAAATCATAAATTATAACAATTTTTAAGGATATCATTGTAGATGCCATGTTTTAATCAGCTAAATAGCATGGTGAAATAGCTGGCATTGTTTGGGGATTATTTTATTTGTTTGCTGGCTTGCAGAAATTGGCCTTATGATTGGCTTGTGGTTTTCATTTTAGATTTTTATTCATTGAGAATTAAAAATCAGTATTTTCTCTTAGCTACCAGAACTTTCATCTGGTTTACTTACCACTGAATTCTTCGACCACTAACTTTCTTTAATACTCTGTGTGTGTGTAAAAGACTTTTGTAGAGAGGCACCCCACGTGCATAGCAAGGTGAATTTCATTTTCTCAAGATACCAAAGTGAAAACATTTCAAAGGACTACTGTGAGGAAATTTCATTTTTTGGTAATCCTATATTAGAGGTGAATAATTTGAGATAATGCAGTATTGGAATAGCATGTTAGTGAGACTTTCTTGTAAGGAAGTTCTATTGAATTCAAAATACAGTGAGTTGGTTTTATACAATGCTTGCTTTTATTGAGTAAATCATTCATAATACAGTCTTTACATTAACTTTACATTGTGCTGAGCGAACTTTACATTTCAGGATGTTAATCTTAAACTATAAAATTATAGGTGTTTTCAATGATCATTTGTTTAGAGATATTGGGGTCGAGTCATGTTTTTATTGCTGCTTCAGAATTTCCATTTCAGAAATCATCTGCTCAGAGCTTGATTCTCTTCATCTCTTTTCTCAAGGTTGATATAAAAATTAATTCATTTTGATATGCAATTTAAATATTTTCATTGAATATATAGATTTTGACTGGGAAAGGTGTCAAGCCCTGTAATAGTAGTAGTCCTTATATTCACCTACTTAGATAATAGGTAAATATTAATATCTATATGTTACAGATATTTGGGTTTTTTTTTTCTTTTTGGAGAGGTTTTCACTATAGGGCGCGTGCACTCGCCAGACAGACAGAGAGAGACATAGAGACAGAAAGCGAGAAATCACCCCCCAGGGGGGATGGTCACGCCGCAATCCCTTCTCCTCTATTCTCCTCTTGGGATCTTGGGCATGCACGCACACGTGCCCGGCATGAATTTTAAGCCACTGGGTCCGGGACGCAAACCGCAGTCGACTATGTGGGAGTCCAGCGACATAGCCATTACGCTAACTGCTGGTTCCCTGTTACAGATATTTGTGATATTTATGTATATATATGTGTGTATACACACACATACACATAATAGATGTTTGTATTTTATTTTTTTGTTCCAGGTAATACTGAATTGACAGGTATATTTCTGAACATACACCTATTTCAAGAAGGGGAGGATGTATTTTTATAACAAAACATGTCTGGTACCATTTTTTTCCATTATAAATCATTGCCTTTCTTGAGTACTTTATAGTGCATGTGTACATCTAACTGGTGAACCGAAGTTTATCTGCTACAATCCTCAAGTACAAAATTGTCAGGATGTTTTGGTATTTGTGAAACTCATGTAAATCCACAAATTTTAGTCCTCTGGGAAGAAATCCAGAGAAGTAGTCTCTAATGAGACATAAGAGATAGGCATTCTTTTCTCACAAGGAGATGCACCATTATTAACTATATGATCCTCTCTATTCTAATTTTTTATAATGAGCAAATGCTTCCAAGTTTACACAACAATTGAAGGAATCAGGTGTGAAAAAAATACAGTAATTTGGCAAGCAGGGGGTGTGGTGGTTAAAGCACTGGATTCCCACACAATTGACTACAGTTTAAGTCCTGAATCCAATGACTTGAAAATCATGCCAGGTGTATGTGTGTATGTACCCAAAATCTGAAAGGAGAATGGAGGAGAAGGGATTGTGACATGGCCATCCTCCCTGGGAGTGATTTCTCACTATTCTTCTCTATGTCTTTCTCTGTCTCTGGTGAGTGCATGCATGTGCCTTATGGTTAAAAACCTTTTTTAAAAGGTAATAATTTATACTCTATTTTAATAAATCTATGTTCAGAGTTTAAGAGATGAACATAGAAAGGATAACTCTAGAACTATGAGAAGCTCAAAGAGGAGCACTTCATCATGGAATTGCTACAGGTATTCTTCACTATATACATACATATAGCATTCAGATAAAGCCTGAATACCTCATCTCAGTTTTCCAAATGGTTACATGCAATCCTTTGAAGAGCAATGTAGATGCCTGGCCTCAAGAAAGAGTGCAATAGAATTTGTTTCTTTTGATTTTTGTGCAAATAAGTTAGGCATTCTAAACAATGAGAACATTTATAATGCAGAAATGAAGGTTCTTGTAACATAGTTGGGCATGTGTGTGTGTGCACACACACACATACACACACGTTTAGAAAGTTTCATTCAGAAAATGATCCATTCGATTATGCTACACCCATTAAAATGACCAATCCTATATATGACTGAAATTACTGGAACATCACACAGTCTCTACCTGCCCATGTTCCCCAAAATACTTTTTTTTTTTTGGAGAGGTTTTTTGCTATAGGGCGCGTGCGCTCGCCAGACAGACAGACAGAGACATAGAGACAGAGAGCGAGAAATCACTCCCCAGAGGGGATGGTCACACCGCAATCCCTTCTCCTCCATTCTCCTCTCGGGATCTTGGGCACGCATGCACACGCACCCGGCGTGAGTTTTAAGCCACCGGATCCGGGACACGAACCGCAGTGAACTACATGGGAGTCCAGCGACATAGCCATTACGCTAACTGCTGGTTCCCCCAAAAAATACTTTGAAAAGAAGTATTCCATTAAGTTCAATTTTGGGGAAACGGATTTTAGCAGATTTGGAAGATTATATGGATTCTGGAAATTTTTATGACTTTAAAATTGCCCTTTCACAACTATTTAAATTCGATTAAAATATATCTAAGTTTCTATACAAAGCATAATGTCACATTTATTTCAAATAGGAGAATTTTAGAAGGAAGTAGGTAACTTTATGTTTTAAACATTATTTCCTTTTATCTCTCCTCCTGAAAATTGATATACACTTAAACATTCTTTGCTTTCTCTTAAACCTAAAGTTTTTTGTTAGAATTGTGTTTACTATCCTTGACATTTCAAAGAAAGGTAAAAATATATAGAATACTTTCAAATTGTAAAATATTCCAATTTTTTGAGACTCTTTACAGGTTTAGAATCCCAAGTAGCTATAAATGTCATTACTAAGCTAGGATGGGGGGTGAAATATAACATCTTATCAGCCAAAAAGATTATTTGAATGTAGTGTTGAATTTAAGATTCACTTTCTAGCTTTAGCTATCTTGTTACTGGAGACTCTAAAAGCAGT
Source organism: Tupaia tana (assembly GCA_026018925.1). Classification (NCBI taxonomy): domain Eukaryota; kingdom Metazoa; phylum Chordata; class Mammalia; order Scandentia; family Tupaiidae; genus Tupaia; species Tupaia tana. The sequence continues at coordinate 10,094,356 of JAKSZU010000021.1, forward strand.
GGAAATAGCAGGTGGTTCCATTCTACATGAAAACCTATAAATTCAACCTTATTTTGACTAGCTTCCAGGTTAGTCTTCCGTTAAGTGGAGATTCAGGACCAATGTAAAGGAAATAAAACGAGCCCTTGGCAGTCTCGTCGGTAGGTAAGAGCCAGTGGCTGTGGGGTAAATACAGTCATGCCAGACTCGGCCAGAGAGCGCCTGATCCTGTCTAATTCTGTCCTTTCCTAAAACACCAGACTATCACACCCTACAGTGATCAAGAATTTACACAGAAAATCACGTAATCTATTTCTTTTATTTAAGATATGTATTTACTTAGGTAGATATTAAAATTACTAATAGGTCTCAAGTATGTTTACCCATGGATCTTGTTTAAGAATGTGTCACATTGTCTTGCCTAAATTCAATTTATAATATTATTTCAAATATTGAAAAAAGTAGTTAAAGTGCCAACCTGTGGCATGGTGGTTAAGGTGGCTGGATTCCACATGATAGACTGTGCAGTTCAAGTCCCAGACTTGATGACTTGAAAAACACACCGGGGGGCCAGCAGTTAGCATAATGGCTATGTCGTTGGACTCCCAAGTAGTCGACCGCTGTTCACGTCCCGGACCCGGTGGCTTAAAACTCACGCCGGGCACATGTACGTGCATGCCCAAGATCCAGAGAGGAGAATGGAGGAGAAGGGATTGCGGTGTGGTCAACCCCCCTGGTGGGTGATTTCTCATTTTCTGTCTCTCTGTCTCTCTCTGTCTGTCTGGTGAGCACACGCGCCCTATAGCCAAAAAAACCTCTCCAGAAAAAAAAGGAAAAAAAAACTACACCAGGTATAAGTGCATGTGTCCCTTAAATCTTCTAAGGAGAAATGGAGGAAAAGAGATTGTAGTGTGACTGTCCCCCACAGGGGGTGCTTTCTCATTACCCCATCCAGGGGTGCACACATCCTTTAGGGGAAAAAAAAAGAAGCTTATTCTGAACTATAGTAAATAAGTCCCTTTCAAAATTTAAATAGCTGTCATGCTATAGGTAAACAATAAGAATTTTAGAAATTGTTTGGAAAATTTGGAAATTAATTAGGAATAATTTAATTATAAGGAAATGCTAGACATAGTAACCAGAAAATATCTAATGACATTGGCAATAAATATTATAAAATCTTTTTCAAAGTCCTCACATAGTAACTCCAGAATATGACACTTTTTTTTTCTTTTTTTTTGGCTTGAGGATATTCACTTGCTAGAGAGAGACAGGAAGTGGAAGAAGGAGAGGAGAAAGCAACTCCTACTGGGGATGGTCACAAGGCAATTCCTTCTCCTCCATTTCTCCCTCCTTTCAGGATTTTGGGCAGGTGCACACATTTGTGTGTCATGTTTCTCAAACTACTGACTACAACTTTGAGGTCGACCATATTAGATCCACTTGTTTTTTTTTTGTTTGTTTGTTTGGTTTTTTTTTTGAGAGGTTTTTGTTTTGTTTTGTTTTGTTTTGCTGTAGGGCTTGTGCGCTTGCCAGAAAGGCACAGAGAGACAGAGAGACAGAAAGCGAGAAATCACCCCCTGCGAGGATGGCCACCCCACAATCCTTTCTCCTCCACTGTCCTCTCAGGATCTTGGTTCATGCACACACACGTACCCAGCCTGAGTTTAAGCCACCAGGTTTGGGACTCAAACCATGGTCGACTACATGGGAGTCCAGCAAAGTAGCCATTATGCCATCTGCTGGCCCCTAGATCCAGCTGCTTTAACCACCAGGCAGTGGAGCTATCCCAGACACTTAGATTATTCTTATATTTTATGTCATTTTAAAAGGGATTCTAACCAAGATATACTGGGACCAAGTAGACTTTGACTTTGATCCTCCCCTCATTGTTCAAAGCCCAGCCTGTAAATCTTAAAACAGCATTTCAGAACCACAGCTTACGAAGTTGCTCTTTCATGGTTGCTCATCATTTCTAGAAACCAGTTCCACTTCCCTCCTGGAATGGAAGTGTACTCACACATATACAGATGCAAGCGTGGGATGTAACTGTGCCCGAATGTGTACACCTGTGCAGCTGCTTCTCTGTACAGAGGCTCTACAGGAACTGAAGCATGCAGAATACATTTTTTAAAGGAGAGAGAAAGAAGGACCAGCAGATGGCGTAATTGTTACATCACTGGACCTCCCACATAATTGACTGTGGTTCAAGTCCTAGACCTGGAGGCTGAAAACTCACGCTGGGTGCATGTGTATGTATGCCCAAAATCCCAAGAGGAGAATGGAGGAAAAGGGATTATGGTGTGGCCATCCTCCCTGGGAAGTGATTTCTCACTTTCTGTTTCTCTGTCTCTGTCTCTCCAGTGAGTGCACATACCCTATAGCAAAAATCTCTTTTAAAAATAAAAAAAGAGAGAGAAGGAGGGGCCAGCAGGTGACAAGGGGGTTAAAGTGGCTGGATCCCACATGGCTGACTTCACCATTCCAGTCCTGGACCCAGCAGCTGGAAAATCACACTGGTACATGTGCATGCACGCCCAAAATCCTGAGAGGAGAATAGAGAAGAAACTACAGCATGGACATTTTCCCAGGGGTGATTTCTCACTGTCCCTCTGTCTGTCTGTCTCTGGCAAGTACACGTGCCCTAAGATGAAAACCTGAAAGAGAAAGAGAGAGAGGAATGGGATCTCTTACAAAAATAGCAGGTTTGACTTTAGACAGCAGAATAAATGCATCTCTATTCAAATAAGAGCATAGATACAAGGCAGGTGAGGTGAGGCGATGTTTTGGAAGCTTCTTAGAGTTATATTTTTACCATTGTAGTGTTCTTTAATGAAATAAACAGAATCATTATCTAGAGGTCAGATTGGGAGGCTTTAAAGAGAACAGAGAAGGTTTGAAATCATTTTCTCGGAGAATGACAGAGTATGAGGATTAGTTCAGTGTACAGTTATTTCAAGGCAAACCTAATGAGCCATGGAGGTTGGTGTTCATGAATATAAAGAAGGACCAGTCAGCATGGTGCAGGTTCTCAAGCCAAGGTAAGCTGCTCTCTGGGCACCAAGTATGACTAAGTTTAGGTTTACAAGTTAGCACAAAAACAAGAAATGGAAGGGGGAAATTAAGGGTATATGCAAGAGAGAAATAATCTGATAAACAATAAAAAAAAATAGGGAAAACCCCTTAGTGGATGGACCAAGCACCAGATGAGATCCAGTTAAATAGAAGAGTGACAAAGACAGATGCAAAGAAAATGGCAGAGCATGCAATGGACAGAGAGAAAGACAAGCTTGACACACAATTACTAAGCACAGAAAATGGTTAAAATAACCAACATACAGCAATTGGAGTTACATAGTGAAAAATGGAGGAAAAGCAATGCCGACAGGAAGAGTGGCTGAGGATTGCCATGAAATGAATGCTCAGATATAAAAAGCACAATGTATCCCGAGCAAAGTAAATTAAAAGGAACCTACAACTTGGAAACATGAAAGTAAAACTGAAGAACACCAAGGGCCAAAAAGTGGAATCGATTATGGAACAGCGTATTACAGCCGAGCAAAACATATTGCCAATTCAATACATACTTCAAAGAAAAGCTGGTAGAAGCATTATTGAGTGTGTACAGCATGATGTAATATGCAATGCTGAAGAAGATGAATATATCCACATCTTCAACTTGGTTAATACAAGCTGTATACATGCTTTGAAAACCACACTTCACCCCTCAAAGATGTATAATGATGATTTGTAAACCATAAATTATAATTGTTTTAAAAATGCCCTCCACCAAGAGGAAGAAAAGATTAGTGGATCACAAATTGGCAGCTGAGGGACCAGCAGTTAGCATAATGGCTATGTGGCTGGACTCCCATGTAGTCGACCGCGGTTCGAGTCCTGGACCCGGTGGCTTAAACTCACACTGGGTGCATGTGTGTGCATGCCCAAGATCCCGAGAGAAGAATGAAGGAGAAGGGATTGTAGTGTGGCCATCCCCCTGTGGGGGGTGATTTCTCGCTTTCTGTCTCTCTGTCTCTCTCTGACTTTCTGGCGAGTGCACGTGCCCTATAGCAAAACCTCTCTGAAAAAAGAAAAAAAAAAATTGGCAGCTGAGTTATAGCAATAATCGAAGTCAACAAACAGTGGTATAATATGTTTGATATAATGAGAAAAATCACACTCAATTTAGAGCTGCAAAGCCAGCGTAACTATCTCTCAAGAAAATAGGGAGAATGGAACTATTTCAGATAATTCCATTTACTTACAGAACCACAGTAAAGAAAATTGCAAAGTGTATTCTAAAGGGAAAAGGAAAGCAACCCTAGAAGAAAGGTCTACAATGCAAGAAAAAATGGTGACCAAAAGGTAAACATATTAGTACATATAAACAATTCTTTAAGAAGAAAAATTATAAAATTAAATTTGTGAGATGTTTTAACAGTTGAAAAATATTTAGACAATAATTACATATAATTGAAGGTGGAATGAAAGAAACTGAAGAGGCTTGAAGGCCTCTTTTGGGAGAAAGGTAAACATTTTCTTTTACTTTCAGCTTTTATTATTATTTACCTTAAGCATTTTATTAATTTTTTTACTTGCCAAAGGATACATATTCTATAAGAGAGAGACAGAAACAGAGAGGGAGAGGGAGAAAGTAACCCCTAATAGGGTGTGGTCACACAAAATCCCTTCTCGTCCATTTCTCCATCCCATCAGGATTTGGAGCATGCACACACACAGGCCCTCCATGACTGTCAAGCTGCTGGGCTAGGATCTGAACTGCAGTCACCCATGTAGGATCTCTTAACCAGTAGGCTATGGGGCCAGTCCTACTTTACGTTTTTTAAGCTTTATTATACATACCCTAGGGTAACAACTACAAGAAATAGACCAGTAAAGGGGAAGAAAGAATGAAGTGAAAAATGCTCAAACAAACCAAAAGGAGTGAAGAGAGGAAAAATTAAAACACAGGAAAATCAGAACAAAAGGCATTTAATAATATACTCAGAGTAGGGGTTCAGCAGGTAGCGTGGTGGATAAAGGTACTGGACTCCCATCTGGCCAACCGTAGTTTGAGTCCCAGACCTGACTGCTTGAAAATCACACCATGCACGTGTCCATGTGTAGCCAAAATCCCGACAGGAGAATGGAGGAGAAGAGATTGCAGGGTGGTCATCCCCCTAGTGGGTGATTTCTCACTTTTCCTCTCACCGTCTCACGTGAGCACACATGCCCATAGCAAAAACCTTTACAGAAAGTAAAAAATTTTTCAAATAGTAAAAATAAATCCATACTACCAATGAGCACAAATTGATTAAATTATCTTTTTAAACTGTCTTGTGAACTATTCAAGATAAAGACAATCAGAATTAATTAATCAAACAAATCTAGTGAATGACATTTATAAGAAACATACCTAAAACCAGAAAGCTTGAAAAATTAAAGAGTGGGAAAAGATATATAAGCAAATACTAAGGAAAGGAATTAAACTTTTGCTTACCAGAAAAAAATAGTCCTTTAAGGCAAAAGCATACTAGAAATAAAAGAAAGACACAATAATAAAAAGATTCAATTCATTAAGAAGTTTAAAATCTACCATCCTAATAAGAGATTTTCACATACCTCTTGGCAATTGATAGATTGTAAAACCAAAATACCTACACAAATAAAGATGACTTGAAGAACAAATTTTAAATATGACATAATGAGTACATGTAAAACTGTATATAATAGGAAAATATGTATTATTTTCAAGTACACATGAAATGTTTAAAAAAATTGATAACACATGAAACAAACCTTGACAGAATCTATAGAACTGATGATATATTAATCATATTCTCTGCCTACAGAGGAATTAAGGTAGGATAATTTAAACAAAAATTTTTTTGAAAAATATTTTTAAATGAAAACTAAATAGCCCTTTCATTAAAAAAATAGAGAAATTATTTGGTCACTTGAAAAGTCATGACACATTTCTGCATAGAAAAACAGAAAAATATTCATTACTTTTCTGATGACCCAATAACCCTCATTAATTTTTGAGATTTTGTTGTTGTTGTTGTCTGATGGTCACTTTGTTTTTCTTTAGAGCTGTACTTCACAGTGATAAACATCGTTGATTTTTTTTCATTTAACTTTATTTATTTATTTATTTTAATTTGACCAGAGTGGTGGGGGAGAGTGAGAAAGCAAGCCACCACGTCCAAGATTCGAACTGTGGTCAGCTATGTGGGAGTCCAGTGCCCTTAACCACCACGCCACCTGCCGGCCTCCATCATTGACAGTTTAATATATACTTCCAAAATAACCAGTAGAGCAAATTTTGAATGTGTATAACATAACATAATGTTATATGTTGAGAGTGGTGAATATATTTATATCCTTGATGTGTTTATGACAAACTGTATACATACTCTTAATAACCATACTGTACCTCACAAAGATGTATAATGATTAAATGTAAATCAGACATTACAATAAAAAAGCTATAAAAAATTCTTAGAACCAAATACCTATGAAAATGTGAAATATAAAAATTAATGAAATAGAGCTAAAACAATTCTTAAAGAGAAATTTATCATCTTAAATATTTATACTAGGAAAGAAATGTATCAATTAAGGTCTGAATGTACAAATTATGAACTTAGATTAACAGAGTAAACCTGAAGAAACCAAAAGAGAGGAAATAAAGAAAAAAAAATGGAAAAGAATGAAATGGAACACAAAGATGAAAAGGAAAGTAGAACCAGTGACTCCTAAATGTATGTGTCCACTAAGATATTTCGCAGCTCCAAGGTCATTCTGACCAATTGCTCTCCTGACCTCTCTGAGGAGATAGTTGAGAGCCAAATGAAACTCAGCCAGAGCTCTCCATTCTAACCCCATTTCGTTCCTCCTCACTCCACCCAACCCACGCCCGCAGCCTTGCTTCTTAAGAAGTCTTCTCCCAGTTCAATGGCAAACCCATTCTTCAGATTCCTCACGGCAGAACTCTGGAAGCCATCTTCATTTTCCTCTTTTCTCATACCTCAATATCCAGTTAGTAAGCAAATTCTGTTGACCCTTTCATTAACTTCATAACTTAGGAATTTCTCTAAAGTAGAGAAATCCCACAGAGTTATATTAGAAATCTCGTTATCACTTCAAATTTTTTTGTGAGAGAGATTTTTGCTATAGGGCATATGTACTTGCCAGAGAGAAAGAGAGAGAGAGAAAGAGAGAAATCACCCCCCCCCCCAGGGTGGATGGCTATGCCACAATCCCTTCTTTTCTATTATCCTGTCAGGATTTGGGGTACACATACACACACACCCAGCGTGAGTCTCAAGCTGATGGGTCTGGGACTTGAACCACGGTCGACTACCTGGGAGTCCAGCACCTTAATCACTCACCACCTCTGGTTCCTCAATATCACTTTAGCTATGCCAAAATTGGCAAGAAATGTCAAAGGCACCGTAGTAAGAAACACGGTAAGAAAAATCAGAGACTTAGAAAAGTGCAGCTGGAGAAAAGAGCTGGCAGAGGACAGGGAGACGAATAGTAACCGGCTAGTGAAAAGTACTGGGGAGGAAATGAGAAGATTGCATGGGAATTTCCTGTATGTTTTTAAAGTCATCTTAGGGACCAGTGGGTGGTGTGGTGGTTAAGGTGCTGAACACTCCCACATGGCCGACCATGGTTCAAGTCCTGAACCTTCTCATCTCTCTCTGGTCAAATTAAAATAAATGAATAAATAAAATTTTAAAAATAAGTGATTCTTTAAAATGCCATCTTAGATTTTATGACATAGACTTTTTTTTATCATTTTAGAAATTTTTGCTCAAAAAGAAATATCCAGGGCACAGAAATAAGAATGTTATAAATTCCTCTTTCCCAATTAATAAAAAAGGTTAGGGTGATATATAAAACACAGACACACACACACACACAGTTGAGGTGCAGTTCTGACTCTGGTACTTGGCAGACATGTTAGCAGCGGCCTAAAAAGTCTCTGTGCCTGATTTGTTTCACCTTCTGTGAGCCCAGAAGTGTCTTCTGCCTCCATCGTGCCATGATTCCAGGAAACAGACGGCAGTGCTACTCTACACCTGTGATTATTCATCCAGAAAAGCCTGTAGATGCTGTGAATTGCAAACCAGGAGCTCAGTTGAAAGTGTATTTTTCTTTTTTTCTCTGACCAAATTTGGGAATGTTTAATCCATTAAGTTTTAAAACTTCCATAAACTTACTGTTGGTACTGTATGTTTACGTAGCCAATGGAAGGTACAATTTACATAAAGTTCCATACTTACTCATTTTTGCAAAGACATGCACATGAAAGTACACAGTGACTGGGAGATTGTGAAGCTGCAGATCTATCCTTTCAGGTTTGTTTGATCATGCCACGTCTGGTAAGGATCATCGGCATAACCAGTCTCGCCTCTTCCAGAAAGATGTTGTCATTTTACCTAAGAGTTTGCTCTGGGATTTATTGCAGAACACAAATTCCCTCAAGCGTCTTTTTCTTGTGTTTTTCTTTTTCATAATTTTTTTCTTATAACCAGCCTTTCTCCTTAGCCAAAGGCCAGAATGAAGCCGAAGCAACCTGTAGATGACAGTCTTCACAGTCTTCCTCGTGCCTCTTCGTGGACTGATGTGTGTTACTGTTCTGACTGGGGGCAGCTTTAGGACATCCGGAAGCAAGGGTGCCACTCTGTTAAGGATCGTTGCTGTATGGCCACATGTCAGGTCTCTAAAAGCCAGGAGAAATCCGGGAGCAGAGGAGACAACTGGTGTCTGAATATGACTGAAATGTCTGGTGGACAGTGCAGAAGACAGACAGGCATACTTGGCACAATTTTGATAGGCTGAAGAAGCCACAATTTTAAGGGGCTGACTCCACAGTTTAAGTCCAAGACCAGCTTAAAAATCTCGCCAGCATCCTGTGCAGGCATGCCCAAAATCCCCAGAGGAGAGAAGGGTTTGCAGCATGGCCTCCCCACCCCCCGCCCTAGGGCGACTTTTTTATTTCCTTCTCGCTCTGTCCCTGTATCTTTCTAGCAAGCATACGTGCCCTATAGCAAAAGTACTAAATAAATAAATTAATTAATTAAATAACTAAAACAAGCAATTTTCAAAAGTAATGATCTAATGAGAAGCAAAACTTTTATCCATAATTTTACATTCAAGGGAAGTTTAGATATTTTTGCAATCTTGTCATCACTTGAATTTACTGGTCACTTTTATTGACTTACCCTTGGCTTCAGACAAACCCAGAAATATCTGAACAACATGTAGTCTTTAACAAAACCTGATCATAAGACTAACAACTAAAGTCCACGCCTGTCTTAACGATGAAGGCTTAGTTCCCTGCTTCTCGGCATATTCCCATAATGTGCCTGTAAGGTCTTTTCTGTATCCAAAATTATGATTAGTATATTTAATCAATGGTTCCTGTCCTTATCAGAGTATCCTCACACCAAAACAGTATGTGCTAATTGGACATAAAAATGGCTAAGACTTTAGAGCTAATGTAAAATAATGACAAACATGTATTGAGTGCTTACATGTTAGACCCTTTACTGGGCAATTTCTATGCAGCATCCCTTTTATTCTTTTTTTTATTATCATCATAATCTTCTTTATATTACATTGGATTACATATAATTTTACAGTGTATTACATTGCTTTTTCAAAAGGGAATGCCATGCATGTCAATCAATACAGAGCCATTAATCTCCCCACTTCATCATTCAATATCTTTTCAATGTTTTTCCCAGTCATTATTATTATTCTAATTTTTTTAAATAGTCAATCACTATTTCTTATTTTGCTTGTAAAAAGACTTTACCCATCATGAAATACTTCTCAGACCAATCCAGTTGAGAATACTATACATGTCATCATCAACAGGTAATAAGCCATATCTGTTTCCTACTAACGTCCTGCCTCTCTATTTGTTCTCTTGCTATCTTTCTCTATCCTATTCTCTTCACCCCCCCATTCCACACTGTCTTATTCTCAGTAAGTACTTTCATTGCTTTTATGTTCTCCAATATTTCGCTCTCTACCATAGAGTGCAGATAGTCGGTATATATTAAGTGGATACATATAATATCTTTCTTTCATAGCCTGGCTTACTTCACTCAGCAATAGATCCTCCATATCTGATCACTTTCTACCAAATGCCAGGGTCTTGTTATTTTTTATAGCTGACTAGTATTCCATAGAGTATATATACCACACTTTTCCAATCCATTCATCACAGTATCCCTTTTATTCTTTTGTTTTTCTTTTTTTTCTTTTTTGAGAGGTTTTCACTATAGGGCGCGTGCACTCGCCAGACAGACAGAGAGAGACAGAGAGACAGAAAGCGAGAAATCACCCCCCAGGGTGATGGCCACACCGCAATCCCTTCTCTTCCGTTCTCCTCTAGGGATCTTGGGCATGCACGCACACGTGCCCGGCGTGAGTTTTAAGCCACTGGGTCTGGGACGCAAACTGCGGTCGACTACGTGGGAGTACAGCGACATAGCCATTACGCTAACTGCTGGTCCCAGTATCCCTTTCATTCTTACAAACTTATTCTAAGTTAGTTTGTAGGTAAGCTGCTTGGCAGTAGAAACATTGGCTGCCTACACTCTCCTGAACAACGCCTGGCAATGAGCAGGCTTCAGATGTACTTACTGACCACATAGAACTAATATGGTGGCTTCCATTTTACACACTGGAAAACCAAGGCTTAGAGGTAACATGGGATGCCCCAGTGAATGGCAAAGCTGAAATCTGAACCCAGGTCTGATTGCAGAATCCATCTTTTGAACCACTATCTCTGCCCCATTTAGTCATTGATCCCTAATTTTCTGAGTTTGGACACTTGTGTTTTATGAGATAAAATTTGTTTTATTTTGAACTTTCTGAAGATCAGAATTCAATGGAGTGTATTTCTGTTAAGTAATTTTAAATTTAAGTCAAAGATATTATAGGAAATAGTTGGCTTTCATTCCACAAGTATAAAAGAGCCTTCTTTTAAAAATAAAAAGAAGGGGGCCAGCAGGTGGCATAGGAGTTAAGGGCACTGGAATCCCACATGCCCGACTGCAGTTCAGGTCTCAGACCTGGTGGTCTGCTTTCTCACTTTCTCTCTCTCTCCCTCTTCCTCTCCCTCTCTGGTCAAATTAAAAAATAAGTAAATAAATAGATAAATAAATAGATAAAGTTAAATAAAATGACTCTTTGAAAAAAAAATGAAGATGTGTTCAGTTCTCCCATCAAGGTGGTAATAGAAAACTGATGTGAAGGAGAAGCGTGGCTTGTGGCTGGCAGTGTAGACATGACCTGGGAACTTCTATAAATGCAGAAGCTGTGGCCCACCTAGATCCGCTGGATCAGAATCTGCATTTAAACAAGATCCTCAGGGATCTCAACCCTGACTGCACTTCCATCACCTTTTTAAAATCACTGATGCAGAAAACTCACACTCAGGGATTTGGATTGAAATGAGCATTAATCTTGATCCAGTCAATAGAATTTTTTAAAAGTTCCCCAAGTGAGTCTAAGGAGCAGCTGGGACTCAGAACTACTCGAATTATAAGCCTGAAAACCATAAAATCTAGGTTCAGTTCCCAGTGTCTCCACTAGCTAGAATAAATCCTCTAACTTGTCTAGGTCTGCCTTTCAATCTATTCACTGATGATGCTCTACGCCCTGCACTCCAGGGGCACTGGAATAAATAGACACAAAAAGTTTTGAGAACTTTAAAGCCCAATCACTTAATATTCTTTTTATTATACTTAACTACACATAGAATCTCTAATAATGCTCATCATTAGAAAGTTAACATTAGCTTATTTTATGTTTTTGCCAGAGGGTACATGTGCTTGCCAGAGAGAGACAGAGACAGAGAGAAAGGAAATGAGAAATCACCCCCAAGGGGGGATGGACATGCCACCATCCCTTCTCTTCCATTCTCCTCCTGGGACTTGGGGCATGCATGCAATGCACCCAGCATGATTTTCAAGCTGCCAGATCTGGGACTCAAACCACTGTCGGCCACGTGTGAGTCCAGCACTTTAAACATCACACAATCTGCTGGACCCAACATTGGCTTATTTTAAATGAGCTAGACTGTGGTTTCTTTCAGAAATTTACAAATTATGAAAGCAACTGAAGATAAAGAAGATGTAAACTCTATGAGGGGGTCAGCCATGGCTGGGTGATAAAGGAGCTGGATCCCACATGAACAACTGCAGTTCGATCCTACACCTGACACCTTGAAAAACATATGGGGCACATGTGTGAGTGTGTCCAAAATCCTGAAAGGAAAGCGAAATGGAGGACAAGGAATTACAGCATGACCATTCCCCATAGGGGGTGCTTTCTCTTTCTCTCTCTCTCTCTCTCTCTCTCTATCTGTCTGTCTTTCTCTGCTGAGCACACATGCCCGCTAGATAAAATAAATAAATACATAGATACATATAAGTTTATTAAAACTATACAAGGGATGACAGAAAAGTATCACAATTAAACCCAAATTATGGTTCCCTTTTATACAACACTGATTAGTAACCCAAAGTCTAACTAAGTAATTGGATTGAGGCCATATCAACTATTGGTTCATCTGAAAAGTCATGATACATTTTTGCATAGAAAAATATGTTATGGGATCAGCAGTTGGCTTAATGGCTATGTCGCTGGACTCCCACGTAGTCGACTTAGGTTCGAGTCCCCGACGTGCTGGCTTAACCTCACGGTGGTCGCATGTACGTGTGTGTCCAAGATCCCGAGAAGAGAATGGAGGAGAAGGAATTGCGGCATGGCCATCCCCCATGGGGAGTGATTTCTTTCTCTGTGCTTTTTTCCTCTCTGTCTCTATCTTTCTGGTAAGCGCACTTGCCCTATAGCGAAAACCTCTCCAAAAAAAGAAAAGAAAAGAAAAGAAAAGAAAAGAAAAGAAAAGAAAAGAAAAGAAAAGAAAAGAAAGGTATGTTATGACTTATTCGACAACCAGATATGTGAAAACAGGCAGCACATTTGTTCAGTACTGCTTAAATCACAGCAGAAATTAGGATGGACTTACTTTGTGTTTTAATTATGTGTAAAGTGCTTTTGCATCTACATCTTTCTTCTGGGCATGCATAAAACAATGCTTTAATTCTATTTTAGTATCTGAAAGCTATAATACCAACAGTAGATCTTTACAGTAGCTTTCATTTGTGTATCTTTAGCATATAACCTATACTATAGTCAAACCCCATCATTTATAAAGAGAAATCTTTTTAAAAAAATACTAAAAATTAGGAAAATATTTTAAAACATAATTTTAAAGCCAGAACATTTGATTTTTGTCAAACACAATATTTTTATTGCTTGCAAGTCAGTGTCAACCTAAAGGAAAATAAAAGATATTTGCAATCGCTAAAGTAAAATATTAATAATTTTCTGACTTGTGTGCCTTCAGAATTTCAACCACAAATATGATACTAAAGATTTTATTCAAAACTCTGAGACTATAGGGCAATATATAGTTTTAAGAAAAGAAAGATTTGAAGTGGGGAGAAATGCTTGAAAGCAAGCATTTTGTTGTTGAAAGTTAGGCATAGTTAATAGGTTAATTTCTGTTTATTGAATAAGAGAGCCCAATGCTGATTGATATAGTAATTTCAGTGTTTGCTATGGCAAATATTTAGCTCATTATCAATTTTAATAGCATTTTGCAGAACAAGCCTTTTCTTGACATCTAGAAAATACTATTAAATTTCCCTGCATAGATACATTGTTATGACATGCAATAACTACTTGAATATAAAGGGGATTAATAATTTAAAAGGTGTTAACAAATTAGGGCCATCATTAAAAATAGACTTTGAACCATTTTGTAGCAAAATCAGATTGAGGTAATGCTCTGCTCTTATGATAAAGAATTACTGCATTAATTCTGCAAAGTGAACTTATTGCTCCTATTCGTCTCCAAAACCCTGGAGCATTAAAAGACAGGAAGAATGAAATGATCACCGCTTTTTTTTTTCAGGCACAACCGCTCTCATATTTCCATCACAGTTTCTCCACTCAGCCAGCCTAGCTGTGTTAATGAGGGGGGAAGGGGGGGTCTTCAAAATGTCATCTTTTTCTTTAATTTTGCTTTTAGCCTGTCATCTAAAATTGGGCCAGATTTTCTCAGACAGTTTATAACAATAAATAGAGAATCATATTTAACTTAGGCAACATCAGTATTGACTACACACTTTAATACTGTTTTGCATCTGACTTTTTAGAATGTAATCCGTGAGTTTGTTGATCTTATTTCTGCATCTGTTACCCTCCCCGATGGCTGGAGTTAATTTAGCTGACAGGCATGGCAGAGCGGTGTCCCCTTCCTCCTTCCCTAGGTCATCCCTTCTGAAACTAAGCTCTTGGGGACAAAGAGGACCACCCCCACAGAAGCTGTTGCTTGGTCAAGAGAAACAGGTAGCTCCACTCTCTAATTTGAAGCCTCACATTTAATATTTAATTTGCCGGACTTACTCTTCTTTCTTCTTAAAAACATCACATATCACAACACATTTTGAAATACCGTCATGCTGGTGACAACTACATTCTCTGGATGACTATTGACTTAACCTGCAAAGAAAATGGAAATTAACATAGAAATTGCAACTCTGATTCCTATGTTCATAGCAACGTGAAATAGGAAAACACAAATAAACCTAAAAGGTCACTCCATTCAACTCAGAAATTTTAAACGTGAAGAAACTGAGACCCAGGCAGGTTAAACAGCTTGCCTTAACTACATAGCTCGAAGTCACTGGCAGGACATCCCCGTCGTTACTTTTACCATATCAGCCATCCTTCAGGTTTGAAACCCCTATGTTTCTCGAAGCTGCCTTAACACTTTATAGCACTTGATTGATTATGGCTGTGAATTGGCACAAACACTGGACTTAGGGTGAGCTGGCCTAGAACTTGAATCCCAAATTATACATCCTATCCTTGAGAAGAATCGCTTGACCCTTGCTCATGTCAGCTTTCTCACCCTCTAAATATCACAATAATACCATACAGGTTAGGTAGGCCGTGTGAATGAACTGAGATTGTATATGTACACACATAATAAACCGTAAATCTTTATACAAATATAAGTTATTATCATTAAAAAGGAATGTCTGCTTCCACTAAATTAAGGCATTTTGTTATCTGGGAGAGGAGTGATTAGTTAGCTAAGACATTAGCGAGGCCCTGGAGCAATAGGACAAAACAATAAGTTTTCATTTAGGGGAGAAGAAAGGTAAAGAAAGATCTAAGGCAGCGGCAATTAGAACAGAACAGCGAGGGACCTTGGGCAGTTGTCACAAACAGCGTAGAGAAAATGGAGGAATAGAGTTTCATTTCACAATCGAGAAAATGAAGCTTGGAGAGGTTAAGCAATTTGACCCCAGTGACCCAGCCAGAGGGACTAAAAGCAGGGCTGATTCTGGAGACCAGATATGATTAACTATGGGGGGAATGATTTACAGTATCATAAATAGAATGAGATCTTGCACTAAAGTCATCAGAGAACATTCTTTTCTCATGTCAAAGGCTGGAGGTGACATATTATGAAGGCAATTGAGGGAAGCTCTAGAGAAGCTCTGTAATGCCAAGTTGTCAAAGCAATGGCTAAATTGTGGGCTGTTTTGTTTACAGCATGATTTAGGGACTGATTCTAAAGGAATTCCAATTGAAAATTGGCAGTGACCTTCCTTCTTTAAACAATTCATTTAAGGATGGAAAATCTTCTCTTTTTTAGGAAAGGTTTTTGCTATAGGGCCCGTGTGTTCACCAGAAAGACAGAGAGAGACAGAGAGACAGAAAGCGAGAAATCACCCCCTCAGGGGGGATGGCCATGCCACAATCCCTTCTCCTTCATTTCCTCTTGGGATATTGGACATGCACGTACACGCGCCCAGTGTGAGTTCAAGCCACCGGATCTGGGACTCAAACTGTGGTTGACTACCTGGGAGTCTAGTGACATAGCCCTTATGCCAACTGCTGGTCCTAAGGATGGAATAACTTCTAAATGTCTAGCTGTCATAATACCCATGTACTCATGACCTACTCTTCCCAGTTCACAATCCTTATAACAATTCCTTCTAACCTAACTAAAAGCTGTATTTTCTTCCTCAGGTTATAAATTGATTGATGAAATTGTATTTATTTAATTAGTTTGTTATTATTTTCCATTTGACCAGAGAGAGAGAAAAAATGAGAAAGCAAGTCACCAGATCCGGGACTCAAACCACAGTCAAGCCATGGGGGAGTCCAGCACCTTCATCACCATGCTACCTGCCAACCCCCAAATTTTATTTTCTAGCACTTTATTAAACATTATAATTTTATATTCTGCCAAAGATCCCATGAAATCTAATGCTGAGGTATATCTATATACAATGTCATCTAATGCCGTTTTGAAGATCACTGCAATGGAATTTAGCACTTGAGATCAATGACTTTATCACAAGCCTGCCTTAAAAAAGAATATAAATGAAATTTTCTTGCTTAACTGGTTTTAACAGTCAAATAGTCATCATGCAATAAACATATTAAAATAGATATATTTGGAAATACTTAGCCCTGCTTCTTCCCTCTAGACACTGAAGCCATCCTAACCCACCAAAGCTATAAGAGTGTTCAAAAGATTTCTAAAATTTATATATGAAGAGTAGCTGTTGGCATAGATGTACAGAAAGACTAGCAGTTATGAAAATAACTATGAAAAGAGGGATTTGTTCCATGGTAGATGTCAACCATCTGGTCAAAAGCATCTTTTCTCATGTGTCAGAATGTTTTGCTCGTATGTTTGCTGTGCCTTTACTTGAGGTTCAGTAAGTACTTAATATTCCAAGATAACAAACACTAGTTTTTAAATGCAAACATTTATAGGAAGGTTATGGCCATTCACACTCTGACTCAAGACTTACCAAGATTTACCCCATTTCTAAAACCCCCAATGTGCCCTTAGCATTCCCTTCTCCCTGAGAATTTGGCTACCTGGCTTGCATATGTTTATGGCCGGGGCCATAATATATCCTGAGCAGCAGTCCTCTCTAGAGAGTTGGTGTTTTAAAAATATTTCAGTCAGTGTTATTGACAGTTGATTTATATCCTTTGAATTTGCACTCCCAGACCAAGCTTCTTATTCTTATTCTTTTTTTTTTTTCCCCAGCCATAGAGTATGATCATCATTTTAAATAGTAAATCTGGCAAATGCCCAGGTCTGCTTATCTTTGAAAGCTGTCTGTCTAATCTCTTCCCTCGTTCCAGAGCACATTACATACTGAACCAACTGGAAGTGTGCATGCTTAAGTAGGAAAAAGAAATAACCTTGTTATCACGAAGGATCATGTACTTAACATGCAGGGATGCTTTCAGAAAGAAATTACAGAAAATTATCTCGCTTTTATAGATAAGGTAGAAATTAGTGTTTTCATTCCAAACTTAGCTCATTCTTTAATTTAGAAATGAAAACCTAGAAAGTGCAATGCATTTGACCTAAGGTTGTTGCCTTGTGACTTTTTGTTTCTTTCAAAGAAATGATTGGGTATTTACAGTACAATTTAGCATCCTAAAGAATTAATTGCTCTCTACAAAAATTGTTACTACTTTAATGTGAATTTTGCTTAACACACACACTTCTCTTTTTTGTATTGAAGATGCAGTGTTCTAAATTTATTAAATATCAGCCAATTACATTTAAAAATATATCCACATAGACATGTCTGTAAGACCAACCATTTTTAAACAAGCGCTAGAATTCTCCCAGACTTCCCATGCATCTGATCAAATCTGTAGTGATGGCTGACATCACGTTAATTTTTTTGGTAACCCTTGTAAAAGAACAGAAATGAGGCGTACGGCTAAACTTTCAAAGTCAACAAGCTAGAACATGAAAAGTGAGGTAGTGACATCAATGAATAAAAGCCATGATCTACTCGGAAAACAAAACAAAAGCCCTCTTGATGGTCGCTGTCACTTTTAGCAGACAGTGAGGGGAAAAAAAAAAAAAAAAAAAAAAAAACAACCACTCACATTTAGTGGTACCTCAGGACATGATCATCCTGTTTGAACTGAATTTATTCAGCACGTTTCTGTTGCTCAGCGCCATGTCTCCAAGCGCTGCTTTACTGAACATTGTTAAGAGCCTAAGTCTGGCAGTGATCCCTTTATTATATTTTGATCATCTGTAGATAAAACGTCAGGCACAAGTGATGAAATAGAAGCAAATGATACCCATGTTTGAACATGATAAAAAAAAAAAAAGAAAGGAAGGAAAAAAAAACTCTTCTATAACTGAGCCTGAGTGTATGTACTCTCATAAACGGATTCTATTTTAAAGTAGTTTCTTTCTTTGGAAAATAATTATTCTTATGGAACTCCTTACAAACCAATTAGCCAGGGAATTAAATGTCAGTGATGCCTCAAGAAATATTATTTATTGGGGTGACTGAGGCTTCGAGTTGCAGATAGGATATTCTACCCACGCCCCCAATCCCACCACCCCCACCCCCCACCCCAGTGAGAGAGGTGGGGCTACATCTCTCTGGAGTAGCCCCTTGAGGTTAGCTTAGAGCAGCACTTCTGCTTTGGAAGAAGCTGTCAGCCCTCTGGGCTACAGGAATATGCTGTTTTTAATAAGAATCTCACACCAGACAGTAGCTATGAATTAGTCTATTTTCTCCCCTATACCGCTCTTGAAAAGGAACGGATCACAGGGTGATTGAATACTTAATGCAAACTAGCTCTGAGCCTTAAGAAAACACCAAGAATTGCAAACCCCTATGTTAAACTCTCAAAACGTGGATTGAGTAAGATACTTCGGGGACACTGTCTCCGCTTCATGCTCTCGAAGCATCGTTATGTCACACAGCCTTAGCAGAAGGGTTGAAATGTGGAAATTAAGTCAGGTAGGTGTCTGGCTTAACAATAATCAACGCTGTTATTCAGTGCAGTCTTTCTCTAGAACAAAGTTGAGAACTTGTATGGAGTCAGCTATAAATATTAATACACCACATCTGAAAAACGGAGCAAGGTGCAGATGAAAAAGAAGAGGATTTCTGGTAAAGCCTGTAAGTGCAGCGACTTTGGAGGTCATCGCATGTGACTTCCACTTTCAGAACTCACTTTAGATGGTGACTCAGATAAAGAAACTGATCTCACTTTGATTTCTGTCATCTTGCTACACTTGCTGCCCTCCATCAGTTAACCACTGAAAGATTATACCCTTTTAAAAAATGTGTCATTTCATGAAATCTATCTGAACGTGATTAGATAAGCACACCTGCTCATGTGTTCTCTTAGGGGCACTGCCCTAATTCAGTTGCTCTTCCCTTTAGCAAATCCTTTCTGGTCTCACAAGACTTCAACTCACAGAAATTTGAATATGGGTGAGGGTTGCGCTCTATCAGACTCTATACCCCGTCCAGGTGAAGGCTGGGAAGCCTGAGATCCATAACCACCATGCAGTGAGCTGGGCTTGGAATTCGGTTGCATCAACAAGGATTCCTCATGCTTAGGAAAGTCAGAAAAAGGAGCAAAACCGAAGTGTGTGAGGATCAAGAAAATTCTTTACTCATAACTCCAAGAATGTATGACTCTTCAACATAAAGTTAAAAGAAACATTAAAAAGACTTCTCAGGACCAGCAGATGGCATAGCGATTACGTCACTGGACTCCCACGTAGTCAACCGTGATTCGAGTCCCAGGTCCAGTGGCTTAAACTCATGTCAGGTGCATGTGTGTGCATGCCCAAAATCCTGAGAGGACAATGGAAGAGAGGGGATTGCAGTGTGGCCATCCCCATCTGGGCGGCAGGTAGGGAGAGGGAGTGATTTCTTGTTTTCTGTCTCTCTGTCTCTCCGATGGGCACACATACTCTATATCAAAAATCTCTCTTAAAAAAAAAAAAAAAAGAAAGAGCTTCTCATGGGGCCAGCAGGTGGCTTAGTGGTTAAGGTGCTGGATCCCCATTGGTCAACTGTGGTTCAAGTCCTGGACCCGGTAGCTTGAAGCACCCCAGGCATGTGTGCATGCATGTCCAAAATTCTGAAAGGAGAATGTAGAAGGGATTGTGGTGTGGCCATCCCCCTTGCAGGTGGTTTCTCACTTTCTCTCTCTGTCTCTGTATCTCCAGTGAATGCATGCAACCTATAGCAAAAATCTCTCTTAAAACTAAACAAAACAACAACAAAAAACAATTTCTCAGGCCAGCCCCATAGCACCATAATTAAGTGCATAGCACCATAATTAAGTGCTGTACATAGATGGTGGGCCCCACAGGGCCGAGTTCAGTTTGAATCCCAGTGCTGGTGGCTTGAAATATATACCAGATACTTGTGCATGCATGCCTGAAATAAATAAATCAACAAACAAATGAACAAAAAGACACACTTCTTATTTACTTAAGTCAGTCATAGTTCAGAGGAGCAGGGAATATCAGAAGCATCTCACAAGCAATAAGACAACTGGTTGAGTTCAACATGGCTAAAGAGCCTCTCAAGGTCTAAGAATCAAAAGTTGTAGGATTAAAATAGAGGTGAAAGTAATTCTGGGTGCCTAAAGCCCTAACCTTGAGTAACCAAAGAGATGAGAGTTATTGGAATGCAAAGGGTTTAGCTGCTCTGCAAACCTCATCTCTTAAAGGACTGACCATAGGCCCCAAATTCAGAGATAACTTAAGCTAAACAACTGTTGCTCAAAGTTGAAATAGTGAAGCTGTGTTGTGGTTGTTAAATGTATAGATTGTGTTATAGATTTATGAGCATATGTTGGGCTGGTCCCAAGGCTATAATCCATATGAAGCTGGATTCCACATGGCCAACCACAGTTTGAATCCTAGCCCCAACAGCTTGAAAAACATGCCAGAGGGACCAGCAGTTAGCGTAGTGGCTATGTTGCTAGACTCCCACGTAGTCAACTTCGCGTCCCGGGCCTGGTGGCACTCACGCCCGGCGCATATGTGTGCGTGCCCAAGATCCTGAGAAGGGAATGGAGGAGAAGGGATTGCAGCGTGGCCATCCCCCCCCCAGGGGGTGATTTCTCACTTTCTATCTCTCTGTCTCTCTCTGTCTGTCTGCGATCGCATGCACCCTACCTCTCCAAAAAAATAAAAAAAGAAAAAAAAAAAAAACATGCCAGGTGTATGTATATGCATGCCCAAAATCCCAACAGGAGGGAGAAGTGGAAAAGAAGGAATTGCCATGTGACCATGCTTACTGGGGGTGCTTTTTCCCTCCCTTTTTCTCAGTCTCTCGCTGACAAGTGCACATACCCTCTAGCTTATAAACACACAAAAATGAAAGATTATAGGCATATATTGCTCACGTGTATTTTTTTTAAGTTTATTTCTTGAGAGAGAGAATGTGAGAAAGCACACAAGCAAAAGACAAGCACCCACAATGAGATCTCCTTACACTATGATCCTGTCCCCCCCCCCCCAGTCTTCCAGCTGGCCAGGCTGACACGTGCATGCACATATACAACCTATGCCTTTTGAGTCAACCTGCGGTTTGAACCCTGATTGTCATGTGGCTCCAACCTCCAACATTGATGAGTGGTGTGCTGCCATCTGTGACACCATGGCTAGGCCTAGAGATATATAGATAGATAGATATAGATATAGATATAGATATAGATATAGGTATAGATATAGATAGGTATATATAGGTATAGGTATAGATATAGGTATAGGTATAGGTATAGATATAGATAGATATAGATACAGATTTTTTTTAAAAGATACTTAAGTTACACTCCTTAGTGTTAAAGAAGCCAAGCAGATTATGAGTCTGAAGTGTTTGAGAGCTCAAATTCTCATCTTTTTTATCCCAATTTTTTTATTTTTTGGGAGAGATTTGTTTTGCTATAGAGTGTGTGTGCTCACTGGAGAGACCAAGAGAGACAGAGATGAGAAGTCATCCCCTCATGGGGAATGGCCACACTGCAAGCCCACCCCCTTCATCCTCCTCTCAGGATTGTGGGCATGCACGCACATGCACCCAGCATGAGTCTCAGCCACCAGGTCCAGGACTCAAACCATGGTCAAGCACATGTGAAGCCAGTGCCTCAACCATCACGCCACCCACTGACCGCACCCTGAATTCTTTTATGACTACTTTGCAGT
This sequence comes from Tupaia tana, assembly GCA_026018925.1. Taxonomy (NCBI): domain Eukaryota; kingdom Metazoa; phylum Chordata; class Mammalia; order Scandentia; family Tupaiidae; genus Tupaia; species Tupaia tana. Next base: position 10,116,470 of record JAKSZU010000021.1, read on the forward strand.
GGTTAAATTTTTAACTATATTAATGTGCCATGTGAAAAGTCACTTCCTTAAAATGGATGTGTGGATGAGTAAGTAGACACTGGAAATATGTCTGTACTGAGTGGTGTGTGCATTTTATCAATACTTGAATGACATTTTTTTGGTGAGAGAGGTGAAAAGGAGGAGGCAATTATGTCACATAAACTATCCCTAAATCTAAAAGTCTCAAAGAATTGTTCATATGTTTATTACTATATGTTTTCTTAAAATCAAAATAGAATATACCGCAGTTAATAGCATTACTGTTTCAGTGAACACTAATTGCGTATTTAAGTTGCCTACTCCACACTTTATAGAAGGAGATGATCTGTTGACCATAACAGCAGTGGGATCACAGTGAAAAGAGACAGCCAGCTTTTACAGACTGCAGACTAGATTGCCTTAAGAGACATTGAAACCAGCAGAGAAAAAAGAAATTACACTGATCCAATAGATACACTGCTGAGAGCTTTCTATTATATTCCTATCTCGGTGTTGTACCACCATTAAATTCACACGTTCAGGCCTTGGGAATCAGGCCAGCCAGACACACAAGTTTGGCTAGAATGAATCGACTGTATTAGTTTTTGTGAAAATGATTAAGTTCTATGGATTTGAGATCAGTTCTATTTTTCAAGCAGTCAAAGCCCTGTGACACTAGGCAAATAAACCCTAATGTAAGAGACAAAAAGAAAACAGAGCCTGGTAGAGATAAAATGGAATAGCAAAGGCATGTCAGCTGCCATCGACATGATCTGACCCAGAAAACAACACAAGGTCATCGATTTGGCGGAGGTGTTTTTATTTTTTAAAATCTGCTAATAGGCAACATTTTAAAAAAAGCCTTTTAAGGACCTGTCCGTCACGAAGGCATAATTTTAATCAGAATTCTTACAACGTTTCCCAAATTCCTAACGGCAATCAGCTCCACTCAAATTAGTAACTCAGATAAATCACCATTAATTAGCTAATATAAGCCAGCAGGTGGTTTTGAGCCCAGAGACATTCCCTGGTTATTTAAATTATGTATATTACACCACGCTAAAGAGAGAGTAGGTAAAAGGGAGCAACAGAGACAAGTCTATAAAAAAAATAATAATAATCTGTTTAGAGATAACGCTTAACTAAAATCTCCTGCAACGTCCATATCTCACCCAGAGGAATACAAGGCAGCTTTGACCCCCTAACTCAAAAAATATCACTCACCAACATTCTGCTCTTATTTCAACATTGATTATGCATGCAGGGTACAAAGTGTGCATTGGAAGCTTACTTGAATATATTTGTTCTAGAAATACTACCAACTACTAAAGAATAGGAGAAGAATTGTTTTCATGCATAATTTGTGACACAAGAGAATCTTCTTTATAATCTTTATGCTCCCGTGTTCTTTAATTGACCTACTCCAATTTGTGTAATTTGGGGTCATTTCTTAGACTATAAAAGGAGATAAAGGCACCATGCGGCTGCCTACCATCTAAGATACTATTTGCGACTGGGCAGTATAGAAGATAGTTCATGTGTATTGAAAATCAACTTTTCCACATGGAGGCAATTTTTCTTACTCCTATCAAGAGGGCTATTCCTTTATTCTCAGTAATGTCTCCTTAAGCTTTGAGTAATTCAACCACAAAATACTCTTGGGACAAAACCATGTTAGACACCAGATACCTGATTTTGTTCTGTTTTTGCTAATGCCATCGTGCTATCATTTTGAACATCAGGGATATAATGTTTACTTGACAGAATTTCCAAAACATGAGCACAGTGAAATAAGCAGACATTCAAACCTGACTAAAGACCTGGTCAAAGAAAATCATAGGCTCTAATTGTGTTTAAACATGAGAGTTAAGTTTCAGTAGATCCTAACAGGTTGAATTTAGACATATAGATTTGTTTCAAGATCAAAAATCCTTCGAGACTGCCAGCTCCCAGAGATAAATTAACTTCCAGAATAGGTTAAACCTGGCTCTATGGAATTCTTTGAGCTATCTTTGGACCTGTGATGCAGAATGCCAAAATTATATCTGAGTTGCATCTGGAAGGAGGCAGAAACTGATGTAATCTATAGATTTAGAGAAGCGACAACCTACGGAAATGGCGAAGTGAGAAACATCCCCTACAGCAACAAGAGCAAACTAAACAGAAAATCACAGCTATTTCAATTTCTTGAAGTTAGGTTCGCCATCAGACTGCATAATTGCTTCACAAATACAAACACCTACCATCATAATGTTGAGCTGATTAGAAAAATAAGTAGTAAGGATGTTTGAAATGTGTAGTATTTTTAACATCTGTAGTTCTTAAGACCACTCTCTGTCCTTTTGTGAGCATGCTAATGAGTGCTATATGGTGCTGTAGCCTGTTTGGTTCAGAGAAGCAAATGCTGACTTGTTGCTCACTTCATGTAACCATGCCCTTTGATATCTTTTTTTTTTTTTTTAAGTTTGTAATAATGCTGTGACTACTGCTGTTCACATATATTTTATTTATAAAATCTGTCCTCCCCTAGGGCTGGTACAGAGGATCTACAAGCTGAAGGCTAGTCTGTAAACTCCACTCACTCTAGGAGACTGAGCTTCTTTCTCTAACATCAATCGCTGAGCCGGGAGTTTACACGGAGTAAACTAGCTATGCTTCCCAATTGCAACAGAGAAAGCAAAGTATCTCTTTGCAAATGGATTTTCCTGTTGTGGCATTCTTTAGGCAAAAAGAGAAAAACCTTGTGAGGTAACAGATCCCTTCTTTCAGCGCTAATGCTAGAGGCCCATACAAAGGTAAAAAGGAACAACATCTCTAAAAACCTCTGATCATCTTTAGATTAACATGTGAATAATAAACATTTACACAGCACAGTTTAAAATGCTGAGTATTACGTGCTGCACACTATTGATATGTGACTGCTGTTACATAAATGATGGAAAACAGCTCGAGAGTTGATGCTAGGCGGACAGAAGAGTACCTCATTGTGGGTCAGAAGACCTGAGGCTTCTAAAGACTGGAAGGTCGTTCCTATCAGCTACAGTTTAAGCAGCCACAGAGTAGTACTCATGGCTGTAGTTAATAGCTACACAGTAGTCTAACGTCTGGTTCAGACTCTAGCTCAATGTTATTTGATGGCTAAAACTGAAAAGTAAAGGTACCGTTTCTCACTCTTCACTCCCTCTAGGGTCCAGGAAACTTTACTTGCAGCCAATAGAAAAGCATCAGAGAACTCTGCCATGACTAGCTGACCTGAGCTTATCTTTCTCAAAGCCCAAAATTAGTGCCAGTTCTAGCTCCATAACTAAGGGGTTTCTACCCAGCTGCCAGCATTTTATTCCTTCCTTCTTCTTCCCAAAGTCTTTGGTCCTTGCCTACACATCTCTTCTGCTTCAACTCCCAGGGCTCAGAGTTGCAGTCATCTAAGTCAAAGGCAGTATGCCCTTTTCTGTAGGCTCTTCTACACTCCCACTTCACCTGCCAGTCCACCCACTTCTGAAGCCCGTTCACACCTGCTTCTCTCACTCTCAGACCTTTTGTCTGCCACTTCCAACTGTGAACATGGCATCTGCTTAATCAAAATTGGTGATGGTCTAATACCCATACAGGGCAACTGGGCCTTGATAGTCAGAATGATTAGTTCTCTGAATCTTGGTGAAGTGGGCTATTGTTGATGAGTGACAGATTAATTTTTCAGATCGTCACTCCTAAAATATCATAGAGTGGGGGAATACTCCCTCTTCCCACATCTACCCCAGCTCACACATTCTTGTGGGGGTAGCCATATACATGGTTAGCCTAGTAACCATTCATTCGTCAGGTATGACTTGAATATAAATAGTAAGCCAGGTGTTTTCTAGTCTCTAGTGATACACACACACGTGCGCACGCACACATACACATACACACACACACACACACACACACATATATATATACAATCTTTGTCCTCAAAGAGCTCATACACAGACAAGTAAGCAGATATCAGTCAATACTTAACTATCTAATCTGTCTATATACACACACATACACACAGAGAGGGAAGTTGTGTGTGGATATATATACATGCACATACATACACAGAGGGGTATGTGTATGTATATGTGTATGTGCGTATATTGTACGTACACACACACACACCCTCAAAGTGCTCAAAGCGCTCATACACAGACAAGTAAGCAGAGAATGACCTCCGCTGATGGTCGGTGAGAGTCATGTACAGCACCTGTGAGACCACAGAGAGGCTGCTGCCCATCTGCTCCTCAGAGATATTTCCTGTGACCCGACATGGTGCTGATGGAGTCCTTCAATGGCAGTGCTACCCCCTCTGGGAAGCTAGAACAGGTAGGAGAAGATGGCTTGGGAGACTTACAGGCCTTCACTATGTGACTCTTTTTTATTCAGAAATCCATGTTGAAGAAACTTCCAGCTTCTCTATCTGCCACTGCTTATCTCTTTCCAACTCTCTCCTCTTGCCTCCTTCCCCCTCACTGGCCCCCTCCCCCTTCTCTTCTTTCTCCTCCTTTCTTCTTCTCCCCACTCCCTCTACATATACACACCCTAAGCATATATCTATGCACAGAGACAACTAATAAAAAACTCCTTCATTCTGTATAAGAATGATTAACACTTGGATACATTAGAATATTGTCTGCACAGGGACCAGCAGATGGTGTAATAGTTATGTTGTTGGACTCCCACTTAGTCAACTACAGTTTGAGTCCTGGACCTGGCAGCTTAAAACACTCCAGGTGCATGTGTGTGCCTGCGCAAAATACAGAGAGGAGAATGGAGGAGAAGGGATTGTGGCATGGCCACCCCCCAGAGGGGGTGATTTCTTACTTTCTATCTCTCTCTTTCTGTTGCTCTGGTGAGCACATGCGTCCTATAGCAAAAATCTATCTTAAAAAAAGAATATTATCTGTATAGACATAGGAGTATTTCAGAGAATATCAAAACTCTTTCTTTGCCCTTCTCCCCCTAGCCCCAAACCATTTTGGCGTTAATCATCTTCCTTGCTAATAAATCAGGGCCAGGCAACTTGGCTTTGCTGGCTTCTGCTTTATATAGTGAAGGAATGCTTCAGCTATCCCTATGATGGGTCTCTGTGCCTTCCTTTGATCCACTGGCCCATGTGAGGGGAGCTCTCACCAGCCTAATGTGTAGCTATTCCCCGTGATCAATCTCAGATGTAAAGGATCGGCATGCGGCTGATGGCGGAGCGCAGTAACCGTGCTGTACCTTCTTTACCGAGCAAAGTAGATGAGACGCTCTGCCAATTGAAAGCGCTACACAGATTTTGTCCTTTTCTATAGCTAACTAAGCAGCAAAATGTGCAGCAGAAGGGAATCAAAGCAATGGATAATACTCTGCAAACTAGGTATATTCACCCCTGAGCTGACACCTGAAAGGAACTGGTGTGCTCGAGCTATCTGCGTGGAGTTGGACGAAATCTATCTGTGGGTGCTGTAATACCAAAGGATATCCTGCATCCCATGCTTCGTTGTCCTTAAAACATGAAAGGGGAGGAAAAGAACTGAGAAAAAGCCGTCTGGCTGTGCTGCCCCTTCGCTTCTGAACTCTCTAAGCCATCCACCTCTAATTCAACCTGACACTGCTAATTTTGGCATTAGAGTCTTGAAATGAAAATCAATATCTGTTTTGAGCTTGAAAACAGAGCGACTGTACCTTGGGCAGAGCATGGTCAGGCACTTATTTTCAGTGATCTGTGAGTGAGGTAACAGAAATTATTTTCAATTTAGAGCATTTCAAACACTTATTCAGTTGAATTCTGATAGTCTTTGTGAAATCAATTATGTCCTTCGTTCTCCCACCCTCCCAAGGCCAATTATAGAATGTTCTCCAAGGTTTCTTGTATGTTTCTTTTTTCAAAACCTGTATTCCTAGGTTTTTTCGCAGGAAATTTAGAGACTTTTGTCCAGCCCTTTCTGCCTAGACAAAAGATCTTTGACTAACGTGGGTGGAGAGTAGCAAGCTCAGGAACTTAAGGACAAGATTTCTCTCATGGTATCAGGCTAAAAGTCAGCTAATGCTGTTGTTGGGGAGAGAAAAAATCCTATCTCAGGAATATGCTTTCCATTGTGTTTTCTCTTAGGTTTATTTGCTTAGAGAGAGATTTTTGCTGTAGAGAGTTTGCAAGAGACACAGAGATGCCAGAGACTCTGAGAAAGAGAGAAAGTAAGAAACCACCCCAGGAGGGTTGGTCACGTCACAATCCCATTCCCTCCATTCTGCGCTCAGGATTTTAGGCAAGCACACATATGCACCCAATGTGAGTCTCAAGCCACCAGGTCCAGGGCTCAAACTGTAGTCAACCATGTGGGAGTCCAGTGCCTTAACCACTATGTCATCTGCTGGACCAACTCTTGGGTTTTTTAGTTTGTTTATTCTTTCATGGGAGTTAGAGACGAAGAGAAAGAAAGAGAGAAGCACCCTCAACAGAGTCTTATGCTGTGCCACCCCAGCCTTAGCAGCACCATGGACACATATGCCCAGCATGTATCAGGTTGACAGGAAACCAAAACATAGTCTTCCATCTGGGCTCGGCATCACTTGAGCAGTGTGTTCCTGCTGCATCACTTAGCCAGCTTCTGTTACCTTCGTTTCGTTTTCTAGCAAAATGTTTTCTGAAAAAAAAAAAAAGTATCATTAAAAGATGTTCTATGTATATAGCCTGATCTAATTGAACCTTTATTTTGTTCTAGTAGTGAAAAACTATTTTGCTTTAAAAGAAGAGGGAGGGGGACCAGCAGTTAGCGTAATGGCTATGTCGCTGAACTCCCACGTAGTCGACCGCGGTTCGCGTCCCGGACCCGGTGGCTTAAAACTCACACCGGGCGCGTGTGCGTGCGTGCCCAAGATCCTGAGAGGAGAATGGAGGAGAAGGGATTGCGGCGTGACCATCCCCCCTGGGGGGTGATTTCTCGCTTTCTGTCTCTATGTCTCTCTCTGCCTGTCTGGCGAGCGCACACACCCTATAGCGAAAAAACCTCTCCAAAAAAAAAAAAAAAAAAAGATCCCGAGAGGAGAGCGGAGGAGAAGGGATTGCGGCGTGGCCATCCCCCCTGGGGGGTGATTTCTCACTTTCTGTCTCTGTCTCTCTCTGTCTGTCTGATGAGCGCACACGCCCTATAGCAAAAACTTCTCCAAAAAAATAAATTAAATTAAAAAAAAAAAAAAGAAGAGGGAGGACAGGGAAGGGGAAGGAAGGGAAAAGAGAAGAAGGCAAGGAAAGGAGAGAGGCTTTATTAGGCTAATGCAATAGTGATGCCAAGTGCCAACTCCTGGGTCGACAACATAAATTCAGAACAAGGCCCTATCATTTGTAGATGTCTCTCTTAGACTCTTCGGGCCTCTGCATATTCATCTGTAATATGAGGATAATGATATTATCCCAATAAGTTAAATGAGAGAATCTACGTGAGTCCACTAAGTTCCCAGAATGGTGACTACCATGATTACAGATGTCCCCAGACTGAAGGAACCAGCCACCTAGCACAATCTAAGTTATCAATTTTTTAAAGAATTATTTTATTTGACTTTATTTATTTACTTATTTATTTTAATTTTGACCAGAGCGAGCAAGCAAGAGAGAGAAAGTGAGAAAGCAAGTCACCAGGTCTGAGACTCTAACCACAGTCGGCCATGTGTGAGTCCAGTGCCCTTAACCACCATGCCACCTGCTGGCCCCTAAGTTATAAATTGAGGCATGTAGTGCTGTAAAGAAAACAGGAGAGTCACCTAACCTAGGGAAAGCTTTCCAGGTGAGCTTCTCTTAAGTTGTGGTGAAAATTGGGCTGGAATTCCCCCAGTAGCTGGAAGGAAAGTAAAATCCAGGAAGGGCAACAGCCTGTGAGAAACCGTGGTGTGTTTAAGGTGCCGCTGTTTGAACAGGCAGCTAGGACACCCTGGAGATATGGCCAGAATTTATTGGGAATGTGCAAATATAGCTCTTGCTCTGGGAGATGGAGACCGGAAGCGAGGAGCGCAATTCAGAGGTTATTATAACCTGGGTGGGTGTCTGTGGTCCCAGCTACTCTGGAGACTAAAGCAGGAGGGTTGGGAGTTCAAAGCCATCCTCAAGAAATATAGTAAGACTTTGTGTGGGAAAAAGAAAGGAAGAAAGAAAAGGAGGAGTTGGGGGAGGAAAAAGAAAGAAAGAAGAAAGGAAGACGATAACCCAGAGAAGAGATGATGACCTGAATTAGGGCAATGTCAGAAGGAAGGAAGAAAGGAGGGTAAATCAAGTAAGCAATAAGCTCTTCAGTTCTTACACCAGCATCAAAGTGCCTCTGGATAGTCATCTAAAAGTTTCACACCCTGCATCTAAAATAATACTACTGTATCATGTGCTTGCACTAAAATGGTCTCCTTGTCAAAATGCCAAAGTGCTGATTCTTGCCTTTGCAGAGGAAGGCTCGCACTACTCAGTGATCTTTCCATGCCTAAAGTATCCATTTGGTTTTCAAATCTGAAATCATTTAAACCTAGGATTGCTTAGTATCTAATTGAAATTTCCCCTAACGAATTTCAAGCCTGGTACTTCAAATGCTCTTCTCAATAAAAATGTACACTTCGTGTCTAATCACATTTACTTGTTCAAATACCCAGTCTTTTGACAGATATTGTTTCTGCCTGAGCTAGATACTAGGACAATGGTAGGCAAACAGACACAACATAATTAAGAATCTTTTCAGCCCACTCTCATCTATTCTCCATGCTACTAAGGCGATTCCTTTAGTTCCTTCAGCATCCTCTTTGTTACTTTCTTTAGAGAGAGATTTTTGCTATAGGGTGCATGGGCTCACTGGAGAGAAAGAGACAGAAAGCAAGAGATTACCCCCCTGGGGGGTGAGGGAAGATGGGCATGCCACAGTCCATTCTCTTCCATTCTCCTCTTGGTATCTTGGGTACATACACTCATCCCACATGAGTTTTAAGCTAGCTGGTCTGGGTCTCAAACCACAGCTAACTACATGGGAGTCCAGTGACGTAACCATTATGCCATCTGCTGATCCCTTTCTTTGTTATTCTTAAACTACAGTAAAACATGACAACGCTATAAACAAGGATGTGTTGCTTGTGAGCTGACTAAATGTATTTTATGGCCACTGTCACAATCCCTACTGTGTCCTTAAAAACAGGCTAGATTTTATTAGTAAAAAGATGCAAATAAGGGCAGCCCCAGGACCTACTGCTTAGGGAGCCAATCACACACAATAGACCATGCTTTGAGTCCCAGGCCCTGCAGTTTGAAAAACACACTCTATTTGTGTGTGTGTGTGTGTGTGTGTGTGCATGTGCACATGTGCACGTGCATGCCTCAAATCCCCACAAGATGTAGAAATGGAGGAGAAGGGATTACAGTGTGACCACACCCTATGGGGGGCTCCTTTCTCCCTCTGCCTCTCCGTTTCTCTCTCCAATAAGCACTTGCACCTTGTAGCAATTTAAAAAAAAATTTAAGATACATACAGTGGCTCTGTACCACAAAAGTATGTTCCTTTTTTATTTACTAGGCTAGAGAGGTTTCAGGTCAGCATGTGGAGTGTCTGTTCCTCACATTCTTTCAAGGACCCCAGAGTCTCCACCCTGTGACTCCCATGCCCTCTGGTTCTTCATTATCTGCCTCCACCCAGGTGAAGGGGGAAGCACTGGGGAGACTTTTGACAGGACAAGGCCTCTCGCAGGCACAATTCACTTTGATGTACCTTCTCTGGTGAGAACTTAATCTCAGCCACACCTCACTGCACAGAACGGCTGAGAGAAATGTGTTCGTGCAGGTGCCTAAATAGGGAGAAAACAGATCGAGTGGCTAGCTAGCAGTCTACACCACAACTACCTGCCACTCCTATCTGCGCAACAGGAAAAGGAAGGATGGGGTATGCTATATGTATTGGTTAAAAATGGAATTTTAGGGAGAAGTATAATTATAGGAACATAACAACCTACTCAGAATTTTTTTTAAGAGAGAGATTTTTGCTATCGGGCATGTGCGGCTTGCCAGAGAGACAGAGACAGAAAGTGAGAAATCACCCCCCAGGAGGGATGACCACACTGCAATCCCTTCTCCTCCATTCTCTCAGGATTTTGGGCACACATGCACTCACACCCGGCATGAGTTTCAAGCCACTGGGTCCAGGACTCAAACTGTGGTGGACCACTTGGGAGTCCAGCAATGTAACCATTACACCATCTGCTGGTCTCCAGACTTTTTTTAATTGAATGTTAGAACTAATTATTATCTACTACAGATGTCCATCTGCAATAGCCTCTTTCTAGACTGGGCTGAAAATCATACAAAAAAAAAAAAAAAAAAAAAGAAATGTTCACTGTATACTGACTCTGTGTAAAGCCTTGTTCTAGAATTTGAGTTAGGGGTGTGGAGAATGGATGATATAAATTTGAATTTTAAGATCAAAGATTTTGTGGTGAGAATTTGGAATTGTGTATACAAATAATGGAAATAGGATCAGCCCCATAGCTTAGTGCGTAAGGGAGCTGGATCCCACATAGCTGACCATTGCTCTAATCCCAGCCCTAGTAACTTGAAATGCTGGGCACGTGTGTGTCTGTGTGTGTGTGTGCATGCCCTAAATACCAACAGGATGGAGAAATGGAAAAGAACAGATTCATGCATGACCACACCCAATCGGGGAGTGCTTTCTCCTTCTTTCTGTCTCTCTGTCTCTCTCTAGTGGGCACATGTGTCCTCAGGCAATTTTAAAAAATAGAAATAGAAGGCCCCACTCCTCCACACACACCACATCTGGCATTCACATCCATCTCTTGTGTTTGTACATCCTTTCCCCCAGCCCATCAGTTTCAGTTATAGAGTGCGGACATTCGGTATATATTAAGTGGGGACATACAGTGTCTCTCCTTCATAGCCTGGCTTGCTTCACTCAGCAGTATATCTTCCAACTGAAACTGACAGGCTAAAGGATGTACAAACACAAGAGGTGGATGTGAATGCCAGATGTGGTGTGTGTGGAGGAGTGGGGCCTGGGGAAGAACATTTGGAGGAGGGATACGAAGACAGCATTGTTGAGACAGGGAGGTAGTGTTGTTATATTTTGATCACCTCAACTGGGGAGAAATGTTTATATATTGAAATGATCACCTTGTAAGCTAAATAATGTGATTGAATGTATTTAAAAAAGTAAATAGAAATTTTAAAAAATTAAGGAAAAAAAGAAAAAGTAGTTCATATACCTTAATTGTTCTAAAAATGCTTAAAATTTTCCAATGAATCAAATATCGATTTGCTGGTCTCTGAGACCTGAAAGTTGACAACTTCTTTGTGTCCCGGCAACTCTACAGCCGTCACCATAACACAAAACGAATATATTGAATTACATCATAAATGCTAGGGATACCGTTTGGATTACCATGAGAAAAAAGAGAAAGAAGGAAAGTTGGGAGACTCATGAACATTCAAAAGGAAAAAAGGATGATAGGTGTGAAGGCTAAGCTCTATCATAAACTGTGCCATGCTGAGAAAATACAAATAAAAAAGACTATCAAGATGCATGAAAAGAGGAACACCAAACAGAAGGGTGATGAAGAGACTCCACAAGGGGCAGTACCTACCTATCTGTTGGACAGAGAAGGACAGTCCCGAGCTAAAGTACTTTCCAATACGATTAAACAAAAACAGAAAGAGAAAGCAGGAAAATTGGAATTCCCTCTACTCAAAGTATGAGCCCAGGGAGAAACAGAAGTATTAAAAGTTATTCGAACAGAAAAGAGAAATAAAAAGGCATGGAAGAGGATGGTTACAAAAGTCTGCTTTGTTGGAGATGGCTTTACTAGAAAACCACCTAAAGAGGAAAGATTCATTAGGCCAATGGGCTTATGTTTCAAGAAGGCCCACGTAACACATCCTGAATTGAAAGTTACCTTTCACCTGCCAATACTTGTGTAAAGAAAAATCCCTCATCCCCACTATTAACAACTTTGAGTGTTATCAGCAAAGGTACTGCCATTGAGGTGAATGTGAACGAGTTGGGCCTTGTGACACAAGGAGGCAAGGTTATTTGGGGGAAATATACCCAAGTTACCAACAATCCTGAAATGATGGATGTATAAATGCTGTCTTACTGGTCTGATAGCAGTTGCATACAAGTAACTCCTTGTAATTTTTGAAGATGATACACCAATCTAGAAAACCATCATGACTGATGTTTCTGAATATAGCTGGTCTTACGTGTCTGCAGTCATCAGAAGATTATTTATTAAATTGTACAAAACTATAAAAAATAGAAATAGAAGGTATAGGGGGATATGTACAACAAAAGAAATGTTGCAGGAGTCCCAAAAGACTGAAAGATCACATTGTGTTGTGAGAAATGATACTGTGTTTGAGGAGTGTTTGAACGAAGCCTCTGAAGTGCACACGACCACGTGCAGATCAGCTGAGGAAATAGCACCAGCGGATGCTCAAATGCAGGAATATGTGAAGTGTGTATGAGGATTATCAGAACAAAGACCGTTTTAATAATAAAAAACTTATTAACCTATGGCAGCAGATGGTAGACTTCCTTTGGATTGATGTAATAAATAAAAACAAGATCAGAAAGACAGCAAAGCTCCAAATGCTTTATTTAATAACATTAATCCTGAAAACATAGTATTCCAAAGGATAATAAACTCAGATCAGAACACGTCACGTTCATACAGCCAAACAAATGCCTGTTGTATTTGCCTGCTGTGTGCAGAGTGAAAGGTTGAAAGCCCATTGCCTGCATTTCAGCACATAACACTGAGATCATTCTCTCCTCATATAGCTCCATGCTGGGTGACAGTTCTTCATGGTCTAAAAGTCTCCTTAGTGACTTTGGACAGTACCTGAGAGGGTTACTGAAGTTCTAACCCTAACATGTATTTTTTCTGTCCTCAGTAAGGTAGAAAATCATCTCCTGTAGTATTGAACAAATACTCACATTTTGGTGAGTCCCAAAACATGTTCACCTTTTTTCAGTCTTCCTCATAGCCTTAATCCTATAATATAAATGGACAGTTTATATAATCTAGTTACCTCTCCAACATAATAAGTTTTAAATATTATTGAAGATTCATATTTATTTTCTTTAAATCTGAAACAATGAAAACTTCTAAGTAGTTTTCTAAGCAAATTTAAAACATTTGTAGCTATATTGCATTTAAAATTTTTTTATTATAATTAAATTCAAGAATAGAGAGATCAAAAGAAAAAGAGCGGTTGAAGAAATGAGAAAAATTTTAAAGAAAAATTGACCAGTCACTTTACTTATAGAGTAACTGGGGCTTAAAAGGTTTCTATCTTTGGCCAATAGTCTAACATTTGTTCTTTACTTATCTAACATTTCTATTAATTGGAAAGAAAGAATTGCTTTTATATTTTCTCTTTAAAATGAGGAAACATTTCAAGTAGTTGATGTTGTTCTGGCTACATTTTAAAGTCTCATGAATATTAATATCCAATTATTTAAAAATATCTCACCAAGGGACCAACAGGTAGCATAGTGGTTAAGGCACTGAACTCCCACATGGGCAACCACGGTTCAAGTCCCAGACATGGCAGCTTGAAACTCACATAGTGCACATGTGTGTGCATACCCAAAATCCTGAGAGGAAAATGGAGAAGGAATTTCATTATGGCCATTCCCCTGGAGGGTGATTTCTCGCTTTTTGTCTGTCTGCCTCTCCGGTGAGCATGTGCACCCTATAGCAGCAAAAATCTCTAAAATAAAAAAAAAAAAATTTTTACAAACATGAAAATGGTAAAAGAAACCCCCAAAGACTCTCAGACAAAGTAGATGTTTGTGCTACACTGAAAAGATATTAAGTTCACATGTTAATAACATACTAGTTTGTTTCAATATTTATCTGAAAATCATTCATGCCTTCATTCTGTTTCCTTAAGTGCTTATTTGAGGTATTGAGAAAAACACTCAGGAAGACATTTTTGGTAGCATTTGTCACTCCTAAGATGAAAGCCAGTTGATTTTAAACAATGTCACCCATTTCAATAGCTACATAACACCTAATATAAAATAGGATAATAAATAGAATTCTATTTAAATAATAGGTCTGGGGCCAGGCCAGTGGTTAAGGTGCTGGACTCCCACATGGCTGACTGCAGTTCAAGTCCTGGACCTGGTGGCTTGCTGACTCACTTTCCCTTTCTCTCTCTCTCTTTCTCTCTCTGGTCAAATTTAAAAATGATAATAATAAATAAAATTAAATAATTTTTAAAATTATAGGTATAGTAATATTTTAAAATAGATTCATTGAAGTCTATTAAGTATTGACCTATTATATTTTCAAGAAAAGCAAAATTGAAATTAGGTCTGTGACAGTCATGAATTCATGAATTTTTTTAAATTGTGATACATATCATACTTACAGATGTCTACAAAACCTGTGTGTGTGTGTATATATATATATATGTATATATATATATACACATATGTGTGTGTATATATACATATTCACACACACAGATATCTATTTATTTCATCCAAATGTTCAAGTATTAATCAACATAGGGTAAATTACACAGCATCTCAAATCCATACTAAATAGAAATGTTTAGAATTTGCCTTACAGTGTTAGAATAAAGAATTTGCAGTTTATAGATTTATTTACAAATCAATAATATTCAATAAATGCTATACGTACTCTAAAGATCTGTAAATTCAGATCCTTGTCTTCAAGAAGTCGCCAATTTAATACAGGATACAAGGCAATATCCACACAGTGTTTTGAAGAACTGTAAGAGATAATCTGTTTGTACAGATAGATTCATGGAGGAGTCAGACTAAAGGGATGAGTAGGATTCTTTGACCCCTAGGGACAGGCAAATAGAAGAAAATTTCTAGATAGTAGAACAGCATGAGCAAAAACAGAAATGAAAAGACACAGAAAGCATATTCAAAATGGTAAAGCACCCAGTTTACTAGAGCAGAGTGACAAAGATGAACTAAATTGAGATGGCAAACATTGCAACGTTTATTGAGTTGGTGTTTTAGTCACTGAGAAGCTACTCAAGGTTTATGTAAAGGTGTCAAATGAGCAGAGCCACTTTTAAGAAGACTAATCTGAAAATAGAATCTAATATGGACAATATCTATTCTCTCCTTTTACTAGGGATTAACTGGCACAGATGCCTAGCTCTCTGCCACTGTAGTTTAGCTCATCCATTCTCATTTACTCAAAGCCGTTACCTCCAACAGTTCTCCCTTCACTCTTGTTCTGCATCAAATGATCTGTAGATCATTCTTTTTTATTGTTTTATTTAACTTTATTTATTTTATTTATTTATTTATTTATTTGTTTGTTTGTTTGTTTTAATTTGACCAGAGAGGAACAGAGAGAGAGGGAAAGTAATACCCACCAGGTCCGGGACTCAAACCACAGTCAGCCATGTGGGAGTCCAGCACCCTTAACCACCACACCACCTGCCAGCCCCTGTAGATTACTCTTTTTTTATCAACTTTTTTTAACTTTTTTTTTATTATCATCATAATCTTCTTTATGTTACATTCGATTACATATAACTTTACAGTGTATTACATTGCTTTTTCAAAAGGGAATGCCATGCATGTCAGTCAATACAGAGACGTTAATCTCCCCACTTCATCATTCAATATCTTTTCTATGTTTTTCCCAATCATTATTATTATTATTATAATTATTTTTTTAAACAGTCAGTCACTATTTCTCATTTTGCTTGTAAAAAGACTTTACCCATCATGAAATACTTCTCAGACCAAGCCAGTTGAGAATACTATACATGTCATCATCAAGCCCCTGCAGATTACTCTTAACAACATATAAATATGCTATAATTTCTTCCATCTTTTATTAAAAAATCCTTTCACCTCACAGTCTCCCACCAGTTTCCGTTTTATTTCTCTGCTCTACTTCATATCAACATTCATGGGTTCCATGTCCATGGATTCAACCAACCACAGATCAAAATTATTTAAAAGGAAAAAATTCCAGAAAGTTCAAAAAAAGCAAAGCATTAATTTGCTGGCACCAAGCACCATGACGAACCCTCATGAATGAACACGTGTAGGACACCCCGCTTAGCTTCCTACCATTTCACAGATCTCATTTCTCTCCGGCATTCATTGTTCGAGCATTATTTCCCTCATATCTAGTTCATCTGCTACTTGTGTTGTGTGCACCCTTTGTTTCTATGAAAAAGATAGGTCCCAAAACCAAGTAAGTGGTCAGAGCAATCGCTCAAAGGCTAAGAGGGAGTATAAAGAGTATAAAGGGCAATCTTTCAAAAAGAAAATAAACATCTTAGGCTTTTGGAATATGGCTTGCCAAACTGGGCTAGGAAGTCAGTAAGAACAAATCCACCACTTACACAATAAAGCAGAAAGAAGGCAAAATTCATGGAAGCGTTAGTGCTACCCTTACTATGGCAAAATTGGTACCTCTAGTTTGTCATAAAGTACTTGCAAAGACTGAGAAAGCAGTAAGTGTGTGGTTAGAGGACATGTCACAGAATCGTATCCCCATTGAAGGAAAAATTATGCGTGAAAAAGCACTTAGCCTCTGTAAGCACTACTGTGAGGAGATTAAGGAGAGCTAGAAAAAGGAGTTTGAGGCTGGTAAGGGTTAGCTGACTAGCTATGAAAAGCACTACTCAGGAGAATCAGCATTGACTGATGCCAAGGCAACATCAGCATTCCCAGAAGAGCCCAAGAGCTCAGAGGTCATAGAAGCCCTAAAGCCCAAGACAGTCAATGCATGTTGGAAGCCATTATGGAGTGAGGTACTCAATGCTTTCAGGAACTTCCCTACTATTGATTTATGTAGAAGCTATAAATATCTTGAATGTTGCAAGGGAAGTTGGTGGGAAAGGCTTCTCTGACATGATCAAGGATGACATCAAAGAACACAGAAGTACATAGAGAAATTCTTACCAACAAGGAACTTGAAGATCTGTTGAAATCCTCTACAGATGATGATAATGGTGATGACAACAGTGGTGGTGGTCGTGGTGCAGAAGATTGAGAGGAGGCACAGCCATCCACTTGTACACTTGAAAAATTGCAGCAGTTTTCAACAGGTCCAAGTGTTAAAGGATATGATTTTTTTATTACAGTCCTCTAATGGAAGAAAGTTAGTGTGTCACCAGAGGGATAACAACATGCCTACTACCACTGCAAGATTTATTCTATGAGGCAAAGTAAAAGAAGAAACAACTTCCTATAATAATGTTGCTAACTAAAACATCTGCAGTTCTGAAGCTTTGACTTTCAACACTTGAAGATCCTCATCCTTTAACCTCCACAAATCTTGACATTAGTATTATTGAGCCTCCTCCAAAGCTCAACATCTGCAGTCTAAACCTGGTTCTTCTAACAAGATATCAGAAGGTTCAAGTAAACCTCATGTTTTACCTGTTATCTGCAGTGCCATACATCTCATCTCACCACATCAGCACTTGTAAGCACCATACGACAACCATCATTATCATCATCGTCATCCAAGGATGATCCAGAAAGAAGAACCAGGGCTTGGGTGAGTGTTAACACAGGGTGTGTGTGAAAGAGAGAGGGATTAAATATTATAAGTAACCTAGAGATGATTTAAAGTATATGAGAGGATGTGGGTAGATTATATGTAAATACTGTACATTTTATATAAGAAAATTGAGACTCCATGGATATTGGTTTCTTCAGGGGTCCTGAAACCAATCTCCATAGACAATGAATAACCACTGTACATTGTTTTTTATTTCTTTCTTCCTATTGTTTCCCTAATCCACTTAGATTAGGTTTCTAGTCCCACCTTCTCCTGAGATTGCTCTTGTTAAACTCATCAGTGACTCACATTATCAAATGTACTCACCATTTCTCAGTCTTCCTCTTCTTGTTTGACCTATTAGCAACAATGAACAGAATTGATAGTTCCTTCTGCCTTTAAATATAGCCTTCTGGGACCAGCAGATGATGTCATGGTTCTGTTGTTGGACTCCCACATAGTGGACCACAGTTCGGGTCCTGGACATGGAGACTTCAAACTTATTCAGGTGCATGTGAGTGCATGTCCAAGATCCCAAGAAGAGAATGAAAGAGAAGGGACTGTGGTGTGGCCATTCCCCCTGGGAGATGATTTCTCAATTTCTCTCTCTCTCTCTCTCTCTCTCTCTCTCTCTCTCTCTCTCTCTCTCTCTGCAAGTGCACACACCCAATAGCAAAAAGCTCTCTCAAAAAAAAAAAAAAAAAAAAAAAAAAACCTTCACTTGGTTTACAAGATGCCATACTGGATCCTCCTTCCTCACTAATTGCTCCTTCCCAATATCCTTAGCTAATTCTACTTCATCTTCTTCATGTTACAGTGACCAGGACTCAAGCTTTAATTTCTTCTCTTGTCTGTTTCTGCTCATTCTATTATTATCTTATCCAATTTCATGGTCTTAAATATCACCTATTTTCTGATAGTTCTCAAAATTACATAACCAGGGCTGACCTGATAGTGCAGCAATTAGGCACTGTGCAGAGGAAGCCTGATTCCACATTGCCAACCAGGGTTCAAGTCCCAGTTTCATCAGGATCCTGATGCAATGGAGAATTAGAGGAAAAAGGATTGTGGCATGACAAACCCCACTGGAAAAGCTCGCTCTCTCTCTCTCTCTCTCTCTCTCTCTCTTGCATGCACACCTGACCCTCTAGCATTAAAAAAAAAAATGTATGTATGCTGCCTGGAGTTTTCCCTTGAATTCCAGACTTGTGTATATAAATTCCCACTTGAATGTCTAACACACATCTCAAACTTAGAATGTCCAGTCATACTCCAATCACTCAAGTGGACCCAAGTGGAACTCCTCCCCCAGATTTCCATGTTTAAATTCATGGATGCTTCATCCTGCTATTTGCATAGATTTAAAACATGTGTGTGATCCTTAATTTCCTTGCACCCCACATCAAATCTGTCCCCATATCCTGTCAACTATTCATTTAAAATTTATCCAGTGTCATGCAATTTCTTCCTATATCCACTACTACCACCCTGTTCTAAACCACCACCATCTCTTGTTTGGACCATTGTCACAGGTTCTTATACAGTCTATTCTCAATGCATTGTCAGGATAATCCTTTTAAAATACAAATTAGGGGACTAGCTGGTGGTGTGGCAGTTAGGGTATTGGATTCTCACACGGCCAACCATATTTGAATTCTCTACCTGGCAGCCTGCTTTCTCACTTTCCCTCTCTCTCTGATGACCACAGCAATTTAAAAAGTAATAATAATAAATAAAATAAATAATTCTTTAAAATTTTTTTAAAATAAATACAGGTTAGAGGGTTGGCCCTGTGGCCTAGTGGTTAAGGGAACTGGATCCCATGTGGCCAACTCCAGTTTGAGTCCCAGACTCGGTAACATGAAAAACAAACTAGGTGCGTGTGTGTGTGTGTGTGTGTGTGTGTGAGTGTGTGTGTGTGTGTGTGTGTGTATGTCCAAAATCCCAACAGGATGGAGAAATGGAGTAGAGATTACAGCATGACCACACCCCACTGGGGGGATGTTTTCTCCCTCACACCTCCCCCCCCATCTCTCTGATGAGCACACACCCTGTGGCAATAAAAAATAAAAGGATGAAATATAAGTTAGATTGTGTCTCTCTTCTACTCAGAACCCTCCAAAGGATTTCCCATATCTCATGGAGTCAAAGCAGACATTCTCACAATGGCCTGTGAGGCCCTGTGTGAGCTGGCCTCTGTGACCTGATTGCCATTACTCTCCACCCTGCTCAGACTCTTCTTGCACAGATATTGCTGCTCTTTTTTTCCATATTGCTCTCTAAGAAACTCCCATGGCTTGTTTCTTTTAGAACTTTAATCAAATATCACCTCACCAAGCTTACTTTTTTTGAGAGAATGGGAGATTTTTGCTATAGGACACTTTATGCTTGCTGGAGAGACAGAGAAAGATAGAAAGACAAAGATGGAAAGCAAGATATCAACCCCCTCCTGAGGGGGGATGGCCAGTCACTTAACCACCATACCACCTGCTGGCCCTACCTCGCCAGGCTTTTAAAACTTGCAGTCCATCCTCATACACATATAAACATTACCTTTACCCCTAGTGCATATATTATCACCTAGCATACTTTATGTTTTACTTATTTATTTATTCTTTGTCTTCAATCACTAGAGTTACAAGCTCCATGAGAGCATGAATTTCGTTGCTGTTATTGTTGTTCTATTTTCTCTCACCACTATCGTATCTTCAGAGCTTATGGGCACATGGGCATGTTGTGCATATTCAACAATTACTTGTTGAATGAACAATTTATTGAAAAGGAGTTATCACATTTTCATCTCAATGGATGTTCATAATACATTAATAAGATGTATTACCTATGCTAGGAATAATTCCATTAAATATAACAATAAAACAAAATATTCACTATCACTGCTATCACTTAACCTTATTAAAAAGAAAGAAGATATACAAGAACTGAAAAAGGATGAGAAGAATGTATACTTATATACATAGATGGAATTGCTCAATTTAAAAACCATGGAAATCAAATAAAACCCCTCATGAACAATAAGAGAAGTTGGTAAGATGGCTGGTTACAAAATTAATATGTAAACACCAATAGTATTCTAGCTTCTCCTTGTAGAATGGTTGAAAGGTGTCAATCCCACCCTTACCAACAAAAAACTTTTCTCTAACCCATAAAGGGCCCCATAGCACAGTGGTTAGATGCTCTGTGTAGGGAGCCAGACGACAGTTTGAATCCCAGCACTGGCAGCTTGAAAAATTAACTGGGGGGACCAGCAGTTAGCGTAATGGCTATGTCGCTGGACTCCCATGTAGTCGACCGCGGTTCGAGTCCCGGACCCGATGACTTAAACTCACACCGGGTGCGTGTGCGTGCATGCCCAAGATCACAAAAGGAGAATGGAGGAGAAGGGATTGCAGCGTGACCATACCCCCTGGGGGGTGATTTCTTGCTTTCTGTCTCTCTGTCTCTTTCTGTCTTTCTGTCAAGCACACGCACCCTATAGCAAAAATCTCTCCAGGAAAAAAAATAAAAAAAGAAAGAAAGGAAGAAAGAAAAGAAAAGAAAAAAAAGAAGAGAAGAGAAGAGAAGAGAAGAGAAGAGAAGAGAAGAGAGAAGAGAAGAAGAGAAGAGAAGAGAAGAGAGAGAAGAGAAGAGAAGAGAAGAGAAGAGAAGAGAAGAGAAGAGAAAGAAAAGGAAAAGAGAAGAGAAGAGAAGAGAAGAGAAGAGAAGAGAAGAGAAGAGAAGAGAAGAGAAGAGAAGAGAAGAGAAATACACTGGGCAGGATCAGCAAGTGGCATGTTACAGCACTGGACTTTCACATGGCCAACCATGGTTCAAGTCTCAGACCTGGTAGCTTGAAAATCAAACCAAGTATATGTGTGTAAGCGTCCAAAATCCCGGGAAGAGAATGGAAGAGAAGGGATTGCAGCATGGCCATCTCCTTGGGGGATGATTTCTCACTTTCCCTCTCACAGTCTCTCTCTGTTTCTTTCTGGCAAGTGCACATGCCCTATGGCAAAACCCTTAAAAAGAGAAAAGGAAAGGAAAGGAAAGGAAAGGAAAGGAAAGGAAAGGAAAGGAAAGGAAAGGAAAGGAAAAGAGAAAAGAAAAGAAAAGAGAAGAGAAGAGAAGAGAAGAGAAGAGAAAAGAAAAGAAAAGAAAAGAAAAGAAAAGAAAAGAAAAGAAAAGAAAAGAAAAGAAAGGAAAAGGAAAAGAAAAAACACACTGGACATGCATGTATGCCCAAAATCCCAACAGAATGGAAAAGTGGAAGAGAAGAGATTGTGACATGACCACACCCCACTGGAAAGTGCTCTCTCCCTCTCTGTCTTTCTCTCTCTGGCAAGCACATGCACCCTCTGGCAATTAAAAAAATACACAAAGAAATGAATCATCAAATAATGAAAAGACATAAAAGAATCAAAAGTCAAAAAACAAATCTAGCAAGGCTACTTACTGTACAACTCCATCTATAACATCCTGGAAAAGGTGAAACTATGGAAACAGCAAAAAATGAGTGGTTCCCAAGGGTTGTTAGATAGGAAAACATGAGTTGACAGAGCCCGGAGGAATTTTACCATATTAAAACTATTCTGTGTGCAAATTGTGTTCATTCAGAGAACATTACAGACACTGAGGCCAATAGTTACTTTGTAAAGGACAAAATTCTAGGATCTGAAGATTATGATTATAAACTTAATTTTAAACCAATTTTTTAGAAAAAATCTTCTGCTTAAATATCAGTTGAAATATGTGCTCCCCACTCAATTTTTACTGAGTGTCTGGAAAAAAAAAAGAAAAGAAAAAGGAAAAGGAAAATCAAACAATTCCAAGAAGGTTAAATTAAGTTCCTTAAGGGGACTACATCCTCCTAAAATAATAATAATAAAGAAGAAGAGGAGAAGAAAGAGGAGGAGGAGAAAAAACTGAAGCAAGAAGAAATAGCTCATTATTAAAATGATAAGTTGCAGCATTTGAAAGGGAATTTCAGTGCTGGAATTTTTAAAAAATGATTTTTCACTATTTATTCCCAATTATAGTCTGGATTATTTTTCCATGTTGTGTGTTTTTGTGCCAAATTTCCAAATTATATGTGCACAGTTATGGGGTTATCTAGTAGATCCCATAGAATTTTAGTCTCCAATCTAAGACTGTCTTTGAGACTATCACTTCATTCTATGCTTCCAGCAACTGTTATCAAATGGCAAAAAATAAGTTTCTAACTCGTCGTGACTAATATTCATAGCAGACTTCTGATTTTCTTGAACATTGGTTACACTTGTATTCAAAAAGAAGTGTATCACAAAGCTAATCTGGTGATCTTTCCATTTATCTGCCCTTGGATTATCAGGGCCTCTGCTCTTCCCTCCTGTGAAAGTAGAAAAGAGTTGACTTCAGAAATATTTACATTTGGCTTCCATGCCTCCAGAGTAGGATGAAATGACATAGCAGTGCTCGTTTACTGGTGTGAGATGTGAGAATATATTTGCACAGTCTGTATCTCTCAGGCTGTCCTAGAATATCGTGATACTGCAGAAAAGAGTAGCATGTACACACAGAAATGCAACCTTCTCTAATGAACCCAACGTGAATCTGAACTAGGCCTTGTTCTTCAGTTTCTTGGTACTTCAGGATTCTGTTTGCCTCTTACTCTGTTCTATTTCATACTCACTTATATACTATATTCTTACTTGACTTTTCTTTCTGTTTTTCTTGTGAAAATTAAAAAGAGAGTGAGAAAGAGAGAGACCAGCAGATAGTATAATGTTTACATCACTGGACTCCCACGTAGTCAACCACTGTTTGAGTCCCAGACCCAATGGCTTAAAACTCATGCCGCAGTGTGCGCATGTGTGTGCCCAAAATTCCAAGAGAATAAAGGAGAAGGGATTGTGTCCTGGCCACCCCCCAGTGTGTGATTTCTCACTTTCTGTCTTTCTGTCTCTCTGGTGAGCACACACACCCTATAGCAAAAATATCCATAAATAAATAAATAAAAAGAAGAGAAAGAAAAGAAATATATGTATAGTTGTATAAACCACACATATTGTGTATTGAAAGAATATCCCTTACTTTTCAAACTTTTTACTGAATTATGCTATCAAAGAGTCTACCAATCCGGATTTCACGATGAAAAACCCAGCAGGCTATTTTTCCTGATACTTGCATTTAAATGGATGTATATGTGTTCTGTTAAAACCAGTATTTGCTTTGAAACCACGTGCCCTTACTAAATTAATCGTTTTAAGCAATTATCCATAAAAAATCTCTCATTTTTTTCTCTGAAAACCATGCATTAATCTTAAGAATTATGCCATAACTGCAGATTGAACTTCCTAATGTGTACTCATTTTTAAAAAATTATTTAATTTTATTTATCATCATCATTATCATTTTAATTTGACCAGAGAGAGACAGAAGGAAAGTGAGAAAGCAAGCCACCAGGTCTAGGACCCAAAGCGTGGTCAGCCATGTGGGAGTTCAGCGTCCCAATCACCATGTCACCTGCTGGCCCCCTACCATGTACTCTTGAATCCATCTAATTTGAACAGTGCTACAAACTGTACCCCCAGCTCTTACCCCACCAACTTGTGTTTCCCACTTGGTGAGTACTCAGCGAATATCTGTTGAGTAAATGACAAATGAATCGGGATCACCGTTTGTGAATGAGGGTATAAGTTCAACCACCCATATCCACTATTGGAAGAATAATTTCAAACCGTTGTGAGAGTGGAGTAATAGGATTCTCTGTCTCATTCATTATTACACCAGTGCAATCAAAAACATGTTTAGTCAAAAGAGTGTTTCTTGAGTAATTGGTTTGCTACTCGGGTTCTACAAAACACATAGGATAACAATCCAGAGTTGGTCTAAGTGCCCTTTCAAGAGTCTTTGTACATGATTTTTATTTCTCATTGTCCTCACCTTCTCTGAAAAGAATGACTGATAGCCTTTTCTTGCAGTATCTTAGCTTTTAAGAGTGTTGTTTTATCTATTTTTTATGACTAACCTTACACTTGTTAAATGTAATTTTTGCTTTATGTAACATAAAAAATAATCTGTGATATGGTACCCCATGAATTAACAAGAGTGGCTGGACAAAGACAAGAAATCTTTTAAAAACGAATGTTCACATTAAATACCTTGGATAGGTAGGCCTTCTGGGGATTTTTCTTTAATGCAACAAAAGTGCCCCATTTCTGTTTTCAGAAATAGTTTCTTTCAGGTTTATACTGAGCTTGTCTAAAGACATACTACATAAGTAAGGGCTCAGTTTCTACATTAGTATTTTACATCTTGAAGTCTTACTAAATCCTTTTTTGATCAATCTGATATTGAACAGATCTACATTGATTTCTTCTACACTTGTTTATAGTATTTATTTTGATATATCTAGGATTAAAAGCCAAATTAACAAGTGTAATCAATTTTCTTAGTGACAAAGAAAAGTCCTCTAGTACCTTTAGATACATTCATCTAGGGATAAAAAACTTAAGTGAAGGTGTTGTAATAAATGGATCGATTCATTCAATCACTGAGCATAAGAACATTAGCCCTGGGAACACATTTTCCTCTAAGAGCTTTAGCAACTGAGTTTCACTTGTGTAGCATCAAATGATTTGCATTTTTAGAGAAATTTCATGTCTGCAGTGAGCTCCAATGAAAACATGAATAAATTGCTTTCTTTTCCTTTTTTTCTGACTTATGAAGCTGAATCCATTAAGGGTTGAGTCAGAGTATAATGAAATAAAGGCAGCAACCTACCTGATAGAAGCCCTGGATTGGGTTTTCCGCAAGTCCAAACTCAGTTATCGTGGGTTATAGTGAGATCCCTGGGGATTGTGACTACTTTTTCAATTTCTGCACCAAAGATCAATCTCTAAAAGACATGAAATTAAATAGACAAACAATGATTAAAAACTAAATAAGGGATCAGCCTCATAGCCTAGTGGTTAAAGGAGCCTGATCTCACATGGCCAACCACAGTTTAAATCCTGGCTCCAGTGGCTTCAAAAACACACTAGGTCCACATGTGCAGCTGTGCACCCAAAAGTCCAAAAGATGGAGAAAGGGAAGGGAAAGGACTGTGGTAAAATCATGCTACACTGGGGGAAAGGGGTGTTTTCTCTCTTTCTGGTGAGTGCATGAACCCTCTGACAATTAGAAAAAAGGAAAAGAGGAGGCAACAGATGTTGTAGTAGTTAATGTGTTGGATTCTACATGGCTGATTGTGCAGTTTGGGGCCCAGACTCAGAGGCTTGAAAAACACACTGGGCATATGTGTGTGTGTATGTGTGTGTGTGTGTGTGTGTGTGCCCCAAATCACGAGAGGAGGATGGAAAAGAGATTTTGGTATCCATCTCCCCTGGGGGGTGATTTCTCATTTTCCTTCTTTTTGTTTCCCTCTGTCTGTCTCCCTCTGGTGAGCATAAGTACTCTATAGCAAAAACTTAGAAAAAATAAAAGAAGAATAAGAAGGAAAAAAAAAGAAGCAGCAGCAGCACTAAATAGGCTTGCCACTGCAGTTTTTGCTACAATGCCAAATAAATCAATTGTTCCAAGCCTAACACAATGCACATACCTAAAACAAAGTTGGAGGCATCATGCTACCTGATTCCAAACTGTACTACTAAGCAATAGTTATTTAAACAGCGTGGCACTTGCATAATAGATTCGCCAGCCAGTTGAACAGAACATTAAGCCCAGAAATAAACCCCCATTTTCCAGTTCTTTTGGTAATTACATAAGACACCTGAATCAGGATAATTTGTAAAATTAGAGATTTATTTGGTTTATGGCTTGGGGGTCTAAGGTCCAATGGCCACATTTGGTGAAAGTCTTTCTGCAGGAGGTTAACATGGTAGAGAGCAAGAGTTTGAACAGAGCAAAGTGTGGCTCTGTCATCTCATTCTCTCTCCTTATAGACCCACTAGGTCTTAAAATGGGAGCCCCACTCTGTTGCCTAATCACCTCCTGAAGGTTCCACCTTTCACCATCATAATCACATTAAGTCTCTTCTTAATACCTTCAAACTACAACTAAATTCCAACACATAGATTTGGGGAGGATACATTCAAACCATAGCACCAAGCATGTAGAGTCTATTGATTTTCAACACAAGTGCCAAGAATACACAATGGGAAATGGACAATCCCTTCAACAAATGGGGTTGAAAATCTGGATATACCTATGAAGAATAATAAAACTGGACCCAACAACTCACTCCATATACAACATCAACTCAAAATGGGTTGAAGACTTAATGCATAAAACCTAAAACTATAAAACTAGTAGAAGAAAATATAGAGGGAAAGTATTGGTCTGGAAAGTGATTTTTTTTAAGATTTAACCTCAAAAACATAGACTAAAAAAATGCAAAATTAGTGGACAAATGGGATTATTTCAAAATTATAAGCTTCTTCACATACACACAAAAAAAGTTAACAAAGTGAAGAGATAATGTACAGGTTGGAAGAATTATTTGCAAGTCATATACATGACAAAGGGTTAATATCAAAAAGATATAGGGGAATTCAACTCCATGAGAAAGAAAACAAGTAATGTCATCTTAAAATAGGCAAGGAACATGAATAGACATTTCTCAAAATAAGGCATATGACAATGAATATGTGGAGAAAAAATAAATGTTCAATATCTCTATTTATCAGGGAAATAACAAAATCAGGGGATATTACCTCATACCTGTCAGAATGGCTATTATCAAAAAGACAGAAGATGGGACCAACAGGTGGCATAGTGATTAAGGCACTGGACCTCTCACATGACCAACCACAGTTCAAGTCCTGAACCTGATGCCTTGAAAATCACTCTGGGTGTGTGTGCCCAAAATTCTGAGAGGAGAATGGAGGAGAAGGGATTGCGGCATGGCCCTCTCTGCCAGGAGGCACTTTCTCACTTTCCTTCTCTCTGTCTGTCTCTGTCTGGCAAGCACACGCACTCTAAGAAAAAACTTAACAAAAAAAAAAAAAGATAAGTGTTGACGAGTAGTTTTTAGTTCCTTAGAAAACTAAAAATAAGATTTGTATGTAATATAGTCAGTTCATTTCTGGGTATTTACTGAAAATATTTGAAATCAGTTTTTTCAAGAGTTGTCTGTACTCCCATGTTCTTTTTTTTTTTTTTCTTTTTTTGGAGAGGTTTTTGCTATAGGGTGCATGCGCTTGCCAGACAGACAGAGAGAGAGAGATAGAAAGCGAGAAATCAACCCCCAGAGGGGATGGCCACACCGCAATCCCTTCTCCTCCATTCTCCTCTCGGGATCTTGGGCATGCACGCACATGCGCCTGGTGTGAGTTTAAGCCACCGGGTCCGGGATTCGAACCGTGGTCGACTATGTGGGAGTCCAGCGACATAGCCATTATGCTAACTACTGGTCCCCTCCCATGTTCTTTGAAGCACTATTCACAATGGCCAAGTTATGAATTTAGCCTAAGTATCCATCAACAGATAAATGGAAAAAGAAAATATGGGGGGTGCATATATAGTGGAATATTATTCAACCTAAAAAAAAGAATAAAATTTTGTCATTTTTGACATCATGTATAGAAATGGAGAACACTATGCTAAGTGAAAAAAGCCAGACCAAAACAAACAAAAAACATGAATACCTAATGCTTCTACTTACATGTGGAATCTAACACAGTTGAACCCAAAGAAGTGATTGGTGGTTACCAGAATCTGGAGTTGGGGTAGAGGTGGGAGAGGGGAGGGGAAGTTTCACGGTCAAAAGGTATAAAGCCTCCATTAGACAGAAGGATGCTTTGCTTTGATATGTATGTTTTTTTCTTTTCTCAAAGTTCATTGATTTATTTAACCCAGCTCTCAGTCATCTAAGATTCTGTGTGCATGTACCCATTGGTGAACTCAATGTTTTCATTTAAACCAGGAACCAAGCTCAGGGACTCTTCACATGGCTCCAAAATCGCAGTACCTACATTTCTGGTGCTCTTCATTCCTTTCATAAATTCAGACTTCCTTGTATCATTTTCTTTCTTCCTCATGACTTTATCATTTCTTATAGTGAATATCTATTACTAATGAATTGTTTCAACTATTGTCTGTCTGAAAAAAATCTAAGCTTTTTTTTTTTGTGCCTTCATTTTTTTTTTTAATTTTTATTTTTTATTTATTTACATTAATTCTCTGAACATCATTACAGCATACAAAATGAGATATTCCATCCAAATTACACTATATATTGTCTCAATCAAGCACATCAACAAGCATGTTATTGTCAGCAAATGATCTTCCATTTCTTGTCTTCTGTATGTTTTGCTTTTTTCCCCCCATCCTAGATTCTCTATCTCTTACCCTCTGCCATCTCCCACTCTCCTCCCACAGTCTCTGGTATCTATGTTTGCTTTCTATACAGTTTTCTCCTCACATTTTATTGAATCGCCAAAGACCCTAATCAATCCAAATACCCTCATAGCAAACACAGGTGATACCCACATTTCCATGAACACAAGTCTTACTTTACGCATCCTATAAAGTAGCACCTAGCTGTGGCTACATATCCTACTGCAGTCATTGAATATATATATATTTTTTTCCTGAAACTTTATTTTTTTTGTAACTCAATTTACATTCCTTCCCTAAGCTTCATCACAGCATACAAAATGCAATCTCCCATCCAGTACACACTGCATAGTGATACAATCATGAACATTACAAAAAAATTTTCCATTACTAGTTCCTAGAATTACTTCCACCCCTCTTTCTGACCCTCTGTCCCTTCCCACCCTCCTCTCACACCACCTCCGGTGTCTACAATTGTCCTTCATTCCCTTCCCACCCACGTTGCATTGATCACACAATTTCCTACATAATCTAACTACTTTCAGTGGTGAGTTCACTCATTACTACTAAGAAAACCAGTTATAACTTAACTCAAAGAAATGCCAAGGAACTTTGCTTAAAGCCAGGAAACAAGTTAGGATTCTGTTCAAATGGAAGGTGCATGAACCTATCAGTCTCATGTACTTTTATCTTCTGTTCTGGTTCAATTTTCCTGATTAAATTCTGGGATATAATATTCAAATTCAGACTTGTCCCTCTGATTAAGTTGGCTACTTTCATAGTTTTTGGACTCTTATTTCCGTGTGTCTGTGTTTAATTTTCTTGATACAGCACACCCTTGAGAACTTCTTGGAGATCTGGTCTGGTGCTGGTAAATTCTTTCAGGTTTTGTTTATCTGAGAATGTTCTTGTCTTTTCTTCCCACCTGAAAGATAATCTTGCCGGGTACAGTATTCTTGGCTGAAATTGCTTCTCTTGTAACACTTTGAATATATTTTCCCATTCTCTCCTCGCTCGCATTGTTTCCGATGAGAGATCTGCTGTTAGCCTGATGGGATGCCCTTTGTAGGTAACTTGATGTTTCTCTCTTGCCAATCTTAGTATCTTGTCTTTGTCTGCGGTTTTGGTCAACCTGGCTATAATGTGTCTTGGAGAAGATCTTCTTGGGTTGAATCTATTTGGGGTCCTTTGTATTTCCTGGGACTGGATCTTCGAATGCCTCTCTAGGTTTGGAAAGTTTTCTTGCAGGATTTCATGGAATAGATTATCAATGCCCTTATGGGTCTCTTCACCTTCTGGAATGCCAATTATCCGGATATTTGGACGTTTGATGGTATCCAGTACTTCTCGCATATCATTCTCAAATTTTTGAGCCATTTTCTCAGTCTTCGTGGTGGACTTTTCTAAGCCAGCCATTTTCTCTTCTACATCTGAGATTCTATTTTCTGAATGATCTAGTCTGCTTTTAATACTTTCAAGGGAGATTTTGACTTCTTGTATTATAGACTTGATCTCTAGCAGTTCCGTTTGAGTCTTTTGTAAAGTGTGTAATTCCTCTTTTAGATCTTGCAAGAATTTCCTCATCTCCTGGAACTCGGCAACTTCTTTCTCCTTTCTCTTTAGCAGTTCATTATCTCTCTTTTCTTCCATCTCTGTTAGCTTCGACATTACGAATGCTCTAAATTCCTTATCAGACATTTCCATGACTTTCACCGAACTGCTTGTGGATGAAGGAGAGTTACTCTTTTCCATTGGAGGAGAGGTATTTTCTCGTTTTCCTATATTTCTCGTGATCCGACGGTGATTTCTTGTCATCTGATGAATGGCGTGTTTCTTTCAAATTCTTGAAGTTAAGCCTCAATGTTCAGGAGTAAGCAGACAGAGGTGTTCTAGAATCGGATTGCCGTTCTGTAGTGATAGCACACTAGCTTTGCTTGCTGGAGGCTGAATTATGAGTAGAAAATCTTCATTTCTCCTGTGCCTGAAATATCTAGTTCCCAGTATCCATGTGGATTCTTCTCAGAGAATGGCTCAACTCTCCTGCCACACTAGCTTTGCTTGCTGGAGGCTGAATTATGAGTAGAAAATCTTCATTTCTCCTGTGCCTGAAATATCTAGTTCCCCGTATCCATTTGGATTCTTCTCAGAGAATGGCTCAACTCTCCTGCCACACTAGCTTTGCTTGCTGGAGGCTGAATTATGAGTAGAAAATCTTCATTTCTCCTGTGCCTGAAATATCTAGTTCCCAGTATCCATGTGGATTCTTCTCAGAGAATCTGTGCCTTCATTTTTGAAAGATCATTTTACTGGGTATAAAATTCTAGGTTTCACAGGAATTTTTTTCTTTTTATTTCAGGACTTTAAGCTTCTTTTGGTTTAAAGAATCATTTCTTTCATTTTATTTATCATTATTATTTCAATTTGGTATAGCACACAGAGACAGATACAGAGACAGAGAGAGGTAGTGAGAAAGCAAGCTGCCAGGTCTGGAACTCAAACCATGGTCACCCATATGGGAGTCCAGTGCCTTAACCAGCACACCATCTGCTGGCCCCTGTAACTTAAGTTTCTTAAGTTTGGGGCTTGTTGAGCTTGTGAATCTGTGGTTTTGCAACATTCATTAGTTTTGAACATTTTTCAGCCATAATTTCTTAAGATATTTTAATATTTTTCCTCCATCTCTTTCCAGAACTCCACCAACATGTAAATTTGGCCATTTCAAGTTGTTCTACAGTTTACTGACCATCTAGTCACCTTCCCACTCTTTTTCTTTCTTTGTTTTAAGTAGTTTCTATTGCTCTATCTTCAACTTCACTAATATTTTATCTTTTATGTCTCAACATTCTTAATGTCAGAAATACAGTTATAGACACTGTTTAAATGTCTTTGTGTCTTTGTTCCTAACTCTAACGGCTATGTCCATCTGGATCAGCCTTGATTTATTATTATTCTCATTATGCTTTTTTCATGTTTTTTAATTTTTTATTTGATGCCAGGACTCACTTGCCCTCTGGCTTCCTGGTTTTGGTTTAGCTAAAGGATGTCACCAGCAGACTGAGGTTAGGAAGGTGGGGTGATCAGGATATTATTCCTCTGCTCCTCATTTCAGTTCATTTCTGACAGCTGTGGCATTCCACACCATTGTTTCTAGAGTCCATTGCCACACTATTGTTTCTGGAGTCCACTGGGTGATTCCATTTCTAAATCTCCATCTCTTATTTAGGGTCCAATAGCATCATCTTCTCTCCCCTGTCCTTCAGCTCTGTGAATAACAGCATGGCATCTCTCTATTGCTAGTCCTGGTGCCTTGGCACACCTTGTTGTTTCCTTAGCCCTACTCTCATCTCTTAATAGTCCCTCAATAAAATCTCTTTAGAAGGCCAGCCCTGCAGTGCAGTGGTTAAGTGCTATATCCTACATATATGAACGTGGTTCAAACCTAGCCCCAGTGCCTTGAAAAACACACCAGGTACATGTGTTTGCATGCCCCAAATCCCAACAGGATGGAGAAATGGAGGAAAAAGGATTGCAGTGTGATCACACCTCATCATGGGGACGGGGTTGGGGGGGTCACTTTCTTTCTCCCTCTTTCTTTCTGGCAAGTACATGCACCTTCTGCTGATTAAAAAAAAAAAAATTATTAATTAAAAAAAAAAGTCTCTTCAAAATCCCAGCTGAATACACCATCTGTTTTCTCCTGACCGACGCCCACTCCTTCTCTATTGTGAGTGTCAAAGGAGGTGGCTAAAGGCAAGCATGAGAAATATTAGGAAACCTCTGCTTGCTGAAAAGTTCAGTTGATTACAGAACAGTGCTAATGAGGCCAAAATTAGTGTGTGGCTGTGTCCCAGGATCACAGCCCGTATCCCTGACCAGCCATTTTACACACCATCAGTTACAAGGAAGACGATGCCAAAGAGCACACGTGAGTTGATGCAGCCCATTACCACCACAGAGACACAATCCAAGGACAGGCTATTCAGGAGAGATGGCTTCAAAGTCGTCTTTGTTCCCAGAGGACAGCTTTTGTAATGTGATCCTAATGAAAATTTTGAATTTATTATTTTACAAAACATAGGCCATAACCACCATCAATGTCTTTTTCAAAGATAAACTCTCATTTTGTCACTTATTGGTGGCCAGTTCATAGTAACATAGATCAAAAGGAAAGCTCATCTAAATATGTTCTATATTAGTAATAGGATTCAAGGTTTATAAAAAATATACTGAATTCATTAAAATTATTCAACTGTTATGGTTAAAGAAGAGAAACTATGCAACCATTATTTAAAGAATAAACAGTTAACTCTATTTCTTTATTTACTTATTGGAAATTATATTATAATTGTCGAGTGTGAAGAACAATTTTCAGTTTACATGCCTATTTTCTCGAAACAAAACTCTATTCTCTTCAGTACAGTGGCTTGTAAATCCATATAGTAATCAGGCCATCATAGATGCACTATTCCATTAATATTGATATACATGGATTCTGTGGTGTCAATGTTATGATTTAAATGCATGGTAGGAAAAGAAGATACTTCTGTTCCTTTTTCAGGAATCAGTTTCTGAGACAGTTTACTATCAGTAAAAAAAGAAGTACTGTTTCTAAAACTCTGAGTCTGTAACTTCTAAGTAAAATGTGTTCAAATACAAAAACCAAATATGACCTCATTAAGAGTGGCACGATGCTAAGACCACCCACAAGATATGAGCATTTTTATACACGGTATGTATTCGTAATCAGTTTCATAGAACATAACCTGGATTTTATTTTTTAACAAAGCCTTTTGAGCCATTTTGATAAGGTCAACAGAAAGCACAGTCTTTTAACATTAGGTGATCAACTTTTTGACAATGGCACGACCAGCCTAGCTAATGGAAAAATAGCCTGCAGGGTCCAGCTAAATATGATATACGAATGTAATCAAGCTCTGTGATGACTATTCAAAAGTAATCCCTTTAGCTTTGAACTGCGACATATATTTCAACAAGGCGAAAGCCATAGGAAGAAATTCTCTGCAGACCACACTGATACAATACAGCCTTTATATCCTACTCTCTGTGTTCGCTGCTTATGGCGAGTTTTAAATTTGAGGTAATGACTACTGTATATTCATGTGCGCGTACAACAATACTTTTGATTTGTTGTGGAAAGGTTGAATCCATTACCAGGGGTCTAGTCTATAAACTCTGACACAACCTTTATGTATGAGTCATTATTTACCATTTTCGGGAGGAAGGCCACTAAAAATGTTTTGCATGCCAAAATGATAAAAATCCATTTACCTCTTCAGACACCAAACTAGCAGGTAATATCTCCTCCATTTCCTACTCCCTCTACAGATATGTTGAAAATCTCATTTATATATAAAAGTGCATTATATGAAACTTTGCCGTTGTTTTCAAATAAAGGGATGAGATGGTGGGTTTATTGCAATGTAGCATTTGCAGACGTGTTGTAGTGCCTTAATACAGTGTAGGCTAAGTGGTGGTATAAATGAGACCCTTTTGTTGCCCACTTGAGAGAATCCACCATTTGAGAGTCTTTACTATTTGCAACAGAGAAGTACCAATTTCTACTGAAATAGTAGGCGATAGAAGCAAAATAACACACTTCAACTTTTTATCGGTTCAAGGCTCTTTTTCTGAAGTAGGGGTCTCTTAGTCTCAGTTTCTTTTAAGTCATAGAGATCAAACATCTCAAATCACACCTTCAGTCAAACACACAGCTTAAAAACATAAGTTAGAATCAAACTGTTTACTTTGGCAATATGACAGAACCAAGAGTCCGCAGTCGTGTGGTGCTCACCTGGTTGTGAATGAACATAAGTAACAGAACATCTGAATGCTGATTTTAAATCTCCCCTATAGAAATGATCATTGCTGAGGTTTCTTAGCACACAGAGTATGTTCATGGCTTTGATTCATACCAGTAGGTGTGGTCCAAGCTGAGTAGAAGCACAGCAGCAGATACAACTATTTTTGCAGAGAATCGTGGAAAATCCAGAAAAGACATCTGCATTGTAAGAGATACTGTGTATTCTGTCAGGTCAAAAGGAATACTAAGTTCAAGACATTAGCTAGTATAAAATAGGCATTAGGATAATAGGATTTAAGAATTATTTTTATTTTATTTTACTTTATTTTATTTTATTTATTATAATTATTATTTTTTATTTGACCAGACACACACACACACAGAGAGAGAGAGAGAGAGAGAGAGAGAGAAAGGGAAAATGAGAAAGCAAGCCACCAGATCCAGGACTCGAACCGTGGTCAGCCACACGGGAGTCCAGTGCCCTAACCACTAGACCACCTGCCAGCCCCAATAGTATGTTTTTATATATTGTGATGCAGAAAAAAATATTAAACTAAAAATCATGAGGTAGGTCTTTTTTTATTTTTTTTAAGATTTTTGCTATAGTGTACATGTGCTCACTGGAGAGACAGAGAGAGAGGAAGTGAGAAATCACCCCTAGGGGGTGTGGCCATGCTGTAGTCCCTTTTCCTTCATTCTCCTCTCAGGATTTTGGGCACTCACACACATGTACCTGGCATGTTTTGCAAACCTCCAGGTCTGGGATTCAAACTCCAGAATCAGCCATGTGGGATCCATCCCCTTAACCATCACTTTACCTGCTGGCCCTAAAGTTGTTCTTTACAAAGAATGATAGAACATATTCATTAAGGTAAAGGCTAAGCTCACAAAAATAGTCACTCAAGAACATTGGGACCAGCAGATGAAATAGTGGTTACATCACTGGACTCTCACATAGTCAAACACATTTCAAGTCCCAGATCTAGCAGCTTAAAACTCATGCCTTCCTCATGTGTGTGTGTGCCCAAGATCCCGAGAGGAGAATGGAGGAGAAGGGATTGTGGCATGGCCATTCCCTCTGGGGGATGATTTCTCGCTTTCTGTCGCTCTCTCTCTCTTTCTCTCCAATGAGCACACATGTCTCTGTCCTTCCAGTGAGCACACGTGCCCTATAGCAGAAAACCTCTCTCTGGGAAAAAAAAAAGAAAAAGCCCACTGCCATAGAGTGTTGTCATTGCGTGGTAGAATCTAAATAATGGAGCAGTTGTACCACCTTCGAAGTTAAAGAAAAGGCAAAGTTGGGACCAGCAGTTAGCATAATGGCTATGTCGCTGGACTCCCATGTAGCTGACCACAGTTGGAATCCTGGACCCAGTGGCTTAAACTCACGCCGGGTGGGTGTGCGTGTGTGCCCAAGATCCTAAGAGGAGAATGGAGAAGAAGGGGTTGTGGCGTGGCCATCTCCCCTGGGGAGGTGCTTTCTCACTTTCTGTCTCTCTGTCTCTGTCTTTCTTGCGAGTGTATGCACCCTATAGCAAAAAAAAAACAAGTCTCCAAAAAAAAAAAAAAAAAGAAAAGAAAAGGGAAAGTTCTAGGAAGAATGAGTATCCAGTGTCTAGCACTTTGACTCAGAAGCAGCGTTTATCACTCTGTCCATGTTCATTGGTGAGAACTTGGTAACATGGCTTCAACTAAATGGTTATATGGAAGCCAATGGTTACATGGCATAGTGGCTAAAGTGCTGGACTCCATGTGGCCAACCACAGTTCGAGCCCTGGACCTGGTGGTTTGTGAATCACACCAGGCACATGTATGTGCATGCCCAGAGTCCTAAGAGGAGAATGGAGGAGAAGGGACTGCTCCATGGCCATCCCCCTAGGGTGATTTCTCACTGTCCCTCCCTCTGTCTCTGTCTCCATCTCTCTCCATTGAGCATAAACATGAAAAAATGGATACATGCTAATAGAGAAGATTTAGCAGAAAGGGGAAAAACAAAACTGATGAGTGGGAGACAGAAGGAATTACTGAAGCCATGACTTGTGTATGCAAGAAGGGATGAGACCTAGTGAAGCAGACATCTCCGTCAGCCGTAGTTTGTTAATAGCGGCAGGAGGGAAGATATGTCGTAGCAGGAGGGAGTGTATAGAACCGAAGCCACTAGGCAAGCAACTATTACCATGGAGCTTCTGGGAGTGTTTTCCTTTGTCTTTGATTTCCTCTATGAAACCGGAAAATAAATCATCACCTGATAACAAAGATGCAGCTGAATGGTTGGGGGTTTGAGGAGGTAGAAGAAAGTGTCAAATCCTTTTGTGGGTGGTGAAAGAATGAATGGATGAGGAATGTTCAATAGGATGTTCTGAAAGCATTGAGACCTCCTAATGTTTGTGGCTAGAAAGCTGATGTCCATGGCCATGCGGTGAGGCCACTCAGCCCGGTCTAGCCATATTGAGCTACACAGGCAGAGACTTGGATTTTTTTAAAAGAACTATTTATTTAATTGTATTTATCTTATTATTATTATTATTATTATTTTTAAATTTGCTATAGGGTATGCATGCCCGACAGAGAGAGAAA
Source organism: Tupaia tana (assembly GCA_026018925.1). Classification (NCBI taxonomy): domain Eukaryota; kingdom Metazoa; phylum Chordata; class Mammalia; order Scandentia; family Tupaiidae; genus Tupaia; species Tupaia tana. The sequence goes on from JAKSZU010000021.1 coordinate 10,153,734, forward strand.
GAGAGCAAGTGAGAAAGCAAGCCACCAGGTCTGGGACTCAAACTGCAACTGGCCCTGTGGAGTCCAGCACCTTAACCACTATGCCACCTGCTGGCGCCAAGACACTTGGATTTCACTCGGGCTGTAGTTTTGTGAAGTGAGCGTGAACAGGGTCAGGAAGTCACCGCTATCTGCAAGGGAATCAGTGACTATGGAATTTACATTGTATGATGAAGACATCAAAATGAGAAGGGCAGTGAGAAGATGATAGGATTGGAGGTCCCAGTGGGGAAGGATGGCCCAGGCTGGGGTGCTAGAGGGAGCAATCTAGAAAGATCAAAGGCAACAATCAAATGGTTGATCACAATGGAGCTGAGATGGAGAGGGTTTGCAGATACTGGTAATGACAAGGTCTAAGTATGACCAGGGCAATACTGGCTGAGGTGGGGTGAAGGAGAAGATCTAAGAGAACAGGAGCTCAAGGAATTAAAACCCAGGGTAGAAATCTCTTACAAGTGCACTGAAATGGCTAAATTAAGAAAGTGTAGGGGACCAGCAGGTGGCATGGTGGTTAAGGTGCTGGACACTCCCACATGGCTGACCAGGGTTCAAGTCCTGAATCTGGTGGCTTGCTTTCTCACTTCCTCTCTCTCTCATTCTCACCCTCTGTCTCTCTCTGCTCAAACTAAAAAATAAATGAATGAATAAAATAAATAATTATTTAAAAAAATAAACTACTAAAGTTTTTAAAAAAAAAAAAAGAAAAGTGTAATAGTTGGCTTCTTCTCCAAGAGAACACCAAATGGCGATGACGCCGGTGCAGCGGCAGGGCCCGGAGGCCCTGGGGGTCCTGGGATAGGAGGCCTCTGCGGCTTCCGTGGAGGCTTCAGCAACGGCCCCCATGGTCGGGGACTGGGACGGGGACGGGGCCAGGGCTGGGGATGGGGCCAGGGCTGGGGACGGGGCCAGGGCTGGAGCCGCGGCCGCGGCCGCGGAGCCCACAGAGGCAAGGCCGAGGACAAGGAGTGGATCCTGGTCACCAAGCTGGGTCGCCTGGTCAAAGACATGAAGATCAAATCCCTGGAGGAGATCTATCTCTTCTCCCTACCCATCAAGGAGTCTGAGATTATCGACTTCTTCCTGGGAGCCTCTCTCAAGGTTGAGCTTCTGAAGATCATGCCTGTGCAGAAGCAGACTCATGCTGGCCAGCAGACCTGGTTCGAGGCATTTGTCGCCATTGGGTACTACAGTGGCCATGTTGGTTTGGGCGTGAAGTGCTCCAAGGAGGTGGCCACTGCCATCCAAGGGGCTATCATCCTGGCCAAACTCTCCATTGTCCCAGTAAGTACAGAGAGGCTACTGGGGGAACAAGATCAGCAAGCCCCACACTGTCCCTTGCAAGGTGACTGGCCGTTGTGGCTCTGTGCTGGTGCGCCTCATTCCTGCCCCGAGAGACACTGGCATCATCTCTACTCCTGTGCCCAAGAAGCTGCTGCTGATGGCTGGCATTGATGACTGCTACACCTCAGCCCAGGGCTACACTGCCACCCTGGGCAACTTCGCCCAGGCCACCTTTGCCATCTCCAAGACCTGCAGCTATCTGACCCCTGACCTCTGGAAAGAGGCCGTGTTCACCAAGTCTCCCTATCAGAAATTAACCGACCATCTCGTCAAGACCCACACCACAGTCTGTGCAGAGAACCTAGGCTCCAGCTGTGGTCACAACCTAGGGTTTACATACAGCGAGAATAAAGTGAATTAAACCTGAAAAAAGAAGTATGAAAGTATAATAGTTGTAATGTGACAACGAGCCAGTGAGAAAATCCATTGAGAATGATTTCAGTTGCAGACAGGTGGCGATCAGAATGAAAAGTTAAATATCTAACCTGATGACGTAAGTTTTAGGAAAGGAAGGAGGGGAGAGTAAAAGTCCTGAAAGAACAGCAAGGAGGAAGACTGACACCTAACCATTCCAGATCTAGTAATAAGAAGACTTAGGGGGACCAGCAGTTAGTGTAATGGCTATGTCGCTGGACTCCCATGTAGTCGACCGCGGTTCAAGTCCTGGACCCAGTGGCTTAAACTCACGCCGGGCGTGTGTGCGTTCATGCCCAAGATCCCAAGAGGAGAATGGAGGAGAAGGGATTGCAGCATGGCTATCCCCCCTGGGGGGTGATTTCTCACTTTCTATCTCTCTGTCTCTCTCTCTGTCTGTCTGGCGAGTGCACGCACCCTATAGCAAAAACCTCTCCAAAAAAAAAAAAAAAGACTGAGGAAAACAAGTGCAAGAACAGCTTCTGAGCTGGCAGTATCCTCAGAGGAGAGCCTCGTTTCTGTTAGAGCAAAAAATAGAGGAAATTCCAGAAGACAGGGTGAAGACATAGAGTATTTTCCTGCTAATTAACCAAATCTTCCAAGGGCACAATGGAAATGTTTAGAAGTTGCGGTAGGTGGAAGATGGGGGACCGAACAGGAAATGCACAAAGCCTTATGAAAATAGAATACAGGAAATGAGGGAAGACCTAAAACCTAGACCCTGTCACAAGCAGGGATAAAGAGCATCTTATTAGGTTAGTTCCAGTGGATTCAAGCCAAAAATCAAAGGGTAGATACAAAATTTAATTAAAAAATTAACCTGTCATTTGTATAAACTTCCTGTATTTGACTTAATTATTTGTGTACTTCATATCACTTCTTCTGGGTATTTTTGCTTTTTAAAAAGGAGGTTTATGCCTTAGGGTGCATGCGCTTGCAGGAGAGACAGAGAAAGAGACAGAGACAGTAAGAGAGAAAGTGAGAAATCACCCCCCCCCCCCCAGGGGAGATGGCCATGCCTCAATCCCTTCTGCTCTATTCTCCTCCTGGGATCTTAGGCATGCATGCACACATGCCTGGAGTGATTTTCAAGCCATCAGGTCCAGAATTCCAACTGCGGTCAGCCCATGTGGGAGTCCAGCAACATAACCACTATGCCACCTGCTGGCCCCTGGGTACTTTCTTAACAGATCACCTTATCCCTAGAGGTGGACTTTCCAGTTGTCATTTTATTTTATCACAAGAATTTTGTGGGCTAGGAACTGAGGCAGGGCGTGGCTGGAAATTGATGAGATCACTAAGTGGTACCCGGTTGGCCAGCTGGGTGAAGGGTCAGAGAGCTGCTCTCACAGATTGCGACTGCAGCAGAGATGGACGGAAGGCTGGGCTCAGCTGGGACTGTCCACTAGAGCATTTGTATATGGCCTTTCCCGGGTGGCAACCCCAGGGTGCTCGAATATCTTGTGATAACTGCCTTCCTCCAAAGAAGCTTGCCCAGAGAACCAGCTGGAGGCTGCAAAGCCCTTTCTGACCCAGCCTCAGACAAAACACGCTTCACCTTGGTGACACACGCACTCTTACCTCATAGCTGATAAGGGTAGAGATCCCTGAAAAGGAGTCCTGGGTTCCAGCTTAAAATAACTGTACACTGTGCTCGCTTCGGCAGCACATATACCAAAATTGGAACAATACAGAGAAGATTAGCATGGCCCCTGTGCAAGGATGACACACAAATTCGTGAAGCATTCCATATTTTTGGCTTATGACAGAAAGTGGAAGAATATGGAAGACTTACTGCTGAGTGAAGCAAGCCAGGCTATGAAGGAGAAACACTGTATGTCCCACTTAATGTATACTGAGTGTCTGCACTCTGTGACCGAAACTGATTGACTAACGGATATAGAAACACAGTAAATGGATGTAAATACCAAATATAGTGTGCGTGAAAGAGGAGGGTCTGAGGAAGGACATTTAGAAGAAAAATAGAAAAGCAAAGCATTAATGTGACAAAGAAATATGGTATTATCTGTTGAAGATATTTTATAGTTTTATCAAGTGGACTAGGGAGAAATGTTCACATGTTGAAATATTCACTTTATAAGCTAAATAATGTGATTGAATGTATAAAAGAAAATGAAAGTAAAAAGTAAATGAAAATAAAATAAACAAAAATAAATAAATAAAATAACTGTACACTGTGTTCATGACAAAAATTTAAATATATGTATCTTTTTTCTTTAGGAGAATCTAGAAGATCCACAATGGAAAATTTACCTCGAAACTCAGAACATTTGGGAACAATCAGAGGGTAGGACAAATCAAAAAGTGCTATTAAGTACCCATATTATGAAAGATACTAAGTTTACCACTTTCTCCAAACACAAGAAGAGTGGTTTTATTCAGCACTTTATAAGCTAATATGGAGGGGCCAACAGGTTGGTGTAGTGGTTAAGGTGCTCAACTCCCACATGGCTGACTGTGGTTCAGTCCCAGACCAAGCGCTCAGACCAGGTACTTGTGCATGTGTGCCCAAAATTCCAAGAGGAGAATGGAGAAGAGATTGCAGCATGAAATTGCAGGGCCAGTTGGTGGCTATGGTGGCAGGATGCCATATAGCTGAAAACGTGGCTTGAGTCCCAGACCAAGTAGCTTGAGAGAGAAGACCAGTGCATGTGCATGTGTGCCAAAAATCCTGAAAGGAGGAGACAATGGATTGTTACGTGGCAGGGGGGAGGGTGCTTTCTTGCTATCCCTTTCTCTCTGTCAAGTGTACATAATTTTGGCAAATTAAAAAAATAAATAAATAAAAAATAAAAATAAATAAAAAAAAAGGCAGGGACCAGCAGTTGGCATAATGGCTATGTCACTGGACTCCCATGTAGTCGACCGTGGTTCGAGTCCCAGACCTGGTGGCTTAAACTCACACAGGGAGTGTGCGAGCGTGCCCAAGATCCCGAGAGGAGAATGGAGGAGAAGGGATTGCAGCGTGGCCATCCCCCCTGGGGGGTGATTTCTCACTTTCTGTCTCTCTGTCTCTCTCTGTCTTTCTGGCGAGCACACACACTCTATAACAAAAACCTCTCCAAAGGGGGGGAAAAAAAAGCATACAAACCAACAAACAAAACAAAAAGCAGAAGCCAGTAGGTGGCATACTGGTTAGGGCGCTGGACTCCTCCATGGCTGGCCACCATTTGAGTCCCGTACCTGGTGGCTTGTTTTCTCTTGTCTTCCCACTCTCTTTTTCTGTCTCTCTGGAGGGTGCATGTGCCCTACAACAAATTAAATAATAATAATAAGTAAAATAATTATTTTTAAAAAGCAGTGTTTCAATATCACCTGGGCTTTTGTTTTGTTTTGTTTTGTTTGAGAGAGATTTTTTGCTGTAGAGCAGGTGTGCTCACCAGAAAGACCGAGAGAGACAGAGGAAGAGAAAGTAAGAAATTACTCCCCAGGGAGGGATGGTCATGCCACAATCCCATCTCCATTCTCTTGGGATTTTGGACACACACACACACACACACACATGCATACACACACAGAAGCCCCTGGTATGTCTTTCAAGCTGCGAGGCCCAGAAATCGAACCATGCAGTTGGCCATGTAGGCTCCAGTCACCTTAATCACCACACCACATGCTGACCCAAATAATTTAAGTTTTTAAGTGATGTCCAAAAATTACAGAAAGCCAAATATCTTTTAGAACAAATATCTTTAGTTTCTAATCAAATATAAAAGTTTGTTTTATAATTTATTTTATTTCAGATTTCCAGAAAATCAAGAAAATGAAACTTAGAGCAGCTTTCAACTCAGCATCAAAGCAAGAATAAATTTGTCATGACACCTTAGACTTTGATACCTGTAATGGCAGTATGTTACAAATAATGTAGACAGACTTGTAGTAATTTAAACTGACTATGACTACGTTTCCATGGGATTTTGTATTGCAGTATACTACCACAAATTTAGTGTAAAACTTCAAACCTCATGAAAATAAAATATATCCCAAATGCTTAGAAATAGCAATTTTCCACAAAATAAACTAAAACATTTCTTCTTATTCACTATGCCACAAGAAACAGTGACATCAGAGAATCAAAATTTGGCTGTTCCTAACGAGATAATGATTACATGCATCAGGAAATCTTTTATAAATTCAGGATAATATTAAAATTCCAGGGAAACTTTTCAGCATATGTAGACAAAAGGAATATAAGCAATAAAGACTATCATATTGATACGTACCTCTCAAAACTCTGCTTTGCCTGTATAAAAGTATATTCCATTATACTTCTAGCTGATTTATAAATAAACAAGCTTATTGGGGCAGACAGGTGGTCTGGTGGCTAAGGGGTGCTGGATTCCCACATGGCCAACCATGGTTGGAGTTCTGGACCTGGTGACTTGTTTTTTCACTTTCCCTCTCTCTCTCTCTCATTTTGTCTCTCTCTGGTCAAATTAAAATACATAAATAAAGACAAATAAAGTAATTTAAAAAAAAAAAAACAAGCTTATCTGTGTTAATTAAAAACAATGATACCCTGGCATTCGATAGAAAGTAGACAAATACAGAAGATTTACAGCTAAGTGAAGCAAGCCAGACTATGAAAGAAAGGCATTGTATGTCCCCACTCAATATATACCAAATGTCTGCACTCCATGGCAGAAACTGAAAGTTTGGAAGGTATAAAAACATAGAGAGCAATACTATTTAACCTTTGTCTACATATGCTTTAATCCTGATTCTTCTGAGTATTCCATGAATGAAAGGTAGGGACTAATCCTAAGCTACTGGAATCATTCTGCTTTCCACATGATCATAAATCTTCAGCACTCTATCCAAGGAGATGATCCAAAGTATCTATTCATTGGATGTGATTCAATAGATACCAAAAAACTATAGAATGAGGTATCTGGGGAAAATGATTTTCATGTGTTGTTTATTCAATCAACAAAACCAACTTCCGTCCCATCTCTGGTTCTTGAATGATTTTCTTACAGTATTCACAGACTTTCCACAGATTGTTTTGTTCTAAAATTAGAATTAAAGTGTCTTTCTCTTATTAAAGGAACCCCAGATGTCTGCCTTCAGGTTCACAAAATATTGAGACAGAGAAATAAGGTGGTTTAAGACATCTCTGAGCAGAGACCAGTGATCACCAGGTCTTTTCCAGAAATTTCATAGGTTTTTTTAAAATTTTTTATTATTATCATAATCTTCCTTATATTACATTGAATCACATATAACTTTACAGTGCAGAAATTTCATAGTTTTGCTAGGCACAGTCTTAATAGAGAGTGCTAGTCAGAAAAAGATAAATGAAACAGAAAAGAGCATTCAGAAATAGTCTAAATTCAAATACTGTATATCCCCGCTCTCAATATATACCAAACGTCTGCACTCTATGGCAGAAATTGAAAGACAGGAAGGTGTGCTAGTAGGAGGGATCAGTATCGATACCAGAGAATGTATGGGGGTGGGGTTGGATAGTAGTGGGCGAGTGGGAGAGGCTTAGGAGAGAGACACTCAACAGTCATAAGAATGTAAAGTTCTCCATTGAAATGATGTAAATGGTAATATCCTTGATGAGATTATCACATACCGCATGCAGTGGCTTCCAAGAGCTAAGGATGGAGGGAAGAGATGGACTACCAAAGGATGTGAGAGAACTTTCTGAGCTCCCCATCTTGATTATGGAGTGGTGTCTGTCCATCTTTATACAGTTACCCAAGCTAATTAAACTGTACAGATAAAGAGAATGAATTTTCCTATGTAAATTACAATTCTATAAACCCAATTTTTAAAAAATAAAAAGGAGCAGGTAACTGTAAAGAAGATTTAGTCTGATCATACTGTTATTTAAATGTAATTGTGGGGCCAGCCAGTAAAGTGGTGTTTGGGGTGTCTGAACCCCATATAGCCGACTTCATGGTTCAAATCTCAAAGAGAGACAGAGAGAAAACCCCCCAGAGGCAAGATGGCCATGCAATTTCTGTCTGTCTGTCTCTGTCTAGCCCGTTATTTTCTCTCTATGCATGTGCCCTCTAACAAATAAAATTTTTTAAAGTATAGTTGTGTATGTTTGTGGTTATGTATATAATTATTTATGTACAGAAAAGGGATCTTAAATATTTATACCCAAATGTGAACTGTGATTATCTCCAGGCAGAGGAAGTGAAGAAAATTTTACTTTTTATTTTATATGCATCTGTACAGCTTAAATTTTTTCCATATATACTAACAAGTGTGTATATTTTTAAAGAATTATTTATTTAATTTTATTTATTATTATTATTTTTTAATTTGACCAGAGAGAGGAAAGGGGAAGTGAGAAAGCAAGCTGCCAGGTCCAAGACTTGAACTGCAGTCAGCCATATGGGAGTCCAGTATCTTAACCACCACACCACCTGCCAACTCTGTGCATAAGTTTTTTAAAAACAAAATATATTAGACACAAAGGTGTCTCTCACCCTAATATAACATGTTTTTTGTAAGAAATTTTTTTCTATACAACACGTGCAATTGCCAGAGAGACAGAGATAGAAAGTGAGAAATCACCCTCCAGTGGGATGGCCACACCGCCATCCCTTCTCCTCTTGGGACTGTGGGCATGCACGGTCACAAGTCCCGGGTCCAGGACTGGAACCGTGGTCAACTACTTGGGAGTCCAGCGACATAACTATTATGCCATCTGCTGGTCTGGGTATAAAGTATTTCTTTAACCATTTACTTTACAAATATCCCATCTTATCTTACTCTGTTTAAAAAGTAGCTTAACTGTGAGAATTTTTTTTTTCCTTTTATAAGAACAATTCTCACTTTGAAGTTCTAAATCCAAATAGCAAATATTTATCTTTTTCTTCTGAAGCTTTTTCTGTAATGACTGCCATTTGCTATAGTGTCTTCTTAAATTAATTTTAAGAGCTATTAAAAAGATGTCTAAAAGTTTTGTGTGACTATTTTTAATCAAAAAGTCCCTATCTCTGAAAACACTTCCGAAAATTAGATATATCAAACATAAACCTGTCAGCAAGGTCAACAAAAATGAGAATTTACACTCACATGCTAAACAGCCACAGTGCTAGCCCTTCTGTATAGATTTAATCAAAAGGTTTCTTTGGAGCTTTCTCCTTAAATTGTAATTTGAATCATTTTTGTTTGTCAAACTGAAAACAAATCTGCAAACAAAATCAAGGTTTTATAGATGACAGATGCAAATCATAGTTGCATCCAATGCTAGTTCTTGTCTATAAAAAAGTCCTTCCATAAATAAAGCAGCTAAGACCACTCATGAGCGCACATGAGTATTTACGATGGTCCTTAATTCCATTTTTATCAAAATGACAGTGCATAAAATAAACGTTCTATAATGTACTATAATCACTTCAGCTTTCAGTTTCTCCTTTAAAAAATGGCTAAGCTAGGAGCTGGCCTGAGGTATGGCGGTTAAGGTGACTGGATCCCACATGGCCTACTGCAGGGTGGGAGTGCCAAACTTGGCAGCTTGAGAAAGCTGGTGGGGCGCATGTCTGAGTTTCCAGAATCCTGGAGGGATAGAAAGAGGATTGCAGTGTAACCATTCCCAATGGGGAGTGTTTCCTTGTTCTCTCAATCTCTTTCCCTCTCTTTTTCTCTCTCTCTCTGTGTGTGTGTGTGTGTGTGTGTGCATGTCTCCAGTGAGTACACACATTCTCTAGCAAAAATTTTTTTAAAAAAAGAGGAGGCCAGCAAGTAGTGTTGTGGTTAAGACACTGGATTCCCATATGGCCAACCACAGTCTGAGTTCCAGACCTGGCTGCTTAAAACTCTCGCCAGGCATGTGGTGTGTGCATGCCCACAAACCTAAGAGGAAAGCGGAGGAGAAAGGATTGTAGCATGGCCATCCCCCTGGGGGCTGATGTCTCACTTTGTGTCTCTCCCTCTGTCTCTCTCTCTCTGTCTTTCTGGCAGGCACACAATTTGACAGTACGTACCAAAAGCCCACTATTTTTTTTTTTTAGAGGTTTTTGCTATAGGGTGCATGTGCTCGCCAGACAGACAGAGACAGAAAGATAGAAAGCAAGAAGTCACCCCCCAGAGGGGATGGCCACGCCACAGTCCCTTCTCCATTCTCCTCTCGGGATCTTGGGCACGCACACACACGCACCCAGCGTGAGTTTAAGCCACCGGGTCCAGGACTCAAACCTCAGTCGACTACATGGGAGTCCAGCGACATAGCCATTACACTAACTGCTGGTCCCTATGGCACCTTCATTCTAGGTGTATTTATTTTCTTTCCTTTTCTAAAACAAATAATTATTTTATTTAACTGTATTTATGTATTTATTTCAATTTGACCAGAGAGAGACAGAGTGAGAGAGAGGGAAAGTGAGAAAGCTAGCCACCAGGTCGGGGACTCAAACCGTGACTGGCCATGTGGGAGCCCAACGCCCTTAACTACCATGCCACCAGCCAGCCCCCTGTAACAAATTACTAAAAACACTACTCAACAAGCCCATTCATTGTCTCACAGTTCTGCAGTTCAAAAGTACAAAAGGCCTTCAGTGAATTTTCTGCTAAGGCTCTGGAAGGTCAATACCAAGGAATCTGTCAAGCTGGGGTCGTCCCTGGAACCTCCGGGGAGAGTCTGCTTCCAAGTGTGTTCATGGTCCTGGCAGATTTCAGACCCTTGCAGTTGTAGGACTGCACTCCCTGTTTCTAGCCAGGGCTCTCCTAAGAAACTCGAGGTCGCCCTATTTTTTCAAGTAACCTTCTCCCTTCTCTGACTTCCTTTTCTGCAAAGAGTCAGAAAAGTTCTCTGCTTTTTTTTTTTTAAAGGTTTTTGTCACAGAGGACATGTGCACCCCAGAGAGAAACAGTGAGAGGAAGAGTGAGAACTCACCTCCCTGGGGCGATGGCCACATCGCAATCCCGTCTCCTCCATTCTCCTCCTTGGGTTTTGGGCATGCACACACACACGCCTGATGTGATACTCAGGCTGCCAGGTCTGGGACTCTAACCACAGTCCAGTGGGAGTCCAGCACCTTAACCACCACACCACCTGCTGGCCCCAAAAGCTCTCTGCTTTGAAGGACTTCCGTTAAGCCATCCCGAAAATCTCTGTGTGTCAAGGCCATAATACAGCCATGCCATTGATACCTCGGATCTACAAAATCTGGGGTTTACGTGAGATCTTTCAGGGAGCCTTGTGTCCACCGACCACACCACGGAACAAATTAGCAACACTGCAAATGATGGCGACAGAGTTGACAGTGGTCTGCCCACCCAAAACTATAAACTGGTTAGGAAATACGAAATACTTCTGTGGCAAGTAGCAGTTAGCTCTGGCCTTGGGTCCCCACCTTCTGCCCAGTGTCTGGACGGTCTCCCGGCCCCTTTCCCTAGGGTGACCCTAGCGCCCCTCTTAATCTACCAAGTAAACCCCAGGCCACACTCTGTCCTTCCCGATTGTCCGGTGCCTGTGGAGTCCTCATCATTAAAGTAGTCATCCCTCACCTAGGATTTACCCCTGGGGTTAATAGCAGGAAAGAAGGATATTATACTACTACCAACTGAAGAAAAAAGACATATTTAGATGAGTACATCGGTTAGTAAGGACACGAAGAGACAGAGAGATAAGAACACATATATACCTGTAGGTTCTCATTGATTTATTTAATATTATAAATTATGTCTAAGAGCTGGACTGGCAGGTGGCATGGTGGTTAAGGGTACTGGACTCTCACATAGCTGACCACAGTTCAAGTCCCAGACCTGGCGGCTTGCTTTCTTATTCTCTCTCTCTCTCTCTCTCTCTCTCTCTCTCTCTCTCTCTCTCTCTCTCCCCCACCCCCCCCCCCTCTGGTCAAATGAAAATAAATAAAATGAAGCTAAATAAAACAATTCTAAAAACAAAGGCTAAGAGCAATTTCTGAAATTTTTATTTTTATATTACTGAATATCAGAAGTGATTCCTGAAAGACATACCACAAAATATTAATTTTTTTTTTGGCTAGAAAGCACATGTGCCCACCAAAGAAAGAGAGAGGTAGGAAGCACCCCTCCCATGGGAAATGGTCATTCTGCAATCCTTTCCCCTCCATTTCTTTCTCCTTGAAGGACTTTGGGCGCACACACACACACACACACACACACACACACACATGCACCCAGTATATTGCCAAGCTGCCAGATCTGGAATTCAAAACACACAGTTGGCCGTGTGGGAGCCAGCTCCCTTGACCACCAGGCCATGGTTGGCCTAAATGATTATTTTTAAAAGGTAGAATTTGAGTTGAAATTATCATTAACCTAATTTTTTTTTAGTTTTCTGTATTTTCCAATGAACATATGTATATATACACGTAACAAAAACGTACGTGTATTATACATAACATGTTATGTGTAATTGCTGTTCCCCCTTCTGGAATTTTTCTCCTCTTGGCCTTTCTCCTCTTTTCTCCTCTTGGTCTGCATTCTCACCTGCAGGACTCAGCTCTGAGTTGCTTCCTCAGAGACGCCTCCCTGATGGCCCCTTTGTAAAGCAGTTTCTTCTCCATTATTATCTATCACATCTCCTTTATTTCCGTCAAGCTTTTTATAACAGCCTGTCATGTTTATTTACTTACTTGTTAAGCGATCACTGTGTCTCTCATCCTGAATATCGGCTTCGCGAATGTCGGTTCTATCTTGCTCACTAGAATCCACAATGTTGTCAGTTCTTGTTGCTTCAATAATGATAGTTCAGGACATGAAGTTTAAAAGCCAAAATAAATCTACCTTACTTTGATAACTAGGAAAGGTGAATAAACAATTACACTGGGGGGGTCAGCAGGTGGTGTGGTGGTTAAAGATGCTGGACTCCCACATGGCTGACCACAGTTCAAGTCTTGGATCTGGTGGCTTGTTTTCTCGCTTTCTTTCTCTCTCTCTGGTGAGTGCATGGGTCCTGTAGCAAATTAAAAAAATAATAATGATGATAAATAAAATTAAATAATTATTTTTAAAGAAATTGCTCTAGGAACCATGACCTTGAATGAATTACGTCACCTTAAAAAGAAATGATAGGGCTGGCCCTGAAGCCTAGTGATTAAGAGAAGCTGGGGGGAACCAGCAGTTAGCGTAATGGCTATGTCGCTGGACTCCCATGTAGTCGACCGCGGTTCGCGTCTCGAACCCGGTGGCTTACAACTCACGCCGGGCACGTGTGCGTGCGTGCCCAGGATCCCGAGAGGAGAATGGAGGAGAAGGGATTGCGGCGTGACCATCCCCCCTGGGGGGTGATTTCTCGCTTTCTATCTCTCTGTCTGTCTGGCGAGCGCACGCGCCCATAGCGAAAAACCTCTCCAAAAAAAAAAAAAGAAAGGAAAAAAAAAAGAGAGAGAAGCTGGATCCCACATGGCTGACCATGGTTTGAGTCCCAACCCCGACGGCTTGAAAATGTGCCCCTGGGAATGTAAGCATGCTCTCCCAGAATCCCAACAGGATGGAGAAATAGGAGAGAAGGGATTGCAGCATAACCACATCCCATTGAGGGATGCTTTCTCTTTCTCCCTCTTCCCCTCCTTCTCTCTGTCTCTCTGTCTCTGTCTGGTGACTCTCTCTAATCAAATTAAAAAATAATCATTATAAATGGAATAAAATAATTCTTTGAAGTAAAGGTTAAGAAACAGCAGTCCCAGTATGTGAAATTTCCACCCTCCCCCCAAAGCCATAGAAAGCTAATGGTAAAAAAAAGTCCAGGAATTATTTTGTCTTTATTTTATATGTATATGTGTGTGTATGTATGTATATATATAGACACACACATATACATGCACACTCGTATTTATTATGTGTATATATTATTACATGTTATATGTATATATTTATTATATATTGTAGATGATGTATATTATTATATAATATATTGTATACAATTGCTGTTTATATATAGTATATATATCTAAACAGAGGGAATACCAATGCAGAGATTCTGAGACAAAAAAGAGCTTGGTCTTTTTTATAGAATATACAAAGGAGGAGGGTATCACTGCAAAAACTGAGTGAAAGAGAGTGCCACCAGATGAAGTAAAAAAGTTGGCAGGTAGCAGATCATTTAAGTATGTTTAGACCAGAGCAGGTGGTATAGCGATTATTTCGCTGGACTCCTATATAGCTGACAACGGTTCAAATCCTGGACGCAGTGGCTTAAAACTCACATGAGGCACATTTGCGTGCATGCCCAAGATCCCAGGAGGACGATGGAGGAGAAGGGATTGTGGTATGGCCTTCCCTCTAGGGATGATTTCTCACTTTCCCTCTCACTGTCTCTGTCTCTCTGTCTTTGGGGAGTGCACATGTCCTAAGGCAAAAAAAAACTCACACTGGGCACATGTACATGCATTCCCAAAATCCCTAGAGGAGAATAGAAGAGTAAGGATTGCAGCATGGCCATCCTCCTGGGAAGTGATTTTTCACTTTCTGTCTGACAAGCACACACTCCCTATAGCAAGAATCTCAAAAGAGGAGAGAAAGAACTCAAATTTTATCCTAAATATCAATAGGAAACCACTCAAAACTTTTAAATCATAGAAGAGATGTGAATTTTCTTTTCTTTTCAAACTTTTGCCAGAGGGCGCACATGCTCACCGGGGAGAGACAGAGAGAAAGCAAGAAACATTCCCCCCATGTGGCACGGTCATGCTGCAGTCTCTTCTCCATTTCTCCCTCCTTTGGGATTTTTGAGCATGCATGTACATATGATAAATTTGCCATTGTTAGGCTGAACTTCTCAGATTTAAGATTTTTTTAATTTGAGACTGGCTGGTGGCATGGTAGTTAAGGGTGATAGACTCCCACATGCCTGATCTGGGATCAAGTCGCGGACCTGGTAGCTTGGTTTCTTACTTTTACTCTCTCTCTGGTCAAATTAAAAAGAAATAAATAAAAGGGACCAGCAGTTAGCATAATGGCTATGTCGCTGGACTCTCATGTAGTTGACCGCGGTTCAAGTCCCGGACCTGGTGGCTTAAAACTCATGCCGGGCGCGTGTGCGTGCATACCCAAGATCCCAAGAGGAGAATGGAGGAGAAGGGATTGCGGTGTGGCCATCCCCCTTGGGGGATGATTTCTCACTTTCTGTCTCTCTGTCTCTCTCTGTCTTTCCGGCAAGCACACCTGCCCTGTAGCAAAAACCTCTCAAAAAAAAATAATAATAATAATAATTAAATAAATAACCCTTCAAAAAAAATCTTTGACTTTTACCCAAAAAGTAATTTTTACTACTATTTCATTGGTAAAATCATTAGTAAGATTTCTTAAAGTTTACGTAATATAGGCTGAATGTTTTCTCAGTGCTGTCAGCTGATAGACTGCTCCCGCATTCACTACACAGCTAGTCTGGGAAACTAAATATCAGTAGATTCCCTCTTTCAACTGAGGTTGGTGGAGAGACATGATATTTTAGGAGTTTCTCATTTTTCTTTAGCACTTTCTTCTATTCTTTATATTCTTTGTTATGTCTAGGTCAAAAAAGATTTACCACAGATGTCGTTGCCCATGATTTGGGTTGTTTTCCTACCCTGTGCATTTTAACAGGCTAACTTAATATTGCTTTTTATTCATCCCATAAAATGCAAAGAATTCCCAAAGAGAACTTTAGATTAAATAACCCAAAGTACTAAAAGAACAATTTCACAGGTTATTTCCTTTGATATTTAAATGTTAATACAGCAAACAATTTGGAAAAGTAATTGCAATCGCTGTGATACGTTACACATACACAAATGCTTTGTCTCCAAGCTTTTCATTTGCATTCATACAGAACACAGAGATGACATGTAAAAGTCCTCAATGAGTCGTGGTATGGATGTTCTTGTTTTTGTGGGCAATGATGATTAATTCTCATTCATAACCCGCTGCCATGTGTGACACATTGTGGCAGTCCCTCAGGCAACCATCACTCATATCTAAATGTCATTCCCAACCTCTCTACCCCCCGTAATAACACTCCTAAAGAGTGGATTTGGGGCCCAGCAGGTGGTGTGGTAGTTAAGGTGCTAAACCCCCACGTGGCTGACCCTAGTTTGAGTCCCAAATCTGGCAGCTTACTTTCTGTCTCTCTCATCAAATTGAGTAATAATTAATTAATTAATTAATTCTTTCAAAATAAAAAAGAATGGACTCAAAGTGGGCTTCATGGTGATTTCTGAATGAAAGAATTAAAAACAAGATTGCTTGAGGCATACAAGACATTGATATAGGGCCAACTGTGGATTAGTGGGTAAGGCGGCTAGGTCCCATGTGTCCCACTGCTCAGTTCGAGTCCCGGACCCAGCAGCTTGAAAAACATGCCAACTGCATATGTGCATGCGTCCAAGAACCAGAAAGGAGAATGGAGAAAAATGGATTACAGCGTGGCCATCCCTCCTGGAGAGGGTGCTTACTCGCTTACTCTCTCGTTCACTCTCTCTCTCATGAGCACACATATCCTATAGCAAAAAAAAAAAAAAAAAAAAAGTTTTAAAGGAGGGGGTCAGATAATAAGGAAGACAGAGACATGGGCAAAAGTTAGACTTTCCAATGTACATGTTAGCAAGTTTTTCCATTTTTCTATCACAAAAATGTGTTCCCAATTTACAACAAAGTAAAGTGAAAAATACATAGTATAACCATTTTTTGTAAGTACATATCTTTTATAATTTTTTTTTTTTTTTGGAGAGGTTTTTGCTATAGGGCACGTGTGCTCGCCAGAAAGACAGAGATAGACAAAGATAGAAAGCAAGAAATCATCCCCCCCAGGGGAGATGGCCATGCCACAATCCCTTTTCCTCCACTCTCCTCTCAGGATCTTAGGTGCGCATGCACACGCACCTGGTGTGAGTTTAAGTCGCCGGGTCCAGGACTCAAACCACGGTCTACTACGTGGGAGTCCAGTGGCATAGCCATTACGCTAACTGCTGGTCCCTGTAAGTACATATCAATGTTTGAAAGAACACAGAGTTAAAGGTTAATAATAACTCATTTCTCTGACTTTTTTTTTTTTTTTTGAGAGGTTTTTCGCTATAGGGCGCGTGCGCTCGCCAGACAGACAGAGAGAGACATAGAGACAGAAAGCGAGAAATCACCCCCCAGGGGGGATGGTCACGCCGCAATCCCTTCTCCTCCATTCTCCTCTCGGGATCCTGGGCACGAACGCACATGCGCCTGGCGTGAGTTGTAAGCCACCGGGTCCGAGACGCGAACTGCGGTCGACCACGTGGGAGTCCAGCGACATAGCCATTACGCCAACTGCTGGTTCCCATTTCTGTGACTTTTTTTGAGAGAGAGAGATTTTTTGCTATAGGGGACATGCCAGAGAGACAGAAAGCAAGAAATCCACCCCACCCCACCCTACCCCCGCCAGGGAGGGGATGGCCATGCCTCAATACCTTCTCCTCCATTCTCCTTTTGGGATTTTGCACACATGCCCAGCGTGACTTTCAAGCTCCCAGGTCTGGGACTTGAACTGTGGTTGGTCGTGTAGGAGTCCAGTGACGTAACTATAACACCATCTGCTGGTCCCATTTCTGTAAATGTCTTTTTTGGTTCATTCAATTATTTGTGCTTTTTATTTTCATTGACTGTTTATTTGTATTTCTGAAAGTTTCTATTATGAATATGTGCAATGTCAAGTGCTTTGAAAAATATATCCCAAGGCCAGCAGGTGACACAGTGGTTAAAGTGCCAGACTCCCACACAACCAGCCACAGTTTGAGTCCCAGACCTGGTGGCTTGCTCTCTCACTTTCCCTCTCTCTCTGTCACTGGTCAAATAAAATAAATACAGAAATAAATAAACTTATCCTAGCCCAGCTACTGTGACTCAGGAGTAAGTGTCCTGCAAGACTGGAAGCTATATGGCTGATGGTAAGTTCGGATCCTCACAGTGACTTGAAAACACTCCGTGCACACACAGATGCCGGGATCCTGAGGAGCGGGATGGTTAGGAAAGGAGATTGTACACAAGACCCTGTTAAGGATGTACCTTGATTTCTTTCTCTGTTTCCCTCTTTCTCTCTGGTACATACACACACACTCTATCAAAAAAAAAAAAAAGTATAAGGGACCAGCAGGTGGCATGGTGGTTAAGACACTGAACTCCCACGCTGCTGACCGTGGTTCGAGTCTCAGCTTGGTAGCTTGCTTTCTCACTTTCCCCATCTCTTTCTCTCTTTCTCTGTCTGCCTGTCTTTGGGTAGCACACACACCCTGTAGAAAACTTAAAAAATAATAATGCTAAATGAAATTAAATAAACAATTCTTTTTATAATAGAAAATAAAATAGTAAAATAAAAATCTTATCATCCCACTTCCCCCAGGTAATGGAGAAAAATTTAGGTAACATCTTGGATTAAGAACCTGAAGAAACTGTAAGAAAAGTTATAAATCCCTGAATTTCAGAGTAACCTTTCTCTGTGTCCCATCAATGAAAAGTTCTCAGTGCTTATGTTAAAACAGCAAACTGCATAAATCATTTCCAAACTGCCGAATGCATTTGTTAATTTGACCACAATCAATTTCTTGTCTTTCCCTGAAACCAGTTTTACCGCTTAATATCTGGTTAGTGAAAAATGACACTCTCCTCCATTCGTGTATATTTTTGTGTAGGACGATAAAGTAAAATACCTAGTTTCCATAGACTTCTCCAGAATTGGTTTTTATTGATAGTCTCGTCCTGACTCCTTACACTCATTTGGATTCTCTTTCAATACATGTCCATACATAAAGATGAAAAGTGTAAAACTATTTTATTAGAAATATTGATTTCAAATTTAAAACTGTTGAGAATAAATTGCTTGTTTAAGAAAAAGCCAGAGGGGAAGCAGGGAAGCAGGGTGTTCTGTGTAAATAAGCTCTGTTAGGGCATGCCGTTCTCCTCATAATTTTGATGAGGAGATATTGTGCAATCAGGTAGAATTCATGTCTCTCAACCCCAGCTGCAGAGAATAAAGAAATCCGCTGTGAAGTATTGTCACGGCTGATGTCTGTCAACAACTCAGACTCACTGCACATACATCATACCCGCATACTCATTACTCTCCCTCCCCACCCCCTAAACACACGAGCAAATAAACGTTTTGTCAGAAAAAGAGAACAAAACTGTCTAAGAAAACGTCTGTAACATATTCCGAAGAAAACAGAGGGACTTCGAGTCAGGTCCACTAAGCAATGATCCGGCCAGTCAATATTCTTCCCCAAACACGCTGCAGCCCCCGAAGGCTGCTTAGTCAGTGGGCAGGAAGGATTCTCTCATCAGCATTCAAAGGAATCCTTATCCAGGGGTGATCTGAGTTTGGTCTCCGTACATGCTTCAATAAAGCGATAAACTCTGGTCTCCAAAAGACCTCCCAGTGCTCCACACGGTGGAAGTGGTTAGATGTTGAAAAAGCACAATCTCCTTGGAAAGAAAAACAAGCCATACTGCACAGGATATAAGTGTGAACTGGCAACTCAGGCTAGTGAATGCTGTGCATCTGGACGTTTTCAGTGATGATTAAACAAGGATTAATATGTCAATTTTCCTGTGAGGTCGTCCCTAGAAGTGACTATTACAGAAGCCATTATCCCAAAGTAATTTCATTTTTTGCTTAAATATGGAAGTAAAAAGTATTGCAGGCCAGCCTTGGTGGTGTGGCAGTGATGTGGTTCTCTGTGACATGGGGGTCACATGGGAAAGTCCTGGTTCATGTCCTGTGCTGCCAGGCGAGTGCCTGTATGTCCCTGATACTGGCTGGCTGGGGCTGCTGGTGGGGCGTGCATAGGCACCATGTTGAGGGTGCCTCTCTAAATCTATCTCAGAAGAAATGAATGGATGTTTTAAATTATTGGATTAAGGACCAGCAGATGGTGTAATGGTTACATTACCTGATTCCCACATGGCTGTGGTTCTAGTCCTGGACTTGGAGGCTTGAAACACACCGGGTGCATGTGCATGCATGCCCAAAATCTGGAGAGGAGACTGGAAGAGAAAGAATTATGGCATGGCCATCCCCCTGAGGGTGATTTCTACCTCTCTGTCTATCTCTGTCTTTGGCAAGTACACAAACTCTAAAGTAAAAATCTCTCTAAAACAACAAAAAATTCTTTGTATTTTTTTTTATTTCTTTTTATATTGCCAGAGGGGGTGTGTACTAGCCAGAGAGAGAGAAAGACCTTCCAATGGGGTGTGTTCACACCAAAACCTTTTGCTTCTCCATCCTGTTGGGATTTGGGGCACACATGCACACTTACCTGGTGTGTTTTTCAAGTCACTGAAGCTAGGATTCAAACTGTGGTTAGCCATGCGAGACCTGGCTCCCTTAACCACTGTGCCAAACTAGTATCTCCATTTTTAAGTAAAGAGCAGTCAGTCCTTCGGTATTTACCTAAAGGATCAGAGAACTTGCAGTCCATGTTTATCATGGCATTATTGACAATTGCTAGAACATGGAATCAACCCAAATGTCAAAAAATAGAGGAGTGGATTGGGAAAATGTGGCACCTATACTCTATGGAATACTACTCAGCCATAAAAAATAGTGAGATCCTGACATTTGATACAAAGAGGACGAATATGGAAGACTTAACGCCAAGCAAAGCAAGCCAGACTATGAAAGGTTGACTTTGTATAGACATGAACTGAGCAGTGGGCCACGTGGGATCTAGTCGCCTTAACCACTAATCCACAGTTGGCCCCATATCAATGCCTTGTATGCCTCAAGCAACCTTGTTTTAATTCTTTCATTCAGAAATCACCATGAAGCCCACTTTATTTAACCAAGCCCTCCTATCTTTCCTCCCAAAGACTATCTGACCTCTACTCTAAGGTGAAAGACTTACAGGAATTTCTCAAATTAATGGCATATGTCAACCAGTCACATGGGAAGCAACTCAAGAAACCTAGAATGAACATTTGTACCTACAGATGTATTCGGTCGTCAGAACAGTCATGACAGATTTTACTGGTTTTCTATGCAAAAATGTATCATGACTTTTCCCAATCATTCTAGATAAAAAGCTAAGAAATATATGGTGTGCTCCAAGAGGAAATAAATTTGAGGTTTTCTTTTTCATAATCAAATAAGAATGCAATGATAGCCAAAAAAAAAAAAAAGAAAAGAAAAATTCTTTTCCTGGGGTTTTTCTACCTAAGAGGAGTTTAGAGAGCAATAGCGAGAGAGGAAAAAGTTACACACCTATCATATTAAATTCAAGATGAAGAATAAATGTCCCGTAAACTTTTAATACCCATTCAATACCTCATATATCAATTTAAAATGTATTTATTCCTGGTTAAGGTGGTCAGTAGTCCTGACTCAGAAGACCTATAACAACGTAGCATTTTCTGTGTAAGCATGGCTAGCCATTGTCATTGTACCAGGGCTGACTACGATTAAAACCTGAATCAGCACTAGGCAGAGTGAGACACGTATACTATTGACGTTTAATTTAAACTGGAACTCTAGAAGAAGGTGAGAATGCAGATTAGGACTCTTTCAGAGTCGGGCTGCGGAAACCCCATTCCAGTGAACTTAATCCCACAGGAGTCACTGGCTCGTGCACCTGAATGACATAAGGGTGCCATTGACCCCAGAAGCACCCAGTGGAGGATCCCACCTCTCTCCTTCACTCCTCTATTTTCTCCCTTATCTCCTTCCCTCTTCATGATCCCCTTATCTCCTCACTCTTATTTTCTCTCCCTTCATTCCCCACCCTAATCCATAGTGTCTCACTCAGCTCCTCTTTTTTTTTGAGAGGTTATTGCTATAGGGTGTGTGCGCTTGCCAGAAAGACAGAGACAGACAGAAAGACAGAAAGCGAGAAATCACCCCCCAGGGGGGATGGCCACGCCGCAATCCCTTCTCCTCCATTCTCCTCTCGGGATCTTGGGCACGCACGCACACGCGCCTGACGTGAGTTTAAGCTGCCAGGTCCAGGACTCGAACTGCAGTCAACTGCATGGGAGTCTAGCAACATAGCCATTACACTAACTGCTGGTTCCTCTCAGCTCGTCTTTGTAGTGCCCTGTTTCTCTCCAATTCAGAGTGTGTTCCTTAGGTCAGGAACCTCAGCAGTTGGGCTCCAAGTCAACTTAAAAAGTCCAGAGGAGGAGCCAGCAGGTGGCATGGTGGTTTTAAGGCACTAGATTCCCACATGGTTTACCACAGTTTGAGTTCCAGACCAGGTGCCTTGGAAAATCACACTAGGGACATAAGCGTGCGTGCCCAAAAATCCCAGCCAGAGAATGGACGAGAGGGATTGCAGCATGGCCGTCCCTCCAAGGGTGATTTATCACTTTCTCTCCTTCTGTCTCTCTCTGGTAAGCACATGCACCCTATGGTAAAACCTTTCTAAAAGGTTTTAAGAAGCAATATAAACATCATTTATTATTTTTTCCCAAGAGATTTTTGCTATAGGGTATGTGAGCAAGCCAGAGAGACAGAGAGACAGAAAGTGAGAAATCACCCCCCGGGGGTTGACTGTGCCACAATCCCTTCTCCTTCATTCTCCTTTCTGGATCTTGGACACTCATGCACATGCACCCGGCATGAGTTTCAAGCCTCCAGGTCTGGGATTCAAACTGCTCAGCCATGTGGGAGTCCAGAGATATAGCCATTATGCCACCTACTGGTCCCAGCATTTCTAACACTAAAACTTGCAGTCTTTAGGCCTAATAAAAGGAAAATAAATAGGCAGATCACTGTGTAACTACAGTAGAATATTTTGTTGACATAAGACACTACGTGCTGCCTGGAGCCTGTCTGCTTCCAGGACTCCTGACCCACAGAGAAAAACAAACTACAGAAATGCATATACAACCCTGAAAACCTAAGTAGAAAAAGATACAAGAAGAAACAAGTTCGAAATGTTAATAGATTTGGGGTACTGAAAGAATGAGTGATCATCTATCATTTCCGTATTTTCTCTAACTAACATGTATAGTTTTAAGAATGAAAAACCAGGGGGCAGCAGGTAGCGTGGTAATTAAAGGTTCTGGATTTTCCCACATGGCCAACCATGGTTCAAGAACTGGACCTGGCAGCTTGCTTTCTCCCTTTCTCTTTCCCTCTCTCTCTCTGTCTCTCTCTGGTCAAATTAAAAAAGAATAATAACAAATGGAATTAAGTAAATAAATGCAATCTTTGAAAAAAAAAAAAAAAAGAATGAAAAACCATCGACTTCAAAGTTTAAAAAGCTGTAGGAATTCTCTGTGGCACAGGGGTAACATTGGCCTCCCACAGTGCTAGAAGCCCTATGGCAACCACGGTTTGGGTCCCAGTAGACCTAAAATACATGCCAGGGCTCGCGTAGGCTCCCGGGGTCCTGCAGGCTGGCGGGCTAGGGAAAGGGAACCAGCATGTGGCAAGACACTGTCAAGGGTTCTTCTTTCTCTCTCTCTCTCTCTAATGCTTTTTCTTATATAAAAAGGAAAAGGGAAAGGAAAGGAAACAACTATAAGACTCAAGCATTTACGTATGAGTGTTCTTTGACCTTCTTATTTTTCAAGTTTACAAGGGGTTCCTCACAATTAGTCATTTCTTTCAAAATACAGTAAATCGTATCAATCCAATGGCCTTCGCCCACTCTAGGGATGTGAAGAAGTGGAAAGGAAACCTGCAGAAGGAGGTAGCGGTTAGCCAGTCACAGGAGAAGGGATTATTTGCTTCCCTAAACTCCTAAAATCTAGGCTGTTCAGAGACACAGCTCAGCAGGCAGCAGGCAGCAGGCACAGGAGGTCAGCTATTTCTGTCAGAATGAGCGTCAGGGGACGACGGTTTAGGGCACTGGAATCCCACTGGACTGTGGTTGGAGCCCCAGACCTGGCGGCTTGCTTTCTCACTTTCTCTCTCTCTCTGGTAAGTGCACAAACCCTAGAGCAAATTGATAAATAATAATAATAAATAAAAGTAAAGTAATTATTTTTTTAAAGAATGAGCTTAAGGGATCAGTAGATGATGTAATGGTACATTGGTGCACTCCCACGTGGTTGACTGTGGTTCAAATCCCAGACCTGGCAGCTTAAACTCACACTAGGCGTGTGTGCATGCCCAAGATCCCAAGAGGAGAATGGAGAAGAAGGGATTGCAGTGTGGCCATCCTCCCTGGGGGGTGATTTCTCACTTTCTGTCTCTCTGTCTCTCTGGTGAGCGCACATGCCCTATAGCAAAAATCTCTCCCTAATAAAAGAAGAATGAGCTGGGGGCCAGCAGGTGGCATGGCGGTTAAGACGCTAGACACTTCCACATGGCTGACAATGGTTTGAGTCCCGGACCTGGTGGCTTGCTTTCTCACTTTCCCTTTCTCTCTTTCTGTCTCTCTCTCTCTGGTCAAATTAAAAATAAATGAATGAATAAATAAAATTAAATAAATTTTTTGAAAAAAGAATGAGCTTAAATTTTGTAGAATGGCATAGAAATAAGTAGGCCTTTGCATGATGAAGGCAAGGTATAGAAACTGTCTCCGCACCCCTCCACATCCTCAGACCTTCCTATCCCTTGACCCCAAACCCTGATGCATACGGACCTTGCCTCTCCCCCTCCCAAGCCACATTGTCCCTCCTTACTCCCAGCCTCAACACAAGCCCGTTGCACTGTGGTTCCCATCGCTCTCCAGGTTCCCACTCAGGAGAAGGAGGAAGGTCATTAATGGGGTGCTCTTCCAGTCAAGAGATCAATAAAGCCAGACAGGGCAATAGAGAAGTGACAGCTTCGGGGACAGAGGCACATGCTGCAGCTGCCCCATCCTCCCTAGGCAGCCCGGATGGAACAGACTATTCCCTCGTGGTGGCCGTGGCTGCTCAAGGTTGAGCATCCCAGTCAGCAAAGTGAAAACTGCTTTGAAACCAAATCTGATGGAGCCGCGGCACTCACATAACGTCTGTCATCATTTGTTTTGCTTTTTCAAATGTGTTTTCATTTTTGCTAGAGAGTCTTGTACTATCAGAAGAGGGGGGCTGTTGACAAAGCACCCCCGGGGGAATGGCCACCTGCAACCCCTTCCTCTCTATTCTCCTTTTGGGATTTCGAGCATGCATACACACATGCCCAGTGTGTTTTTAAGCTCCTGGTTCTAGGACTCGATCTACGCAGTTGGGCATGTGAGATATAACCACTTTAACCACCATGCCACGAACTGGCCCCCATTTATTTTGCTTTTATCATCCTAATTACTTGTGAAGTCATTATCCAGAGAATAAAGGTTTGTTCTACGTGAAGTCCGGAACTGACTCTATTGCTAATTTGCTATGGCCTGGGAAAATTCACCTCATCTGTTCCTATAATATAAGAAGTTTGAACTAAATCATCTTCTGAATTTCTTTTGGCTATAACATTTTATTATTCTATGGAAATCTTTTAAGAAAGCCTTAGCTACGGTGCTTCAAAACGTAGGGCACGATAAATCCAACGTCTCTGGTTATTGCTTGCTAACTCTCTTTCCCTAGGGTCCTTCTCACAGAATGAATTTGAAATTTTCCAGTTTGCCATGTGCTTATTACATATTCTAAATCTTTAAACTACACTACGAAATCAAAATGCTAGTATTAAAAAAAAAAAAAAAAAAAAAAGAATCACTTTCATTTCCTATTTTTACCAAAAAAAAATTTTTGGCTATTAAAGTGTAGGTATATGACTAAAATGAAAATATCTGTCATAATGTAAAATAGGTTTCAGATCAAATCTGTGTTAGGAAGAAGAAGGAAGAGAGTTTTGAGAGACTAAATCTGTGAGGAATAGGATATAAATGAGGGAGAGGAGAAGAGGACGAAATGAAGGAGAAAGAGGTTGTTTACTTTTAGACAACGTGCAAACAGACATTTTTTAAAAGAATTTATTTATGTAATTCCATTTGTTGTTGTTGTGTTATTATTATTATTATTATTATTATTATTATTTGACCAGAGAGAGAAAGAGAAAGGGAGAAAGCAAGCCACCAGGTCTGGGACTCGAACCGCAATTAGTTATGTGGAAATCCAGCAACCTCAACCACCAAGCCACCTGCTGGCCCCAACACACAGCTTTTTTTTTTTTTTTTTAAGAATTATTTGATTTAATTTAATTGATCTATTCATTTATTTTAATTTGACTAGAGAGAGACACAGAGAGAGGAGGCGGGGGAAGTGAGAAAGCAAACTACCAGGTTCGGGACTCAAACTATTACCGGCTATGTGGGAGTGTCCAGCACCTTAACCACCAAGCCACCTGCTGGTCCCAACATACAGACTTTCTAAAACAAAATTATTAAAACTCATTTAAAAACTCTGATATTTCTCTTTGAAAAATACAATCTGGGACTATGAAGTCAACTTTATCACTTTTTATACCAAACTTTCTAAATCCGTTAGACAATCAATAAGTAATGATCAAATTATTTTTACTACACACACTCGTGCTCCTTGGCTCTGTCCCTAATCTCTCAACAGCATCCAGAACTCACCAACAGCAGGTTTAGCTAGCAACCCTGTCCCAGACTCTTCCACCTCCACCATCTGCTCCTTGTGCTGAGTGGCGCTCCTTGAAGGGTCTGAGACTCGAATGGCCAATACCATTTTTTTAAAGGTTTTTGCCATAAAGTGTGTGTGCTAGCCAGAGAGACAGAGACACAGTAAGAGGAAAAGAGAGAAATCACCCCCCAGAGGGGATTGCCACGCTGTAATTCCTTCTTCTTCATTCTCCTCCTGGGATTTTGGGCACACACACACACCCAGAATGATTTTCAAACAGCTGCATCTGAGACTCAAACCTGGGTTGGCCATATGGGAGTCCAGCACCATAATCACTATGCCACTTGCTGTCTCCAATACACATTCTTACTATTTAAAAAATTTTAAAAAGAGACTTAAGAAACAGTAGGAACTTTAATATATGCCACAAAAAAAACCAAAAAAACAAAAAAACAAAAACAAACAAACAAACAAAAAAAAAAAAAAACTCTGATCTTTAAGAATTAGGAAATGTGGTCCAGCCTTACAGCCTCGTGGCTAAAGGAGTCTGATCCCACATGGCTGACAGTAGTTCAAATTTCAGCCTCAGTGGCTTGAAAAACAATCTGGCAAAGACTAGCAAATGGGGTAATGGTTACATTACTGAACTCGCATGTAGTCAACCGTGGTTCAAGTCCCAGGCCTGGTGGCTTAAAACTCATGTCCTGTGCATGTGCATGTGTGCCCCAAATCCTGAGGAGAATGGAGAAGGGATTTCGGTGTGGCCATTCCCCTTGGGGGTAATTTCCACTTTCTGTCTCTCTATCTCTCTGGAAAGCACACGTGCCCTATAATAAAAGTCTCCCTTTAAAAATAAATACAGAACAACAACAAAACACCTGAAAAAAAAATACAGAACAACAACAAAACACACGGCATGTGTGTGAGTGCCCCAAATCTGAACAGGAGGGAGAAATGGAGAAGGGATTGCAATGTGACCATGCCCCATAATAGTGTGCTTTCTCTTTCTCCCTCTGTCTCTCCCTTTCTCTCTGGCAAGTGCCCACATCACTGGCAATTAAAAAAAAAAAAAGAATTGGGAACTTTGGGCACCAGCAGGTGGCATAGTGGTTAAGGCGCTAGACGCTCCCACCTGGCCAACTACAGTTCGAGTTTCAGACCTGATGGCTTGCTTTCTCATTTTCCTTCTCCTTCTCTCTCTCTCTCTCTCTCTCTCTTTCTCTCTCTCTGGTCAAATTAAAATAAATGAATGAATAAATTAAATTAAATAATTCTTTAAAAAAAATAATTGGGATATTTAAGGGGGGCTTGTATGGGAAGTAGAAGCAGAATAAGAACCCCACAAAGGCGATAGGAATAGTGACACTGAACGTGTGGAATCGCAGCCAGTGTAAGCTGGGTGTGTTCAAACGTCTCACTCCTCCAGTAACTACCACCCGTGCTTCCATATTCAGAACGATGGCTCTAACAACTGCAGAAGCGCTCCCAGCCCCTGAAGGTGCCTCAGATCCCTCCCTCTATAAATTCTTGCAGACTCCAGCCTGAGTATCTCTACAAGCCCTGCTATCTACACTTACAGCGTCATCCTTGAAGCTTAGTAAACTGTTTTAATGCTGATTGTTTACTCTCAGTATGCAGCTCCGAGTTTGGGCACTTGAAGTACAACCGAAGATGTGAATCTTTGTAACTGGGAAAGGGCGAATTAATTAAAAGCTTAACTAATTCTCCTCTCTAGACTTCCACACTGCTTTTTCTTGTGGCCTGGCTCTTAGCCAAGTCCTGGAGGGCAACTGACTGCCAAAGCCAGGTCCCCAGGCGCTGGGAAATGTGGGGCAGCTTTAGTGGCCAGATTATTATGTAGTAAAAGCAAATCAGAAATAGATTTTAAACTAGGTAACTGGGGCTTATGGACATCTATCATTTTCTTAACTTTACCGGCACGCGGAGATTCTCACCATGTGAAATAATCATTGCTCGCATTCACAACGGTTAAAACATGCGGGAAGAATTTCTCTCCCAAATACATTTTCCCCAAATATTGAACTGACACATTTTGCAAATGATAAAAGTGAAATATCTTTGAAGTAGGAGCACAGAAAATACAGTGATATAGTTCCACAGAAAGAGTAAAGGAGAATTTTTGTCTTTGTTTGCAAATACTAAGTTCCTCAAAAAAAAAAAAATGCATTCATTCTAAAAATAAAACCATAGCACCTTTGTAAAATAAGGAAAGAAAAAAATTACTTTTCTCTTCTGGTTTAAAATCCTGCTTTCCAGGAACCAGCAGGTGGTGTGGTGGTTAAGGTGCTGGACACTCCCACATGGCCAAACACGGTTCGAGTCCTGGACTTAATGACTTTCTTTCTCACTTTCCCTCTGTGTGTGTGTGTGTGTGTGTGTGTGTGTCTGGTCAAATTAAAATAAAATAAATAAATAAATAAATAAATAAAATTGAATCATTTTTTTTTTAAATCCTGCTTTCTAAAAGCCAAAAGAAAATATCTAGATTCTCATTAAAGGGATAATGGATAGAGTATTTTTTTCCTTTGAGCCAAGAATGTTTATAATAAATGTGTATAAGCCCCAAAGTCTTGAGCAACTATATCAAAAAGTACACTAGTTAAAATATTTAATTTAGGATCAGTCTGTAACCTAGTGCTTAAGGGAGCCGGACACCACATGGCTGACCACAGTCCAAATCTCGGACCTAGCAACTTGAAAAACCCAGGTATGAGCTTGCATGCCCCAAATCCTGACAGAATGGAGAAGTGGAGGGGAGAGGGTGGCATGACCGGCTCCCATTGGAGGCTGGTCTCTCTCTCTCTCTCTCTCTCTCTCTCTCTCTCTCTCTCAAGTGCACACACCCTTCTGGCAATACAAATAAATAAATAAGTAAATCTTAGCTTTATGCTCCTACAGTCACTATTCATAAGTTATTTAATAGTAATCTATTTTACATTTATATATATATATAAGTATATATGTATATAAATATCTATATATCTATTATCTGTCTATATATCTATATATAAGTGTGTGTGTGTGTGTATATATATGTGTGTGTGTGTGTGTATGTATATGTATGTGTGTATATATATATATATATATATATATATATATATATACCACTTAGGATAGCATAAAAGGTGAATTATTTTGTCTTCAATTTCCTCAATAAATATATGATGAATTTATACCTAAGATACTAAACTCCATATTTTTAAGTTATTAATGCAAAATCCTGATCATCACACTAGAAATGATGTTTTCAGTATATCGAGTTATCTGGGTTTTTTTTTTTGGGGGGGGAGCTGAGAGAGACTTTTGCTATAGGACATGTGTGCTTGCTGAAGAGACAGAGAGAGACAGAGAGACAGAAAGCGAGACATCACCTCCCAGGGGGAATGGCCACACCACAATCCCTTTTCCTCCATTCTCCTCCTAGGATTTTGGGCATGCACGCACACACACACATGTGCCTCACTTCAGTTTTAAGCTGCTGGGTCTGAAACTCGAACCACAATCAACTGTGTGGGAGTCCAGCAATGAAGCCATTATGCCATCTGCTGGCAAAAAGACTCAAAAAATGCTGAGTCTTTTTGAGATTATCCTTAATATAATATATGAGCATTGGGGCCAGCAGTTGGCATAATGCCTCTGTCGCTAGACTCCCATGTAGCCAACCTCGGTTCGAGTCCCAAACCTGGTGGCTTAAACTCATGCCAGTCGTGCGTGTGTGCATGCCCAAGATCCCGAAAGGAGAATGGAATAGAAGGGATTGCGGCGTGGCCAACCCCCCTGGGGGGTGATTTCTCACTTTCTGTCTCTCTGTCTCTCTGTCTTTCTGGTGAGCACACACGCCCTATAGCAAAAATCTCTCCAAAAAAAAAATATATATATATATATAATATATGAGCATCATCAGATAATTTATACATCGATATTATTAACAAATAATTTGTGAAGTGCTATATAGTATTTTTTTTAGTTTTATAGATAAAATAATTGAGAGAAACAAGATTGTATTTCCAAATTCTCCAAAAAAGTAGAAAATGTAAAATTAACACACCAAACCTTTTGTTATCATGGAGCCTACCCACCTCCTCCCAAGAGAAATTTCAAGTTTCATATCATCGATGGGGAACAAAAGAGAACTAATATTTACTGAGTCCCTAAAATGTGCCAAACATTGTTGTCTCAGACAATAATTTAAACCATGTAGAAAATACTATTAGTCTTGGGACCAGCAGTTAGCGTAATGGCTATGTCGCTGGACGCCCATGTAGTCGACTGTGGTTCAAGTCCCGGACCCAGTGGCTTAAAACTCACGCCGGGCGCGTGTGCATGTGTGCCCAAGATCCCGAGAGGAGAATGGAGGAGAAGGGATTGTGGCGTGGCCATCCCCCTTGGGGGGTGATTTCTCGCTTTCTGTCTCTCTGTCTCTCTCTGTCTGCTGGCGAGTGCACGCACCCTATAGTAAAACCCTCTCCAAAAAGAAGAAAAAGACAATACTATTAATTAGTCTTGAGGCCAGCGAGTGGCGTGGTGGTTAAGGGTGCTTGATTTCTACATGGCCAAC
The DNA here is from genome assembly GCA_026018925.1 of Tupaia tana. Classification (NCBI taxonomy): domain Eukaryota; kingdom Metazoa; phylum Chordata; class Mammalia; order Scandentia; family Tupaiidae; genus Tupaia; species Tupaia tana. Next base: position 10,184,524 of record JAKSZU010000021.1, read on the forward strand.
CACAGTTCGAGTCCTGGACCTGGTAGCTTGCTTTCTCACTTTACCTCTCTCTCTGGCTTTGTCTCTCTCTCTCTGGGCAAATTAAAAATAAATAAGTAAAAATAAAGTTAGTAAAATAATTCTTAAAATAAAAAAAAGTACTATTAGTCTCTTTTCTGCAGCTAAGACTAAGATAGAGATTTCTTTTCCAAGATCATGTAACCAGGAAGTGTCAGAACCCAAAACTATTTAGATTTTGATCCAAAGTGTATCCGCCTCCAAAGCCACTGCATGCCATTTCATCCCAGGTGTCCATTTAACAAAACCAGAAAGCAAGCCCGGCTACTGTGGCTCGGTGGTAACACAAGTGCCCTGCAAGGCTGGCAACATGGCCCAACACAAGTTCAGATCCCTGGATCAGCCTGAAAGAACGCTCAGTGCTCACAGACAGGCAGGACCTAAGGAGCTAGAAGGCTGAGGAAAGGGAATCCAGACATCACGAAATGACATTGAGGGTGCTTCTCTCTCTTTTTCTCTCTCTTTCTCTCACTTTTGCCCATGCCTGCCCTTTCTATCACTGTTTGAGTTGAGCCACATTACATTTTTTTTAAAAAATTAACTTATCAGTTTTTTCCCTCAAAAAATCAAATGTAACAACTCAAGAATGGAGGAGATTTGTCTAGTGTGTATCTTTTGTGTGTGGTTTTCTGTTTTGTCTTTGTGGAGGTTTTTGCTATAGGACGCGTGCGGCTCGCCAGAAAGACAGAGAGACAGAGACAGAAAGCTTCTGGCTATGCTGCAATCCCTTCTCCTCCATTCTCCTCTCGGGATCTTGGGCACACACACACACGTGCCCAGCGTGAGTTTAAGCCTGGGCATGCACACACACGCGCCTGGCGTGAGTTTAAGCCACCAGGTCTGGAACTTGAACTGTGGTCTACTACATGGGAGTCCAGCAACATAGCCATTATGCTATCTGCTGGTCCCTGTCTAGTGTGTATCTTTATAAGCATCAGTTTTATGCCTAATTCAGTTTTCCCACTTCAGTGCTCTTATCATTGATCAGACCTTGAGCTTCATAAAGCCAGAGAACAGGTAATGCAGAATACACCACCAATTTCCCACAAATACCGAGGAATGCCTCGTCAATAACCAACAAGGTTAGTAAACTTTTTGTCTAGGAAAGAGATCTCATTCTTGAGTGACGCCTACTCTTGAGTCTGGAAGGCATACATTTAATGAAAGGCTCAAAAAAATCTGACCTAGGGCAAGCAGGTGGCATAGTACTTGGGGCAGTGGATTCTCACCTGGCCAACAGTGGTTCAAGTCCCGTACATGGAAGCTTAAAAATCACAACAAATAAATAGATAAATAAATGAATGAGTGTGTGTGTGTGTGTGTGTGTGTGTGTGTGTGTGTTTAAAAATCTGAGCTATAGGGACCAGCAGTTAGTGTAATGGCTATGTCGCTGGACTCCCATGTAGTCGACAGTGGTTCAAGTCCTGGACCTGGTGACTTAAACTCACACTGGGCGCATGTGCGTGCGTGCCCATGATCCCGAGAAGAGAATGGAGAAGAAGGGATTGCGGCGTGGCCATCCCCCCGGGGGTGATTTCTCGCTTTCTGGCTCTCTGTCTCTCTCTGTCTGTCTGGCAAGTGTACGCGCCCTGTAGCAAAAACCTCTCCAAAAACAAATCTGAGCTATAGATTTGACCTAAGAGCCTAAGAGGAATAGTGCTTGCCATGGTTTGGATAATGGTCTGTCCTGCAAAGGTTTATGTCTTGGAATCTAGTCTTACTGGGCAGCAATTGGATGCTCCGCAGAAATTAATGCACTGGAACTTGATTGGACTGTAAAAACATTAAGTGAAAACTTAATTCCATTTAGTATTCCAGGATGGGGCCTTTGGCTATGACAATGTCATTGGGTTGGGACCCTGTGGTTGCATTCTGGTGGCTTATATAAGCAGAGAGAATGAGACCTGAAGAGAGAGAAACTCACGCGTGCAGGCCACACTCCGCTCTGCTAAAAGTTGTGCCTTCCGCTGTTTTGTGATGCCTCTGGACTTTCCAGCCACCAGATTCATGAGATTTGCAAATACAGCTCTATTTTCTGTATACATCTCCCAATCGGGTCTTCCTGTTAGCACACAGTAACAGATGAAGACAGTACCCATCATGACGAGCTTCACAGAGAATGCCACTCAGATTCTTGAGTTTGTTTTTTTAAGGAACTGATGTTTAAAAGTAAAAATGTTAACTCAAATACAAGACGATAATTGATGCAAATAATAAAAATACATTTATTGATTAGGTATTAAAATTAAAACCAAAATTGGTAAACATATATCTTGGAGTCACAATATATAGTCTCCTATTTTGCCCTACCAAGCCTCCTTTTTTTTAGAGAGATTTTTGCTATACGGTACATGTGCTCTCTGGAGAGACAGAGAGACAGAAAGAGAAAAATCACCCCCCGCAGGGGGAATGGCTACACTGCAATCCCTTCTTCATTCTCCTCTTGAGATTTTGGATATGCACAACGCCCACCTGGCATGTTTTAAGCCACCAGGCTCGGGACTTGAACCATGGTGGACTACATGGGAGTCCAGTGACATAACCATTATGCCATCTGTTGGTCCCGCCAACCCTCCTTTTAAAATCTGGAAAAATAAGGCCAGCTGGTAGTCTGGTGGTTGGGGTGGCTGGGTCCCCCATGGCTGACTGCAAGAACAAGTCCAGACTCAGTGGCTTGAAAGACACACCAGGTACACGTGCATGAGAGCCCAGAATCTTGAAAGGACAGTAGAGGAGAAGGGATTCTGGCATGGCCATCCCCCTTGGGGGTGCCTTCTCCCTTTCTCTTCCCATACCTCTTCCCTGGGCAAGCACCTGCACCATATAGAAAACAAATTTTTAAAATTAAATATAAATGGAGGACTAGCAGTTAGCATGATGGCTATGTCGTTGGACTCCCACGTAGTCAACCACAGTTCGAGTCTCAGATCCGGTGGCTTAAAACTCACGCCAGGCGCGTGTGCGTGCGTGCCCAAGATCCCAAGAGGAGAGTGGAGGAGAAGGGATTGCTGCGTGGCCATCCCCCCTGGGGGGTGATTTCTCGCTTTCTATCTCTCTGTCTCTGTCTGGCAAGCGCATGCGCCCTATAGCAAAAACCTCTCCAAAAAAAAAAAAAATTAAATATAAATGGACCAGCAGGTGGTGTGGTGGTTAAAGGGGCTGGACTCTCAGATGGCCGAGACCTGGTGGCTTGCTTTCTCCCTCCGCCCCCCATCACTCTGTCCTCTCTGGTCAAATTTAAAAATAAGCAAAATAAATCAAATAATTCTTTAAAAATTTAAATATATATAAAATAAAATATGGGAAATGGCTCATTATTTTCCAGCGGTAGGTATAACTAATATTGGTAATCTGGGAAGTGACAAGTAATTGCTTGGTCCATGTTCACATCACTGTTTCATAAACAGCTTCCACCTACACAGTACCAAGGATACCAGCAGAGGCTGAGTTACTGCCTGGGCCAGGTCGGGGTGCGTGCATGCTTTCTGATTTAAAGAGTACTGGAGGCATTTAAAGCTCTAAAGCTAGACTACCCGGTGCCTGATCATTTCTGTCTAAATCACCTCCACCTCGAAAGGCAGCAACATCCCTAGAATTGCCATTCTCCTTAAAATGAATTTGCAGGGGACCCTCAGGTGGCATGGTGATTAAGGGTACTGGACTTCCATATGGCCGACAGTGGTTCGAATCCCCAACCTGGCGGTTTGCTTTCTCACTTTCTCTCTCTCTCTCATTTTGTCCTCTGGTCAAATTAAAATAAATAAATAAAGTTAAATATAATCATTATTTTTTAAAAAATGAATTTGCAAACCTGAATAGGCCCCAGTTTTAGTACTGAGATTCCTCTAAGCAAGAATAAGAGGATCTCTCCAGCCACTGGATTCTGAAAGTTCTCTCTTGGGGGGGGGGGGTGTTCATGACTAAAGGATCTGTTCATTATGAAATTGAATCAAATCTGATTAATCTTTCTCTAATGTCAAAGATAACGAATGGTTTAGTGAAGCTGACCATTTTTAAACTTCCATAGAACAAATTGGAACGAAGCTGTTCAACCCATTTAAATTGTTGGGAGGGAAACGAAGCTCATTCACTTATTCGACTGTATTCGCCCCTGCGTCCTGCGTGCCTGTGATAGGTCAGGCTGGGAAAGGCAAATTGCTTGTTACTTTTTTTCTTTTTGGTCAAAGGCTGGGCGGGTTGTTTACCCCAGGTCTCCAGTTCCATCCAGTAACTTGAGGACCAAGGTTGGAAGGTTGGGAGACAGTCAGATGAAGCCCAGGGCACTCCAGCCCCAGGGCACGTTGGATTGGGGCCGCTTCCCGGAGCAGCCGGTGGAGGATCCAAGGGCCAGACGGGGCTTCCTCGGCCAGTGGACAGCGAGGGCATCTCATGGGCATCTGCCCTGCGGTTTGGAAGAAAAGGCGAGCTAAGCCAGAAGGCAACACGGTCGCTGGGAGGACGAAGTCCCCGGCAGGCAGGCTGCAGCCAGAGCAGGTCGGGGCACAGGCCGGGGGCTGCGGGGCGCGCACCAGGGCGCAGACCCGAGGCGTTGGCGTAGGCTGCAGCTGCCCGGAGTCTGCACGGCCTTGGAGGAACCCCCGAGAAGGCCCTGGCGCCCCCCTCCCAGCACCCGCCTGGCCGGCGGATCAGTGGGGATCAGTGGACGAGCCCGTGACTCCCGAGTCAGGGGACGCCCCCCCCCCCCCCCCCCCCCCCCCCCCCCCGCGCAGCTGCCGGAGACGGCAGCAATTTTGACCGGTGTGTCCCCGGCCGGCCGCCTAAGGCCATGACCAGCCGGGAGAAGAGGCCGAAAGAGAAAAGGGGACTGGGTGGGGGAGGGGACGGGAGCGCGGAGCGGTGTCATTTCCACCAACTGGGCTCTTTCCTGACCCAGCCGCTCATCTGTCACCGCTGTCTCATTCCTGTTATTTACATCTGTCTTTAGCATTCTAATTACTCGCTTTATTACTTTAGCCTGGAGGAATCCTGTAAAAAACAACGGAGATGAGGATCCTACCACACAATAAAACTGCCCAAAATCCCCACTGCACATTATACAGAGCACTTGAGAATATTTGTGCTGTTATATGACCTCAATATGTCCTTAAATTGATCTGATTATATCTTTTTTTCCCCTCTTCTCTTTCTCCGTGTGTATGTAATGAACTCTTTTGAGGTGTGAAGTGGAAGAATAAACTGTTCCACAAACATGGAAAAGAGATTATTCCTTGGGTGGAAGGTAAAGGGGGTTAGGATAGAAGAGATGTTGGTGCTTCTGGATCAATCCCACAAAGGTCCAGTTTCTAAACTCTTGGTTGCATTTTTTACTTCTGCCTGATCAAGTAGAGTCTTCTTCACACCCAAGCTTCTAAGACTGGAAGAATATTGGAAATTTAGAGGCGAGAATAAAATGCCTAATGTCTTTCATTATCTCACATTAATCTCTGACTTCCCAGCAGGTCTCAGGAGGGGAAAGGAATTTAGAGTAGAAATAGAAGCAGTTTCAAAAAAAACCATGGTGGTGTTCCTATTTTCCCTTGAATGTCAGATTTAGGAATGGAGAGAGAGGTTTTGCAAAATCTGACGACGCCTCTTAGAACACGATTCACCCATCTGCTCAAGACTTGAATCAAAAGGAGGCCTCGTGCAACCTACCAGAAAGCCCAGGACAGGAATGCTGCTTTCTAACTGTTATTTATTCCTGCTAGTGGAATTATTGTTGCACTCAGTTGCAATTTTCTGGCTGTGCTAATGGTTTTCTTTATTGTGTTACACTAACATAATCTCCTCTTGAAAGAAAATGACAAAATATATGGATTTTTAGGTAAATAACTGAGGTAATTTATTGGCCTTTATGCTCTTTTGATGGGGGCGGTTGATAGATAATGTAATAATCTGTACATAATTAACCGGGTTTACCGTACCTCAGCCAAAACAGGTTCAAGGGCGGTGTCTCTGTCTTTAGGCCTATGGTTTTCTCCAGAGTTATCTGTTTCTTCCACCCACCACGGGTAGAAAGGAGCATTCCTCAGGAAGTAAACAACTAGGTACGAAATAGGGGATGGAGGTGTAAAGAGAAGGAAAGAAAATAGGTGAGTTCTCTCATAAAGGACAGTAGATGAAGTCCCCTTGCCCACACACACACACACACACACACACACACACACTCTCCCTTCTCCTAAGTTCAGTAAGCCCCAGTAAATGTGAATTGAGGCAAAAAGGATAGATTATAGACAAACACTGGTCTTCACAGAGAAATGAGTGATGCGCACCCAGGTAAGGACGTAAGGACGGGGCCTCCCAGAACACCCTCTTAGGGCCCTGCTGTCAGGGAAGCATGAGGGCTTCTGGGAAATCCCTGACAGTGAACTTGGTCACCAACTGCCCCCTTGCCCTGGCTCCTGGAGGTTGCCCATTCCAGGCATGGTGCACTTGCTCTTCCAAACTCATCTAAATTACATCAATAACAGAGCGCACTCTTTAATGAGCTCTCAACTTTAAAGACTTGAAGGATATTAACAAGCCGCTTGACAAATGGTGCTTAGAAGCACATTAAAGACGCTGCTAATGGGGCGCATAATGACGGCTAATTTTCGATCAGATATAAATTAGAGCCCCAACAGTTATTTGCCTTAAGGACTTTATGTAAATGATTCTGTTCTGTATAAACTGGAAAGCGAAGAACGCCCTGCCATTTTGGCAATCCTTGTGGATATGATTAATAGATCCGCAGCAGAACTGGGCAGAGACAACTGATGGCATTTCCATCTAAAAGTCAGTGCGTTTAGGTAGTAAATGTGGTATCTGCTAGAGCCTCTGTGTGCTGCTTCTTCAACCAAAAGAGGACAAGTGGCCCGGCATCTCCTTCATGTCCAGACTCATTGGTTGATTGCCCTTTGACCTGCACCAGACAAGACGCCCTGAGCAGCCACAACTCCATCCTTCATTCAAACTCACACCTGCCCCACGTTCCCTAAGCACACATCACCCTCAAAGACGCAGGCAACTTTACTGGGATCCAAGCCCTGCCAGTCGCTTTGCAGAATCCCCTTTGAGAAATCGCCAGGGATCTCATTCCTAGCTTTGCACCAGATTCACCTTTGGCAAGAATGTGTTAGGAGGGGGAAGGGAGTGGGAGAAAGAAGGTGAGGAGGGAACCTGATGATGATGCAGGGGCGAGTGGAAAGAAGAAGGTGGGGTGAGAAGGCAGTGTCAGGAGAGCAGCTGGAATTCCAGTAGGAAGGATTGGGGAGCTCTAACACCTTCAAAGTGGAGGAGACACATGCTTTTTCCAAGTTGTTATTGTTGTATTTGTATTGGTTTGTCTTGTGGCCTGCGGTGCCCTCCCACACTCCCACATTATCTCTGTTAAGTCCCAAGTCATCAGAATGCACAAAAGTGTTTGAGGACTGACTTGCGGTAGACTTTCTTCCAACCTACTCCAGTGCTGGTGGACCAAGGGAGGGTAGAAAGAGGAGTTACCTGTGTCTGGTGCTTTTGCCATCAGCTGAGCAGAATGGCATGGGAAATGGGGGTTGCTTGGAGTTGCAACTGGCTACAGGGTCAGAGGTACCATACGTTCCTGAACAAGGAGGAAGAGTTTGTATGAATGAGTTTGTACAACCTGAAAACCAGCCAACTCTAGCTTGTCAGTGGCCCTTTTATTATGAATTACTAACAAACCAAAACTCAGCCTTACTGCTGCAGGAAAGCCACTGCGTTATTGCACCTCAGTAATTGTCTCTGTCTTTCACAACATGCAAGATAAATATGGGATTTAGGGGAATCCCTTTTACATGCAACTCATGGGCAGTGTTAAAGTTGATCCAGAAATCCTGCCTCAAGAAGTCAGCTGTTCCTAGCAGTGACACCAGTTTCTGAGATTTCCTCATCCAAGCCATTTGAGACACGGTGGAGAGGCAGGACAGAGAAAGGGGGAAAATGGAAGGGTGAGGGATGGCGCATGGAGATTTTTGTCTAGACTGATGACGTCATTTCATTTTGCAGTAACTGATACCTCACGGCCATGAGTCAGATGGTATGGAGTAAGGATGTCTCTTACTCTCGTTACTGAGTTCTGATGTAGTTGCCAGCTGGGGGCACAAAAAATATGATTGTTCTTAGCATCTGTTCAATCTGTCTCCTTGCTCCCCAACCCTCCTTCCTAATTGCACACATTCCCAGTGCAAAAAAAAAAAAAAAAAATGTGGGGGACAGCAGACATTTTTCCTGCCTACCAGTATTTCCTACGAGTAATTCCAGAGCAATGGGAGCAAATAGAAAGAGCAGCCTCAGCTTCCACTTGACCTAACAGTCAGATCACACTCCTTACTGGTTTCCACAGGCTATCCCATCACCCGTGCTGATGTCAGACTTGAACGATCCCATGAAACGTACACAGAACTTCAGAGTTATGGCACTCACCAAGTTGGTAACAAAATCAAGCAATTCGGGTTTCTCCTGCTTTCAGAGGAAACATGGCCAGGGTGTTCAGAATGAGCAGCAGTGTTTGCCACATTGCTGCTCGGAGACTGGGTTTGCTTATTCTTCCACTACTTCCTCCCACCAAGAGTGCACACGGTCCATCCCTCCTTTAGAAAATGTGGTGGTTTTCTTTACAGTGAATGAAGGCATATCACCAAGACTAATTACCAGTTATCCAGGTCCTTCAGAGCTTCTCTTCAGAACAAACTAAAAATTCCTGGAGGAATGGGACTGGTCTGGTTCCCTGCAGAAATGCTCTTCCTTTCTTACAATAACCCTCTTTTTTAAAATATTTATTTATTTATTTATTTACTCATTTATTTATTTAGCACGTCTGCACTGCAAGGTCTAAGAGAAGTAGATGGCATATGTGGTCAAGTCACTCTGCACGTTTTCTTCTCCCTGGAGAAAGGTCGAGATCCCCCTCCATCACCTCCTCACACAACTCCCTCTTTTTCTTATTCACCTCTCCAACTCTGAGTGAATCCCAGAGAAAAAACAAAAATTCTTACTGAAAAGGAAAGCAGCTTGAGAAAAAAGAAAATCAATGAAATGATTTAGGAAATGGAAGCCCAGGCCCCTCTGACAATACTGTAATTAAAAGCTCTCAAGGCTGCAAAGTGAAAAGTTGATGAAAGAAAGTGCAAGTTGCCAACCAATTCTCACCTAACCCATTAGAATGGTCTACAGAAGTTAGAGACTTAATTGAAGGGTGCAGACCCTTGGGTCCTCAAAAACTATTAGTCTCCCAGAAGGGATCAGATGTCCTATCTTGGCAGCCAGGGGCTGGGTTCACTCACACACACACACACACACACACACACACACACACACACACACACGACTCTGAGGGTGGAGGACAGAGCAGTTGCTTTCATTCTGTCCCCAGGTGAAGAAGTGATCAGGTCCAGGATCTGAGGCAGCGAGGTTAGCCAGCTCAGGGACTACTGGCTGGAACCCTGCAGCTGGTTCAAAAATGGGATCTGAAACTGGTGAGCAGGGCCTGGAAGAGCCCAGAGCCTGAAATACCAAACCTGAAATAGGGAAATTCCCAAAAAGAGCCCTGGCTTTAATTCTGGCTCCTCACCCCTGTGTACCCCAACTGCGCCCAGCTTCAGGTCAGGTTCCCAGGTCCTCTCTGGGAGCTTCCCCCTTCAGAGCCAGAATGCTGTCACCCAAGGACACGTGTTGAGGGTCTGTGGAAAGGCATGATGGGCGGGAAGAACACCTGTAGCAAACGAAAAGCCAAAGCCTATTAGGCACACCAAAAAGAGATCCACAGAGATCTCAAGGTCTTTCCCAAGCGAAGCAAGTATTTTGGCTAAACGGAGGAGGTGAGAGTTTGAGTTTGAAATGTTTCACCATTTCACCAGTGTTGGGGAGAGGGAGGGAAGGGGAGACTGAGTGTGCCTGTGAACTTTCGTGTGTGTGTGTGTGTGTGTGTGTGTGTCTGTGTGTGTCCTCGTGTCCATGTGTGATCCAGGTAAGAAGTTTAGAGGGAAATGCTCAAGTTGAAGTAGAGGATCTGGGGGAATCCTCTCTCAGTAGGTATTCGGCTTCAGGCCAAGCCCACAAAGGATCTGCGTACTCTGGCTCTTCTATGCTGTAAAATGATTTGGCTCAGGCTGGATCTGAGAGCTCCTTTACAATCTAGATCTTGCTTTGCACAACACGGGCAGAGTCTCCTCCAAAGGAGAGACCCAGCCATCACAACCACTTCCAACCCAGGAGCATCACTTAAGAGCAACTCCTTCACCCCTTTCTAAGTAGGGGAGTCTTCGGTGTGTGTTCTGGGCAAGGGTAAAGCACTTTCCTGGGAGAGCTGACCCTTGTATTTAGGGACCTGGACTGTTGCTGAATTTGGAGAGTAAGACGAGTAAGGGATTCCCTCACCTTTGTCACCTCACACACCAGAACAATCATTCTCCAAACCAGGCAAGACCTACAGTCTCTGAAGTCAGTGGGCCTCCACCCAGTTTAAGTAACCTACACAGAAGGCAAACTGCTATTTAGCAAAGCCAGGGCAACTCACTGGGAGGGTAGAACCCTCTGATCCTGAGTATATTAACCCTTCCGGCCCTGGGAAGCCCACCAAGCCCAGAATCAACCAGGCTTTCCCAAAATACAAACACCGCCCTGAGCGAACCATGCAGGGGGACTGATTTAAGCATTTAAATCACTTACAAACTCCTTGGAAACTTTTTTTAAAAAAGATCAAACCCTATTGTTTGACAGGAAACTTGGGCATCTTACAGCAATTTCAGAAGACAGTTGACTTGTTTCAAAAATATTGGGTACATCGTTCTCATTTTCTTACCACCTCAAAATGTTCATGGAGACCTATATTTTCAAGAGCACCCCACCACCACCAAAGGAAAAAAAAATACTAAAATCATGCATCAATATACACAAATAAGATTTCCAATATGCTCCCAGAGTCCAGAAAATGGAAATGTTAGGGGAAGGAAGAAAGAAATATTGTAGTGATGAAAAATTTGTAAGAAATTGGTAAGAACCTCCATCCAGACCCTGTGGGAGGCGAGGGGGACACTTCCTTCGGCTCGCTCCAGCCAAGTCTGGGGGTTGGGAGAGGGCTCTTGCTTTCTACCGAGTGACAGCTGGAGTAATGGCTGCAGACCCAGTGCGGGGGTGGGGCGGGGTGGGGAGCAGTAATTACTAGCCAGGCTCACCCGCTCCCTATTTTAGAGCGAACGCTTTTTTTTTTTTTTTTTTTTTTTTTTTTTTTTTTTTTTTTTTTTTGCGTGTCCTGCTGCGCTCGCTACTCGGCCTCGGGGCATCCCGGAGCCTGAATGGGGGTGGGGTGAGGACTGCTAGAGGACGTACCCGGGTTCCTAGAAGACTTCTGCCCTAGGATCACCCTCGGGCCCCTTCCTAGCCTGGCGGTGGCGCGAAGGAAGGCGGAGCAGAGACTGCTCCGGGCCCAGCGGCCCCCAGCCCGAGGCCAGCTTTAGGAACCTGCTAGAAAGTAAGAAAAGGGCGGGGCACGAGGGGTGCAGCGCAGGAATGGGTCTGTCTGCTCAGCAAGGCCAGGACCTCACCTCTCCCCGCCACTTCCCTCCCGGCCCACGGAAGCGCGGACCCTGAGAACGCGCGCCAGCTCCCGGGGCCGCAGACCCTGAAGTTCAGTGTACACCCGGGGACGCGCGCTGGGAGGGGCGCCGGGGAGGGGAGCGGGGTACGGGCTGGGTTCTCCACCTCCTCCCGCCGCCTCCCCCTGCAGGCTGGAAGCCTCACGTAGTCTGGGATTTTTTCAGAATAATTGATGGGTCCAGTTCTCCAGAGCTTTCCCGGTGAGAGCGCGGCGGACCGCGCTAGAATTTAAATAGACGTGATTAGTAAAATGCAAGGGGGCGAGGCGCCCGGGCCTCTCTTTCTCGCGGGTTCCTGGCTGCGCGCCTGGCGCGGCGGCTGCTCCCGCAGGCTCTGGGGGCCGCGTGGGGCCCGGCTCGCTCCTCCGGCGCGGGAGGGCGGCTCTGCTCCCCACCCCCAACGCTCCGGACGCCCCCTCCCCCTCCCAAGCGGGGAGGCGAGGCGAGGGGAGTAGGGGCTGCCTGGGAACCCGAGGCCGGCGGGTGCAGAGCGTTAGGTGGTGAGCCGCGGGTGGAGGCGAGGATTTCGATTCCTCCAGGCCGGCCAGGCCGGCGCGCAGCATCAGCCTCCGGAAGCGAGCCGAGCCTGTGGGCGATCGCTGGCCCCGCGCCATGCTGCCCCCTCTCCCGCTCCCTGTCCCCGGCTCGGCCTCGGTCCTCACCGGCCGACCTGTCCACCCGCAGCCGCGCCGAAGCCGCAGCCACTGCGGAACTTGTGGCGCCTGTCACTTACCCGGAGCTCGGAGAAGGTCCCCTTCGCCAAGAAGTTGTGTAGACCGGGACGAACCTTCGCCTCCGCTGTCTCCCTCATCCCTACCCCCATCGATTTGTCCCTGAAAAGGGGGTTGTGCATTCTTATAACATCTCCAGCCAATTAATATTGCATTAACTCTATTTAAGAAAAAAAACACACACACACAAAAGCCCAGAATACTGCACCCTATCAAAGCCATCTATTATTCACGGAAATGTAATTGGAGACCTATGGTATGTGTGTTACGGGGCAATGGAGGAAAACAGAGTCGTGACAATATTTCAGAAAGGACGGGGATCCGAGGGTATCTAATATTTAATTTCAAGTCTGTGGTTTTCTAATTCGAGATTAAAAGCAGTCACGTCTTTGAAGCCAGACAGTTGGTATAAATGTACAGTTAAAATATTCTATTCCATGGTCCCTAGACAGAGCTCTCTGCTCGTCCCAGGCTTCATTAAATTTTTATTATCATCCCAGACTAGAGCAGGGAATGAGCGGAAAGACTGTCCATCTAATTGCAATTGATAAAAAAAAAAAAAGGAGCTCTTAGATTTCCCCCCTCATTTTAATACATTAACAGCAGTTTTCTTGGTGTGTCCGGGCTTTCCCAGTCCTCTGGTACACACAACCACATTAACACAGATAACGTTTTCCAGTTTCCAGCAGGCACCAGGTTCTGCCCTGTCAGAAGGCCTGCGGGTGTTGGTGGGAGTCAGGGAGAGTGGGTAGGGGAAGCTGGCTTCAGAAAGTGATTCTAGATGGAGGGGGAGATGACATCAGTTCTTGAAGCATCTGGCAAAAGATCAACGAGAGACAACATTTGCACTAAGCTGTGGCAAGATGAAAGCATATTGTTACCCAAACAAAACAAACAGATTATTAGACCGAGCTGCACTTTTCGACAGCCTTTCCACCGTGTGTGGGATGAAAGCGAAGAGCAATATTTTCATTTTCTTGTTTTATTTCTGACTGCTGCCCCGCTCCCTTTACAGAGAGACGGGAAGAGAGACACAGAGAGCTCAAAACGTTTGTTCTTGAGCCTTCTTCGTTGTTGCTAATCTGGTTGTCACACCAGTAGACTATAGGTATTTGTGCCTGTGTGTTCGGGAACCCATCTCCACCGGGGTGCTTACCTATTTACTGGTGTAAATAAAGCTTTTCATCTGCAGGCATTGAAAGTACAGAATAAAACCCACAGTTTGCTTTCTTAGCGGCTTCCTGTTATCACACCGCCACTTAATTTTATTTCTATTCTCTCCAAGTTAAATAGAAAGACTGGCTCACAGGGGAGCTGCCATGTGCCTACAGACGGGGGATGTCAAGCAGAGAGACTCACTGTGCAAAGTTAATTTCAATTCCCGCGGAGGATTTCACATTCCGGCTGGCTCTGACCCACGGTAATTAGCTGAGATAACTAATGATTACTTACTTATTCCTTGTAATTATCTGGATTTAATAATTCGCCGTGTAATTTATTAATTCACTCATAATAGACTTTCAGCACTGGGAATGGCTCCTTTAAAGAGGCAAGGCAAGGGAAATTTCATGGTTTTTTTTTCTTTTTTTTTTATCTCATTGCCATAATTCTGTCTCCTGACCAAACATATCTTTCAGGAACACCTTAACTATCTGGAATCCTTTTTTTTTTTTTTTTTAAACCTATCAGGATGTCACTCCCACTTTTTTTTTCCCTCCCTTGTGTTGCAGTTCCTCCCTTCAGGGCCACCTAAAAAGTAAAGTTCTAAGTTCAAATACTTATCTGGAGATATCATCTGTTTTGCCAAACAATTGCAAAGACAAATTTCTAAACTTAACTTTCATGCCTTGCTTGGAAAAATTTGAGCTTCTTCTCAGAATAAGATGCCTTTAAAAGTCCGATGAATTTTATCCATATTCTTTTACCATTTCAAGAGTTTCCCCATAGAAGAAATAAAATAAGTTGATTGATTTGAAGTTTAAGATATTGCATTTTTAAAAGAGTTATTCATTTATTTAGTTAGCTCCACTTGTTATTATTATTTTTTTTAATAATTTGTCCAGGGAGAGTCAGAGAGAAAGGAAAAGTGAGAAAGCAAGCTGTCAGGTCAGGAACTCAAACTGCAGTTGGCCATGTGGGGATCCAGTGCCTTTAACCACCACGCCACCTGCCGGCCCCCAAATATTGCATTTTTACCTCCTAAATTCCATTTCTCTTGGCAAAGAGAGATCTCAAGATCTGTCCTTGACAGTAAAAAAGACCTCATTATGAATTATTTCTTTTTAAATTGCATTGTACAGAGTACTACGTTGTATGTAACTCTTATTTTATTCGATTTTTCATAGTTTTATATTTCCGCAAGCTATGTGTCACTGAAACTTAATCTGATAAAGAATTGGTCAGCTGACTTGATGGCAGATAGCCAAAGAAAACGGCATTTTTTTTCCTGGATATTATTGTTTTGGAGTAGAGGGTAGTTAGGAATCAACCATGATTACATGATCTTTTCTGATAGTCTGCTTCATTCTTGTTTAGATTTAAATGACTGCATTGAAAAAAATATTGGATCATTTGCAGGTAGAGAAGTTCTTAAAGATAAACTACATAGTTCTGAAACATAAAATTTAAGGTGACTAGGTATGCTGGCTAAGTCAATTCATGATAGGTTTCTTTTCAATAAAATGGCAATTCTGGACCTTGAGAGAAAACAGAAAATGAGTCATGAATGCCAATCCATTCGACTGATGACAAGGAGTTTCAGACACATTTTGTTATTCACTTGAGCATTTTGAAAGTCAACACCAGATGGTCATCTCTCAACATAATTGACATAAGGTGTCTTCAAAAAAAAAATGCAAGGGAAATGCATATTATGAAAAAACTGTGCATGATTTTCTAAATATTTTTGCACACTTTGTTTACATTTTCCACAAACTTCTTAAAGACCCCCTCACACGTGGTTCACTCTTTTTTTTACCTTCAACTCATTTTTTTAAGGCCAACCTTTCTCTCTCCAAATCTCTGGTTTGGTATGTCTCTGCCACTCTCCTCTTCAAACACTTTCAAAATGTATTTTTTTAAAACTTTGCTTGTCCCATAAAGAATACATCTAAGAAGCCTCTAAAAATGGAAATATTCCTATTTTCTAGACCAGTACCTTTTCTGTTTTTGTTTACCCTTGCAAACGTACAGAGAAGATGAACTTAAAATGCAGTCGAGTTTTAAAAGTCCAGGAACACAAAAGATGAAGAATGCTTGGTGGATTAAGAGGAAACTGAGTCCTTTGCTCTCCACTTCCGAGGTAAGTAGATGCTAGTTTCTAATGTCACTTCTCTAATGAAACTCTTGGACATGTACACAACAGTCGAGCTAACCTGTTCTTCAAAATGCATGAAAAGAATAGACAATTATTTTACTTTTTTATGCATTATGTTAATATATATCTCGATTACCATTTGTTTTACAAGGTTTCTCTCATTATTTAATGGTGCTGTATTTGTAGAAACGAGACAGCAGACACCTGTTTGTCTTTCCTCCATCTTTCTCTTTCAGCACATACCTTAGACTCTTCAATTAAAAACCCACAGATGGGAGGAGGTAAGTATTATTTATTGAAGATACTCTGCATCCTAGAGAGACAAGCCTAATGTGTTACACGCTCAAGTCATTTCTTTCATTTTCTCAGTAGCAAAAAGTTCTCTAGCTGGCTAGACCTTCCTCCTCAAAGGGTCATCAAAGTGGGGCTGCGCCCTGTGGCTGCTGTCCGTGGTACTGAAATCAGTACTTCATACGCTGAGAGTGGAGCCTGGCTCTTAGGAAAATGCTTTCAAGAAAACTGAATCTAAGACTTGAGAGGAAAATGGAAAAAAGAACTTTAAGCCCCCAAAACGTAAGAATAAAAACAGACCATCAATATCACTATACCTCAATCTACAATTCTTTCTTTTAAATCCCTACAAGTTTCATTGTTTTCTTAGGCATCCATGCAATCAATTCATTTCTAAAAGGACATTTGGGTTTTGTTCCTTCAGTTTTCTTTCTTTCAGTTTCAGAGAAAGGGGTTCCTCCACCCATTCCCCACCCAACTTCACAACTTTTTATTACATGTGGAAATTATAATCAGTTTTCCAATATTATTTCATCCCAACTTGAGCCACTCTATCAATTTTCACTGACTCATAGGATATTTCTGATCTCATGTTCAAGATTGAAAAGAAAAGAAAAGAAAAGAAAAGAAAAGAAAAGAAAAGAAAAGACTAAAACAGTTGGCTATCAGAGGGATCACAGCTCATGTTAAAAGAATTACCTCTGGAGAATGACCTGGTTCCCTCATCTTCTTCGATGTTCTACTAAGGAATAGTAAGATATATTAAAAACATAAATATCTAAACTAGATCGTCTTTCTGGGAAAAAAAAAAGACAACAAATAAAAACTTTGAAAACCTAAAAGGTTGCTCAACTGTTCCAGGGAGTCTGAAAATTATTAAAATGAATGAGGAGATACCTTTACTAAGAAAAAGAAATGTCTGTATCAAATGGCAGAATTCTCTTGTGCCAGTGTCAGACAGAGTTCTACAACTCCAGTGTCAGGGCAATTCACACAAGGAGGAAGAAATTTGCTCCTTTTAAACATCCAGGATCCCTTCCTCATTCCCACTTTGCCTATAGCAGCATTGTGAGTTTCCTTAAAGGGTATGGAAAGTGAAGAGGAAGATACTTTACTTCAAAAGCCAACAACCCAGGTGCTTCCTGCTCTGCCTCAGGTCACTGCTCAGTAGGAGTGGTGACTGGACTAAGAGCTATGGTGGGCCACCCCTGGACCTCAGTCAGGGTGCCATGCTCCCCAACCAGGCCTTGGCTCTTGCCACACCCAATCTCCCAGTATTATTGAAAAGTGAGCTGAGTGTCTTTTCTTCTCATTACCCTTGGGAGATGTGAGAGACTGGGTGAGATGGTTTCCATCCAATATTTCTGTTGATAAAGATTCTCTTTGCAGAACATTGCAGATCTGGAGAAAGGACACCAAAGAGAGTATTTGGAGCCAAAACCCCACAACTTTATCTAGGCAGGAAGGCAAAGCACCTTGGGAAATGAGTTCTGGTCATGAAATGGCTGTTATAAACCCTGATCTTTGACTCTTTCCCAGGGAAATAACCCCTCCCAAGTCCAAGCCACACTTTGATAACAACTGCTTCATAGTAAACCATCAAAATATGCCCTGCCTTTAAAAATCCCCCACCAAATCATTCCCACATAAATAATTAAAACAACATCACAGTTTAAAAGCCACTTAATTTTAATAGCATATTTTAATGAAAAAAAGCAGCATACTTTGCCAACAAAACATTAGGATCATCTCTTCAAGGAAAGACAATCAAACAACACCAAAAATAACTTAATACAGTACCATAATAAATAAACCATCTATTAACAAAAACAACAAACCAGGTTCATATACAGAACTCAAGACTTTGGAGAGCCTCAAAGGGAACAGCAATACAGCAAAATCTGTAAGAATATATCTATATGTGCATCGTTTTGAATGAAATATTTACAATAGACAAGGTACCCCTCACCATGTACCTGTTTTTTTTTTTGTTGTTGTTGTTCCAAAAGAATTCTACCAAACGATGTGAATTTACAAGCAGTGCACTGTCTTTCTTATAGTTCAAATTAGTTTTTCTACAAACAAACCTCCCAAAGGAAAAACTGAAGGATTTCCTAGCAATGTTAAAATGTAGCCAAACAAAGCAATTTAAAACTGGAAGATTGAAATACCTTGGTGAAATCTTAAGATCTGGAAGGGCAAACACCAAGTGATAAATGCACCTAAAGCTAGAGAACGATGCATTAATCATGCTTTCAACTGCATTTTCTCTTCTGTTAGAGGTGTGTGTGTGTGTGTGTGTGTGTTTAAGGGTGAGTGAGAGCGTGTGTGCGTAGTGGGGACAATATGGGAATCCCCATTAAATATGTAACAAAGTAAACAATACTTTGGACAGTGAAGCAGGTCTACACAATTAAGACATCCATTACTGAGTGTCCACTCACAAATCAGAACACTACCATTAAAAACAAAGAAAAAACCCAAACCAATCTTCATTCAGAGTGAGAATATACAAATGGCCTAAAAGGAATACAATATAAGAGGAAAGCTGGAAAAAAAATTCAGTAAACTTATCAAACGAAAAATTTTGAGCATCACTAGCTATACGTATCCCCCCCATTTTTCTTTAGACTAAAGTAGTTCAATTAATTAGAATGTGCACAAAATTAAGTTGCCAGAGAGATAAATTAATAATTTACAGAGGGTGGTTCGGCAATAATCTAATCATCGCTTTCAAGATCAGTGAACACGGCCGTCGCAACTCCTTTCTTCAGCATAATACTTCAGAGAAGGGAGAAGGGGGTAAGAACCACAATAAAAATATATATATAATATACAGTGTAAATGCAGAAAATCTGCCATCTTTTTTTTTTTAATTCAAAATACTTTAGAGATGTCTCTATCACATTTAGCATCAACTCTAGGTTAAAGTTTCAGTCCTGAATCAACTTCTATTTCCGAAAAATAGCTGCAAAGTATACTTTTAAACTTGAACAGGGTGATGTCTGTAAGAATAAAAACAAATCTTACTTGCTCGTTCTTGTGGACTTTTCAAAGGCTGTCTCATCTGTCTTCCTGCAAACAGCCCGCTCCACACTTCCTCTGAAGAAGCTGAGCTGGGGTTCCAAGGGACAAGTTTGCTACAACTGGACAAATCCCATCTTTCGTTTTCTTTCTTTCGGGAACTTTTCACATTTTCACCGGCTTGGGCTCAGGTGCTCGGTCTTTCGCTCCCTCTTCAGCCCTCGCTTTCTCTGGGTTCACATTTACCGGAATCGTTTCTGGTCGCCAAAAGTGGAACGAAAAGAGGCCGCAGAAAGGGGAGGGAAAGAGGGGACACGAGGGACGAGGCCGTCTCTGGAGAGGCCAGGGGTCTCCTAAATGCCGGCGGAATATTTCATTCTTTTCTGTTTCTGCCTCTGGTTGCAGAACCAGACGCGCACCACGTTTTTCTTAAGGTCCAGCTTCTCGGCGATGGCGGCGATCTTCTCCGAGGAGGGCCGCGGCTGGATAGCAAAGTAGGCTTCAAGCGAGCGCTTCTCGGGCGCGGCGATGGACGTGCGCTTGCGCTTCTTCTCGGCGCCGTTGAAGAGCTCAGGCTTGGTGAGCTTCTCGCGATGCGACTTTTCGGCCTCCTCCAGCCACGCCTGCAGGATGGGTTTGAGCGCGATCATGTTGTTGTGCGACAGCGTGAGGGACTCGAACCTGCAGATGGTACTCTGGCTAAGCGAGCCCACGCCGGGGATCTTGAGGTTGGCCAGCGCGGAGCCCACATCCGCTTGGGTCACCCCCAGCTTGATGCGTCGCTGCTTGAAGCGCTCGGCAAACGCCTCCAGGTCCCGCGGGTCGGCGTCCACGTCGCTCATGCAGCCCATGTGCGAGGGCAACCCGTGCGCGTGGGCCATGCTGAGCGCCGCTTGGTGCATGGGGTTCATGGTGGCCATATGCGGCGCGTGAGCCGGCGTGGACACCACGGCGCCATCGGGGCCCGCCATGGCGCCCAGGGCCAGCCCGGGACTCAAGTGCTCCAGCAGCTCGCCCTCGAGAGCCTGGTGCGGCTGGTGGTGGTGGTGGTGATGGTGGTGGTGGTGATGGTGCGTACCCGCCAGCGCGGACGGGTGAGAGATGGGCACAGACGAAGAGGAGGCGGCCGACGTGCACGGAATGGTGTTCATGGTGTGGTAGGTGGCGTCCGGCTTGAAGGGGCTGTGGTGGGGCGGATGGTGGTGGTGGCTCTTGTTCTGGGAGACGATGTCCACGGCCGCCAGAGCCTCGGCACGGGCCAGCAGACTCTCATCCAGCCCGCCGAATATATTGCTCTGCAATTGCAAGTAGAAGGCACACATTACGCTCTGCAGGGAATTGTGTGCGCTCTCCCCGGAAGCACCGGCCCAGAGCTTGCAACCGCCGCCGCCGCGCCTACAACATTCCCAGACGCTAAAATAATAATAATAATCCTGCAAACAGGAGGTGAGGAGGACACGGGAGCCACTGAATGAAGCCTAGCGTACAGGAGGAGGAAAGTGAGCTCGCAGACACAACACAACACAACACACAACACGCGCACAGGCAACATCCCAGGTCATAAAAATTAATATGAAAGGCAAGACCCGCTGAATACTTAAGAGAGAGAGAGGGGGGAAAATTGGTTGGAGGTGTGGGGTGATTTGCTGTGCAGACATGAAAAAAACATCAAGCAGATAAAGGGGGCTGTCAAAACGTGCCTTTAAGCGGTGATTATGCAGGAATACGCACCGGTGGGGTTGGAAGACAGGCTCTCCGCAACGCCTCGGAGCCCCCGCCGCCGCCGCTGCTGCCGCTGCTGCTCGAGCTGCTGCTCCGGCCTCCGCCGCCGCCGCCGCCGCCAGCGTTGCTGGAGCTGCTGGGGGAGCTGGCCGCGGGCGCCGCGGGCGCGGAGGAGCCGGGCGAGGCGCTGTGCAGAGCCGAGTACTTGGGCTCCACGTGCAGGCTGCCGCCGTGCGGCATGCTGAACGCCTGCTTGCTGTTCAGGGACATCATCATCATCTTCCCGCCCGCCCGGGCGCCGGACCGCAGTGCACTCCCTGGCCCCGACTGCCGGGACCCTCCCGAGAAGTGCCAGGCGGAAGCCGGAGCCCAAAAGGGCCGAGCGAAGTTGCGCTCACCGGCCGCCGCCTCCTGGCTCCGTGCGCCGAGTCCCGGCTGCGCGCTCCTCCCGCGCCTCCGCGGTCAGCCTGGGCAGGTGCCGGGCTCGGCTCGGCGCTGGCTGCCGACCTCGGCGCCCGAGACTGCCCCGGCTCCCGGCGGCCGCGGAGTTATAGTCCCCTCTCCCCGCGCCTGCCCCCGCGGCCCCCCGCCCTCCCGCCCTCCCTCTCGCGTGCCTCCGCCCTCCTCTGTCAGGAAGCGCCTGCTCCAGCTCGGTTTCTAGCGTCGCCCCTTCTTTCTCCCTCTGCTCCTTTCTGCTCCCCGGGCACCCGTCTCCCGCTTCCCCACCGCGCCCTGCGCCTCCCCTTTCTGCCCCCACCCGCGCTCTGCTGCCGCGGAGTCCGGCGGCTCCTACTTACATCGGCGGCCGGCGATCAACCCCACCCAGCAGTCTCCAGGCAGTGCCTACCTAAGGGGCGGCCTCCAGACCCTCCCGCTTCCGCTGGGTCTCTGCTTCGCCAGGAGAAGAAACTCCCAAGTAAAGTTGCGGCCCAAGCCAGCTGTGAGCGGGTTTTTCCCTGGGTTCCTCCGAGCACCACTTACCTGGCTGCCTCCTACCCCGCCTCCTGGTTAGCCCAAAGTTCCAGGCCTAGGCCCCCCCGCTTCGGCTCAGGTGACCCTGATCCCTAGCTCCCGGCCCCGCCAAAGACACCGCCAAGGCTGCCACCCCGGGTCCTCAGCACCCTACTCTGCGCTCCCGCCCTGATGCGCGCGAGGCCGGCGCTTGGCTCTGCGCTCCCTCGGCCCCGCGGAAGCCCGGAGTCGGAGAGACATGGGGTCGACTGGGCTGCAGGGCTTTCTCTCACTCGATTTCTCGCAGCTCTCAGCGGATTGGACAGCGGAGGAGCCGGCCCGGGTCGCCTGTGCGCATGCGACTCCTCCCCACCCGCCCGACCGGGTCCCCCTCCACACACACACACACACACACACGCGCGCGCACACACACGCACACTGACTCCTCTGCCCACCCTCTTCTCTTCCTCCCTATTTTCCTCCTCCTCCCTGTACCCAATACGGGGTAAGTTGGGTCTTGGGAGGCGCCACTGCCACGGATTTATTATTCTTCATTAGCCACAATCAAACGAAGATGGGAAACTGACAGAGGGAGAGGGAGGACCAGAAATTACAAAGCGCATGTGCTACTGAATACCACCCCAACACACACACACACACACACACACACACCCTCAGGGGCTGGCACAAGCCCCACTTATCTTCATTTCCACAGCCGCCTGCACCGACAGCCTATTTTTAGTTGACGCTTCGCTCTGACTTTTGTTCCAGTGTAGACCACTTTTCCTAGAAGTGGTCACACACTCTTAGTTCTAGTTGCAAAAGGAGACAGCCTCTCCTACACACACCCACGTACACGCGCACACTCATACACATGCACGAACACATCGCCTTTCTCTTTTCACTCCCATCTTCTACAGCCACCGTGTTGGGGGGCTGCTGTCACCTCCCCGGAGAGCAGAAGCAATGGGGTGCAGGCGAGGGTGAGAATGTTCCACGACCCAGACGCAGGAGCCCGTGGGTGGCCCGATCCGGACGGGGGTGACCGGGAGCAGGTGCGGGCACTGAACGCCTGGGGAGGGCGAGCAGGTGCGAGAGCAGGAGGCAGGCCTGAGAGGCGCTGGCGCGCGCTGGGACAAGAAGAGTGGAAAGGGGCACGGAACAGGGGACTCTCGGGTAGTTAGTCCAGCAGCGGCGGCGACGACAAGTAGGGAGCCGCCTGTCCACCCCTAACCTCAGCTCAGAGGGATCAAGTTGGGAGCTCTGTCCTCGGGAGTCACCAGAGTGCAGGGACCGCCGCAGCACAGAGCCTGCGGCGGGCTCTGTCCATGGTCCTTAACCCGTACAGCCGTCCTTCTGTAAGCTTGGTCTGGTCTTTCTTTTCCCTAGCGTGGAGGAAGAGAATAGATAGTGGCCGACGGGATTCCTACGAGTGATCCCGCGTGTGAGTTCGGAGAAGCCTGGACATGGGACTGGGGGCGGGGGGTGTTGACATGAATGGATGTGGCTCGTGCCGGATGGTTCAAGTGAGTGCTTAGGTGTTTAATTTCTACCTCAACAACAGCCAGGGTAATTTTCAAGGAAATAAAAAAAAATGACATTGTACAGCTCTCACTGTCTCAAGCTTTGAGAAATGAAATAAATCAAAGTTAAAAGCTTGAGTATCATTTAATTATAGTGCGAATAGCGCTTTGAAAGAAGTAGAACAACATCTCTAAACAAATTATGACTGGGCCAGGAAGGAATTATTAGATTGAAATTTCATTTAGGCTCGGGAGACACCGCGCTTCACTGTGTAATCTGCTATGCCTCATCTGATTTGTATGCTTAATTCAGCTTGACGAATTTATTAGTTTTCATAATAGTGAAAAAATTGAGCAGCACTATGGGCTAATGCATTGTGTGTACTATAAATTGTATGCCATCGCGGTAAGGCTGAAGTCTATAGAAATCTTTTATTAATGTCGGTATAGGAGAGAGGATTTTCATGCAAGCCTTGGACAAGCTAATGCCCAAACTCCACCGCAGTCTCCTCTCACTGGTTCATTAACATATCGTCATACTAATTAGACTACTTCATCAGTGATATAATTTCAAACTTCGAATTATGTTCTAATTAACATGGGTTGTCCAATTTGCTTAATCTTCAAAAGGCTGTGGATGGTGTAATTAATATAAACTGTTGAGCATCTCAAAAGCCTAATAAAAATCCATGACAAATGTTTTGGGTGTCTTTCCTGTCAGTACTGTGCAATGGTCAAAGGGAGAGGAAAAGGAAAAAAAAAAAAAAATCTGGAAGACAAACATCTCCATCCACCTAGTTCTCTCAGATTATTACAGTCAGTGAATCAGAGCAGAAACTTTGGAGTATTTGCAACTCCTAAATAGTGTGCTTATGTGTTTAGATAAAGGCACAAAAAAAATATCAGGAAGGAAAACCACATGGGGAAAAATTCTTCTCTTTCATTAGGTGCCTAATTAGATGTAAAATAAAAAGCAACCCTGAGGAGTTTCCCAAGCATTATTGTGGCAACAGTCTGCTGAACTTGAATTGCAAAATCAAATATTTGGGGTGTTTTGAACCTCTCTCTGTCCCCTCCCCCTTCATTGAGCTTAATTACTTGCAATAGTTGTTTTAATGTATGTTGTCACCTGGGAGTCTTGAGAAATGCATATCGTTAATATGAATTAATCTTGATTTTAATAGCAACTGACAACTGATCTCCAAAATGCTAAACACTTGTCACCACTTCATATGGTAAATAAAGTAATATAATAAATTCATGGAAGTAGAGAGGGCACCGTTGAAAAGACTGGACAAACTTTGATATGGAATTTATTGACTGAAACTATTTTAAGGAAGAACACTCCCACGAGAATATTTTCTTGATGACTAAAACCCATACATCATTAAACGAATCTTAATACAACTTTTTTTTTGTCTCTCAGCTATATCTCAATGATCTCTCTAATTCCAGACAGGGGAGGAGAAAAAGGAAGCTCTC
This sequence comes from Tupaia tana, assembly GCA_026018925.1. Classification (NCBI taxonomy): domain Eukaryota; kingdom Metazoa; phylum Chordata; class Mammalia; order Scandentia; family Tupaiidae; genus Tupaia; species Tupaia tana. The sequence goes on from JAKSZU010000021.1 coordinate 10,209,215, forward strand.
ATTTTCCAGTTATCAAGTTAAGGTTCATTACCTTGTGAGTGTAGAGCAATTCAAGAGTTTATGTACCTGTATTTTTGTCCCCCCCCCTACAAAATACAATTTTTAAAAGTCAAGTTACAGAGGTAGACTTCTCCTTGTCCCACTCAAAGTGAAAAATGAATAGCAGTGATTGTGTTGAATCTGAGGGAAAATGCAATTCTTCCTTCATCACTTGCAATCTTCAAGACTTGCAATCTTGCAATCTTTCCTTTAAGGAGTGTCCTGAATGCCAACGTCCTTGCGGTGACATCAATAAAACCCATTGCAGTTGTGCCCACAGGCGTTGCTGCATACTGCTGAAATGGAGGGTGGAAGCCACTGTCTAGGAAGGGCGACTCCAGCCCCCTGTCTGCAGAGGCCATCTGAACAACCAGAAAGTTGGCCACAAACCCAAGGAGGGGAGGCAGTGGGCCCAATTCTGAAACCTGTTTCCTAGGACTTCGACATCCCTTTGTTGTCCAAGCCTTTATCCGCACAGTACCTGTGCACACCTGCAGACCTACCTAGTAAAAACAGAAAAGTGATTTCTTAAAAGCAGAGAGATAGAAAATGGATCAACGTGACTGCAAGGGAGTGCTTCTCTTCTTGCCAAGCTTCTTTGTTTGACAATAGCTTCTGTCCCATCTGTGGCAGATGTGAGCAGACCTCTCTCAGTCGAGGAAGAGTCCTGAAAGTCCATAGAGGCTTCAGGGGGACAGTGAGGTCCCCATAGTAGGGACCCCACCATCCAGAAATCGGCCCAAGCCTGAAGCCATCCCAAGGGAAGACATCACTGTCTCCTCTTTGTATCTGGGTCCTAATTTACTATTAAAATTTTAAGCCGTGCATTCATATTTTACTGGACCTAATGTGTTTTATTAAATTTTAATCTATTAAGGGCAGTGTGATTTCTCTGTATTTCAAACAGAATTGAAATAGACTACAAGAAACATTGCTTAAAAGACAGATCTGGCCCTATTCGATCTGGGGTAGACAGGGGTTGCTAGACGAAAGAGGGAAAGGACGGATATCCCATCCCATTTTCAGGGTTACAGAGATTTCAAGGGAGTCAGTCTCCCTGCTTCAGACTCACAGAAGGCTAACACCCCCAGATCTCTCTGAACCCTGAGTCCAGAGGCAGAAGGGTAGGGGAGATTAGGTTCCTCCACAGCCCCAGTTGCTCTGGGGAAGAAAAAAGAGGAAGGAGGAAATGATCCCTGAAAGAGACTTCTAGGAACTCTCAGGAATCTGGTCACCTGGAGAAGTACCAGGGGAAGGAGCGTGCTCCTGGGCTTACTTGTGGAGCTGGGGGGGTGGTGGTGGTGAGGGGTGATGGGTGTGTTTTGCTCCACGTCTTTCCTCTTTCGAGTATGCCAACGCTACCCTTGTGCTGGTCTTCAGCTTTCCCTCTCCACTGGCTCCCCAGGAGCCCCAAGTCCCTCTTTCCTAGAAGTTTGAAGGAATCCCCTTTTTGCTCAGAGACCTAGGGCACCCCCCACCGCCCCCGAGCCTGAGGGCACGGCCTCCCTCCATGCCTTCCTGGCTAACTCTCCTATCTTCTTCCCAATGCAAGCAGTCAGCAGCGAGTGTCCAGCAATTTCAGCCTCCAACAGTTCCCAGGCCTTTCTAGAGCGAAACTCAGGCTCTCGATGTCCCTCGCGACCACCAAGTCCAGGCTTGTCTCCCTCCCCGGAGAGCAAGAGGCAGACAAAAGCCACTGGGAGCCTGCGCTCAGAGAGCTCGCACCGGGCGTGGAGAGAGACTTGTACCCGCGCCCGGGGCCTGTAGTCTCCAAACAAGCCACCGGGGGCTCTCTTTCTAGGTAATTCTGGATGGAGGAAAGCAAGCCGAGGACAGGGAATGAGAAGGGACACGGTAAAAAGAAACGCCAGGCTCTCCTCTTTTCCCAGAGACGGGAAGGGAGCCGTGCTTGGTTTCAAGGAAAACAGACTGGAAAGAGGGAGGCAGACGCAGCCAGCCCCGGGGCGGATCGGGTACCCGGGAGACTCCCAGACACCCTGGAGACTCCACCTGGTGGGATTGCCTAAACTAAGCGTGGCTGGGAACCCACAAGTGGGGACAGCTGATTTGACCCACTGGATCAACCAGCATTTGGAGCAAACCCAACAGATGCCAAGAAACTAAAATCAGCCCTGGGAAAGGAGTTCCTTTCTTAGTATCCAGCTCTCTCCAGAGCGTAGGGACGGGAATCCGGAATTCTCACATTTACGCTGGGGGGGGGGGGGGGGGGGAGGCAGCGCGCGCGCACACACACACACACACACACACACACACACACACGGACACGCTCACACACTCCTGCACGCAGACACACACGTGCTGACACTCACGCACATTCACTGAGACGCGCATACCGATTTCTCTCCGCCTCCACCCGCTGCGCTACGGGGTGGGGGCAGACCTCCACGTCCTGTCCACAACCAGGCACCCTTCGTGTTTATTTGCCCGGATGAAGCTGTTTCTTTGTCGCAGTGAGTTTCCTTGGCCCGTGTGTTTACCTCTTCTCAAAGTTAAGTCCAGTCACGGAATCAAACTTAGAGCATTGGAACAATCAATGAAGACTTTTGCAATCCATGGCGCCTTGCGCTTCCTGGAAACTAAAATAAATGCAAAGAAATCGAAACTTAATTACTTGAAAGAAATCCAGAAATCCCTCTGCATAATTTATCCAGTCATTTTTAGTAGGTTTGGTGTTCTGCGCAGCGTGTGTTAACTCTATGCTTTTGGCTAAGTTCTGGCTCCCCTGGTTGGCTTTTGGAGGTAGGCTGTCTCCCGCCACCCCTACTCCCCACTCCTACCCCCAGCCCCAGCCCTACCCCAGAATTTCCACCTCGATAGGCCCAGCCTCCTTGCCACTTCGCAGGGCCCATCTAGAAAGGTTTCTTTTCAGATGTCCTCATCAGCTATAATGGTACAGGAATCTCTGGGACTGAGTGTTGTGTGTAGTCTGAAAAATTAAACATCTTCCCCATTCTCTTCTTTGTCTTTTTGCTTGGTAGGGCTGTTATTTGAATGTGATGAGCTTCCAATTCTAAGTCTGAAACCAGGCCTCTTGGTAAAAACAAGCCAGGACTATTTCTCTGAGGAAACAGTGCACCCCTCCCCCCCCAAAAAAATAGTGCCATTCTGGTGGGGATGGAAAAAATGATTAAAAGGTAGAGTTTTTCTTCTCTTTTGGGAAATAATTTTTTCCCTTTGAGTGTCATTATCTTCCTAATGAATTTGTTTGATTAAACTACACTTCAAAGTATGTCGCTGGACCACAGCCCTGGACACAAGTGTCTTCTTGTGGGATCTTTTCCTTCCAAACTCACTCATTTTTTCTGCTCTCTTTTGGTTATTAATTGACTGAGAATCCCCAAATGTGTAAAGTGCCCAAAGACCTCTCATCTGGGGACAAAAAAGAAAAATAAAGGCTTCTACATTCAGCATTCACCTTAAAGATGTTGGTGGCTAAGATCAGATGACTTTTGTAGGTATCATGGCTCTGGCATTGGGAATTTAGAAGTTTGATGCTATAGCCAGCCAGGGAGTTTGTATTACCACACAGCACCTGCATCTATTAGCACGGTTAGGGTGACTGTAGAAAGGCGAGCCTTTTCATAGACACCTCATAGAACTCCGAAGTAAGTTATGAAAGGATAAAAAAATACATTGGGAAACAGCTTGGAAACTGAAGTACATTTTGATTTAACTTACATTAACAGAAATGTAATGTAGAAGTGAAAAGATCTAACAAAACCATTAATAATTAAAAAATAATTACAGATAGTCTATCCTTACTATTCATAACCACTCAACACTTTAGACAAAGAAAACAGAATACTCTTAATGGGAATGAGATGTGCGCAGCCTGCTAATGAGAACTTAACCAAGGACTGTGCATTTGTCAAAGGAGTTGAGCCTCTTTGTTTTCCCTGTCTGCTTATTTCTCATTGTCTCAAAGTTCCTTGCACCTGTCTTCCATTAGCATATACACTGAGTGTCAGAGTTCATACCACAGAAATCTCTTGAGCAATAATGATACAGACCTTATCAAGTACTGAGGACCAGGGGTACCTGATGGCTAGTCTATGAACCACCCTCATTGACAAATACTTATAGGTGCTTAAGAGATACATGGCTCAGGACCAGCAGATGGAGTAATGGTTACGTTACTGGACTCCCACATAGTTCACCATGGTTTGAGTCCTGGACCTAGTGGCTTGAAACTCACACTGGGCACATGTGTGTGCATGCCCCAAATCCCAAGAGAATGGAGAAGAGGGGATTGCGGCATGGCCATCCCCCAGGGGTGGGTGTGGGTGTGTATATGTGGATTTCTTGATTTCTGCCTCTCTGGCATGCACAAAGAGCTCTATAGCAAAAATCTCTCTCTCTCTAAAATAAATAAATAAATAAATAAATAAATAAATAAATAAATAAATAAAATAGAGAGAAAGCTACATGGCTCTGTCACAGATTTTTGTTGGATATCCCACCCCACAAGAATTTCACATAATAATGACCCTCTAAAGATAGTAATTTATTCTGTTTCCATTTGTGATCACTTAAACACAACAAAAATATTATTGTCTATTTAATGACACATTATGAATCCTTTTCTTGTACATCTCACCAAAAGTGCCCCAGTATTTTAAGCAAGGTGTAAATGTACTTTTTTTTTCAGTCTAAATTGGATTTGTTTTATTTCCAGTATGTATTTTTTCAGTATCCAAAGATTTTAGAGCAGTATTCTTCATAGAATCATGCAGTAAACCTTTAATCATGCACTAGCCCTTTAACAAGGGTGTTGAGAGGAAAAGATCCAGCAACTCTATTCTGATTTTCACTGCTATTCTCCTTTATTTTGTTTGAGAGGCATGGGACTGCCCCTAGAGTGCTCTGTTGCTGTTTGAGGCACTGGGAGGAAATCAAAGCAGCCTAGCGGAAAGCAAACTTCACTGCCTCTTTTCAGAGATAAAGGGAAATCTTACAAAAGAAGAGTTTTGCAGACATCCAACTGGAATTCAATGAAGTCATGGATGGGGCCTCTGCTGGGAAGCCACCAGGAAGTAGAGACCTACAGCCCATGTCAAATCTTACGCATCTGAAGAATCTGAAGCCTCCTTCCTTCCTTCCTTATCCCCAGATGGATTAGAAACAAAACAGCATGCCTTTTGTAGGAAACAGAAAAACCTAAGGAGAAATGCTAATAGGTTGACTGCAAAGATTATAAATACTTCTTAGCTATATAAATATGAATCGAGTGCATAAAACATGTTAAATTCCTTGTAGGCATCTGCTCTCCATATTTTTTTTTTTAACTGTAGCAGATAGACATTACAACAACAATGACAACAAACTCACTTTTTCTTTTAGAGAGATTTTTGCTAGAGGGTATGTGCACTCGCCAGAGAGACAGAGATCAAAAGAGAGAAATCACCCTCCAGTGGGGATGACCATGCTGCAATCCTTTTTCCTCTGTTCTCCTCTTGGGACTTTGGGCATGCATGTACACATGCCTGGTGTGAATTTTAAGCCACCAGGTCCAGGACTCAAACCGTGGTCGATTATGCGGGAGTCCAGTCATGTAACTATTAATACCATCTGCTGGTCCCACAAACTCACTTTTAAACATCTATTCTTTCTTGAAATTTTATATCAGGCCTGTAATTCGTCTGCAAGTCTCATGTACACTGAAGTGTGTGAATCAAACACATGACAATTATATTCGAACCCAAATGTCAGTTATTGTTTCCCTCTTCCTTTCTTTTTCTTTAATGCATACATGGATCACCAGATATAGTTCAACTCTAGTAGATTTGTGCCCTGACTAACTTTCCCTGACATGCGTATGAGAAATCAATTTGCCCTAGTATCTTGACAAGTGGGTTACTTTGAGAGCATTATGAATCCTCCTCCATTGGCTAGCAGGTGGTGTGGTGGTTAAAGAGCTGGATTCCCACATGGCCAACAATGGTTCAAGTCCCTGACCTCGTAGCTTGAAAATCATGTCAGGCATGTGTGTGTGTATGCCCAAAATACTGAGAGGAGAATGAAGGAGAAGAGACGTTGGTGTGGCCCTCTCTCCTGGGGGGGTGATTTCTCACTTTCTCCCTCTCTCTGTTTCTTTCCAGCGAGCACACATGCCCTATGGCAAAAACCTAAAATGAAACCAAAAACTCTCCTCTGAGCCAGCTATGGCCTCGTGGTTAAGGGATTCAGACCCAATATACCTGACTGCACAGTTTGAGTCCTGGACCTGGTGGCTTAAAAAACATGCTGGGTGTGTGTTTCATGAGGGCCCAAGATCACAAAAGGTGGGAGAAATGGGGGAGAAGGGGTTGTGGCATGACCATGCCCCGTGAGTGGTGCTTTCTCCTCTTCCTCCTCCTCGCTCTCTCTCTCTGTCTCTCTGGCAAAAATAACACACACACACACACACACACACACACACAAGCATTTACTGCTTCCAAAAACACAAATATCTCACACTTTGTGATGTCGCGTGCTCCTTGCATCCCTTCTTCTGCTGTCACGGCCCCTGGCGTGCTCCTACCCTCACTCTTCACTGCTCTCTCCTGGCCGCCACTGACCACCTACTCCATCTGGACCACAAGAGTGATGGTTTCTACAGTGACCCTGTGAGACACCTTCATTTCTTTGCTCCCTTATCTTCCCCATATCAAAATACCTATTTTCTCCCTTTTGTCCACAGACTGTTGATTTTCCAGTTGAGTTTCTAAGTTGTAATTTACCGTATCATCACGCCATTTTTCTGTAGTAGATACAGTAGCTTGGCACTAAACTTCCCCTCCCACCTCCTTGCTGTGTGCCTTCCTGTAGTACAGAGTCTGTGAAGCCTAAATGCTACATTTCCCTGGAGCTAGGTGGCAGTGCAACAGTAATGCAACTGGACCCGCATTGGAAGGACCCTGGGTTCACGTCCCGGGACCTCCTGAACACACCAGGTATGCCCACATGCCTGTGATCCACATTGGCTGAGGTTGGAGTGACTTGTGCTTGGCAGATCCTGTTAGAGGTGCTCTCTCTCTCTCTCTCTCTCTCTCTCTCTTTCCTCCTTGTCTCATGGAAGAAATAAATAAATAGTCTTTTTTCTTCTTAAAAAAATGTTGTGGGACCACAAGATGGCATAATGATTACATCGCTGGACTCCTATGTAGTCAATTGCAGTTCCAGTCCTGGACTCAGTGGCTTAAAACCCACACCAAGCGCATGTACGTGCATGCCCAAAATCCTGAGAGGAAACTGGAGAAGAAGGGATTGCAGCATGTCCATCCCCCCTGGGGAGGGGTGATTTCTTACTTTCTGTCTCTCTTTTTCTGTCTCTCTGATGAGCACAGGCATCCTACAGCAAAAATTTCTCAAAAAAAAAAAAAAAATTGCAAGGGACTGGCTCTGTGGCTTGGTGGTTAAGGTAAAGGCATCCCACATGGCCCTCTGCAAGGTTCGAGTCCCAGACCAGGTGGCTTGAAAACCATGTGCCAACACGTGTGTGTGGGTGCTCAAAATACTGACAGGAGGGAGAAATGGAAGAGAAGGGATTACAGCCTAATCATGCCCTGTGGGGGATCTCTTTCCTCTCCCTCTCTCTCTGTCTCTCTCTGGCAAGTGCACACCCCCGCTATAAAAATAGAAATACATCTTTTAAACAGGGTACATTTCCAAGACTCTTACAGCTCAGTTGCTGCTGTGATCAGAGGCAGACGTGTGGGCCATGTATTCTGGGTTGGTGTGACTCTCAGAGGAGTCTTCCATCCTTAGCGTGTCATTAAGATGGTATCTCCCTAAAGTCTGGGGTCTCACCAGAGCCTTCTTCACTTCCTTCCTTCCTGACTGGGGGAGAGCACACAGCCCTCCTGCTAAGCTAGCTCTGCACTGTGACTCTGGGAGTCATTCCCAGAAAGTCTGCTACCTCAGCCTTTCCAAAGATTTGTAAGCATCTACCTGTATTAAATCTTTCTCTGCTTAAAATAGATAAAGTGGCTTCTGTTACTTGCAGCTAAACCGTGACTGATACTCCAGCCTAAACACTATTTTCTCTACCGCTCGGTATCCTTTCTACTCACCTTTAATTGACGCGCCACCTCATTCCCTACAGAATCTATTGCAAACATTTTCCATTTCTGCCAACATGACTTTGAGCACATAACCTCACCTCACAGTTTACTAAGAAAATAGTTTACTGCCACATGTTCCCTTAAGTGTTCTATTGCCACCTAACCATTTTTTCCAGTTTCGCCCAACATTTTTGATTCCCCCCTAAGTGCTAACCTCCTCCCCAGGTTAACCCTTCCATGGGCTCATAAGGCCTCGCTCTCTCATCTCCTTCAGAACCTGTGTCTATAAATTTACTCTTTTGCTCCCATCTTCAATTTCTCCTCTCCAGTCTGTCTCTTCTCAGCCTACAGATATATTTAAGATGCCTTAGCTGCAAAACTTAAAAATTTCCTGTAGACCCCTCCACCTTTTCTCTCTCTATTCACCATCAATCTTTGGTGATTGCACTTATTGTCTCCATTTTCTTTCCACTTATTCAGACTTAATACCTAGTGTAATTATTTCAATCCTGAACTCTCTATTAATGGTGCTTCTTCTTACAGTTCCTATGACTTTTTTTTTTTTCTGAGAGAGGTTTTTTTTGCTATAGGGCGCACACGCTCGCCAGAAAGACAGAGAGAAAGAGACAGAAAGTGAGAAATCACCCCCCAGGGGGGATGGCCACGCCGCAATCCCTTCTCCTCCATTCTCCTCTTGGGATCTTGGGCACGCATGCACACGTGCCTGGCGTGAGTTCAAGCCACTGGGTCCAGGACTCGAACCGCAGTTGACTACGTGGGAGTCCAGTGACATAGCCATTACGCTAACTGCTGGTCCCTGACTTTTTGGTTTACAAATTTGGTGATACTTTTTTCAAACATATGGCCTTCAGACTTGGAATTTTGTTTGTGACTTCAATTATAATTTTGCCCTTGTGAAGAATGTGGACAATAATAGCATATTCTTCCCCCATGTTTTTGAGTGGATTAAATGATATATTGTATATAAAAGGTTTAGCATATTTCCTTATGTGGATAAGCACTTAATAAATGTTAACCAATAATACAATATCAACAATAATCTCTGCAAAGTGTGAAGGCTGGCGGTTCTCTCATTCTTGAAGTGAATTGGAGTGGATCTCAACATGTGATCTGTAAGGGAATGATGTACCAGCCTCAGCAACATCCTCTTTTTAATTAATTAATTAGAGAGCATATGCTCTCCAGAAAGAGAGAGAGAACAGGGGAGAAGAGAAACCTCCCCTATGGGGAATGGTCATACCACAAACCTTCCCCTCCAACTCTCTCTCCTATCAGGATTCTGTGCATGCATGTGCATGTGCCTGGCATGTTTTTCAGGTCATTGGGTCTGGGTCTCAAACTGTATAGTTAGTGATGTGGAATCCAGCCCCCTTAACCACCATGCATGGAGTCAGCCCAGAATCCTCTTTTTAATCAGGCCTTCTTGGTGCTCTTTTCTTACTCTCTCTTGTCCATTGAGCTAGACCAACTGCCTAATAGCCCATCTCCACAAGGTAATTATATATTTTTAAAGATGGGCTTATTCTGCAGAGCCAAAGGAACAATAATTAAAGTGAAGAGACAACCCTTAGAATGGGAGAATATATTTGCAAACTATGCCTCAGATAAGAGACTGATAACCAGAATATACAGAGAACTCAAGCAGCTTCCTGGGAAAAAAATCAATCCAATTAAAAGATGAGCAAATGGAGCCAGCAGGTGGCATAGTGGTTAAAGTGGAGGACTCCCACATGGCTGACTGCCATTTGAGTCCCAGACCTGGCATCTTGCTTTCTCACTCTCTCTCTCTCTCTCTCTCTCTCTCTCTCTGTCTGTCTGTCTCTATCTGGTGAGCACACATGTCCTATAGAAAAATTTAAAAAATAAAAGTAATAATAAATAAAATTAAATAAAAATAGTTTCTGTAAAAAAATGAGCTGAACAGACAACCCTCCAAGGAAGACATACAAATAGCTAAAAAGCATATGAGAAAATACTCAACATCTCTTATCATAGGAGAGGTGCGAATCAAAACCATAATGAAATACCATTTAACCACAATCAGAATGGTTAAGATAAAAAGAAAAGAGAGAATGATAAATGCTGATGAGGATGCAGTGAAAAGGGAACTCTCTTATACTGTTGGTGGGAATGTAAATTAGTACAACCACTGTGGAGGTTCCTTAAAAACCTACAAATGGAACAACCATATGATCCAGCAATTCCACTCCTGGATATCTACCCAAAGGGTAAAAATACAGTGAGTCATAAAAAAACTTCTGCATCCATGTTTATTGTAGCAGTATTCACAGTTACTAAGATATGTAATCAACCTAAGTGTCCAAGACAGATGACTACCTTGAAAAAATGTGGCACATACACACTGTGAAATATTACTCAGCCATAAAAAAAGTGAGACCCTAGATTTGATAGGGAGTGGATGAATATGGAAGATTTGATGCTAAGCAAAGCAATCTAGAGTATGAAAGAGAAGCAGTGTATGTCCCCACTTAATATACACTGAATGTCTGCACTCTATGACAGAAACTGAAAGATTGAAAGGTGTAAAAGTATGGAGAGAAACTGTGGATACCAGAGACAGTGTGGAAAGAGGGTGGACAATGGGGGCAAGAAAGGAGATAATCGGGGGGGGGGGAAGCAAAAGATTTTAAAAAAGATTTATTATTATTATTATTTTAATTTGCTATAGAGCATGTGTATTAATCAAAGAGAGAGAGAAATAAAGCAAGAAAGCACACTGCCAGGTCTGGGACTTGGACCATGTCTGACACTGTGGGAGTCCAGTACTTTAACCACCATGCCATGTGCTGGTCCCAAAAGTAAAACATTTAACAGACACAAAAACAGAAAATTATCTGCTGATGATAACATGTATGGTAATATTTTGCCTAGACTAATATATAGTGTATTCACACTGGGAAAATTCATTTTGTATGCTATAAAGATGTACAGTGATTAAATGTACAAAAATAAGAAAATAAAAGGTGTGCTTATTTATTATTAATTAGCCCTGAGATACATTCAGAGAAGCAGAAATTTAATTATTATTATGGCCACACCAAAATCCCCTCTCCTCCATTCTTCTTTTGGGATCTTGGGCATGCAAGCACAGGTGTCCGGCACTGAGTTGAAGCTGCCAGGTCCAGGTCGCAAAACATGATCCACTACACTCAGCGACGTAACCATTAAGCCATCCACTGGTCCCTATACAAAGTATTCTTGAAAAATAACATAGAAAGAAACCTAACAGAAAAGTGGACAATGGATATATGGAGAGATAATTTACAGATTGTCAAAGCTAAGTGCTAACTAGGATTGAAGAGATACAAAATCTTACTAAGTAACCAAATACTAATAAAACAGTAAGGCACCCAGATTAGTAGGTGATGTGATGGTTAAAGAGGAAGACTCCCATATGGTCAACTGTGGTTCAAGTCCTAGACTTGGCAGCTTGAAAATCACATTGGGCACATGTGCATGCATGCCCAGAATGCCAGGAGGGAAATGAAGAAGGGATTGCAGCATGGTCATCCCCCCTGGGTGTATGTGGGGGGGATTTCTCACTTTCCTTCTCACTGTTTCTCTTTGCCTCTTTCTGGTGAGCACACACACCCTATGGCAAATACCTTGAAAAGCACCACTTTTGATCTCTCATCTTCATAATATTGGAAAGTCAGATATATCCAAAAGTTATTAAGGTATGGGCTAGAAACCATAATGTAACATTGCTAGACATACAATTATTGAAATGACCATTGCAAAAAGCAAGCTGGCAATCCTTGATACAGATGAGTATGCAAATAATATGTGACCTACAAATTCTACTGCTAGGTTATACTCCAAAGAAATTTTTCTACAGATCAATTTGACACATTTGAGGATGTTTCTACCAGTGTTGTTTACAAAAGTAGTGAAGTAGAGGCAACAGGTAGAAGCAATGGTTCTTACAGCAATGTAGAAAGGCGTTAAAATGTTGAGGTAAAACTAAACAAGGTCTATAGTGTAATGCCATTTATATACATATACTCAAAAAATAGCTGTGTATCTTCCAAGATAAACAAATATATATATATATATATATATATATATATATATATATATATATATATATATATCCAACAACATATTCAGCTTATTAATGTCTTATTCTCTTTGTACTGCTATAGCAAAACTCCTGAGACTGGGTAAGTTATAAAGAACAGATATTTATTTCTGATAGTCTGGAGGCTGGGAGTACAAGGTTAGGACTGCAAATGATGAAGATGCTGGGTCTCTCTGCTTCCAAGATAGCATCTTTTACATGTTTCAGAAGGGAGGGATGCTATCCTCATTTGGCAGAAGAACAGAAGCAAACCCACTCCCTCCAGTTTTTTCATAAGGGCCCTAATCCTATCCATGAGGACTCTTTCCTCACGATTTACTAACTTCTAAAAGGTCCCACTGTTTAATGCTATCATGTTGACAATTAAGTTTCAACATGTAAGTTGTGGAGGAAACACCATCATTCAAACCATAACAATAAGTACCATTGGCTGGTAAGGATGTAATTGGAAAATGAGTTTATTAAGACGTATCTTGGGACCAGCAAATGGTGTAATGGTTATGTCGTTGAACTCCCGTGTAGTTGTCGGTGGTTTGCATGCTAAATCCGGTGGCTTAAAACTCACACTAGGTGTATGTGTGTGTGTGTGTGTGTGTGTGTGTGTGTGTGCGCGCGCGCCCAAGATCCTGAGAGGAAACTAGAGGAGAAGGGATTGTGCCGTGGCCATCCCCCCTAGGGGTGATTTCTCACTTTCTGTCTTTCCGTCTCTCTGGTGAGCACACACGCCTATAGCAAAAATCTCTCTTAAAAAAAGACATATCTTAAAAGACTTTATTTATTCTTATGAATCCTACTTTTAGAAATCTATCTTAAGAAAACAATTTTAAAATGCGCCCAAAGATAATGATACGGGGAAATACTTGAAGGTAAAGCAAACATGATGCAAAATAATGATTCTTTTCTGTTCAAAATAAATATATGGGTGCACAAAAGAGAGTAGAAAGTCATGTTGCATTGTGACTTTATTTCGAGCTTTTCTTTTTCTTATTACCAGAATGATATGCATATTTAGATTTAAACGTAGTTATGGATGCAACTTTCCTAGGTTGCATCCTTTTCCTATAAGATTCATTGCATCTCTTATGTAAAGTGCTGTAACTAAGTGATCCATCAGCTGAACCATCAACCAAACGTATTCACAATCACTAGCTGCAGTAAATATTTATAGACCAGAAATGATATTTAATTGATGTGAGAAGGTATTTTGCCATCTAAGTTTTATGGTGCGTCTCTGAAACATGGAGAAGCTCACGGGCTTTATAGAGGAGCCAGTTTTAAATACCACACACTTAGCTGGGGATCTCACAAAATGACCCTCTAAATATGGTTTACATCACTTCAACTGTGATCTATATTGTCCCTCTTGCTAGTATTGGACCAAGATGCTCCACAGGTAGCTGAGAAATAAAAGAGAGAATATACATCTGTCTCCTTTTCAAATACTTTATTAAGGAGGGACCAGCAGATGACATAATGGTTACATTACTGGACTCCCACATAGTCGACTGTAGTTTGAATCCTGGAATCAGTGGCTTGAAACTCACACTGGGCATGTGTGTGTGCATGCCCCAAATCCTGAGAGGAACAGGGATTGAATGTGGCCACCCATGGAGGGTGATTTCTTGCTTTCTGTCTCTCTGTCTCTCTCTGACTCTCCAGTGAGTGCACACAGGCTATAGCAAAAATCTCTCTAAAAAAGAAAATAAATCAAAACAGAACTGTGCATAGAAAGCCAGATCCCACATGACCAACCACACAGTTTGAGTCTTCACACTTGCAAATTAAAAAGTATGCTGGGCACATGTGCATGCATGCCCCTAAATCCTGATTAGATGGAGAAATGGAGGAAAAAGGATTGCAATATACCCAGGCCCCATTGGGGGTGGTGGTCCGTGTTCTCTCTCTCTCTCTCTCTCTCTCTCTCTCTCTCTCTCTCTCTCTCTCTCGTGAGTACATGCACTCTCCGGTAATTGAAAAAAAAGAATGAAGTATTCTATTCTACTGGGTGTCCAGGAGGGCAGTTTCTGGTTCTTGGATAAGAGAACAGGATTCAATCACACACATACTATATCACATCTCATGACAAGCATTCAAGTGTGAACTGGTGTCGCTACGTGGATTTACACTCTCCTGTCACCTAATAAACACACTGACAGTGAGTCATACACGTAAGGTTGGTTAGCTGTTAGTTTTAGTTTACGGCAGGAGTAGTGTGATTCCTGTTTTCCTCTTTAACATCCCCTATTATCCTTTACTTCATAATTCACTACAAGTTAGTAATTCGAGTTCAAATATTTCTTCAGCTGAAACTCCTTGTGGAGAAATCTGAATGACTGGAAAATAATCCTCATTTTTGGGACCAGCATTTACTGTAATGGCTATGTTACTGGACTCCCATGTAGTCGACCACGGTTCGAGTCCTGGACTTGGTGGCTTAAACTCACTCCAGGCGCCTGTGCGTGCCCAAGATCCCAAGAGGAGAATGGAGGAGAAGGGATTGTGGCGTGGCCATCCCCCCTGGGGGGTGATTTCTCTCTTTCTGTCTCTCTGTCTCTCTGTCTCTCTCTGTCTTTCTGGTGAGTGCACTTGCCCTATAGCAAAAATCTCTCCAAAAAAAAAAAAAAGAAAAAAAAATTCCCCTAATTTTGTTTCTTCTTTTTATTTTTCTTTTAAGTTTTTGCCATAAGGCACATGCACTTGCCAGAGAGAGACAGACAGAGACAGTGAAAGGGAAAGTGAGAAATCATCAGCCTGCTTTTCAATTTGCGAGTGTGAGGACTTGAACAGGGGATGACCATGCCACAATCCCTTCTCCTCCATTCTCCTTCCAGGATTTTGGGCACACATGCATACACACCCCCAACATGATTTTCAATCCAGCAGAACTCAAACCATGGTCAGCCATATGGGAGTCCAGTGCCTTAGTCACCATGCCACCTGCTGCTCCTTCTTCGTTTTGAAGATTCACGTTAGAGTGTATGCATGCACATGCACACGCAAGAGAGAGCAGAGCCCTCCACAGGCCTCAGTGGTGCCATTATTCCCTTCCTCTGGTCCTCTAACCTGCTTGGATTCGGGCATGCACACATGCACCTGCATGTTTTCAGACTGATCAGGCCAGGAACTGCAATTGAGACTGACATGTGGCTTCCACCTCCACAGTCCAGTATGCAGCTACCTGCCACAAAGACTGGACCTCTTTTCTTTTCTGGTGCTGCTTAGAAACAAATGATTATAGATAATCTATAGTGAGAAGAAATGCAGGGCTAAATAATTCTATTATAAAAATTAATATGTAACTGCATTTGCTGAGTTAATACAAATGATTTTGCCAGATTATTAACTTATTTCTTAAAAATTATTTGCTCTTGGGACCAGCAGATAGTGTAATGATTACATCCCTGGACTCCTATGTAGTCGACTATGGTTTGAGTCCCAAATCCAGCTACTTAAAACTCACGCTGGGCGTGTGTACATGTGTGCCCAAGATCCCAAGAGGAGAATAGAGAAGAAGGGATTGTGGCATGGCTATGCCTCCTAGAGTCAATTTCTTGCTTTCTGTCTCTTTGTCTCTCTGGTGAGTACACACGCCCCACAGCAAAAAAGCCCTCAAAAAAATTATTTGCTCTGTATCATGGGCCCCCAACCCCTGAACCTTGGATCTATAGCCATCCATGGGCTGCTAGGAAATGGGTTGCACAACAGGAGGTGAGTGGCAGGCACGCCAGTGAGTTCTCATCTGCATTTGCAGCCACTCCCCATCACTTGCATTACCACCCGAGCTCCACCTCCTGTCAGATCAGTGGCCACATTAGATTCTCACAGGAGCATGAGCCCTATTGTAAACTGCACACGGGAGCAATCTAGGTTGTGTGCTCTCAAATGCCACCCCCCCCCCCATCTATGGAAAAACTGTCTTTCATGAAACTGGTCCCTGGAGCCAAAAATCTTGGCAACTACAGCTTTATATAATTTCCCCACCCATCTACCTTATTTTGAGAGTGAAAAGAAAGCTATTAAATGGTAAACCAAGTACGTTGAGTCCATGTAAAGTCGAAATTTGGATTCAGTCATTATTGAAGTTTCATTTTATTACCATGCAATTGGCATACAGGTGAACTGCTTTTCTTTATTCTTCTGAATCATGTATTTAAAATATGTTCATTGGGTGCCTAATATTAGTATGTGTTATGCGCTAGGCTAGACTAGCTTGAGAGAGGATAAGTATATGCCTGTGACGTTGTAAAGATAATTTGCTGTGTCTGGGGTTGGAAGGGCAAGCTCTGAATCACTCATGGGTGAATCACCGTTTTCGTGATGGTAAGGTGGTAGATTCCCATATGGCCAACCACAGTTTGAGTCCTCAACCCAGTGGCTTGAAAATCACTCTGGGCACATGTATATGTGCCCCAAATCCTGAAAGTGGTAGAGAAGAGATTGCAGTGTGGCCATCCCCCCGGGGGTGAGGTGATTTCTCATTTTCCCTCTCTCTGTCTCTGTCTCTCTCTACTCAGTGCACATGCCCTATAGCAAAACAGCAACAAAAATAAAACCACTTGTCAGTACCTAGAGAGCCCACTAGGAGGAAATGTTACTCCCTCACATCCATGGCTGGATACTTGTTAACCTTCAGAATTTTCAGGCTCATGGGGCCGGCAGGTGGCATGGTAGTTAAGGGTGATGGACTCCCATATGGTTGACTGCAGTTCAAGTCCTGGACCCGGCGGCTTACTCTCTCTCTCTCTCTCTCTCTCTCTCTCTCTCTCTCTCATCACTCTATCCCTCTCTGGTCAAATTGAAATAAATAAGTGAATGAACAAATAAAGTTAAATAAAATAATTTTAAAAAAAAGAATTTTCAGGCTCTTCAAATAAAATGGTGAGAGAACTTTTGGAAGGGCTTTCTGAAGGTGGACGGAATACTCAAACATAATGACCAGTGACAGCAGCTGATCTGGTGATTTCAGAAGGTGAGGGGTGTGCTGGGGGAGTCCCAAGGAGCCATGTGTAGAAGAATATCCATAGTAGTTCTAAATCTATTATCTTTTATCATTATTATTATTTTAATTTACCAGAGGATGCAGGTAATTGCAGGAGAGACAGAGAAAGGCATGGTCATGCATGATCCTTTCTCCTCTATTTCCCCACCCCATCAGGAGTTTAGTATGATAGAACATGTGCCTGGCTTGTTTTGCTGGAGCCCGGATTTGAACCCTGCAGTTGGCCATATGGGATCTGGCTCCCTTTACCTCCAGATCATAAAATCCGTCCTAACTTTTGTCTATAAAATGCCCTGTTGAGTAGACCATCGGTCATTGTAGCCACCCAAATGAAAAAAAAAATCATTACAAAAATGAAATTTTTGAAAACATTGGAGAACCGTGAGAGCTGTGAACTTTGGAAGAACGAAAATTTTAGATCAGAGGGGCCTTTCCTAGTTTCACTGACATCAAAGGATCGTTTGCTTCAGCGGGGACTGTTGGTTTGGGGCTCTAGCTACAAATCAGACTTGGCATAGGCAGAGGGGCTCTAGTGGGATGGGAAATCAGAGCCTTCAGGGCTTCCTGTGTTAGTATGACAGATGGACACACACAGGAACACTGACTCCATGGCCATATTTCCTAGGTGCTGGGACAGCCAGAGAGGCAGGGTAAGCCAAAAAGCATAATGAAATCTCCTGCTGTCTTAGAAAACTTTGGAGTCAAAGTCTGGTAAAATTCTGGACTCATGTGGGGTGAAAGACCAAAGAACTAGGTTCAAAATCTTTGGGAGGCAGAACTCTGAGGACTAAGGAAATAGAAATTTACTAGGATAGCAACAAAACCTTGGACTCAGGGCTGCCTTTGAGCTATGGGGGCCACTAGCAAATATTTTGTGCAGAGCTTTGTCTAGATAAAAAATGTGACTAAGAAGTGTATTATAAGATTTAAGGCCCCAGGTAAGGTAGAGTGATTTACTGATAATGATTTGGAAGGTTGAATGGAGAGTGAGGACTTACCTATTTGTTCATTGCTCTATCAATGCATGCAAATATTCATCATAGTATGCAGAAAACATCTCTTCCTGTTCATATCTAAAAACCATCTCTTCATGGTCTGTATATTTAATTACTATTCTTTATTTTTAATTATACTGTTCCTATCTGACTTTATATATCCTACCATAAGGAAAAGGTAGTTCTTTGGAACATGCTGTGTTGATTATATATATATATATATATATATATATATATATTTGGCCTCTGCAGTTTCCTAATATCACTTATTTAATGCTGGTTGCATTGCTATTCCTGATGGTGCGTTGTCCATTCTGTTACCCATGAATCCTGGCCCCATTGGCTCTCGGAAATGTTGTCCTTGTGTTTTATTAATGATGACCTCAAATGCAAGTTTCACCTATAGTGTGCAGAAAAATAGGTATTATCATTTGTTTTCAGAGATATTAAATATATTTCCCAGAAACATGTAGAATAGTAAATAGGTAAAACAACCTATTTTCTGACTGCGTTTTTTTTTAAAATAATTTTTTTATTTTACTTTATTTGTTTATTTATTTTAATTTTACCAGAGAGTGAAAGCAAGAGTGAGAGTGAGAGTGAGAGAGAGAGAGAGAGAGGAAGTGAGAAAGCAAGTCGCCAGGTTCAGGATTCGAACTGTGGTCAGATATATGGGAGTCCAGCACCCTTAACCACCATGCCACCTGCCAGCCCTCTGACTGCATTTTCTCTTGAACTGTTATTTAGGTCATAATCAATGCCTTCCTGGATTGTGATCTTTTTCACTGTTGACAGTTTCTCTGCCTTCCACCTTCAGCAGGGGGGAAAGATAAAACCCACATGGTCAGAAGAAAGAGTAGTTCTATTCACTCAACCCTCTCTATCCTCCATTCAGCATGGCATAAAACTGATCTAAGAGAACATGGCAACACCACATAGAGGCAAGAGAAGGCATTGATCAGACGAGTCCACCAGCGTCATGAAGCGGTAGCCTCAAAAGCTTCCAGAGGAGAGAAATATGGTCTTTCAGGGAACCTGCCATGTGGGACAGTCTTTAAAGAGGTTACCAAAGAGGTAACCATCTTTGGTGCCAGGGAAGGAGGGAAAACAATAAAAGATGCCCGGTTCCTGTCTTACTACCCCTGGGTGCCATGGATAAGAAGTTACGTGCCCAGGAGACAGAAGAGCAAAAGTCAATATCCAGGCCCAGACTCTTGGCTCAAGCCCCGAGATTGGCAGTGGACCACTGGTAACCCATAGCCCTGAATGCATCCTTTGCCTAATGTGAGAGCAAATAACCCTAAATCAGAATGTCATTCAGGAGCACTCTGGTGGCCTAGTCTTGTACTATTATGTGAAATAAATCCTATACTGGCCAATGATCCAATCACCAGGCTGCCCTCCCAGAATATGAGTCTGGCAACAGTAACCTAGGAGGATTCCAGAGGCTCAAATTATAGAGCTCTTTGGTGCATCTTATTGAACCCAGAATAGAGGTTTTGAGGGCAGATGAGGAAAGAAACAGAGACTAGGGTCCACATAGGTCCCAGTGTAGACATGAGATGTGCTATGTAGACAGTACTACTGGTCCCGGTCTGTTGTAGTAACAGAAGAGAAATTAGAAATTTGAGAAAATACTTCTGGTAACTATGACTTACCTAAGAATGAGTCTAGGCTCAGTAAGCCTTGTGAATTGCATTGCCAGTCTTGGCCAACCCAAGGCATTGGAGAACTATTTAGAAAATGTCAAGGCAGGTACATCCAAAGCATGGAGCTCCTGAAGTGTTGAGCCTGGTACAGTGCCGTGGTTTAAAGAGCACTACTGCCTGCGAGGACTGTGTTTGAGGATAGAGAATTTTAAAAAACAATGTGTGGCACTTACAAAAAAAAAAAATCAGCCATGTCAAGAAATAGGACCAAATCACCAAAATAAAAAAGGGAAAAAGCCAACAGATTATAGAATGGACCTCATAGGCAATTCAGGTATCTGAATTATTAGATGTGGGTATTTAAATAATTCTGGTTAACATTCTTAAGAAACTAGATGATAATTATAATCTTTTAAAAAAAATATCAGGAACCAGCTTATAGCCCAGTAGTTAAGACAACTGTATACCATCTGGCCAAACATGTGTGTGTGTGTATGTGTGTGTGTGTGTGTGTGTGTGCCCAAAATTCTGAAAGGAGGGAGAAATAGAGGAGGAGGGATTGTGGCATGATCATACCCCATGGTGGAGAAGGTGCTTTCTGACTTTCCTTCTCTGTCTCTTCAGGCAAGTGTATGTGCCCTCTGGCAAGCTAAAAAAAAATAAACCTATTGAAAAGTTCGGAAATGAATAGAATAAAAACTAAAATTAAGAATTCAGGGGGCCGGCAAGTGGCATGGTGGTTAAAGGTGCTGGATTCCCACATGGCCGACCATGGTTCAAGTCTCGGACCTGGTGGCTTGCTTTCTCACTTCCCCTCTCTCTCTCTCTGATCAAACTGAAAAATAATAATGATAATAATGGTAAATAAAGTTAAATAAAATAATTCTTTTTAAAAAAAGACGAACTCAGTAAATGTGTGTAATGTCAAATCAGACATGGCAGAAGAGAAGATTATTGGCCTAGAATATGAATCTAGACTGAATCATGGAAAGGGTGAAGTATTCAAAAAGAACCACAACTTCAAAACCTCTACAAACTTCCAACTTATATACAAGGAAAACAATATTTGGGCACCTCATAGTAAAACTGCTGAAAGCAAAGAGAAAAGAGAAGTCAACATAGCCAGAGGAAAAACATCTGAACTTCAAAGGATCAAGAAGACTCACAGCAGACTTTTCAAGAAAAATATGGAATGAGAGCTTTAAAGTGCTAAAAGAAAATAGCTGTCAATCTACACTCCAATAACTGAAAAAAGTGCTCTAAAATAAAAGTGAAGTAAAGACTTTTTCTTTTTTTTTTTTTTTGAGAAGTTTTAGCCATAGGACGTGTGTGCTTGCCAGAAAGACAGAGAGAGACAGAGAGACAGAAAGGGAGAAATCACCCCCCAGGGGAGATGGCCACACCGCAATCCCCTCTCCTCCATTCTCCTCTCAGGATCTTGGACACGCACGCACACGCACCCAGCGTGAGTTTAAGCTACCAGGTCCAGGACTCGAACTGCGGTAGACTACATGGGAGTCCAGCAACATAGCCATTATGCCAACTGCTGATTCCTGGTAAAGACTATAAACACTGAAAAATATTTCACCAATTGACGTATACCCAAAGAAACTCTAAGGTTAGTAATTCAGGAAAAAGGAAAATTATTCAAGATACAGGCATGAAAATTCACAAAGAAATGAAGAACATTGTAAGGATTAATATGGGGGTTCATACAAATGAATACAGAATTAAAATATATGACAACTATTGCACAGAAATATGAAAAGTGGTTAAAATGTTCTAAGATCTTCATATGCATTATCCCAGAGGTAATAAGATACAAATATATAGTAAATGCTATCATTAAGTACTCATGTTGTAATCTTTAGCTAACAACTAAAAGAATAATAGATAATAGGTAATAGAGGAAGAAATGGAATTTTTTCCTTTTTGTTCTTCTTTTTAGAGATTTCTGCTATAGGGGGTGTATGCTCACCAGAGAGACAGAAAGATAGAAAGTAAGAAATCACCCCCCAGGGGGAATGGCCATGCTGCACTTTCTTCTCCATTCTCATCTCAGGAGCTTGGGCATGCACTCACACATTTCAAACCACCAGGTATGAGACTAAAACCATGGTCAACTATATGGGAGTCCAGTGACATAACTATTATACCATCTGCTGGTTCCGAGAAATGGAATTTTAAAAATACCTGGATAACCCAAAGTAGGTATGAACATAAATAATAGAGAATGAAAATCAGAGGCAGCAAACCAAAAACAAATGGTAATACAGTTGATTTAACCCTGAATATATGTGTAATTACATTAACGGTAAATGGATCAAATATTCCAATTAAGCAAGCACTCTCTAGACAAGGAATCAGAAAAAGGTTTTATATAATTGACCAGATAATGTTTATTCTTTTTTTTTTTTTTTTTTTGCTATAAGGCATGTGCACCCATTGGAGACAGACAGAGAAAGACAGTGAGAGAGACAGCCTGGGGAAATTGTCCCACTGCAATCCCTTTTCCTCTATTTTCCTCCTGGGATCTTGGGCAGACATGCAGGCACAAGCATCCAGTGTGTTTTTCAAACCACCAGGTCCAGGACTCAAACCACAGTTGGTCATGTGGAGGCCCAGTGCCTCAACCACTACTCCACTTGAACGTGAAAATAATAAATGTCTTAAGATTAAGGGGCCAGGGTACAGCAGGTAGTTTTAGCGGTTAAGGTCTTGGACTTCCACATGGGTGACTATGGTTGGAGTGCCAGATCTGGTGGCCTGAAAACCACACTAGATACCTGTGTGTACCTGCCCAAAATCCTGAGAGGGGAATGAGGGAGAAAGAATTGTGGCATAGCCATACCCGTGGGAGGGGGTGCTTTCTCACTTTCCCTTTATCTTTCTCCCTACATTGCTCTCTGGTGAATGCACACACCCTATAGCAAAAACCTTAAACAGACCAAAAACCAACAAAACAGAAAACCTCAAAAAAAAAAAAAAAAAAAAAAGATTACTGGGCTTCATATGTCTCTGCTGTCTATTCTTTTTTCTTTGTTGTTTATAACCCTTTAAGCATGTTTTAAAAAATTCTTAGTTTATAGAATGTACATATCAGAGAAACTAGATTTGCCTAGAGAGCCACAGTTTGCCAATACCGCTAGACAAAGATGACAGTAATAATCATAATGACAATATTTAAGGCCTGCTATGTGCCAGGCACAATTATAAGACCATTATGTGTTCAAATTAAGACTCATATCAATAGTGTCATATAGGTTCTGCTATAATTTTCATTTTATCAAAGAGGAACCTGAGGCACAGAGAAGTTGAGTAACTCACTGAAGTCTTACAGTAAGTGCCAAAACCAAGCAGTAGGCTCCCAAGCTAACTTCCTATTTCCTGTTAATGTGTTGCCCACAGGAAAGTAGTAGTAATGGGTAAGAATAAAACAGTCTTGCATCTGAAGGCAAGAGATCAGCACCAGTTGGGGACTTAAAATATTCTTCACAAGATCCAGCTGTCAGCAAAAGGCATTGGCTCTATTACTTCATTTTGCAAAAGTCAGTCGTTGGTTTATGCCATATCTAGTTTAGAATGCATTTTCTTTATCTCATCTTAAGTTTTCTCAATCTTCATGATTGGCCATTTCTAACTACTTTCTTAACTCCACATGATGCTGATTTAAATTGGTTTTTAAGACAACTCAGTCAACTACCAGTACCATTTCTTCAGTCTTAAAGATAGGCATGGATCGGGACCAGGAGTTAGCGTAGTTAGCGTAATGGCTATGTCATGTGCTGGACTCCCATGGGGGGTGAGTCGACCGCAGTTCGAGCCCCGGACCTTGAAGCCATTGGAAGCTTAAACTCATTTCTAGCCAGGATGCATGTCGCTGTGCGTGCGTGCCCAAGATGCCAAGAGGAGAATGGAGGAGAAGGGATTGTGGCGTGTGTCTTATGGCCATCCTCCCTGGGGGGTGATTTCTCGCTTTCTGTCTCTCCCTATGGGATCTCTTACCCACTCTATCGGGCCAAGACATTTTTCTGTGTTCAAAATAAATAAAAGGCATATAATTGAGTTGTTTCTTGCTGAAATTACAGAACTAATGTCTTTATACGATAATGTATATAGTTTAGATGTTCTTCAAAGATCAATACACAAATAGGGGACCAGTGGGCGGTGTGGTGGTTGGGATGCTAGACCCCCACATGACCGACTGTGGTCGAGTCCCAGACCTGGCAGTTTGATAAATCACAACAAATAAATAGATAAATAAATAAATAGATTGGGACCAGCAGTTAGCGTAATGGCTATGTCTCTCAACTCCCGTGTAGTCGACCGCGGTTCATGTCGACCGCGGTTCATGGACCCGGCGGCTGAAACTCACGCCGGGGAGGGGGGGGGGGACCAGCAGGTGGTGTGGTGGTTAAGGCACTGGACACTCCCACATGGCCGACCACGGTTCAAGTCCTGGACCTGGTGGCTTGCTTTCTCCCTTCCCCTCACTCTCTCTCTGCCTCTCTCTGGTCAAATTAAAATAAATGGGTGGTTAAATAAAATTAAATAAATAATTCTTAAAAAAAAAACAATCAAACAAACAAAAATAAACTCACACCGGGTGCATGTGCCTGCGTGCCCAAAATCCCAAGAGGAGAATGGAGGAGAAGGGATTGCAGTGTGGCCATCCCCCCTGGGGAGTGATTTCTTGCTTTCTCTCTCTCTGTCTCTCTCTGCCTGTCTGCGAGCACACACGCCCTATGGCAAAAACAAACAAACAAACAAACAAACACCTCTCCAATAAATAAATAAATAAATAGATAGATAAATGTTAAAAACAGAAGATTAATAGAAAATTTCAAAACCTTTTAATGTTTTATATTTCTCGAGGATTGATAGAAGTGAATATAACTGAGATGTATAGTTTATAAATGACTATAGGTGTGAATAATAATTTTATCCTCTTTTTTTTTTAAAGGCAGATATAATATTACTCAATAGTAGTGGTGTAATTCAGTGATTTGCTTTGAGATTCAAATGTTGGAATTAAGCATTTTATGTATTATCACTTGGACACTGAAATATATGCCTTAGACTTATAATTTAGGCATTGAGAGCTGTTTCTCAGTAAAAGTTTCACTATCCAAAGCATGGAATAGAGACATTTACAGAGCTAATTTTACCAATGAAATTAAAATATATTCAGCAATTCCAGAATGTTCTGAAAAAAAAAAGAAAAAAGAATTAATTCTGAAAAGAAATACTAAAACATCAAAATAATAATATAAAAAAAGTTTTTTCCCTTAAATCTGAGTTCATTTTGTATTACAGCAAAACTTCTCAGTAGATCCATTAGATGTCATGAACCCAGTAAGTGAATAAATTTTACCACAGTGAGCACATTGAAAAAAAATAAATTGATTCTAGTTGGCACTAGATGTTTAAGTGCCAGTTGACAATTTCCTTCCCTTTACAGGTGGGATAGTATAAAATCTCCTGTGGTAGGTTCATTTTAATTTTCCTTGTTTTCACTCTTGTTTCCTCTGGCAACTTCAGTCTCTTGCCAAATAACTGCTCCTATCATCTGGCCTAGTTTTTCTGGCAACACAAAAAGGAGAGGGAATCACTGGAGATGTTCTTTCTGAGACCAAGCACGTGGGCAGCAGCAGTTGGCAGCTTTTGATTATTCTCCACGAACAGGAGCCCTCCAAGAGTTTTTAGAGGCAGCACATTTTGTTCACTCAAGATTTTCCCATAACGATCTACATTAAAAAAAAAAAAAAATCCACTGCATTTTACCACTACCTTTGAGTAAGTTCTTCCTGTGAAAGAACTGGCTGCGTCCTCTGCCTTTTCCATTTCTCCTCTTGCTTGCTCCATTCCCTCTTTCTTCCTGCACCCTCTTCCTCCAACCTCAAAACCAGCTCCCAGGAAAGGCTCTGATACGTTCACTTTAAGGTGAATTGACCTACTGATGCATCAGGCAGGTATCTAGAAACCTCTTTTTTTTTTTTTTTTTTGAGAGGTTTTTGCTATAGGGCGCATGCACTCGCCAAACAGACAGAGAGAGACAGAGAGACAGAAAGCGAGAAATCACCCCCCCCCCCAGGGGGGGATGGCCATGCCGCAATCCCTTCTCCTCCATTCTCCTCGCGGGATCTTGGGCACACACGCACACGCACCCGGCGTGAGTTTAAGCCACCGGGTCCGGGACTTGAACCGCGGTCGACTACATGGGAGTCCAGCGACATAGCCATTACGCTAACTGCTGGTCCCTAGAAACCTCTTTTGTGATAGTTAATTATACATATTAACTTGACTGGGCTAAAGGATGCCCAGATAGCTAGTACTTCTGGATTATTTATTTCTGTGAGGGTGTTTCTGGAAGAAACTAGCACTTAAATGAATGAACTCAGGGGGTCAGCAGGTGGTGTGGTGGTTGAGGTGCTGGACTCCCAGATGGCTGACCACAGTTCGAGTCCTGTTCCTGGCAGCTTGCTTTCTCATTTTCCCTCTCTCTCTCTCTCTCTCTCTCTCTGTGTGTCTCTCTCTGGTCAGGTTAAAAAATAATAATAATAAATAAAATTTAATACATTTTAAAACAGATAAATAAGTAAATAAATGAGTGAACTGGGTAAAGAAGCTCACCCTGACCAGCGTAGGTGAGTGCCATCAAGTCCCTTGAGAATCAGATAAAACAAAAAGATGCAGGAAAGACAAGCTCCCTCTCTGTGGCCTTCCCCACTTTCCAACTTGCAGAGAGCAGACCATGGGACTTCCTGCCTCCATAATTGTGTGAGACTCTATATACGTACGGGGGTATATATGCAAATGCACACATGCACACATACACGCATAGTTTCTAGGTCTCTGGAGAGTGTTGACTAATTTACCTTTTCTGGAAAAATTTGCATTTTAATAGGGTTCCTCAAAGTGAACCTCCAGATGTAGGTCCAGCATTAGCCAGGAAGACAATGATGAAAAAGAAGTGGCCCTGAATTTGCTGTTGATCCTACCTGCTTGTTAGGGTGTACATGACAAAGACTAAGTTACTTGGGTAACTTAGTGAAGCAAGTGGAGGGTGGACTGATGCCAACTGACACGAACCACGTGAACAGGCAGTCTGTGTCGATAATTATCTCCAAGAGTTCAACATGCACTAAGCATCTACATGCATGTAAGATTCATGGGAGAGAACACACTTGTAAAAAAGAACTATCAACACATACTTGCCCTCTTAAAATCCTAGTAAAAGCCACAACAGCTAATGAGCCAAGATTATTTGAAATTTTACCCATGTCAGCTGTATTATTTCATTCATTTACTGTTTGCCATTTTAATGGTTTGAACAACAGAGCCGAAGGAAAACATGGCTTTAACATGGTGAAAAATATGAGAGCGCTACAACTCTTCCTTAAGGAGAGCTCTTGTTGTACTTGTACAATTTGAAACGGCAGCAATTAGCTTCTTAGCGAGACCTAATCACTTGCGCAAAGAGAAAACATACCATTTTAGATACAGAATCAGCATTTGATTTGATCAGCAAATTCCTAATTTGAAGAAAGAAAAATAGCTTCAGGGCCTTGGGTGGGCCAGAGTAGTGAACCCTGCATGTAAAATGCTAAGCCTTTGATTAGGAATATAAATAATTATTAGCTTATACCACATGGTGTTTCTCCTTTTTTCTCTTTCATTCTCTATATCCGCAGGGTATTTTATAAAATTTAACCATTGGGAGGAGGGCAAGCTAGCCAAGGGGACCTTGTCCTCACTTACTTCTTGTTAACACAGGATTCTGAACACCTTGTAAATGCTGATTCTTGAAGCCAGAGGGCTAAGACAAATGATAGGTATCGACTATGGACAAAATATATGACATTTTGAGGATACAAAGACACCTTGCATCTGGTTTCTTTTTTGCTAAAATAACAACTAATCATATATTCTAAACTAATTAAGGACATACTCAGTTTTAGAAATAGTGCTCTTATGCCAAAATTACCATTGGGATCATGCAGCCCTTTTTTCCCAGACTTTTTATTTATGAAATTAATTTTAATTGAGAAATTTGTATTCATCTCCAGTCATAGAAAAGAGAACTATTATTTCAGTTTCTTTTCTTTCTTTCTTTTTCTTTTTTTTTTTTTTTTTTGGAGAGTTTTTTTTTGCTATAGGGCGTGTGCACTTGCCAGAAAGACAGAGAGAGACAGGGAGACAAAAAGTGAGAAATCACCCTCCCCCCACCCCCAGGGAGATGGCCATGCCACAATCCCTCCTCCTCCATTCTCCTCTCAGGATCTTGGGCATGTATGCACATGCACCCGGCGTGAGTTTAAGCCACCAGGTCCAGGATTTGAACTGCGATCGACTACGTGGGAGTCCAGCAACATAGCCATTACACCAACTACTGGTCCTTCAGCTTCTTTTTTTTTTTTTTTTTTTTTTTTAAGAGAGACAGGGAGAGACAGTGAGAAATTACCCCCAACGGGGGATGGCCACGCCATAATCCCTACTCCTCCATTCTCCTCATGGATTTTAGGCACACAGGCACACACACCCAGCATGAGTTTCAGGCCACCGGGTCCAGGACTTGAATAGTAGTTGGCCATGTGGGAGTCCAGTGACATAACCACTATGCCATCTTCTGGCCTCTATTATCTCAGTTTCTTAGTGAAAGAAAAATGGAATGTATTTTTGCTGTTTGTTTGAGAATCAAAACATTGAAATTTGATGGAGCAACTTTGTAGACTTAGAAATGTATTGCAGGGAGTGGCAGGTGTGGCATGGTGGTTAAGGCTCTGGATTCCCACAAGGTTGATCGTGGTTTGAGTGTCAGACATGGCGGCTTGCTTTCTCACTTTCCATAATCCTCTCTTTGTCTCTCTCTGGTCAAATTCAAAAAATAAAAATAACAATAATAAATTTCAAAAATAATGTATTACATACTTAAAATTGAAAAACCTCTGCCTGATGGGCTAGTCTTCACAGCACAGTAATTATTTGATAATGGTTATGAATTCAACTAACAATTATAGTGTCTGGAACAATTTGTCTTGGAACAAAGGCATAAACTTTTTAAAAATGTAAGTAAATAAAAGTAGCACAAAATGTATTCAAACTGGGAGGCAGAAGATGGGATAACATTTACATCACTGGACTCTCACATAGTCAACCACAGTTTGGGTCCTGGACCCTGTGGTTTAAAACTCACACTGGGCACATGTGCGTGTGTGCCCAAAATCCCAAGAGGAGACGGAAGAGACAGGATTGCAGCATGGCCATTCCTCCTGGGGGATGATTTTTTCACTTTCTGTCTTTCTGTCTCTCTCTCCAGCAAGAACATGCACCCTTTAGCAAAACAAACAAACAAAAACAAAAACAAAAACCTCTAAAAAAAAAAAAGAAGAGTATTCAAAATAAAGTTTTGAATAATTGGGACCTATGATGGTTTAGTTTTAAATAATTGACATTTTCTTGCTAGCAAAAAGCTCTTTCCTCCCTCAAACTATTTCTTCTCGTTCCTGATCTGTTCTTTCTTTTTAAATGCCTCATATTTGAATAATTGTCTTAATAATGTGAACGTGTAGTTTATGTGTATGAAACACAAAGTGTAGAGTAACTAATACCATTTGATCATGTATCTTTTCCATAGAAAAGGTTATAGTGATTAAAAGAAGACTGTATACTCTCAAGTAATGAAAATCTTCCAAATCAAAAATAGTTTATTGCCTTTTCCTCCAAAGGAAAATATAAATGCCAACTTTTCAAAGTAATTTCTCTACATGTTTTCTTCAAAATTACAAAACCCATATATTTAATATTTCAAACACCAAATTGTCTTAAAAATGCATCTTTTCACCAGAAGTACCATGAAGCATGTCAGCCCAACAGCAAGAAAAGTGAGGTATAAAAAAATTGTCATGCGTCACATATGATGTCAGAAGAACCTTCAAAAGATATTTGAAAGAGAGAGACAGAAAGTGAGAAATCACCCCCCAGGGGGATGGCCATGCCATGATCCCTTCTCCTCCATTCTCCTCTCAGGATCTTGGGCACGCACACACACGTGCCTGGCAGGAGTTTAAGCCACCAGGTCAGGACTCGAACTGCGGTCGACTACATGGGAGTCCAGCGACATAGCCATTACCCTAACTGCTGCTCCCTTAGCCCCACTTTTCAGACAACCACTGCTGGTGATTTTGATTCATTATGCTGGTGCTTACTAGATTTACTCCTTTAAAACAGAATGATTTTTCTTTTTAAAAAGTATTTTTAGGGCTGGCTCTGTAGCTTGATAGTTAAGGCAGCCAGATCCCACAAGGCCAACCATGCCTGAACCCAGCAGCTGGAGAAACACAGTGGCACATCTGTGTGCACACCCCAAATCCTGAGAGGACGGAGAGATGGAGGAGGTGGGATTGCAGTGTGACCATGCCCCATGGTGGGGAAAGGGGGAGTTTGCTTTCTCCTCTCTCTTTCTCTCTGTCTCTGTCTCTCTCTGGTGAGAGAGCAAATATATATATGTGTGTGTGTGCCCTCTAGCAAATATATATATATATATATATATGTTTATAGTGTAATGTGCAGAGATCTTCAAAAAGTTCATGAAAAACACATATTGTGAAAAAAAAACTCAGCATGGGCTTCAAAATCCCATACACGGGACCAGCAGTTAGCGTAATGGCTATGTCGCCTGGACTCCCACGTAGTCGACCGCGGTTCGAGTCCCGACCCGGCGGCTTAAACTCACGCCGGGCGCGTGTGCGTGCGTGCCCAAGATCCCGAGAGGAGAATGGAGGAGAAGGGATTGCGGCGTGGCCATCCCCCCTGGGGGGTGATTTCCTGCTTTCTATCTCTCTGTCTCTGTCTGTCTGGCGAGCGCACGCGCCCTATAGCAAAAACCTCTCCAAAAAAAAAAAAAAAAAAAAAAAAAAAAAATCCCATACACCAAAATATGCTAATACTTCAATTTCATGCTTCCACAAACTTTTGAAATCTCTCTGTGTATACACACAGTATGAAATTCAAAAATACAAAAGGATGTAGGGGGAAAATCTCAGCTTCTCTTCCATCTGTCACCGTTTATTATTTTTTTTTAATCTCCCTCCAACTTTTTTTTTTTTTTTTTTTTTCCTGGCTGCCAGAAACCACAGGCACCTGGTGAGGTCAGCGGGTACCGGGAAGCACGTTCCAGGTGAGGCTCCTCTCACGCGTGTTCACCCACCACGCCGTCCTCTCCCCTCCTTAGGACATCGTTGCTTGTGTCTACCATCCTTCGTCAGCTTCTGGAGGGATGCGACAGTCTCTGTCACGTTTATCATTTTATTCCCAGCATCTAGCACAGTGAACGTGCCACAGTGCATGATACAGTGGATATTGCTGGATGAATAAATATTATCAGTAACTAACACTGACTAAGCGTTTATTATAGAACGGAATAAGGCATATTGTTCTAAGATCACTATTTATTGTAACAGATGCTGCCAGGGCCCTGCCTCATCCCCTTGCCCGGATGCGTAAACCAACTTCCAAATGCATTTCTTTGCCTGCAGGCTTTCTCTGACCAGCTGAGCCAAAATGCAAGGGAATTAATGACACCACCACCACCGCCAGTAACCCTTAACCAATGACTGATAGGCGTCAGGGCCTAAACCTGCAATTGCCTCTTCCGTAGGGTAGGATAACTCTGCATTGTGTGTTGTGTATTTGCTCCCAGGGTTCCAAAGCAAGATTAGGTCCCAGTTACCTATAAGGGTAACTTGTTTTAAAATGGTACACCAGCGTCCTGTAGTTAGCCTTGTGGTCTCTAATTGGCCTCCCTTGGGTCATGTGTCCCTCCTTGAGCCAATCACTAGCCTGAGAAGAGAGCAGTGTTTTGATTGGCTAGATATGGGTTACATGTTCACCCTTGGGAGTAAAAGGTGGAAGAAATTCCTCTAGAAACACGGAGGTTAAGAGGGAGAAAGCTAGTCCTCAGTTCTGTGCCTGGTGGTTAGGGCAGCAGGAGGTCCCATGACCCACAGCACGCTGTAAGTCCTGGACCCAGCAACTTAGAAGCATACGAGGTATGTGTGCGTGAGTGCTCAAAATCCCCGAATAAGGGAAAGATGGAGGAAAAGAGACCGTTTTCTGTGGGAGGTGCTTTCTCCTCCCCTTCTCTCTCTGTCTCTTTTTGGCAAGCACACACACCTTCTTGCGCGTACACACACACACACACACACACACACACACAATGATACGAATCCATAACAGAATGAAAAAGGGCACTGCCCACCTAATGCATATTTCAATTTAAAGAAAAGAAAGAGGGAAAAAAACCAGTAGAATCAAAACCGAAAATGTACACCACCATGTAATGTTCTTTGTTGATGATAAAGAATCTTAATATCCCTGATTCGATTATCACACACTGCACACACGCTTTGAAAACACCACACTGTACCTTGCAAAGATGTAAGACAACTAAATGTAAACCAGAAACTATAAATACTTAGGAAATAAGTAAATTGAAAAAGATAAAAAAAAAGAGTGAGAATGAAATCAGAGGCAACTTTAAAAAAGTACTGTGATTAGATGTAGAACAGTCAAAAAGTAACTATATTCCATTACAGAGAGAGGACTGTGACTCACTGAAAAAGAATTTTTTTCATTGAGATTTATAGCTATTCTGAATTATTTATTAGGCTTTCTAAGGAAAATAATATTTCTCTATTTTAAACTTTTTCCAGAGAGCCTAAAATGAAAGATTCCCTTTTTTTTTTTTTTTTTTTTTTTTTTTTAAAGTAAGATAGATACTTTTCTTTGGTTGGAGACTGATAACAACCAACTCCATTGAGGCCATAGGCCAAGCATTTGGCTTTGCTAAGTGTACTGAAATATTATTCACTTCTGCAAATATGCCTGAATGGACAGGGGTTTTCAAAATAATATTTTAAAAAGTTTTTATAAAGAGATAAATATTTCGAGGAGCCAGTTCTAGAAAGTTTGAAGTGTCAGCAGCTGAACACATTGGAAGTCTCTCACATTAAAAGGCCTAAAACTTCTAAGCTTTCCTCCCTAGAATGTTCCTGCTCATTTATTGATAAATTCTTCGAACATATAAGATGGACCTTTTTACTGAACATTCCTATTTGTTTACCCTCCTACTTTCTACTGTTATAGAAACACTAAACACTAAAAATCTTTTTTTAAAAAAAGAATTATTTTATTTAACTTGATTTGCTTATTTCTTTTAATTTGACAGAGAGGAACAGAGTGAGAGCAAGAGAGGGAAAGTGAGAAAGTAAGCCACCATGTCTGGGACTCAAACCATTGTTGGCCATGTGCGAGTCCAGCACCCTTAACCACCACACCACCTGCTGGCCCAAAACACTAATCTTATCAATTCAATATATTTCCGTTGTTAATTGCCAGAAGTGTGTGCTCTCACAAGAGGGAGACAGGAGGAGAAAGCACCTTCCAATGGAGCATGCCCGTGTCACAATCTCTTTTCCTCCATTTCTCCATCCTGTCTGGATTTGGGGCATGTATGCATATGTGTCTTGTGAGTCTTTCAAACAGCTGGTGCTAGAACCAAGCCTTAGAGAAAACGTTTTTAGTTTTTTTTTTTCCTTGATACTGAAATCAATGTGAGTTTCTCATAAATGGCCTTTATTACGTTGAGAAACTTTCCTTCTGTACCTAAATTGGTAAGAGGTTTTATCAAGAAAGGATGTAGAACTTTGTTGAGCGTTTTTTCTGTATTGATAGAATCATGCAGCTTTTGTCTTTTAGTCTGTCAATGTGACATATCACATTAATTGATTTGCTTATGTTAAACCAGTCTTCCATGCCAGAAATAAATCCCACTTGATTGTAATGTATAGCTTTTCATTAAATCACCAGCAGGCAGTGAACTCACCAGAGAGACAGGGAGATATGGCTATGACATACCTTGGAAAGATCTCATGTTGTATCTTTTTGCTGTCCTCTGTATTTACTGGGTGGGATGTCTGTTGTCTCTCTAAATTTGGAAAGTTTTCAGCTAATATAACATGAAAGCGATTTTCTATGCCTTTACCTATCTCTTCACCTTCTTAAATACCTAATATGCAGATATTTGGCGATTTAATGATGTTTAGGAATCCAATATGTTGTCCTGATTTATAATGGCTGTCCTATTTTTATTTATTTATTTATTTTAGTTGTTTGACTAAATCAGAGATTTTGTCTTCAAGGTTAGAGATTCTTACTTCTGCATGATCTAATCTGCTGTTGATACTTTGAGGGAGGTTTTGGTCTTCTGTATCACATTCTTTATCTCCAGAATTTCTGTCTGATTCTTTTTCAGGGTGCCTATCTCTTTATGGAGTTCCTCCTTCAAGTCATGGAAGGATTTTCTCATATCTGGAATTGGTTGTCTGTTTTCTCTTGCATCTCTTTGAGATTTTGTAACAATAAATATTCTGAATTATTTTTCTGACATTTCTGTGATCTTTTGTGGGTTTTCTTAAAAGATTTATTTAATTTTATTTATTATTATTATTTTTTTTTAATTTGCTTTAGGACACTCACCAAAGAGAGACAGAGAGAAAGTGAGAAAGCAAGCCACCAGGTCTGGGACTCAAACAGCAGTTGGCTATGTGGGAATCCAGCACCTCAACCACTATGCCACCTGCTGGCCCTGATCTACTGTGTTTTATCTATTGCTGGTGAAAATATATTATATTCCTTGGGGAGGAGATATTATATTTTCTAGTTTCCTCCCATTTCTTGGGACACTGCATTAATTTCTAATCATCTGATATAGTCACTTCTTCCTACTTCTATGGAGTGTGTTTCTTTTTTGTGGTTTTTTTTTTTTTTTTTTTTTAGAGGTTTTTGGTATAGGGCACATGCGCTCGCCGGAAAGACAGAGAGAGACAGAGAGACAGAAAGCGAGAAATCACCCCCCAGGGGGGATGGCCACGCCACAATCCCTTCTCCTCAATTCTCCTCTTGGGATCCTGGGCATGCACGCACACGTGCCTGGCTTGAGTTTAAACCACCGGGTCCGGGACTTGAACCACAGTCAACTACATGGGAGCCTAGCGACATAGCCATTACTCTAACTGCTGGTCCCTGGAGTGTGTTTCTGTAGCTGCATGCTTGTGCTCTTCACTACGGTGTGAGTTAACTCTGTGCTAGTTTCCTGCCTCTACTGTGGGTGGGAGTGTGGAATCCACAGTGGGAGTTTGGGTGTTTGGTTTTTAGAGGAGCATTTCTCTTCTTTTGCTGCTGAGTGGGGGCAGGATTGTGGGGAGAGAATTCCTCCAAGACTTCCCTGTCTTTAGGTGTTTGGTTACTGTGTACCCAGACCTCTCTGTTCCTAAGGTAGCTGGAGGGTGAGCTGGACAGGTAGGCTATTAAGTGGTAGTTGAGTTTGTGCATCACCCGTTGCATGGTGTGATGATAGTAGAAGCTCCTCCTTCCCCACTGTAGGCTGGGCGAGGGTCCCTGCTGATGAGCTAAGGTCAGAAGACCTCTGTTTCCCTGTTGCTCCTGGATGGGTGCGGAGCAAACCAGCATCAGCACGTGTGATGCAGCAGCTCTTACCTTCTATCTCTGGGACTGCAGGAACTGGTGGTATCCTTGAAGGCCATAAGCAGCCTCTCCTTTCCCACTGCAGGTGGGGTGAGGGTCCCTGCTGATGATAAAACCAGGCGGCCTCTGCTTCTCTGTTGCACCTTCAATCTCTCTAAGAAATGTTATCATTTCTTCTTTAAAAATTTGGTAGAAATCAGGGAACAGCAGGTGG
Source organism: Tupaia tana (assembly GCA_026018925.1). Taxonomy (NCBI): domain Eukaryota; kingdom Metazoa; phylum Chordata; class Mammalia; order Scandentia; family Tupaiidae; genus Tupaia; species Tupaia tana. The sequence continues at coordinate 10,244,843 of JAKSZU010000021.1, forward strand.
TATGGTGGTTAAGGCGCAGGACATTCCCACATGGCCAACCACGGTGCGAGTCCCGGACCTGGTGGCTTGCTTTCTCACTTTCCCTCTTTCTCTCTCTCTGTCTCTCTCTGGTCAAATTATAAATAAATAAATAAATAAATAAACAAACAAACAAATGAACGAACGAATAAACAAAATTATAAAAAGAGAAAATTTGGTAGAAATCAACCATAAGGGACCAGCAGTTGGTGTAATGGCTATGTCGCTGGACTCCCGTGTAGTCGACTGTGGTTTGAGTCCCAGGCCTGGTGGTTTAAACACATGCGCCTAACCACCACACCACCTGCTGGGCCCATACGTTTTTCTTTTTTAATTTCTTTGACCTATTGGTTATTCAGGAGCATGTTGTTTAATTTCTACATATTTGTGAATTTTCCAAAATTCCTCACGTTGATGATTTCTAGTGTTAGATCATTGTGGTTAGAAACAACTTTTGATATAATTTCAATATTTTTAAATTTGTTGACTTGTTTTGTGGCCTATCATATGGTTTATCTTTGAGGCTGTCTCATGTGGACTAGAGAAGAATATGTTTTCTGCTGTTAGATGGACAGTTCTGTATATATCTGTTAGATCTTATGTCTAAAGTTCACTCCAGTTCCTGTATTTCCTTATCAATCATCTGTCTGATGAATCTGTCCATTATTGAAAGTGAGGCATTTAAACACCTACTATCATTGCATTGCTCTGTTTCTCCTTTCACTACTATTTTAAAAATTTATTTTATTTCTCTCATGAAAGAGAGATATAGGCACTCCTGATGCAGTCACTTCATGCCGTGATTTCTCCCCCAACAGCATTCCAGCCAGACGGGATCACAGGCACGTGTTCCTGTTTCATATCAGCCCGGGATCCAAACCACAGTCTTCCATGTGGTTCCAGCATTACAGAGCACTGTCCTGCTTTCCCCAGCAATGGGGCTGGGTCCACTCATTCCTACTTTTATTTGCTTTGTAAATTGAGGTACTCTGACGTTGGGTACAATTGGTATGTTCTCTTGGTGTATTGAGGACTTTACCAGTAAATATTGACCTTCTTATGTGACAGTTTGTTTTTCTTTTCTTTTTTTTTTTTTTTTAAGAGAGCTGTTTGCTATAGAGTATGTGCGCTTACCAGAGACACAGAGAGAGACAGAGAGATAGAAAGCGAAAAATCATCCCCCCGGGGGAGACGGCCATGCCTCCATTCTCTTCTCAGGATTTTGGGCATGCACTCACATGCAACCAGTGTGAGTTTTTTTCCCCCCATTTATTATATACATTCAATCACTACATATCACTTAGCTTATATAGTGTATTTACCTAACATGAAATATACTTCATTCCAGTCCAGTTGATTTCTCCAGTGTCCATAACTATTTTCAATGATTTTATGTACTCTAATCTTTCAGTCTCTACTACAGAGTACGGACAGCCAGTATATGTTAAGTGGAGAGAGAGAATGTTTCTCTCTCATAGCCTGGCTTGCTTTACCTCAGCAATAAATCATCCATATTTGTCTACTTTCTTCATATGCCATGGCCTTGTTGTTTTTTTTTTTTTATGACTGAATAGTATTCCACAGAGTATATGTGCTATATTTTTCAATCCATCCATCTGTTCATGGACATTTGGGTTGGTTCCTTAGGAATTGTGAATAATGTTGCAATAAACATAGATGTGCAAGCACTTTTCCGACTGAGATTTCTCCTATATTTTGAGTAGATACCTAGGAGTGGAATTGCTGGATCATATAGTAGTTCTGCTTGTAGGTCTTTGAGGAATCTCCATTTTATTCTCCACAGTGGCTGGACCAGTTTATATTCCCACCAACAGTGTAGAAGAGTTCCCCTTTAATCACTGCCTCACCAACACTGATCATTTTTTGTATTTTAAATCTTCGCCATTTTGACAGGTGTTAGGTAGTATCTCATTGTGGTTTTGATTTGCATCTCCCTTATGATGAGGAATGTTGAGCATTTTTTCACATGCTGTTCATATGTCTTCCTTAGAGAGTTTTTTGTTCAGCTTATTTTCCCACCTTTTAATTGGGTTAGCCTTTTTTTTTTTTTTTTTTCAGGTAAGCTGCTTGAGTTTCCTGTGTATTCTGGTGATCAGTCCCTTATCTGAGGCATAGTTTATAAAAATATTCTCCGATTCCGAGGGTTGTCAATTCACACTAAATACTGTGTCTTTTGCTGTGCAGAAACTTCTTAATCTGATGTAATCTCACTTGTCTATTTTGGGGATTATTGCCTGTGCTTTTTTTGTCTTATTTAAGAAGTCTTTGCCTACACCAATGTATCCAAAAGTTTACCCAGTGTTTTCCACCAGTAGTTTTATAGTTTGAGGGTCTTAGGTTTAGGTCTTTGATCCATTGTGAGTTGACTTTTGATAATGATGAGATAGGAGTCTAGTTTCTGCAGGTGTATACCCAGATTTTCCAGCACCATTTGCTAAAGAGGTTTTTCTTTTACCACTGAATTTACTGGTACCCTTTGTCAAAAATCAGTTGGCTGTATGTTTTGGGGTTTATTTCTGGGGTCTCTATTCTGTTCTATTGGTCCATGTGTCTGTTTTTATGCCAATACCATGCTTTTTTGATTATCATAGCTTTATAATATATTTTGGGGTCAGGGAGTGAGATGCTGCCGACTCCACTCATCTCGCACAGGATTGCTTTGGCAATATGGGGTCTTTTATGATTCCAAACAAATTATATGATTGTCTTTTCTAGATCTGTGAAGAATGTCTCTGGTAATTTGACTGGAATTGCATTAAATATGTAGATTAATTTGGGTAGAGTTGCTGTTTTGATTATATTAATTCTTCTCGTCCAGGAACATGGTATGTCCTTCCACTTTTTTGTGTCATTTTTCAATTTCTATTTTTAGCGTTTCATAGTTTTCCTTGTAAAGGTCTTTGAATTCCTTGGTTAGGTTTATCCCTAGGTATCTCATACATTTTGTGGCTATGGTAAAAGGGATTCCTTTCTTCACTTCTACCTCAGTCCGCTTGTTGTTTATATATAGAAATGCTATAGATTTTTTTAAACGTTGATTTTGTCAGATTTGATATGGCCCACAAACAGCTGCAGCAGTGCTGGGTTTCAGATAGACTTGGACACAAATTGCCCACAAATCCAGGGTGTGTGATTCTGAGGCAACCTCTTCACCCCAGCAGCTCAAACCCAGGAGCTGACTTGTAGTTGTGACTCTGACCTGGGGAACAGGGCTCAGCACTGTCCAAGCTCCAGGAATGAAGGCGTAATCAGAAGCTGTGAGCTCAGGAAGTTGAGTACATCTTCAGTTTGGGAGCCAGTGTCAATAGAGTAGTGACCACCAAGCCTTGGGGGATGAGTTGCTGCAGAGTGGTGGCTCTGAACCCTGAGATGGTTAAGACACAGTATCCCAGACTCTATAGCCCAGATACAGTGGCCCAACAACACAGCTGTCACATGTCCTCTGCGGTGCTGGGATCAGCACAATGATGACTGCATTCTCCAGGGAGGGAGATTTCTCAGCAGCTCAGACCTAGTGACTAGTCCAGTTCTAGGGAAGCAGGGCACTATAGTTGTTCAGCCTATAGGGTGGGATGTCTCAGCTCAGCCAGTGCTCCATTTCCCTGGGCTGTGGATTATGGCTGCTTATCCCTGGAACAGGAAGCTGTTAGGCTCAACCAAGGCTCTAAGTCCCTGGGGGGGTGAGGGGCGCGGCATCGGGCATCGACTCCTCCTTAGGGGAAGGGAAGAGCACAGCTGTGTGGACACCAGGCTGCTTCCTCAGCCTTGAGGACTGTGAGTGTCGCCAGTGGTTGGCATGCAGGTGTCCAAGGTGGGGATGGGGCCTGCGGAGGTCCTTTTGCTTAGCTTTTCCCTGTAGGGAGAAGTTCTTCCTGGTTCTGAGCTGATCCCAATTTGAGGGATGGGGTGGCAGAGGCAGGGTGTTTCTTCCCATTCTCCATGTAGCCATCCTGGGTTTCTATGCTCTACAGGGTGTCCGCCATTCCCTTGGCTATTTTGGCACTCCCCTTAAGTTAGTTTAATGAAAATACAGTTGCATATTTTTTGTTTTGGCTGTCTTTGTCAGGGGAGGGCCAAACACTAAAGGCTTCCATTTGGCCAGTTTGTTGAAGTCCTTATGACACGAAATGCTTTAGTGAAATATTCCAGAGCTAACAGGATTGATATGAGGAAAAAGAAAAACTTCTGAAAAAGTCAATATGTGCAAAAACAGCAATGTTTTTGTATAACTTTGCATTTTCTTTACATGTATATAGAAATCTTGTCCTTCTCCTCCAGAGTTGGCTGAAACATTTCTGTCCTTTTGATAACTGACTGAAGCATAATTGAAACCTGTTTCACTTCTCCTATATCAGTGTAAAGGAAAGGAGGCAAGAAAGAGAGAAAGCTTTTTAACCCAAAGAAAAGACTTTGTGAGGATAGTAATTGCTGGAATGAAATTACAGCTTGACATCTGTTCCAGATTCACCTGCAGCTGTTGCTTACCTACTTAGAAGCAGCTGGCGCCATGGCAGAACACAAAATATGTAAGAGAAGGAGCTAGGAGAACCAAATCTCTCCATGCCATCTCCAGATCATGAATGTGAGAGATCTAGAAAAGTTAATACTTGAGCAAAGTCACACTGTGAAGTTCCAGAGTCAACACCTGAGCCCCAGCCTTCTGACTCTCACTGTATATCCCTTTTCACTACATTTGGCGTGAACACTGTACTCCTGTTAATGAATCTAAGATGTTGGTCATTTTTTAAAATTATCTTTTAGTTTTTCTTTTTAATAATAGCTTTACTAAAGGGGCAGCAGGTGGCATGGTGCTCAAGGCGTTGGACACAACCACATGGCCAACCACAGTTCAAATCCCAGACCTGGTGATTTGCTTTCTCACTTTCCCTCTCTCTCTCTGTGTCTCTCTCTGGTCAAATTAAAGTAAATGAATAAATAAATAAAATTAAATAAATAATTCTTTAAAAAAACAGTTGTCTGTATGTTTAAAAAATAGCTTTATTGAGATATAATTTATATACCATAAAATTATATATTTGTAAAGTACATTATTAATGTTTCTAGTATATTCAGAGTCATGCAGCTGTCACAATCACCTGACTATGTGACATTTTCTTTTTTTTTTTTGGAAGTTTTTGCCTTAGGGCATGTGTGCTTGCTGGACAGAGACAGACACACAGAGAGAGACAGAGACTGTGAGAGAGAAAGTGAGAAATCACCCCCCAGGGGGATGGCCATGTTGCAATTGCTTCTCCTCCATTCTCCTCCCAGGATCTTAGGCATACATATACGTGTGCCCAGCATGAGTTTCAGGCCACTGGGTCCAGGACTCAATCTGAGGTTGGCCATGTGGGAGTCCAGCAACATAACTGCTATGCTAGCAACTGGGCCACTTTATGACATTTTTGTCACTTCAAAACTAAACCCCATAGCCATTGGTAATCATTTTCTATTACATTCTCCTTTCAGCCCCTGGAGAAATATGATATATCTGTACAATGGAATATAATTAAGGCTTAAAAAGGAAGGCAATTCTGACACATGCTACAACAAGAATGAACCTCAAAAGATGATGGTAAGTGAAAGAGGCCTGTTACAAAAGGCCACATCTTGTGTGATTCTATTTATATGCAATTCCTAGGATAGGCAAGTCCATAGAGTCATTCATGTTTAAAATATTTTTTGTAACATATACATAAAATCTACTCTCTTAAACTTTTTTCTTTTTTAGTTTTTTTTTTTTTCCATAGAGTGTGTTCGCTTCCCAGAGACAGACAGAGAGAGGGAAGGTGAGAAATCACCCCCCATGGGGAATGGCCATGCTGCAATCCCTTCTCCTCCACTCTGTTCTCAGGATTTAGGGCACACACATGCACGTGTTCTGGTTGTGATTATCAAGCTGCCAGGTCCAGGACTTGAACCATGGTCTGCCATGTGGGAATCCAGTGCCCTAACCACCTTGCAACCTGCTGGTTGCCTCCATCTTAAGCATTTTTAAGTGTGCGATTCAAAGTTGTTAAGTATGTTCACAATGCCAATCTACTATCACCTCTAACCACTTCCAGAATGTTTTCATCATCCCAACTGATACTCTGTACTCATTAAACACTAACTTTCCAGTTTTTATCTCTTCAGCCCCTAGCAACTATCATTCTATTAATACTTTCTTTTGTTGTAGTTTAGTTCTTTTTTTCTTTTTCTACTTTTTAAATGATCAGTTTGACTACTCTGAGTTCCTCACGTAAGTGGAATCATACAGTTTTTGTCCTTTTGTGATGGGCTTACTTCACCTAGCATAATGTTTTTAAGGTTCCTGCATGCTGTCACATGATCAGAATTTTATTCCTGTGGAAGTCTGAATAATATTCCATTATATGTATATACCATATTTTCTTTTCTTTAGTATTCCTTTATTTAACTTATTTATTTATTTATTTGAATTTGACCAGAGAGGAACAGAGATAGAGAGAGAAAGTGAGAAAGCAAATCACCACATCCAGGACTCAAACTGCAGTTGACCATGTGGGAGTTCAGTGCCCTTAACCACCCTACCACCTGCTGGCCCCCATACCACATTTTCTTTTCTATTTTTTTGGAGAGGTTTTTGCTATAGGGTGTGTACGCTCACCAGACAGACAGAGAGAGACAGAGAGATAGAAAGCGAGAAATCACCCCCCCAGGGGGGATGGCCACACCACAATCCCTTCTCCTCCATTCTCCTCTCGGGATCTTGGGCACGCACGCACACGTGCCCGGCGTGAGTTTTAAGCCACCGGGTCTGGGCCTCGAACCGCGGTTGACTATATAGGAGTCCAGCGACATAGCCATTACACTAACTGCTGGTCCCCATACCACATTTTCTTTATTCATCCATTGATGGGCATTTGGGTTGATTCCACCTTTTGGCTACTGTACAGTAAATAATACTTAGATGTACACATATTATATATATATATCTCTAAGGCAACCCAGCTTTCGATTCTTTTGAATATAGTCCAAGAAGTAGAATTGCTGGATCATATAGTAATTCTGTTTTTAATTTGTTTTTTGAAGAACTGCCATAAGCTTTTTTAAACAGTCACGGTATCTTACAGTAAACGAATGCTTCAATCCTATCTATCATTTGCATTCAGGCAGGCAAAACTTGCCTAAGAATAGTTTAATTCCAGTCTCCCAAACAATGAAGTTAGAAACAAGTCATTTATTCCTTACCACTAGCGCTGGTTTTCATAAACTATCAAGTTCACTTAATGCCTCATGTTTTAAAACTCAGAGACTGAAACTGATCCCAATCTCGATTTATAGCCTGTTAACTTTGGAAGAAAAAATTTAAATATTTCTTCATTTTGAAAAACCCTGCAAGTCAAACTTTTCTCCATGTTTGAGCCGAGGCTACCCACACAGGGTCGAAGGAAAAGCCTATTTGTGAATGGGTGGTTCTCGCATGGGTCCCACACACTGTGTTGGACACTTGGTTTTAGTCAGCGAGGAGGATTCCATTTGCATCCCCTAATGGCTTAGTCACAGCCATGCCTGAAGGCATGAGAATAGATGGGAGTTTGTATCACTTCATTTTTCTGACTCAGGAGGGAACAGGAAGATTGAAGCAGTTTCTGATTTGGAAAGAGGGAGGGAAGTACTACCTGTTTTCCTCTTACCCTCAATTCTTTCCTTTTTTATTCCCCCTCCTCACTCTTCCTGAGGGGGGGGAAAAAGAAAAAGAAAAAAAGAAAAGGAAGGTATTACTGTCTTGAATTTCTCAGTTTATCACTAACATTTCCTTTGCAGAAGCAATAGAAAGAAAAGTACCCGCTGATTCTCTCAGCATCAGTGCCCTGCAGGGAGGTCATTCTCTGACATAAATAATCTTCCTGCATTAGGAGACCCATTCGAAGGCCGGCCCCTATGATGGGCTGTTTTAATAAGTCATGTGAATATTTTCTATGAAATTCATCTCTCTCTCAATGAAACTCTTACTAAGCCATCTTGGAATTACTTCTCTCTCACATTCCAAGTCAATGAAATCAAGAATTTAAAGATTTACATTTAAAAACAATCTTAATTGTCAGAGGGTACCGGCACTCACCAGAGAGAGAGAGACAGGGAGAGAAAAAGAGAGGAAAGCATCCCCTAATGGGACTTGGTCACATCACCGTCTCTCTTTTTCATCTCTCCATCCTATTTGGAGCATGTGGGGCACGCACGCACTCCCAGCATGTTTTTCCAGCCAGCAGAGCCCGGATTTGAAATGCAGTCGGCCATGTGGGATCTGACTCCCTTACTCACTAGGCTATGGAGCTGGCTCAAGGTTATTTGGGTTTGTTTTTAAGTGTAAAGTTTGCCTCTGACAGGTACTGTGTGGACAACTCATTTTCTTCCTCAGGAGAAATCAATTCGATCCTCCCTTTGACTTGCGTAGAGTGATGTCTGTGCTCTCAAGAGTGACAAATTATGCAATACCAGGAAAAGCATTTGTCACCTTACCCTTTAGATGGAGAAAACTACTTTGCCCATGCTGACGAAGGGCCATAGAGAGCTCTCCTTTGCCTATTACCAGCAGACGCATTCCTGTATCAACCGGCTATGTGAAAATCCCTACAGACCAGGCCTCTGGGGCCACCATGTTTGTTTTAGCCTCAAAACCCCAAGCAGAGCCACTAACCCAAGAGTCCACCAATCTCTGCCTGCTGTGGGCACGAGCCTTGAGTTTTCTCTTCAAAGCACTCACAGCGTCTTCCCCAATGTCTGCCCCATAATCCACCAGAAATAATCCCACCATGTTTTCCATCGCTGTGCACTTCAGCAGCCTCAAGAAGGCCAAGAGCCTCAAATCACGCCTCTTCACCACCACTCTCACCCTCACGTAGCTGTTAATCCCATAGTAACCAGGCCCAATCTTTCTTCCCTCTGTATGCCATCTGGGTCCCTCTGTTCTGTCTGGAACTCAGAGTTGGTAACCAACAAAACATTGCTCCTCCATTTCGTTTTCCTACAAAACCCCAGTTCCATTTTTACTCCTTCTTTATTGAATGACTTCACTTTTCCAGTATTTTTTCCTACATCACTGGGTTTTTCTCCTCTTTACTGTATCATTGCCACCAGCATACCCACATAGCATAATATAGTCTTTATTAAATTTAAAAAAAAAAAATTGGGTTGGCAGATGGCATGGACTCCCACATGGCAAACCGCAGTTCGAGTCCCAGATCTGGTGACTTGCTTTTTCATTTTCCTTCTCTCTGTGTCTCTCTGGTCAAAATAAATAATAATAGTAATAATTATTATAAATAAAATTAAATAATTCTTTTCTTAATTATTTTATTGACCTTTATTAATTGTATTTATTTATTTATTTTAATTTGATCAGAGAGGGACAGAGAGAGACAGAGAGAGGGAAAGTGAGAAAGCAAGCCGCCAGGTCCGGAACTCGAACTGCAGTCAGCCATGTGGGAGTCCAGTGCCCTAAGCCACCATGCCACCTACTGGCCCCAAATTAAATAATTCTTAAAAACAAAAATCTCAGGACCACCAGTTAGCGTAATGGCTATGTTGCCGGACTCTCACGTAGTCGACCGCGGATCGTGTCCCGGACCTGGTGGCTTAAAACTCACGCCAGGCATTTGTGCGTGCATGCCCAGGATCCCGAGAGGAGAATGGAGGAGAAGGGATTGCGGCATGGCCATCCCTCCTGGGGGTGATTTCTCACTTTCTGTCTCTCTCTTTCCCTCTGTCTATCTGGCAAGCGCACGCACCCTATAGCAAAAACCTCTCCAAAAAAAAACCCAAAAAACAAAATATCTCAATCTCACATCTCCTTCTAGTTGCCGACTCATTTTTTTTCTCTTTATAGCAAAATTTTTAGACAAAGCTGTGCTTCTGTTTTCGCTTTCTCTCTTCCCATTCTTTCCTGAGCCTACTTTAATCAGTCTCTCTCCCGTTTTGTGAAGTTGCTCTAGTCAAGCTCACCAACAGCTACACTTGATGCAATCACTCCTTCTTCTTGGAATTCACTTAGCCTAGGGGACTCCACCTTTTCTAAATCCTGTCAGGGTCCTTTACTAACTCCTATCTTTGAGATCTCCTTAGATATCTTCTCTATTTCATGCACTTTCTGGAAACTGTACCGACCCCCATGGCTTTAATCTATTGAGCTTTTCTAGATTTGTACCCCCAATCCCTCTTTCCTTTGGACTTCAGACTTAAATAACCACCTGCCCACTAAAACTCTTCACTTGGATCTCAAACTTAACATCTGAATAAAAAAGTATATATATTGATTGGAGCTATCCCCAGCCTACCAAAACCTGGGCCCTTCTTACCAAGTGGTGACTCTAGTCTCCTAGCTAGTCAGTCCCAAAATGGTAGAATTGTCTTAAGTCCTTTCTTTCTACCTCATTCCACACCTAATATAAAATTCTGTTTCCTCCACCTGGAAAATATTTCCAAAACCTGAGCACTGCATCATTTCCCCTGATACCTCAACCCTGCCTAGTGATGGCCATTGGCCTCCTGAGTGGCCTCACTGCTGCTGCCTTAACCACCCCACCCCAAGGCTACTTTCCACCTGGATGCCTGAGTCATTGTTCTTTTTTTTTTTTTTCTTCTTTTTTTTGGAGAGGTTTTTTGCTATATGGTGCGTGTGCTCACCAGGAAGCCAGAGAGAGACAGAGAGACAGAAAACGAGAAATCACCCCCCAGGGGGGATGGTCACGCCGCAATCCCTTCTCCTCCATTCTCCTCTAGGGATCTTGGGCACGCACGCACACATGCCTGGCGTGAGTTTAAGCCACTGGGTCCGGGACTCAAACTGCTGTTGACTACATGGGAGTCCAGTGACATAGTCATTACGCTAACTGCTGGTCCCGAGTCATCTTTCTAAACTCCAAGTCAGATCATGACTCTCTTCTGCTCAAACTTTTTGACAGTGCTCTCGCTCGATCCAAGTAGACCCTGACCTACGAGAACTCCATGGACCTGGGCCCCAGTTACCCACTGACCTCCCCACCTGAGTCCTCCCAGCAACCCCAATTCACCATGGTCCAGTTCCCTAGATTTTTTGTAGTTACACCAACACCCCGAGCTCGCTCTTGCCTCAGAGCCTTTGTACCTGCTGTTTTCTCTGGAGTAGCCCAGAAAACGCACTTGGCTCCTTCCCACACTTCCTGTAGATCTCTGCTCAAAGCTCACCTCATCTGAGAGGCCACCTCTGGTCCTCAGTCCAAAGTCGCACAACCACAGGGTGGCCAGGATTCCCTTCGTCCACCTTTTCTTTCTCGTGGTGCTGACCGCCACTCGGGGAGCCACGGACTGTATTCAGTTATTTATCATTAGTTCCTCCCACTTGAATGCAACTTTAATTCCACCCTGACTTTTCACTTCAGGAAAGAGACTTTCTGTTTTTACCACTTTATATCCTAAAATTATTCAATACTTTTTGATTGAAGTAAGTAGTCCAAATGCAGGAAATGTTTCTATTCCTTTCCTTTAAAGAACCTTTCTCTACAAACCGGCACCAACTCTGACAGGACTTACCTATGTTAACATTTCCCAAAACAAATTAGTTCATCATTACCCACCAAATAAATATTGAGCACCTATTACGGGACTTATTCTAGGTGCAGAGGAATATACAGATGTGTACAAACTAGATGCCGTGTAAGATAATGTGAAGTGCTGAAAAGAACAACAAGAGGAAGGAAGGGAGATGCCAAATATCAGAAGTTGAATAAACTGAAATATCAACAGAGCAGGCAGGGGATGCTTCAAAGAGAAGATCATTTTTGAAGGAAATGAGGGGGTTAGCGAAGTGGGGAAGCAAGTGCAAAGGCCTTGAGAGCTTCGGTTGTGTGTTCTGGGACGGGTGAGGAAACCTGGGTGAGAGGCTGTGAGAGCAAGAGAGAGCGGGAGGGAGGAAGGTTGGAAAGTGAAGGGACCAGATCATATAAAACCTTTTTTTTTTCTTTTTTAAGTTTAATTTCTATGATAGTTTGGATTTTTTTCATTCCTGTAATGTGTGTATACTCACTGGAGTCAGAGAGAGAGAGCAGAAAGAGAGGGAAGGGGTGAGAACGCACTCTCCAAGGGGACGTGCTCACACTGCAATTACTTCTCTCTGTTTCTCTGTCCTTTCAGGATTTGGGGCACATATGCGCATCCACCTGGTGTGTCTCTCGAAGACACAAGAGTTGCCATGTGGGTTCCTTCTTCTTTTTTTTTTTTTCTTCTTTTTTTTTTGGAGAGGTTTTTGCTATAGGGCGTGTGTGCTTGCCAGAAAGACAGAGAGAGACAAAGAGACAGAAAGCGAGAAATCACCCCCCAGGAAGGATGGCCATGCCGCAATCCCTTCTCTTCCACTCCCCTCTCAAGATCTTGGGCACACACACAAACACACCCGGCATGAGTTTAGGCCACTGGGTCTAGGACTCGAACTGCAGTCGACTACATGGGAGTCCAGCGACATAGCCATTGCACTAACTGCTGGTCCCTGGGATCCTACTTCTTTAACTGCTAGGCTATGGGGCTGGCCTCATATAGACTCTTACAGGTTAGAGAAAGGAAGTTGTCTTTCACTAAGAGATTTGAAAAACCATTGGACAATTTTGACCAGATAAATGACATTATTTGCCTTAAGTTTTTCAGGATAACTCTGGCTCCTGGGATGAGCGTCGACTGCAGTGGCTAAGAGGCAGACGGGAACAGAGCTATTACAATAATCCAGATGAGAGATAAAGGGCTTGACCCAGCCATGGTGGTGTGCACTGCTAAGAACTGGCTCCTCCCAAGGCTGAGGTCTCAGATTTAATTCCAGATCCACTATAAAGCTGGGCTTGGTGGTATACACCCATAGTCCCAGCTACTTTGGAGATAGAAGCAGAAAATGCTTGACAGGGTAAGAGCCTCTCTTATGAAATAAAATGAAAATAATAAACTTTCTCAAGAAAAAAGGTGCATCTGCACAATGGCTGACATATGTGGGAGGCTCAAGTTCACTTCCTGGCCCAGCCTAAACAGGTCAGGTGTGGAGGCACATGCCTGTGGTCTTAGCTGACCAAGAGACTTGATAGCATGACTGGGACATGGTGAGTCCTTGCTAAAAATACCTCTTTCTTTCTCTCTCATGCTCACTTTCTCTGTCCCAGGGGGAGAAAATGACTTAGGCCAGAGAGGCAGTAAAGACGTGGCAAAAAAAGGTGTACACACACAACACACATACACACACAGAGAGAGAGAGAGAGAGAGAGAGGAAGAGAGAGAGAGAGAGATTTTTAAGGTTATTTATTTCTTCCTTCCATGAGGCAAAGAGACAGAGAGAGAGGAAGGCGCCCCCAGCAGTGTCCCCACACCACGATCCTACACCTCCAGAGTCAACCAACCAGGATTACGAGCACATGTACACACATGGTGTACACAGAGGTCTTGGGACATGAACCCAGGACCTTCCCACATGACCTTGGCATTATGAAGTGCTGCGTTACTACTGAGCCACTGTGGCTGGCCCAGACATATTTTAAAAGTAGAGCAGCAACTTTTCAAGGTGGATTGGATATAGGTCGTTAGAAAAATAAAGGAGGGAACCAGCAGTTAGCATAATGGCTATGTCGCTGGACTCCCACGTAGTCAACTGCGGTTCGCGTCCCAGACCCGGTGGCTTAAAACTCACGCCGGGCGCGTGTGTGTGCGTGCGTGCCCAAGATCCTGAGAGGAGAATGGAGGAGAAGGGATTGTGGCGTGACCATCCCCCCTGGTGGGTGATTTCTCGCTTTCTGTCTCTATGTCTCTCTCTGTCTGGCGAGCACAAGCACCCTATAGCAAAAACCTCTCAAAAAAAAAAAAAAATAAAAAAAGAAAGAAAAAAGAAAAAAAGAAATAAAAGAGTAGAGACCAGCAAATAACATAATGGTTACGTCGCTGGACTCCTGCATAGTCAACTGCTGTTCGAGTCCTGGACCTGGTGACTTAAAACTCATGCTGGGAGTATATGCATGCATGCCCGAAATCCCAATAGGAGAATGGAGGAGAAGGGATTGCAGCATAGCCATCTCCCCTGGAGGAGGGTGGGATTTATCTCTTTCTGTCTCTGTCTCTCGGACAAGCACACACATCCCAAAGCAAAAGACTCTAAAAAAAAGAAAAAGAAAAGAGTCTGGGCCAGCAGGTGGCATGGTGGTTAGGAAGCTGGACTTCCACATGGCCAACCACAGTTCAAATCCTGGACCTGGTGGCTTGCTTTCTCTCTCTCTCTCTCTCTCTCTCTCTCGTCAAATTAAATAATAATAATAATAATAATAAATAAGATTAAATAAAATAATTCTTTAAAAAAAGAAAAATAAGGGAGCGAAGGATGATATCCGAATGATTGGCCTGAGCAACTGAAGGGAGGATTTGTTTACATGGAGGTGGTGAAGTCTTCAGGAAAAGGTGACTTGGGAGGAAACAGGAGGAGCTTCATTTTGAACATGTTTAGATTGAGATGCCCGTTAACATGGAGCCAATTAAAATGTCCAATAATGGTTGGTTGTGTGATTCCAGAAAAGAGATTTATGGACATTAAGTTCATGTTGGGTTTTTTTTTTTTAATCACTCTAATAAAAAAAGTCAGAAGCAGCCTATATCAGTCATAATAATCTAGAAATTACAAGCAGAAGTGAATGATTCCAGGACGTTACAAACTCACCCAATTATTGAAAGGCTGAATGTCAGGAAAGCTTTCCAAGAAACCCAGAAATAACAAGAATCACAGAGAAGCTCTGCCAATGAAGTAGGATGCCAGGCAGCAGGCTGAGAGTAAGGTGGGTGAAGGAGGTTGAGTAGCTGATGCTCAGTGCTACAGAAGACAGATGTGTCTATGGGTTGTCAGAAAGGTCATGCTCCACTTTTGCATAGAAAAACACACATGACTTTTACAACAACCCAGTACTTGATTTGATTAGTATACACTGTATGCACACTTGGAGAAGCCATACTTGGCCCATACCTGGCATGCATGTCAAATATGTGTAAACCAGAAATCATTACCAGGAAAAAAAAAAAATTAGAACAGAGGTTTTGAGGAAGTAGCTTAAGTTGAACTGCCCATCAAAATGATGCCTCTCTACTGAGCCTGTTCCTATTTGTCAAAGAAATGGCTAGGGTTTTGACATAATAGATTTCTTGCTGTTTTCCTCCCCTAGCACAACTCTAGGAGCATTAAAAGTAGTTCTGTTTTAAAGTTCTTTCAAAAGCGCAGCGGCACACACGTCACCAATAGGAGGTGCAAGCAGAGATTCTACTCTGAGCGTGGAAAATGCAGATTTCTCAGCTCAACCCAGAGGTTCTCATTAATTTGTCTTTGGTGAGTCCAGGAATTTTTAAAGTTTATTTCTTTTATGCATGATAGAAAGTGCATGTGCATGCATGGGAGAGTGTGTGTGCGAGAGAGAGAGAGTGGGAGATAGAAGCTCCTTTAAGAGGCTCTTGTCATGCTGTTAATGCCCTCCTTCAGCTCCACCTTGTCAGGATCTTGGGCACACGAGCACATGCCTGCCATGTTTTCGAGCCAACCCAAGGATTCAAACCCGTGGTTGGCCGTGTGGTTTCTAGCACTGCAGTGCAGTTCGCTACTCACTGTGCCATCAGGTTAAGCCTAGACATTTTTAACAAGTGGGTGATTGTTCGCACTGTGATAAACACTGCTCCAAGTGGCTTCCAAACTGGAACCGTTGATGGGAAGAGCTAATAAGAATTAGAAGTGCCTTTGGCTGGAGTAGGAGTCACTGCCACCTACGAGCAGCCTTCAGAAGTTATAGGTTACATGAATATCAGACAGGAAACATCTGAGCTAAGGCGACTGGATCCCCCGGGGCTAATGCCATGATTTCAGTCCCAAACCTGATGGCTCGAAAACACACTGGGCACCTGTTTGTGCATGCCCAAAATCCCAAAAGGAGAATGGAGGAGAAGGGGTGCAGTATGGCCATCCTCCCTAGGGGGTGCTTTCTCACTTTCCCTTTCTCTCTCTCTGTCTCTCTCCAGCAAACACAACTTAAAACAAAAACAACAACAAAAAAAGAAGTGTTGTAGCAAAATGCTGAAAAATGTTGTCTCCAATTACTTTATAGTGAATTATCCTTAAGGAAGAAGTAGATAAGTTTACCTGAAAGCTGGGGGAAAGTAGAGATTTCTGGCCTTTTGTTGTAATGTTCGATGAAGGGACAAAATAACAATTCTCACCAGAAAATTTCCCAGGTTAAGCTCATAAACTCTGGCCTTTGAATCTTTACAAAATTTTAAGTAATAACCTGGCCTTCAGATGCCTAGTCAGGATAATATGTCCAAGGGAAATGCAAAACAATATTAATTTGGTCCAGGACTAGTATTAACTTACAACTTTATTTGACCAAATAGGAAATGTAGACAGAGATAATCATATGGCATTTGGAATGTCTAAATAAATACCAAGCAGATCAACTTCATGTGCTATTGCAGATTTTTTTTCTTAATATGGTTGATTTTATTATAAAATTGATTTTCCCCTGTGTATGTGTCCTAAAATTTTAAAAAGTTGAAATAATTTAATTAAAACCAGTATGTCAGAAAGTACTTGCTGTATGTTCCTAAAAAATTAAAAATTTCTACTTATTAGTAGCAACCACTTAACAACTCACACTATTCAGCTCAATCAGTTAAATTAATCCCATGAAATAAAATGTGATAAAGAAGATGATCTATCTGAGATCATTTTTATTCATGGCTAGAGACTATGAAGATTCTTTTGACAAGCCTTTAAAATTCTTGTGGGTGATGTTAAAAACTTCAATGTACAAGAGCTGATCCAATCTGGGGGGTGGAAGTGGGGACCTCTTGATTCGATATAGTCAGTTCTACCTAGAGAACATGAGAATAGAAAACCCCCAAGCCATACAAAGGCTGTTCGAGTTTTCACACACTCATTACCTGAATTTTCTGAAGCTGAACAACTGAGGGATATGAATATGCAAAGCTCATAGACTCTGATCAGCATCTGCCTCCTGCAGCCTCTCCTCCTTCTGAAAAGGAAGTCACTGTGCCTCTGGCTTTCTAAACTCTCTGTGCTGAATCCCCAAGGCAAGCAGAAGAGAAGAGAGAAGATAGATTTTTATTTGTTTTTATAGCAAAAACTGAATTTGCCTCTTAACAGAATATAAGCTTTCAGCTAAATATCAGAATTTAGCCAGTGACATCTCAGATATTTGCAACCTGAAAGGGGACTGCAAGTTCTTGTAGTTTTTGTCTCTGTTTTTTTTTTTTTTTTTTTTTAAATTTCCTCCCCCAAAAGTGAAAGCACCATTATGTGCATTTGATGTATTTCCACAATTGTCTGTATGCTCATGTTAAAGTTCCAGTCCTTTCTGAGAATCAGTGTTGTTTCTCCAGCCTATTAAACATTAATTTCGAGGAAGAATGATTTATTTAGAAAGGAGATGTCCCGAGTCTACCACCATCCTTACATCTTACCAGGTGGAGAACATGACGCCTCTTCTCTCTTCATACCCGATCCGTGACCTTCTCTTCCCTCCTCCACCCTGCCCCGAACCGACTGCAACAAAACGATCTTGGGCCAACAGCACCACCTACTGGTCATGATGGTAAATTAATACAACTGCTTTAGCATAGACACAAGCCACGTTTCCCCCATTTACTGTACACTTACGGTTCAGTAATGTGTCCTGGATGTTTCTCTTCAGTGGAAAATGATAGACATCCATGGCATCTCAGTCACCGAAAGGAGCCCCGGTCCCCTCTCATCGTTGTAAATCACATCCCCTTTCAGCTCTGCTCATCCTTTTCCATGACTCGGTCTTAGACCTCCCCACCATAGACCCGTCCACTGTGTCCGCGCAGCAGTAATTACTGGCTGTCACCAGCAGAATTCCCTGTATCCCTGAGGTTTTCGCTACACCACCTTCACCTCTTTATTCTAAGTGAAACCAGATCCTCTGCAGCCAGGCGTGCTCCCTGCTAGGTCAAGACCACCCTCGCTTCCTTCTCCCTAGACACCCTTGCTGCCTCTGAAGCTGTCGTGGATCACCCCCTTCAGCTCCTCGCATCAACCCTCTACAGATTTCGTAGTCACTTGCCATTGCTCCAGAACGATTTCCAAGACCAAACCACGGGTCACTACTTCCAACAGCATTCTCGTTTTTGGAGATTGCGATAGCATTGAGAAGATCCTTACAATAATCGAACTCCCAAGAACTTGACATCTTCCACTTCTATGACTGGTCCACATCACTCCAGCCACCGGCTCTCCCAGTCACACCCTAGGTGTCATCGTTACCAACAGCCACACTGTCTTTCTAAGGCCCATTTTAGACACCACACCCTCCCACTACCCACCCCTTCCTCTCCATCTCACTCCAATCAGTCTCCAGCCCCAGGAGAAATACCCATCTATGGACCTTGGCGTTTACCCCTCACCTCTTCACGTCCTAATGTACCTCTCTTCTCAGTTAAGACTCAATAGCTCGGGGCCAGCAGATGGTATAGAGGTCACATCGCTGGACTCCCACATAATCAACTGTAGCTCAAGCTCCGGACCTGGCGGCTTAAAACTCATGGTGGGCATGTGTGTGTGAGTGCCCCAAATCCCTAGAAGAGAATGGAGTGCGGCGTGGCCATCTCCCCTGGGGGGTGGTTTCTTGCTTTCTGTCTCTGTCTCTGTCTCTGTCTCTCTCTGTCTCTCTGACGAGCAAACGTGCCCTACAGCAAAAACCTCTTAAAAAAGAAAAGGGACTCGGTGACTCAACTCATCATTACCTTGCCTGCCTTCCAATCCCCCATTCTTCTCCTGCCATCAAATTTACTTGCTGTTAGTTAGATCTAAATATCACCTACTCCTTCCTGTCCCCGAGCTGTCAGAGGTCATGCAAAGAAAGCCCACACTTACTCTGACACATCTTCTGGGGTTGCTCAGCTCAACTGGCTCGTCTCTGTGGTCAGGGTATCAGACTGCCTTGCTTAGTCACTTTCCTCTTATTCTCCTAGATAACTTTTACACCTTTCTTTTCGCCTTTCTTCTCAATCTAATCCTCATTATTCTCATTTTAAGAATCTTGCTCTTGGGACCAGCAGGTGGTGTGGTGGTTAAAGCACTGGACATTCCCATATGGCTGACCACAGTTTGAGTCCCGGACCTGGTGACTTGCTTTCTCATTTTCCCTCCCTCTCTCTCTCTCTCTCTGTATCTCTCTCTCTGGTCAAAGAACATGAATAAATAAATAAAATTAAATAGAAGTAAATCTTTTAAAAAAAGAATCTTGCTCTTTATTTTATTTTTAAATAAAGCTTTTAAAAATAATTATTTAATATTGAATGATTGATTATTCTGTTTTAATTTGCTGTAGAACATGTGCACTCACCTGATAGAAACAGAGAGAGGAAATGTGAGAAAGCCAGCTGCCAGGTCCGGGGCTTGAACTATAGTTGGCCATGTGGGAGTTCAGTGCCTCAATCATTATGCCACCTGCTGGCTCCACTCTTTTCCTTTATTTCACCAGGAAAATAGAAGCAACTAGAAGAAAGTTTCTCGTGCTCCCACTACCACCCTCACCAAGGTTCTTCTCTGGTTCTTCCCTGATTTTACGTTGAATAAGTCGTCTCTGCTGGCCCCTCCCCTCCTTCACTCTTATAGTGCTTGTCTGACACCAAACACTTGTGTTCGCATTTGGTCTCTGGTTTTTAACACCGTTTCATTGGAAAATGAGTTCCAAGCAATGAGCTAGTGGATGTCCCTTTGAAAGGTGTAAGTGGGACTATTGCTGCTTTTCGAGAACAAAGTTCCACAGTAGGAGAGTCTAGTCAGGCAGGGTCACCATCGATGAGGAACAGCAGAACCGGACCCTTGTCTGGACATCATCACTGTCCTCCCCTAAGTACCCAAGACTTGTGTGTTACTGCGTTACATGTTACACATGTGCTACATGAAATACATGTGTTCTTTCTGTTTTCCTTTAATAGCATGATTTCATGGTGGGGACAAAGACATTTTCCAGTATTACCTAGATGGTATTCGGACTGGGTCACTGAAAGAATTTCATAAGCAAGTCATTCCAAAATGGATTCTAAAAATGTAAGATTTAAATGTGAAGTTCTGAGTAAGGAAATTAGCCCAGATGTGAAATACGGAACAAAACGACTTCATATCGGCTCTGGTTCCTGAGCTCAGTGGTAAGACTTTCTACTTCTGAGCAGAATTCCAATATGCAAACCGAAAAGTCAAACTCGGAGGCTAACAGGAAATTGTATCTGCTGAGAGGTCAAATTTGCTGAAACTTTTGAATAAGGTACAAAAGGGCAAGAGGACCAAAGACCCTAGTGAAATCAGGACCCTGTCCCCCGGAGCCAATGACTGAGTAGGAAAATAATTTCATATCCTCATGCCTGGATTTTAAGTGCAGAAAGCAATATAGTGTGGCAAAAATAGGGGGCATAAATTTAATAAAATGAGTTTTATGAGTTGGGGCCCTGCAGAGCTTCCCTAATTAAACTTTATCCTCACGTTAAGGCCAGCTCCTTCTTTTTGAGACCAGCCTATACTTTATTTTTTAACTTCCTGTCATTGTTTTTATTGATAAAGCCATTATTTTTAGCTAAAACCAGTGGACAGAGCTCATAAAGTGACAGTGTTTTGCCCACACTCGGCATTATTGGGTGACAGGAAAAATAAGTATACACTTTTGGAAGGGAAATAAATCACTCCGCTCATCATAGAAGATTTCGCCGTCATCATAACTTTTTTTTTAAATTTTTTTGGAGAGGTTTTATTATTTTTTTTTGCTATAGGGCGTGTGCACTCACCAGACGGACAAAAAGAGACAGAGAGACAGAAAGCGAGAAATCACCCCCTGGGGGGATGACCACGCCGCAATCCCTTCTCCTCCATTCTCCTCTCGGGATCTTGGGCACGTGCACACACACGCGCCAGGTGTGAGTTTAAGCCACCGGGCCTGGGACTCGAACCGCGGCTGACTACGTGAGAGTCCAGCAACATAGCCATTACACTAACTGCAGGTCCCCCGTCATAACTTTAAACTAGAATTTCTGGATGAAGAGTGGGAAAATATCCTTTTCAACCTAGGAGAACAATGTTTACTTTAGGAGACATTGTATCAAATAGATTAAATATTAAAATATTAAGTTGAGGGTTAGCCTGTGGCCTGGTGAATAAGATGGCTGGATCCCACATGGCCACCTGTGGGTTCAAATCCCAAACCTGGAGGCTTGAAAAACACACTGAGTAGGGACCAGCAGGAGGCATGGTAGTTAAGGTGCTGGACTCCCATGTGGTCAATCGCGGTTCGAGTCCCGGGCCTGGTGACTTGATTTCTCACTTTCCTCTCTCTTACTCTGTCCCTCTCTGGTAAAATCAAATAAATAAAGAAAGCTAAATGAAATCATTTAAAAGAAAAAGAAAAACACACTGGGCAGGCGTGCATGTGTACCCCAAATCCTGAAATGGAGGAGAAGGGATTGTGGCATTACCATGCACCACGGGGGATGCTTCTCATTTTTCCTCTCTCTCTGTCTCTCTGTCTCTCTCTCCAATGAATGAATAGGCAAATTTTTTAAAAATTAGCTTGTTGAACCAAGGGAAGATGTCTGTCAGAGTGCTTACCTATATTCCCTTACATCTAAAGACTGTACTGTACCCGTCACTATTAAACTGTTAAAACTATTTTATGAAAGCCTTTCGAAGTGATGTGTTAGCACCCACAGCTAAAATTGCTATGTGCAACCGTTTCTTCAGGGAGAATAAACTTGTTATACAAGCCACTATAAACTTCTATAAAAGATGTGTATCAACTTTCATTGGTAAGTAACGTTTTCAGCTATTGAGAAGTCAACCAGTTGTATACTGAGCATTATATTAACGCAATGGATTAAGTAACAGTGCCAAACAGTCCTCTATAATTCAAGGCAAAAACCTTATAACGTGATCTCAGTGACAAACATTTACTTATAAATCACTTGCTTTATTATATTGATTTATCTTTTGACTAGATAAGTAGGCAGAAGAGGATAGATAATTTAGGGGGAAGTTCGAAAATAATTGTGTTAAATTGTGTTATTGTCTGTAGGAGGGATGGGACAGGTCATACCACAGATACAGTTTTGCAGTTTCTTTAAGGGCAATGACCCTAAACTGTGAATGTATCACCTTTTTAAAGTCAATATTTCTTAAGATACCATTAAATTCTACCTGTTGTCATTTTTCCAAAAGCGATTTGTTTACCTTTATTTATTAATTTATTTTAATTTGACCAGAGAGAGAGAGAGACAGGGAAAGTGAGAAAGCAAGCTGCCAGGTCTGGGACTCAAACCATAGTCAGCCATGTGGGAGTGTCCAGCACCTTAATCACCACGCCACCTGCTGGTGCCTACCTGTTGTCATTTTATAAACAAATGCCAAATAATGCTTCAGACTAGTTTCTTTGAAAAAATAATTCTCATCATTGCCCCTCCCCACGCCAATGCCATTCAGATACAGTTATTACTGGGAGACCATGAGAACTTTGAAGCTTCTTGTTCAAGGTAGAGTCATAGAACACTCTCTGTCATGTTCATTTTACTTCCCTTGGTTGTGTCTCATGAAAATTAAGTGCTTCCAGGAATTTTGTCATCTTGAAGTGTATAGGGAGCTGTGTAGAAAGACCGTAGAGAACTTAATAGATGAAAAAAGAATCTGGAGAAAGGGACTCTATTACCATTATAGTTCCTTTCCCAGAAATAAAAATTTTTGCATACAGATGTAAGTCATTCTTTGCTCTGGGCGATGTTAAGTAGAACCTAAATAAAATGATGCCAAGTATTGATTCAGTCAATGTCTTTTAGCATCAGGAGATAGGCCTTCTTAATTTCCAAAAGCAGGGAAGGAACATTTAAAAAGCGATCCAGTGTTCAAGAATATTTTACTTTCTATTTTAATAAACCTTTGTTTATGCCTAGAGGTGCCATTAAATTACCACCAGACATGAATACGCTGCTCACTGGGGACTAGTGTGCTCGCACTGATTATTGCTGCAGTTTCACTTGGGGCTCTCTCACAACTCTGTTCAAACGCAGTCACTGGACAGAAGATTAAAAAAAGAAAGTTTGGGGACCAGCAGTTGGCGTAATAGCTATGTCACTGGACTCCCATGTAGCTGACTGCAGTTCGAATCCCAGACACGCAAGTGCGGGCGTGCCCAAGATCCCGAGAGGAGAATGGAGGAGAAGGGATTGCAGTGTGACCATCCACCCTGGGGGGTGATTTCTCGCTTTCTGTCTCTCTATCTCTCTCTTTCTGGCGAGCACATGCGCCCTATAGCAAAAGCCTCTCAAAAAAAAAAAAAAAGTTTGTGCTTCGTTTATATCCCAAGATGATTCTTCTACCAAAAATGGGGATAAATAGTTGTTTACGATGAGGGTCAAATAACTGTAATAGCAAGCTTTTAAAAATATGTAATTGCATCTTTCAAAAGCTAGTGGGAGTGAAAAATTACATTTCGTTTTAATTTGAAGAAATGACTGAAAAGAGGGTGGTTGATACCAGATAGTGCCCAGTCGGGTCTAAGTCTCAGAGTTTGGCATAGAGTTCGAGGGTGAGAAATGGGATGTATTCAAGAAGATAACCCTAGAAGCACTGATTTCCACCTGTGCAAACGTACCAATGTTTTCCAATGATTTATTTACTTAGTCAATTAGTGCGCATGTCAGAAAATTAACATTGCTGTGAAACCTGTACCTCAGTGGGTTTGGTATGTTAATAATACTAATGATAATAATTTGATGATAAATAATTCATCCTTTACCAGTTCAGTGGGTAAATGGCATGACGTTTCATTGATGGGCGATACTCATTTTTTTTTTTTTTAATTTCAAAATAAGAATGTTGCCACGAAGCAGGGACTCAGAGTTCTAAATGTTTTTGTTAAAGTTTTAAATGCCAATCAGAACATAGAAAATCTAGTTGATGATGTAAAATGCATTTTTATAGTGCTTTCAGGTGCTGGAAGCAAATATTACAGCAGTTGAGGAAAATCAGAAAGCAATGCTGGCAAAATGGAGCCATTTTTCTCTGCTAAATGAAATGCAGAGAGCATTTCTTTCTTTTTTTTTTTTTTTTAAGAGAGGTTTTTGCTATAAGGCACATGTGCTCGCCAGAGAAACAGAGACAGAAAGCAAGAAATCGTCCCTTGGGAGGATGGCCATGCCACAGTCCCTTTTCTTCCATTCTCCTCTTGGGATATTGGGCACATATGCACATGTGCCCAGTGTGTTTTAAGTTTCCAGGTCTGGGACTCGAACCATGGTTGACTACGTAGGAGTCCAGCAACGTAATCATTATGCCCTCTGCTCGCCCCAGCTTTGGCTTTAATATGTACTTGGTAAGTCCTTGCCCTCGTGTTCAATTCCCTCCCACTAAGACAAAGGAACAGATACTAAAACAACTGTGATTTGGACATCAAGGGACACAGGATGGGCGGGAAGACAAGCCTTAGATGACTCCTTGGCTTGGGACTTTAGTTGGCAGCGAATGCAGTGTTCTTATTGAAAGTGTGTAGTGAAGAAGGTTGGCATTTCTTAAAAATAAAGCTTTCATTGGGAAATGAAAGTAAACGGGGGCCAGCAGGTGCTGTGTGGTTAAGGCACTGGACTCCCACTCCGCTGACCACGGTTTGAGCCCTAGATCTGGTGGCTTGAAAATCACTCCAAGCACATGTGTGTGTGCATGCCCAAAATCTGGTGAGGAGACTGGAGGAGGGGTTGCAGCATGGCCATCCCTGCCCCTCAGGGGGTGACTTCTCACTTTTCCTTTCTCTGTCTCTCTCTGTCTCCTCTCTCCAGAGAGCAATATACCTTACAGCAAACCCCCGTCCCCCCCCCAAAAAAAATAAGGAAATAATGGTAAACAAAAACAACAGCATAAAACACATGATTTTACACAACATATCTTCCATTTTGACATTAGGATCTAGCCATTAATTGATCAGTTTATTGTTTATTCAATTTTTATATTCATTTCAATTCTGTTTGAGAACCCATCCTCGGGTATTTTCCCTTCTCATCATCTTCAATTCTTCTCTCTTTCTTCACAGTAAGAATTAGCTTCTTGTATGCATTCCCTTCATATTGGTGAAAATATATATAATTGATCAGCTAATAGAGTTCTCAGATTAGAGAATCAAAGCTTTATAGGATTTGCTATCATGATTCAATGCTTTAAAGATCTGTAGTTCAATTAAATAGTTCATTGTTAATAGTTAAAGAAGGCAATTAATGCAAGGATATAAGTAAGCTACCTTTTTTAAACTATAAATTTATACACTATATATACATTTATCTATTATATATACATATATATAACGTATATGTATATTCATATGTGTACCTATACCAAAAATATGTCTATGCATTTTTTTCGATCTTTTGATGTAAGTTTTAGGCCTTTGTGTTGATTTTTCGCATTATTTTTCTAGAATAACCGCTCATATGCCTCTTCAACAATTTCCAGTGTCTATGTCTTTAAGCTATAATAAGAATTATGAAGTAGTTTCAATATAGAATCCTAGACTTTTGTGACTTCACCCAATATTTTGTAAGTGTATCACCCATATATTTATATAAAAGCAATTTTAAAGCAGTATTTCTAAAGCATTCTAGTTAGCCTTCAAAGAAATAATAAGCTTCTTTCTTCTGTAATCATATTTCATTAGTCTGGGAAATAATGAAATAATAAAATCCAAATAATAAGTACAGAAGGCATAATCTGGACTGGGAACAATTGACTCTTGGTAAGAGTACGTCTGCTATATTCCTGAGTAACTTCACATTAGCCTGTGAGAGCAATACCAAAGCAATGCTTAACTGGTGTTTAGGAATCCGAAGGATCTGGGTCCAATCCATACTCCGCAGTACACCCTACTCGCTGTGGAACCTTCAGTAAGTTGTTTATTCTTTCTGAAATTGGGTTTCTTGAAGAGAAGTGTAAGCTGCAGCTGGTGGTGTGGTGGTTTAGGCAACTGGATCCCACGTGCCCGACCACATGGTTGGAGTCCTGGATTCAGCAGCTTGAAAAACACGCGGGGGGACCAGCAGTTAGCGTAATGGCTATGTCGCTGGACTCCCACATAGTCGACTGCGGTTCGAGTCCCAGACCCGGTGGCTTAAACTCCCGCCGGGCACGTGTGCGTGCGTGCCCAAGATCCCAAGAGGAGAATGGAAGAGAAGGGATTGCGGTGTGGCCATCCCCCCTGGGGGGGTGATTTCTCGCTTTCTGTCTCTCTGCCTCTCTCTGTCTGTCTGGCGAGTGCAGGCGCCCTATAGCAAAAACCTCTCCAAAAAAAAAAAAAAGAAAAGAAAAACACGCTGGATGCGTGTGTGTGCTCAAAATCCCGGAAGGAGAGAGAAGTGGAGGCAAAGGGACTGCGACGTTACCATTCCCCATGGGAAGTATTTCTCTCTCTCTCTCTCTCTCTCTCTCTCTCTCTCTCTCTCACACACACACACATACACACACACACACACAAACGCACACACCCT
Organism: Tupaia tana; assembly: GCA_026018925.1. NCBI lineage: Eukaryota > Metazoa > Chordata > Mammalia > Scandentia > Tupaiidae > Tupaia > Tupaia tana. The sequence goes on from JAKSZU010000021.1 coordinate 10,271,420, forward strand.
CTGGCAAATTGAAAAGAAAAAAAGAAAAAGAACAGAAGCATGGGAATCAGAATTCTCCAAATGCATGATTAGATCATATAGATAAGATTGTCCAGAAGAGCTCCTGGTACACTGTAAATTCTTGATAAATGCTCATTTCCTTACTTTTTTCAGTAACACACATTTCTTTCATCCCCACCCCTCCCCAATTCTTATAGCCAATTATACAGTTATAAAAAGATTTGCTGAATAGTCAAATTAACCCAATTTAACCCTAGGAAATAAAGATTTTTATAATGTGTTTAATAGATTATCCTAATGCCTTGAAAGTGCTATAAAATAAAAATCGGTGGGTTTCCAGTCTAGAACACAGGTGAGCATTTCAAAAGCAAATATTAGGCTGGTGCAAAAGTAATTGCAGTTGTACATTGTTGAAATCTGCCATGTGATATTGGGTACATTCTTGAATCCATATGATTATGTTAGGCATCATTTTAATGCCCATTTCTTACTTTTTTAACTAATGACTTATTACTTGCTGTTTATTTTATATTTATTTTAGACTCTGGAAATGATGTTAGATAAAAAGCAAATTTGAGCAATTTTCTTATTTGAGTTCAAAATGGGTTGTAAAGAAGCATAGATATATACATATTTGTGAATACATGTCTCAGTAGCTAGATTATTTAAGATATCTTGTGAATCAATACAATTTGGGGGGGAAGAACGGAAAGCAACTGTAGACACCAGAGATGGTGTGAGAGGAGGTGAGAAATGACAGAGGGTGAGAAATAGGGGGAAATATATATAAAACATATTCATATATATATATATATATATATATGAATCTAGAAATGGAAAATTGTCAATGATCACATGTATGATTAAGCCACTATGCAGTATATTCTGTATGGGAAATCACATTTTGTATGCTGTGACTATGCTCAATGAATGAATATAAAATTAATTAATTAAAAGTTAAAATTAAAACTAAAGAAACATAGATAACTCGTAACATCAACAACACACAGGTCCAGGAACTGCTAACGAAGATAGAGTGCAGTGGTGGCTCAAGAAGTTTTGTAACAGAGATGAGAGCCATGAATGACAAGCATAATGGCCAGCCATTGGAAGTTGACAATGACCAACTGAGAGCAATAGTCGAAGTCACTCCTCTTCCCACCACCTACATGAGGAGTTGCCAAAGAACTCAATGGCAACTCTTCTACAATTACTTGGCTGTAGAATTGGAAAGGTGAAAATGCTCAATTAGAAAGGTGCCTCATGAGCTGACCAAAATTTTTTTAAAAAATCATGATTTTGGGAACCAGAGGATGGTGAAGTGCTGATGTAACTGGACTCCCACATGGCTGACGATGGTTCAAGTCTCGGACCCAGCAGCTTGAAATTCACACTGTGCATGTGTGCATGCATGCCAAAAATTCCAAGAGGAGAATTGAGGAGAAGGGATTGCAACAGGGTCGTCTCCCCTGGGGGATGATTTTATGCTTTCTCTCTGTCTTTCTGACAAGTGCATACTCTCTATAGCAAAAATCTCTCTCAAAAAAAAAAAATAATTTTGAAGTGTTATCTTATCTTCTTCTACACAGTAATGAACCATTTCTTGATCAGACTGTCATGTGCTACACAAAGAGGATTTTATACAACAACTGGCAACAACCAGATGAGAGTTTGGATGGAGAAGAAGCCCCAAAGCACTTCTCAGTGCCAGATTTGGGCTTCTAAAAGGTCATGGTCACTGTTTGGTGAAGTCTGATCCATACAGCTTTCTGGATCTTGGTGAAACCATTACATCTGAGAACTATGCTCAGCAAATCGGTAAGATGCACTGAAAATTGCAACGCCTGCAGGTAGCTGGCATTGGTCAACAGAAAAGGCCCAGTTCTTCTTCACCATAATACTTGACCACACATCACACAAGCAATGCTTAGAAAGATGAAGGAATTGGGCTACAAAGTTTTGCCTCACCCGCCATTTTCACCTAACCTCTCACCAATCAACTACCACTTTTTCAACATCTCAACAACAGTCGGTGGGGGAAATGCTTCTGCAACCAGCAGGATTCAGAAGATGCTTTCCAAGAATTTGTAGAACCCCAAAGCACATATTTTTATACTACAGGAATTAAAACTTATTTCTCATTGTCAAAAATGTATTGATTGTAAAGGTTTCGAGTTTTGTTAATAAAGATGTGTTTGGGTTTAGTTACAGTAATTTAAAATTCGTGGTTTGAAACTACAATTGCTTTTGCACCAACCTAATAACAGGATCAGTATTTCATGAGTTCACATATCAGTTTGACCCGTGCCTCCCCCTCACTCCCTTTCTTAGTGATAGTAACAACTGGTCACCGGAGAACAAGAGGAAGAGGAAGGGTCTTCAACACAATGGGCTCATTCAGGAGCCTTCTCTTCCCATGCCCCCTTTCTCTGCCCTCAAGAAAGTATTGTTCTTGGGACCAGCAGTTAGCGTAATGGCTGTGTCGCTGGACTCCCACGTAGTCGACCGCGGTTCAAGTCCTGGACCCGGCGGCTTAAACTCACGCCGGGCGTGTGTGCGTGCGTGCCCAAGATCCCAGAGGAGAATGGAGGAGAAGGGATTGCGGCGTGGCCATCCCCCCTGGGGGGTGATTTCTCGCTTTCTGTCTCTCTGTCTCTCTCTGTCTGTCTGGCGAGTGCACACGCCCTATAGCAAAAAAAAAAAAAAACCTCTCAAAAAAAAAAAAAAAAAAGAAAGTATTGTTCTTTTGGTGTGATAAATGTATTGTCCCCAACTTTTGCCAGAGCCTGAACCCCAGTAGGCCTCTTCTTGGGCCCAGTGTGTTCTAGCCCTCTAGAAGCCTTTTTTTGGGGGGTGGGGGGAGGTTTTTGCTATAGGGCAAATGTGCTTGCCAGAAAGACAGACAGAGACAGAGAGACAGAAAGCGAGAAATCAGCCCCAGGGGGGATGGCCACGCCGCAATCCCTTCTCCTCCATTCTCCTCTCGGGATCTTGGGAACACACGCACATGCGCCTGGTGTGAGTTTAAGCCACTGGGTCCAGCATTCAAACCATGGTCAACTACATGGGAGTCTAGTGACATAGCCATTGCGCCATCTGCTGGTCCCCTTGCCAGCCCTCTAGAAACCTTCCGTGTGGGCCTTCGCATGCTTTTGCATGAACACCGGGTCTGGGATGATGGAGGAGCGCAGTGTGGATGACTGTGCTCTACAGAGATGTGATAAGGATAAATGAAATGATTTTCATGCAGCACTTTAGGATGTTCTTATAAAAGGCACCTTTGTAAATAAGAAGTATTCTAAAAGGCCAGTGTCTGCAACGTCTAGTTAAAATTGCTGACAACAATTTCAACCCTGGGAAGTAAATGCATCAGCTCGAAATTGAAGTGCACTTTGCCAGGTAGAAGCAGGCTGATGGCCTCTGTGGGTCCTCACCACAAATAAGGTTAAATGTTAGCCTGGACGGCTGCACGCGCGTCCATCCACCCTCCTGCTCTGCTATTTACAGGCATCAAAAGGCTGTGGCCTGCTGCTGGCCCTTTGTGATCCAGCAAAATCGGAACGTGTGGATTGGTCTTAGGGCCTCCAAGGACGTTTCAGTCTATCTCGAGAGAGCTGAGAGTAGAGCCGTCGTGCGGCTCCTGAGCTGCTGCAGGGTCCACACCTGCCCTGTGACTGTAGTCTCTCAGAGTACATCAAAGCCATCCAATGGGGGTTAGTGTGAAATGAGATCACAGTGGCTCCTTGGCAAATCTTCACCTGGAGATGGGAGCAGACTCTCCGCCTTCAGGCCATGGCCCGAGAATGAGGCATCAGTCCTGGAACATGCTTGGAGCTTTGCACGTACAAACACTGAATGTTACCACTGACAGTATTCTGCAGAGTATTCTTTATTTATTATTCTTTTTTTAGAGCTTTTTGCCTTAGGGTGCGTGTACTCCATAGAGAAAGAGAGAGACAGAGACAGACAGACAGACATCCCCGGGGGATGGCCACGCCACAATCCCTTCTCCATTCTCCTCCTGAGATTTTGGGTACTTAGGCACACATGCTTGCCATGAGTTTCAAGCCAGCAGGTCTGGGACTCAAACTGTGGTTGGCTATGTTGGAGTCCAGTGGCGTAACCACTACGCCGTAGACTGACCCTTGGGGAGTGTTCTAAGACGATCATGGGGTGCTATGTGTTTTCTATCCCATCAAGCAACATATGGTCCTGAACTGGAGGTCAGATCACACGCTAATTCAGCACCCCAAGAGCAGAGAGGAGATGACCTGGTAGCAGCAAACCTGTGTGAGTTGACAGAGGAGCAATTATTGCAATTGGGAGAACTGGGATGAAAATGAGCACTGGGGAGCTCCGGAGACACCCCGGGCAGTTATGCACGTGGTAACTGGCTCTAAAGTTGCATGGAATAAAGCCACAGACACTCAGCAATGTGGGACCTGCAGAGGACATAATAGTTACGTCGCTGGACTCCCGCATAGTTGACCATGGTTCAAGTCCAGGATCCGGCAGCTTAAAACTCACACTGGGCGCGTGTGCATGCATGCGCAAAATCCTGAGAGGAGAATGGAGAAGGGATTGTGGTGTGGCCATCTGTGTGTGTGTGTGTGTATTTTCTCACTTTTTGTGTCTCTCTACAATGAGCACACACACCCTATAGCAAAAAATCTCTCTCAAAAAAAAAAAAAGAAAAGAAAAGAAAAAAAAAAAAGACAGCAGTGGAAAATAAATAGGAAAGTCAGTAAGAGGCACAGGGTGATGATGCCAGTCTCTGAAACAAAGCTTCTCAAACAAGTCACGGTTGCTGCAGGTGCACTCACCCCCTTTAGCCTCATTCTTTCCTCTCCACCGTGGAGTTCTCCTTGGGTTCCGTAATTCTTTCCTCCTAGGAAGGTATGATGCCCGTTAAAAAATGCACAGAAGACCATGCAACCTGAAAATCACGAGTGAATTCATTCCTGATTGCTGACACGTATACAAATACACCAAGTAATAACTCAAAAATAATATGTGTCTTTTCTTTTAAATATTTAATGGAGAGCCCTAAGGGAGGCATGGCAGTTAAGGTGCTGAACTTTCAAGTGTCCAACCACAGTTCAAGTCCTGGGTCTGGTGGCTTGAAAATCATGCCTAGAATGTGTATGTGCAAGCCCAAAATCTAGCAGAATGAAGGAGAAGGGATTAAGCTATGGCCATTCCCCTAGGAGGTGATGTCTCACTTTCTCACTCTCTGTCTTTCTCTGCCTCTCTCTGTAAGCACATATGCCCTATGACAAAAACCTAAAATAAATAAATATATTTTGAGAGGTTTTTGCTATAGGGCACGTGCACTCACCAGAAAGACAGAGAGAGACAGAGAGACAGAAAGCGAGAAATCACCCCCCAGGGGGAATAGCCCTGTCTCAATCCCTTCTCCTCCATTCTCCTCTCGGGATCTCAGGCATGCACGCACACGTGCCCGGCATGAGTTTAAGCCACCGGGTCCAGGACTCAAATCGCGGTCAGCTACATGGGAGTCCAGCAACATAGCCATTACGCCAACTGCTGGTCCTAATAAATAAAAATTATTGGGGCTAGTCCTGTAGCGTTGTGGGTAAGGGAACTAGATCCCACATGGTCAAAGACATGGTTTGAATCCCAGCCCTAGTGGCTGAAAAAACATGCCAGGCCCACGTGGAAATCCCCATAGAACAAAGCAGTGGAGGAGAAGGTATTGCGAGGTGACCAGGCCTCATTGGAGGGCTTGCTCTCCCCGCCCCCTTGTCTTCCTGATGAGTGCGCACACCCTCTGGCAATTAAAAACATTTTTTTTTTAAATAACAAAAATTTATCTTTAAAGTTTATTTCTTCTGAGAGAGAGAGAGAGAGACAGCCCCATCAGGACTTCACACCTCAGTCCACGTGTAGTCTCAGCCCTCCTGGATCACAGCACGCATGGCATGCTCACGGAGGTCTCAGGCTGTGAACCCAGGACCTTTCCTGTGTGGGTCCATTTGCATTCCCGCTGCACCACCACCTGGCCCCATTGTTTTAGAATTTTGAACTCCACATTTGGAGATCTTGACATTCGTTTTGGACCTGTCCTTAAGTAACTTCAGAGAAGGCGTTAACCTTTTGGTGCTTCCGCTTTTTATGATTTGGAATGAGAATAATTATATAGTATTGGCCTCTTGCAAGGATTCTAGAAAGGCTTTTCCATCATTTTATGTTTATAGTTAAAACAATTGAGGGGACCAGCAGTTGGTATAATGGCTATGTCGCTAGACTCCCATGTAGTTGACCACAGTTCAAGTCCTGGACCCGGTGGCTTAAATTCATGCACGCACGTGTGCGTGCGTGCCCAAGATCCCGAGAGGAGAATGAAGGAGAAGGGATTGCAGTGTGGCCATCCCCTCTGGGGGATGATTTCTCACTTTCTGTCTCTCTGTCTCTCTTTGTCTTTCTGGCGAGCACACGTGCCCTATAGCAAAAACCTCTAAAAAATAAAAACAATTGAGACTTTTAAGCTAGTTGTGCTGTGTTGGTTCAGGCAGCTGGATCCCTCGTGGCCGACAACGTGATTCAAGTCCTGGACTTGGCAGCTTGAAAAACATGCTAGACACATGTGCATGCATGCCAAACATCCCAAACAGAGGGAAATGGAGAAGGGATTGTGGCATGAACATGTCCCATTGCGGGTGCTCTCTCCCTCTCCCTTTCTGTTTCCCTCTGTTTCATGCATGTGCCTTCTGGCAAAAATTTTAAAAATCAAAGCAAAACAAAACCAAAGCCTGAGACTTTTGTCTTATTCTGCTCCTAAATCCATTCCACAAATATTGTTGTCTAGAATCACTGTTTACTTTTCTTCTCTCTAAAAATAAGGACAAAACACAAGGGGAAAAGAATGACCATGTATTGATAATTAATTCTACCGCTAGGTGCTTTGTCTGTTTTTAACTTCTTTTTTTATTTTTTTGAGAGGTTTTCGCTATAGGGCGTGTGCGCTCGCCAGACAGAGACATAGAGACAGAAAGCGAGAAATCACCCCCCAGGGGGGATGGTCAAGCCGCAATCCCTTCTCCTCCATTCTCCTCTCGGGATCTTGGGCACGCATGCACATGCGCCCGGCGTGAGTTTTAAGCCACTGGGTCTGGGATGCGAACCGCAGTCGACTACATAGGAGTCCAGCGACATAGCCATTACGCTAACTGCTGGTTCCCTGTTTTTAACTTTCATGACCACCTTATTGAGTAGGTATTACTGACCATGACACATTTCACCAAAGACTAGAAGGGTCACTTGTCCCTCAAAGAGAGTGTGAGAAAATTTTTTTTCTAATTCTCAAAAATAACAAGAGCATGTCTCCCTGTGAATTTTGAGAACTGGATATTAACCCAGCTCCTTGACTATTCCATCAATTAATAAACAGATCTGTACCTGCGATTAGATCATTTATTCACATGGTACATGTGGCATTAGAAACCTCCAAATTTTCACTCTCTCCTGCATTCTTAAGTGTTTTAAAGTAAAGCATTTCAAATTGGTTTCCGAAGTGCAGTCCCCGGTTATCACCACTTAATCTCCACAACAAATCTTTAGGTAGATGACTAAAAGGATCATGAGAAAGTCACATAGCATGAAAATGGAATCATTTAAAGCATGTTTATTCTTTCTGTCTCTAATGCTTTTACTGTTTGGTTTTAGAAAATTCAACAAGTGGGACTGATACTATGACGTATGACTGACATCAGATGTTGGCAACATGATAGCACAGTGGGCAGGGTTATCATTTGGAACATGGTAGTACTGGGCAGGGTTATCACTTGCAACATGGTAGCACTGGGCAGGCTTATCATTTGCAACATAGTAGCACTGGGCAGGCTTATCATTTGCAACATAGTAGCACTGGGCAGCATTATCATTTGCAACATGGTAGCACTGGGCAGCATTATCATTTGCAACATGGTAGCACTGGACAGGCTTATCATTTGCAACATGGTAGCACTAGGCAGGTTTATCATTTGCAACATGGTAGCACACAGGCAGGTGAGGGGAGTGGAACAGACTTTCTCATTGCTTTTTCCTATGTTCTTTTAGAGCACAGTACAAACACAAATTTATCTCATTTGGAGGCTAGTTATTTTATAAGTTCTCAGGGTTTATAATTTGCTATCTTGGGTTAGACAGCTGGTGGGTTAGGCGTGCTTCTTGTAACATGCAGTTCAAGTACATGGACCCACATTGTGAAGAGATCAACACGTTTGTTGGGTATTCCCAGCTCTTCTTCAAGTTAACCCAGTGGCACATGATATAACTCTGGTAGAACTGAAGATCTTACTCTTTGAGAAGATCCCAGACTTCTCAAAGTCCACCAACGCTGTGAACCAGGAACAGCATCTTTCTAAAAAGAGATGTCTGTTTACAAGACAACAAAAGACAAAACCAGTTCTAGAGCCCTTGGGGGATTTGGCAACCAAAAAGCAATGTATTGCAGAAACATTTATTTTGTAAGTAATGATATTCTCAGAGTTCCGTGTTTATTGTTTAACACTGCTATCATTTATTGAAGACTAATAGGCAATAAGCAGAGCCCCTTGTCCTTACTCTGGCATCTGCCACTGTTGGTGGATTAGGTCCATTCATCTCCCTTTGAAAGCTTTTGGGACCCAGCTGAAGAAGAGACACAAAAAGCATTATCTGCCACTCAAGTGAAGATGGAGAAGTGAACTTGTAAGAAAGGAGTGCTTTTGCAACCACAAGGAAGCACTAAAATGTAAGTATGACCGTGGCCTAAGTAATATTCCTGGATATCTGGTAGTATGGCTCACCTCTTTACTCCAGCTAATCTCTAATAGAGTCCATAGTCTCTAGTGTTCCATAAGAGACTACAGAACTCCCGTGGTTGAGGCTGCTTTAAGTGAAACAAAAGCTCAGGCACTTAAGAAGGTTGAAGAGGGACCAGCAGTTGGTGTAATGGCTATGTCACTGGACTCCCATGTAGTTGACCACAGTTCGGGTCCGGACCTGGTGGCTTAAACTCACGCTGGGCGCGTGTGCATGCGTGCCCAAGATCCCAAGAGGAGAATGGAAGAGAAGAGATTGCGGTGTGACCATCCCCCCTGAGGGGGGGGGTGGTTTCTCGCTTTCTCTCTCTCTCTCTCTCTTTCTTCTGGCGAGCGCACATGCCCTATGGCAAAAACCCCTCCAAAAAAAAAAAAAAAAAAGAAGGTCAAAGACAGGCCAAAGTACTAGAAGTGGATGGGAAAAGGAAGATGACCCGTGAGAAATACATCACAAAGAGACAACTTGAGAAATATATCACAAAAGTTTTGAGTTAAAACCCTCAAAACTGTTGTTACTGAGGCCAGCAAGTGGCATGGTGGTTAAGGTGCTGAACTCCTATGTGAATGACCATAGTTCAAGTCCTAGATCTGGTGGCTTGAAAATCATGCTGACTACATGTATGTGCATGTCCAAAATCCCAGGAGAAGAGTAGAGGAGAAGGGATTGCAGTATGGCCATACCCCTGAGGTGTGATTTTTCATATTTCCCTCTCACTGTCTCTGTCTCTCTCCTGCAAGCACAGACACCCTATGGCAGAAACCTAAAAGAGAAAAAGAAAAATGTTAGTGCTGTTGTTTATCACTTCAGGAGAAAAGTATTCATGTTTTCCTCCTTTAAAACAAAACAAAACAAAACAAAGCAAAACAAAACAGGGACTAGCAGTTAGCATAATGGCTATGTCACTGGACTCCCACGTAGTTGACTGTGGTTTGAGTCCCGGACCCGGTGGCTTAAACTCACGCTGGGCGCATGTGCGTGCGTGCCCAAGATCCTGAGAGGAGGATGGAGGAGAAGGGATTGCGGTGTGGTCATCCCCTCTGGGGGGGGTGATTTCTTGCTTTCTATCTCTCTCTCTCTGTCTGTCTGAAAGTGAGAAAGCATCCCCTAGCGAGGGGGCCATACCATAATTTTTTCTCCATTCTCCTCTCAGGATTTTGGGCATGTGCACACATGCACCTAGCATGTTCTTAAAGCTGCCGGTTCAGGACTTAAACCATGATGCTGGTCCTGTAAAAAAACTCAGCCACCTTATGCTACCAGCTGGCCCCTGTTTTCTAATCTGAGCCTGTAGCTATATTTAAGTTATCAAAGTACTGTTCATTCCGCTCCATTTGCAGCTAGCACATGCATGCTTGAGAATCAGTTTAACTTCTACATGAATTCCTAAACGTTAATCTCCCAATTGTGAAGACAACTCTCAATCTGTGAAGTTCTACATGTTCATTGCTAAAACTGAGTTCTGCGTGTAATCATCTTCACCAACAAAACAACTTTTCGGGGCAAGCATGACCGAGTGTCATGAACACGGGAGAGAGAACACGGGTTGGGAACTGGGCTCGCTTGTCCCAGTGATGCTACTATGTGGTGTATAATTTTTTATTTTTATCATTTTTCTTTCTTCTTTCTTTCTTTTTATTCATTCCTCCCTTCCTTCCCTTTCTTTTTTTTTCTACGATTTGCCAGAGGGCATGTGCACCCTTTGGAGAGAGACATAGAGAATTGGAAAGGGAGAAAGCGCCCCCCCCCCCCACTGCCCTGTGGCATGGCCACGCCTCCATCTCTATTCCATTTCTCTTTCCTGTTGAGAGTTTGGGCATCACACACGTGCCCTGTGTGTTTCTCAAGCTGTAGGCCTGGGATTTGAACCATGCTGTTGACCAGGTGGGATCCAGTTGCCTTAACCGCCACACCAACAGCTTAATTTGGGGAGAGGCATTACTGGCTCTTGTTGGCAAAATAGGCATGTTGGACTAGAATCGTGTTAATATTGAAGTTCACCTCCAGTTTTAAATTTCTAGAATTCTAGGGAAATGGTGACAAATTAAAATAGGATTGATTTTTTTTTTTAATGTCTTCCATTAGAAAGAGAGAGAGGGGACCAGCAGTTAGTGTAATTGCTATGTCGCTGGACTCCCACGTAGTCGACCGCGGTTCTAGTCCTGGACCCGGTGGCTTAAAACTCACACTGGGTGCGTGTGTGTGCGTGCCCAAGATCCCGAGAGGAGCATGGAGGAGAAGGGATTTCGGCGTGGCCATCCCCCCTGGAGGGTGATTTCTCGCTTTCTGTCTCTCTGTCTCTCTCTGTCTGTCTGGCAAGCTCATGCGCCCTATGGCAAAAAAATCCTCTCAAAAAAAAAAAAAAAAAGAAAGAAAGAAAAGAAAAGAGAGAGAGAAAAGGGACCAACAGTTAGCATAATGGCTATGTCGCTGAACTCCCATATAGTCGACCGCGGTTCTAATCCTGGACCCAGTGGCTTAAAACTCACGCCGGGCACGTGTGCGTGCGTGCCCAAGATCCCAAGAGGAGAATGGAGGAGAAGGGATTGCCGCATGGCCATCCCGCCGAGGGGGGGGGGAGTGATTTCTCACTTTCTATCTCTCTGTCTTTCTGGCGAGCGCATGTGCCCTATAGCAAAAAACCTCTAAAAAAAAAAAAAAAAAAAAAAGGAAAGAAAAGAAAAAGAAAGAGAGAGAAAAGAGGGAGAGAGGGACACCCCCAACAGGGTTTCCACACTGTGATCTACCCCAGTCTCAGCCAGCTTGAATCAGGGGCACCTGTGTGCACACCGGGCACAATACAAGGGCACCTCAGGATGTGAACCTGCAACCTTCCCCTGCGGCTTCAGCCTCTCAGAGTACTGTGTTACCCTCCACCACCACAACTGGCCTAGAACTGATTTTCCAACCAGCGGTTTGTGTTAAGTACCCATAGCAGAAACATGAGAATAACTTTCACCCCAAAATGAATGACTAGATCAGGAACTAGTCATTCTAGTTAACGAGCCTAAGGCTTCACCTTACCCCATTTCTGCCCACCTCACTAGACCCTTTCTCATTGTTTTCTCTCTCTATTATTTTAAATTGTCCTCGTTCTCCAACTTCCCTCATTTCTCTCAGCTCTATGTATCTATCTGCCAAATCTGTCTTCTGTGTTTATGTCCTTGCTTTTTTGTTGATTTCACTACATGCGTTTTTTTCTATATTCCAGAAAGGAACAAAAATGATGTCAGGCCATTCTCTGCCTTACCTAAGGACCTCACTTCCTAGATGTAGGTGCTCAGTTCCATTGAGACTCTACATGAATAATCTATATGTAGAAAATAAAACACTCGGGACCAGCAGTTAGCGTAATGTCTGTGTCGCTGGACTCCCAAGTAGTCGACCACGGTTCATGTCCCAGACCCAGTGGCTTAAAACTCACGCCGGGCGCATGTGCGTGTGTGCCCAAGATCCCGAGAGGAGAATGGAGGAGAAGGGATTGCGGCGTGACCATACCCCCTGGGGGGTGATTTCTCGCTTTCTGTCTCTATGTCTCTCTCTGTCTGGCGAGCGCACGCACCCTATAGCAAAAACCTCTCCAAAAAAAACACTCAAAATAATAGTGATAAACAAGAAAGAAGTTGGGTTCTCTGTTATATGTAGTTCTTAATATTCTGGGGGATTGATTTCCCTGACACCTGCTCTCCAGGAAATCATTTAGGGAAATAGCTAGTATTTGCATGTAACCTACACACATCTTACTATATACATAAGGTAAATAAAATAATATATATATTAATATATAGACTTATTATATCCATTTATTTATTTATTTGGCACCTTTTAGAGCTTCATGTTGAATTTTCAAGAAAGTGCTGCTTGTTTGGGGTTGATGCAGGAAAATACCAGCTGTGGGATTTAATAATAAAGTTCTGCGATACCTTAGCAAAAAGCATGCAAGCCGCACCCTCGAGTAGGCAGATCCGGGTAGTTATCCTGAGGTAGGGAGGACTGAACTGAATGCAGTGTCAGAACTGTTTCTCACCTGCGTGGTCTATTACATGGGAGGAGGGAGCGGGAAACTTCTCTTACGAAAGCAAACCCCTATAATGGGTCAGACAATACATATTTTGATTTTGCTGGGTAATAAGCTCTTGTTGCAAATGCTCTCCTATGGAGTGAAAACAGCCGTAGACATTAGTAAACAACGGGCATGGTTGTGGTCACATTTCAGTCAAACTTTATTTATAAAAAGAGGATTGGGGGAACCAGCAGTTAGCGTAATGACTATGTCACTGGACTCCCACGTAGTCGACGGCGGTTCGAGTCCCGGACCCGGTGGCTTAAAACTCACGCCGGGCGCGTGTGCGTGCATGCCCAGGATCCCAAAAGGAGAATGGAGGAGAAGGGATTGCGGCGTGACCATCCCCTCTGGGGGGTGATTTCTCGCTTTCTGTCTCTATGTCTCTCTCTCTCTGTCTGGCGAGCGCACGTGCCCTATAGCGAAAAACCTCTCCAAAAAAAAAAAAAGAGGATTGCCCTTGAGGCCTTTAGTTTGCCCACCCCGGTACAGGACAAAGACCATCAGGCTAGTAATTAGGAGATGTGGATTTAAAAGTTCTTCTTTGATAAGACGTACAAATTCGGGGCCAGCCCTTGGCCTGGTGGTTAATGGAACCCGATCTGACATGGCTGATTATCCATCCCCAGCAACTTGAAAAACGCTGGGTGTGTGTGCATGTTCAAATCCCAGCAAGATGGAGAATTGGAGGAGAAGGGATTGGATTGCGACAACGTCTTTTGGAGGGAGGGTTGGTTTCTCCCTCTTCCTTCCTCTCTCTGGGAGCACTCATACCCTCTGGCAAATAAAATAGTGTATTTTTTAAAAACGTTTACAGATTAGGAAATATCACTGGTCCAGTGGTTCAGTCCCTTTGGTAGATGGAATCATGACTGAACCAGTCCCTGCAAAAGGAAAGGAATAAAGTGATTCTTCTCTTGGAGAATGGTAGTGGCAATTGTTTCCACCTAATTGTTACAGAATTTCAATCCTAGTATCCAGAGTCATTCTGTGGTCAGGAGCTAGCCAGACAATCAATGCGAGGAGACCCAGAGTATTTGAAAACACTACGTGTAGATGACAGACCTGGTATGACTCTGAGGTGGCTTCAAATGTAGCTTCTGCTTTTTCTCTCACCCAAAGATGCACGAATTAGATTTACCAAGATGAGTATTTACAACAGCAGTCTTCTAGCCTTAGTTTTCTATTTAATCCTCTATCATCAACGATTTACTTCTACTGTGAACAGGTTTAAGAGGCTGTAGGAATTAAAAAAAATCAAGTAGGCATTAGTCACAGTTAGAAATTCATTTTATTTTAGCACCCTTTAGGTCTTTTTGGAAATGTATAACACATTATTTAAGATTAGGCTTGTTGGGGGGCCAGCAGGTGGGGTGATGGTTAAAGGTGCTGGACTCCTACATGGCCAACCACAGATCAAGTCCCGGAACTGGCAGCTTGCTTTCTCACTCTCTCACTTTCTTACTTTCCCTCTGTCTACCTCTCTCTGTCCTTCTCTGGCCAAATTAAAATAAATAGATAAAGTTAAATTTTAAAAAATTCTTAAAAAAGAGATTAGGTTTGTAATAGACAACTCACAAAAATAGTGAAAAATAAGAAATTTGTTTCTCTCTCTTTTTTTGGAGAGGTTCTTGCTATAGGGCTCATGCGCTCGACAGAAAGACAGAGATAGAGAGGCAGAAAGCGAGAAATCACCCCCCAGGGGAGATGGCCATGCCACAATCCCTTCTCCTCCACTCTCCTCTCAGGATCTTGGGCACGTATGCACACGCGCCTGGCGTGAGTTTAAGCCACTGGGTCCAGGACTTATACCGTGGTCAACTATGTGGGAGTCCAGCGACATAGCCATTATGCCAACTACTGGTCCCAGAGGTTTATTTCTCTCTTATATACAGTTGTTCTCATAACCTTGAGAGATTGGTTAGTCCTACCCCTACTCCTCAATACCAAAATCTCCAGACATTTAAGTCCCTAATATAAATGGCATAGTATTTGCATATACCTTACATAAGTCTTCCTGTATACTTTAAGTCATTGCTAGATTACTTATAATATTAGTCACTTCTAATTACTTATATATATTGTGGGGAAAGTCATGATGTATTCTTCTATGCAAAAATGTGTCATGACTTTCTCGGCAACCCAATATTAATACAATACGAAGGCTATGTAAATAGTTGTTACATTGTATTGTTTAGGGAATAATGGCAAGAAAAGAAAGGCCGTCCATGTTCAGTACAGATACAACCATCAGAGGCCCAACTACGTGTACATGTCAGCAAGGAGGGATCATTTTTCATCCAAGGTTGGTTAAGTTTGCAGATGTGGAACCCAAGGACACAGAGGGCCAACTGTGCCCATAATCTGGCAGTGGATCTTGCTGGGCTGCCAGTTTTGGCAGATGGCTGCAGACAGTCCAGCCTTTTCATCTGCATCCCAGCCAGCAAGAAGCAAGGAATAATGAGGTGCCTGTGCCCTTCCTGTAAGGAACTTCCCAGAAACCAGGCGCTGTCAGGTTTCCATTGCTGGAACTTAGATGCATTCCTGTCTTCAAAGGAAGCTCTCATCTTTGTTTAATAGCTACATGTCCAGCTAGAATCAGGGGTTTTAACACAAAGGAAATAGGAGAGAGTGGACAACGGGAGACTGCCAGGAATCTCCACCACCCACTCTAATGACACAGCCCTTAGATCAGTCAGCCCCATCTATTCTTTTGAAATGTGCAGCCTTTGGGAACTGCATGAACCTAGCCTGCTGTATACAGGTCTCTAAATCAGAGACGTAAGGCTCTGAAAGTTTTCTTCTAGGTCTTATTCTTTCTTTTTTTCTTTGTTTTCGTTTTTGTTTTGTTTTGTTTGAGAGATTTTTGCTATAGGGTGCATGCGCTTGCCAGAAAGACAGAGAGTGACAGAGAGACAGAAGTGAGAAATCACCCCCTGGGGGGATGGCCATGCCTCAATCTCTTCTCCTCCAGTCTCCTCTTGGGATCTTGGGCACGCACACACACATGCCCGGCGTGAGTCTAAGCCACCGAGTTCGGGACTAAAATAGTGGTCTGCTACATGGGAGTACAGCGACAGCCATTACTCCAACTGCTGGTCCCTAGATCTTTGTTCTTTCTTAAATTGGAATTATAACCCCAGTTGACATCCACTTCAGAGGACACTCAAGAGATATAGTAGTTGTATATAATTTTTCTAGCAGATAATACTTTCAGGAACAGGAAGCAGATAGTTACTCTATAAACAACCTCGGGCTGCCTGAGAAGAATGCTGGCAGCTTCCTTTTATCTGAAAATCAACATCACATGGGTATTTTTTTAATTGCCAAAATATATGTGCACTCACCAGACAAAGAGACATACAGCGAGAGATGAGAGATAGAGAGAGAAAGAGGCAAAAAGCAACCTCCAGTGGAATGTTGTCATGCCGCAATCTCTTCTCCTCCATTTCTTTATCCTGTTGGGATTTGGGGCATGCACGACATGCTCTCGGTGTGTTTTTCAAGCCACAGGGGCCAGGACTCAAGCCATGGTTAGCCATGTGGGATCTGACTCCCCTAACCACTAGACTACAGGGCTGGCCCCACACGATAATTATTATATATTACTTTTGTTCTGATGCTGTAAGGTGGTTACATATTTCATTTATTTTAAATAGCAAAACCTATATTGTTCGTGTTATTTCACACATACGCAGGAGCATGCTCACTTTGGAAACTTCTCTTTGGATCCCAGTCACCCTTCATGAACCGCGCCTAGTTACGCCTTTGTGTTTTAGCTTAGCTCGTTTTTCCAAGTGCTTCTGTAATAGGTTATGCAGAGTATGGACTTCTTTCACTCTTTATATATCCTTCATCATTTATTGACACCGATTGTGTGATGAAGCGTTGTCAACATTATCATTTTTCTGTATTTACAGGTATAATAACTGCATTGAAGTGAATTTGTCATCGAATAGCCTTAAATGATTCTTCTCTTTGTAGCTGCATTTCCCTCCATTATTCTCTGTGTCTCCCAATCGCTTCTCATCTGCTACTGTCTCCTCTCCTCTTTCCCCTTCATTTCCAGAGACAGATTTCCACTTACGAGACAAACCACCAGAGCGTAAGGCCTTTGGCAAAGAGCCACATTCACCCGCTGTGGGTTAAAAAAATGAAAGCAACCTTACATCTTCTCTTCGAAGCCCAAGCCAACAAACCCAGTCACTCTCAATGTGGGGAGGGCATAATTGCATTTGAATTGAGGGGATCTACATGCCTAATGCTCATGAACACAAATACAATAGAAACTAAGTACCTAAATTCCTGTGCTGAGAAAAGAGGAGTGGTTCTACTCCCAGCCTAATGTAAGGCATGGCTTCCTATATTTGAGTTAGACTTTTCATAACTGTTTAATATTAGCTTGTGAGTCGTTCTAGGGAGAGGTAACATCAAAGAAGAAAATGGTGCTCTATCTCCGTAAAGCATTTTAGCAATGCTCAGAAAAGTGGACTGCCAGACATGTATTTGGGAAATTATTTAGCCAGCTATAATGTGTTTCCAAATTATGCCTGTATTGGTAGTATTCCATTGTAATCGCCATGAATACATCTTCATCTTTGCTGTATTTGGAATACAGGAAAATAAGTCAGCATTTTCTTTCATGGTAACATTTTGGCACTAACAATATTCACTTGTCTGAAAAGCATCCCCTGATCAAAACCATTGTTCGTAAATGTGTGTCTGTTTGAAGAGTGTATATATCCTAAAGATCGTTTCACTTAATTTGTAATTACTTCAAATGATTAAAGGGAATGCGAATGTCTTATGCAATTTCTCAAAAAAGAAATATAAAAGAATGCCATGCTATACATGAGTTTCACAAATTATCTACCAGTGATAAATAAATGACACAAGTTGATTATTGAACCCAAGCACTGTCATCTAAGTTATGTTTCTCTTTTAAAAATTTGCTAGGGGAGAGAGACAGAGACTAAGAGGGAAAGTGAGAAAGCACTTGGTAGATGGCCACATCAAAATCCTTTCTCTTCCCTTCTCTCCCCTCCTCCTCTTGTGATTTTGGGCATGCACGCACATACATCCGGTATGGTTTTCAAGTCTCTAGGTCAGGAACTAGAACCATGCAGTTGGCCGTATGGGATCAGTTGCCTTACCCACCATGCCAGTGGCTGGCCCTAAATTGTTTCCATGTATTGTGAGATAGATTACCGAACTTATCTGAATGTGATTCTATACTATCAATGTTCTTGTAAGTCCATGCTAAGACTTGAGAATTTTATTTTTAAGAGGATTTTGCTGTAGGGCTCATGTGCTCACCAGGGAGAGAGAGAGAAAGAGAAAGAGAGAGAGAGAGAGAAAGACAAAGACAGTGAAAGGGTAAATGAGAAATTCCCCCCAGGAGGGATGGCCACACCACAATCCTTTCTTCTCCCTTCTCCTCCTAGGATCTTGGGTATACATGCACTTGCGTCTGGCACCATTTTCAAGTCACTGGATCTGGGACTCGAGCCGTGGTCAGACATGTGGGGGTCCAGCGACGTAACCGCTATGCCATCTGCTGGCCCCAAGACTTGAGACTTCCTTGAACGAGGGCATGAGAATAGACTGAAAAGATGGAGTTAGAAGCATGATGAGGACACAGAAGTGTAAAGTTTGAATAAATTATTACAGCACAGGCAGTCAGCCTGAACATATGAAAATGACTTTGAACCTAAGAATGAGCAGAAACTGAACTTTAAACTTTTCACGTATTTTTTGGTCATGTCATGTTATTAGATATTTATTAGGTTCAGAGGCTTATTTGCCTGATACGTATTTTGTTACTTAAGCTCATATTTTATTTCATTGCTATGACCTGAGTGATTGCACCCCGCCTCCCCAAAATTCTTAGGTTGCTAAGTTATCCCCAATGTGATAGTATTAAGAGGTGGGGCCTTTGGGAAATGGTTAGATCATGAGGGGCAGAGTCACCCAAGGAAACCCATCTGCCTTTCCACCACAGGAGGAAGTGGGGAAAAGGTGCCATCTATGAATCAAAGTGTGTGTCCTCACTTGCTGGCACCTTTCTTGTGGACCTCCCAGCTTCTAAGACTAGGTCAGGAACTAGAAATAGATTTCTATTATTTATTAAGTCACCTGTCTATGGTAATTTGTTACAGCAGCCCGACTTGCACTAAGACACTGTTCATGGGTGGTCTCCCTGCCATGTCTATGCTAAACACTCATACGTACATGACCAGAAAACTTTGACCATGTCTACTGTAAGAAAATATCCCAAGTGATTAATTTTTTAAAAGAATTATTTTATTTTAACTTTATTTATTATTATTTTCCAATTTGACCAGAGAGAGAGAGAGACAGACAGAGAGAAAAAGTGAGAACAGAAGCAACCAGGTCCGAGAGAACAATGGTTGGCCATGTGGGAGTTCAGCAACTTTAACCACCACACCACCTGCTGGCCCCCCAAGTGATTCTTTCTCCCTTCCTTCCTTCCTTCCTTCCTTCCTTCCTTCCTTCCTTCCTTCCTTCCTTCCTTCCTTCCTTCCTTCCTTTCTTTCTTTCTTTCTTTCTTTCTTTCTTTCTTTCTTTCTTTCTTTCTGGAGAGGTTTTTGCTATAGGGCACGTGCATTCACCAGAAAGACAGAGAGAGACAGAAAGCAAGAAATCACCCCCCGGGGGGGATGGCCACGCCACAGTCCCTTCTCCTCCATTCTCCTCTTGGGATCTTGGGCACGCACATACATGCTCCCAGCGTGAGTTTAAGCCATTGGGTCCGGGACTTGAACTGCAGTCGACTATATGGGAGTCCAGAGACATAGCCATTACACCAACTGCTGGTCCCAGTGATTCCTTCTAAAGAACAGCTTAACAAACATTGCTCAACCCACTTGTAGGAGTGAAAACCCCAGAAAGTACAGATTCCCAGAAAGTTCCTGAACAAATGAAACCCCCAAAACAACAGGTTGCCCTTGAGAAATGACTTCTGTCTGGATTTGGGGCATGCACTCTCACACACCCAGCATGTTTTCCAAGATGCCGAGTCTGAGACTGGAGTCGTGCAGTCAGCCATCAGCCATGTGGTCTCCAGTCTCGACTGCCATGCCACTGGCTGGCTCCTGAACTTCGAAGTCACGATCTGCACGTAGTGAATTCTTCTTTGTAGCATTTGCCCAGAATGGCGACTCCCTCCATCAAACTCCGTGCCCCTGGCTTCTGTGATTCCACACTCTCCTGATTTCTTTGTACCTTTTCTGGCTGTTTGTCCTTCTCCTCTTCCCCCCCCTTTTTTTTTTTTTTAAATTCATGACAGGGCACATACTTGTGTACACAAGAGGTGGCGCAGACACCCTCAGCAGGGTTTCCTCACACAACACCCAGGCTGGCTGATGGGTTGTCTCCTTGGAGTTCCTGTAAGAAATCTCTAACACAGAGTATCAAACTGAGAGAAAAATGTTTTTGACTTACCAAGATGGAGTCAGCCTGGCTAAGGTAGGCCCCTGTTCATCACCGCAGTCACATGACCTTCTCCCATGTATTGTCATGTGTTTTTCCCTGTGTGTCTGTCCCTGTGCCCAAATTTCCCTTTCTTATTAGGACAGCAGTTAGTATTGGATTAGGGCCCGGGCTACTGTCTTCATTTTAACCTGATTACCTTTTTAAGACCTTATTTCCAAATAAGGAAAAATTCTAAGGTCCTCTGGGGTAGGACTTCAACTTATCTTTTAGGGGGAACACAATTCATCCCATAACCCCAATGTCACCAAAAGGGTTTATATAAGTGAAGGAGGGGGGTAATAGAGTGATTCCTTCCGGGAGAGACTTGATGGGTCACTGCTGATTATGAAGATGGAAGCACAGAGAGCCCAGGAAAGCAGGCTACCTTAGAAGCTGGAAAAGAAAAGACCACTGTCCACTAGAACCCATTGGAAAGGTGTTGAGTTTAGCCCAGTGATATCCATTTTGGACATCTGAACTTCAGAACAATAATATAATAAAATTGTATTATTTTAGGCCACTAAATCTGGGGTGTTACAGCAGGAATAGGAAAATGTTGGGTCATCGGAAAAGTCAGGATGTGATGACCCACTAACACTCATGGCAAGATTGTTCTGATCTTAGGATACTTACCTGAGCTGCTCCTGAGCAGCCCCTCTGTTGAAGGTGCTCATCTCCCAGATATAAGCGGAGGTGAGGGGTGGGGCTTTTCCCATGTGATTTGGATCTCTGTTTACATTACATCCTTCAGAGAGGCAGTCTGTTATGGACTGAAAGTCGGTGTCCCCTCCCCTATACTCACATCCCAAAATCCTAAACCCAGTGTGATGGTATCAGTAGGAGCGGCCATGAGGAAATAACTAGGTCATGAAGGTGGGGCCCTCAGATGGGATTAATGCGCTTATAAGAGACACCAGAGCCTGCTCTTTCTCTCTGCTCTTCGCCATGTGAGACATAGCAAGAAGATGGCCACCGGCAAACCAGGAAGTGGATTCTCACCAGACACAGATCTGTGGGCATGTTGATCTTGGACTTCTCAGTTTCCAGAGTTGTAAGACACATAAGGTTCTTAAGATACCCCAGTCTCTGGACCAGCAGTTGGCATAATGGCTATGTCGCTGGACTCCCATGTCACTGGACTCAACCACGGTTCGAGTTCCAGACCTGGTGGCTTAAACTCATGCTGGGCACATGTGCGTGCATGCCCAAGATCCTGAGAGGAAAATGGAGGAGAAGGGATTGCGGTGTGGCCATCCCCTCTGGTGGTGGTGGGGGGGGTGATTTCTCACTTTCTGTCTCTATCTCTCTCTGTCTGTCTGGCGAGCACACACGCCCTATAGCAAAAAAACTCCCCAAAAAAGGAAAAAAAAAAGATACCCCAGTCCATGGTAACTTGTAGCAGCCCAAACTGATTAAGACACTGTCCCTGACTAATTAAAGTCACCTCTTCGCCACTGTTATGTGACCTTTTTTATTTACACCGTGGCACTTATCACTACTTGTTATTTTCCTTCTTTATGTCATCAGAACACACCAGGAAAGCTGAACCTTTGACTCTTTTTTTTTTTTTTTGGAGAGGTTTTTTTTTGCTATAGGGCGCGTGCGCTCGCCAGACAGACAGAGAGAGACAGAGAGATAGAAAGCGAGAAATCACCCCCCAGGGGGGATGGCCACGCCGCAATCCCTTCTCCTCCATTCTCCTCTTGGGATCTTGGGCACACACATACACGCACCCGGCGTGAGTTTAAGCCACCGGGTCCAGGACGAGAACCGCGGTCAACTACGTGGGAGTCCAGCGACATAGCCATTACGCTAACTGCTGGTCCCGAACCTTTGACTCTTCCTCTTCCTCCAAACTCCAGTATCTAAACTAGTACCTAGTAGACAGCAGAAGCTCAATAACTATTTGCAGAATAAATGCGTGAGTATGTATATCATGCAGGAAAATGTAAACATACTATCCCGTTTCATATTTTCAGCAGCCCAATGAGACAGCATTCCTAGCACCATTTTATTAAAATCTTTGAGAACAAACACAGGCATACTTGCTTTTGGCAACAGTGACTGTTCATAAATATTACAAATAAGTAAACGAACCATCTTCAGAGACATGAAGAAGCCAGTGTAAGTAACAAGGGTTAAAATGTAGATAACAGGGGACCAGCAGTAAGCCTAATGGCTATGTCGCTGAACTCCCATGTAGTCGACCATGGTTCGAGTCCTGGACCTTATGGCTTAAACTCTCGCAGGGCGCGTGTGCGTGCATGCCCAAGATCCCGAGAGGAGAATGGAGGAGAAGGGATTGTGGTGTGGCCATCCTTCCTGGGGGGTGATTTCTCGCTTTCTGTCTCTCTGTCTCCTGTCTTTCTGGTGAGCGCACACGCCCTATAGTAAAAACCTCTCCAAAAAAAGAAAAAAAAATGTAGATATCAGATCAGCTGGTGATGTGGTGGTTAAGGCTGCTGGATCTCACACTGACTGTGAGGTTCAAGTCTCAGACCTAATGGCTTTGAAAAACACACTGGACATTTATGCACAGTGCCCAGAATCCTGAGAGGAGAATGGAGGAGAAGGGATTGTGGTATGATCATCCCCCATGAGGGGTGCTTTCTCTCTTCTGTCCCCTCCAGCAAATGCAAGAACCCTCTAGCAAACTAACAAAAAGTAGACATCTGCTACATTTTGCAAAATCAACAACCCCTACAGTTGTTGGAAGAATCCCAGAGCTGCCTTGTGAGCCGATTCCATTCTCATGAAATGAACCTTTATTTTATCTGCACCCGGATAGCTCTATTGACATACTCCAGTGGACTCTGAACTCAAGCTGTACAAACGGAAATTAAGATCCTTCCCCAAAACAACTTTGTAAAGCTTTTCTGGTGGAGGGAATGGGACAGATCGCTAAGAGTCATTTTAGACTTCCCTTCTGTTCCCCTATATTTTAATGATAATTTATTTTTGATTTTTTCCTGCTTAACAGTTTTTAGACTGATTGTGTTTTCCAGTTCCATTGTTTTAGTTACTTCTTTATGAACTATTTGTCCATAGGTTGTTTCTGAAAAAATCTCCTCAGGGTCCTTGTGGTAGCACAGAGGTGATACACAATGCTCTGTGAGGCTGACCCACAGGGAAGGTTCCAGTTTGTGTCCAGGCATGTTCTCATGCACACGTGGTAGGAGTGCACAGTCTGGGCTGGCTGGGGCTGGAGGTGGACTATGGCATCGAGACCTCATTGAGGGTCTCTCTCTCTCCCTTTCTCACTCACTCATGGAAGAAATAAATAAACTTTAAAAATATATGACATAATGGTTGAGGTGGCTGGACCCCCTCATGACTGACTATTCAGTTTGAGTCCTGGACCCAGTGGCTTGAAAAACATGCTGGGCGCATGTGCATGCATGCCCAGAGTCCAGAGTGAATGGAGATGAAGAGATTGTGGCCAAACCCTGGGAGGTGCTTTCTCATCTCCCCTACCCTGCCTATCTCCAGTGAATACACGCACCATATAGCAAATTTAAAGAGAAAAAAAATTAAACCTCCATGCTATATACATTTAAAAATCACTTTAACAAAATTGGACATGTTGCTTGCTAGTTTAAAATCCTTCTGTGGCTTTCTATGATAGTTCATAACTTCTAAATCCTTTACAACAACATGAGAGATTTCACGTAGATCTGTGCCCTGTCCAGCCCCCCACCTTTCCCACATCTCTGAACTGGTCTGGTCACCATGGTCTTCCAGTTCCATGGAATGTCCAGCTCTCCCTTCCCTGAGTAATAGCCTTCTCTCACCTGCCTGTCTGTTCCTCCTTCAGCTATCAGGGACACCTTCTCCAATCTAGATTATTTGCAATATCTGCTCTTTTCTTTTTTTTAAAAAAAAGAATTATTTATTTGTTTTTATTTATTTATTATTATTATTTTAAAAATTTGTTATAGGACACATGTGCTCACCAGAGAGAGAGAGAGAGAGAGATGATTAGAAAGCAAACTGCCAGGTATGGGACTCAAACCACAGTCAGCCATGTGGTAGTCCAGTGTCTTAACCACCTTGTCACCTCTGACCCCCTAGCCTACTCTTTTCAATCTACAAATCCCAAATTGCTTACATCCATTTCCTCCACTGGATTATAAACTCTTTTTTTTTTTTTTTTTTTTGAGGGGGGACTCACTATTGAATGTTCAGCACCTGAAACATGCCTAGCATACAATGGAGGCACAGTAACATTTGTTCAAAACACAAAGATGGGGGATCAGCAGATGGCATCATGGTTATGTCACTGGACTTCCAAGTAATTGCAGTTCAAGTCCCAGACCCAGCAGCTTAAAACTCATGCTGGGTGCATGAGCGTGAGAGAGAGAAAGAGACAGTGAGAGGAAAGTGAGAAATCACTCTCCAGAGTGGGTGGCCACACTGCAGTCCCTTCCTCTCCATTCTCCTCCTGGGATCTTGGGCACACAGGCACATGCGTCTGGCCTGAGTTTCAACTCACTAGGTCTGGGACTCAAACTGTGGTTGGCCGTGTGTGAATCCACATGGCCTTCTTACTAGGATACCAGTCACTGGATTTAAGATCTACCTTAATCCCGTCTTACCTCATTTTAACTAATTACATCTGCAAAGATGTAATTTCCAACTGAGGTCAAATTCTGAGACTCCTGGAGGTGAATCTTTGAAGGATACTATTTAGCACAGCGTATGAACTACTTTGGAAAGGGATTTTAAAAGATATTATTAAAGATCTCCAGATGAGACCATTCTGGATTATCCAGATGGGTCCTAAATCCAACAACAAGTGTCTTTATAAAGAGAAGAAGGCCCAGTGGCAGAGGAGGAACAATGTGAAGGTGAATGCAGAGACTGATCTGGCCACTAGACAGACACACAAGGGAGAATGTGATGAGAAGAGGCAGAAATTGGAGCACTATAGCCACAAGCCAACGAATGCCAGAAACTGAGTTACCAGAAACTGGAAGAATTCTCCCAGAGAGCCTTCAGAAGGAGTGAGATCCTACAAACATCTTGGACTTCTGGCCTCCAGACCATGCAAATAAGTTTCTGTTGTTTGCAGCCATCCAGTTTTGTTACAGTAGCTGCAGCAAACTAATACACACCTTAACAGAACAGAATTCACAGTGTACTGCATTCCTTTCCTTTAGGTATCATTCAAAACAAAACAAAGGGCCAGCCAGCAGATGACATGGAGGTTAAGGTGGCTGGATCTCACATGCCCAACTACACAGTCTGAGTTTCAGACCCCTTGGCTTGAAAAATACACTAGCCACATGTACGTGCATGCCCAAAATCCCAAGAGAAGAATGGAGGAGAAGGGACTGTGGAATGGCCATCCCCTCAACAGGGTGATTGCTCATTTTCTACCTCTCTCTGTCTCTCTCAGGTGAGCACATACACCCTATAGCAAAAAGGAAATAAAAGAAAAACCAAACCAAAACAAAAATGTCTTTTCATGGATTAGCTTTTGCTCTAAACAGATCAAAGCTTTCTTAGTACATAAGAATTTGTAAACAGCCATAAAGTTTAACTGACTGGATTTCTGTAAACATGGTGTTTAATGCTCTTTTAGTACAACAGCCTCCCTTTGGTGACTGAGATGTATGATTCTTTAAGCTAGAGAGAAATTACTATAGGGAAATAATTGTGTTGTAAACTATCTTTCATGTATCTCCGCTTATTCCGTGACTGCCTGATAATTAACATCAGAGTTTATCACACCGCATGCGTTTCTCTCTTTTCAGGGTAAATTGTTTAATGTCATCAGTGTCTCTCGATTAAGTTCTTTTTATCTTGAGATTAACTTTTCTTTATGCTGCCTGATGTATCATTAGCTGACACTCCGTACGTGTAACCTACAACTGCTAGCACAACTGCTTAAAGCAGTTTAGTTTGGAGAGCAAGTCACGTCATACGGAGATAAAGCTAACTACGCAGCGTAAATTACAGGATGAGTCTCTTTCAAGCTTGGAATAAATTAAGAATTAAAGTCTGGCACTAGGAAACAATCCCTCCCAAACCTTAAGTGCCATTTAAATGGCAGATGTCAGGATACTCCAGAATGTCACAGAATGTTTTCTTTCTCTCTTCATTTGGAATATTTAACAGGGAGGAGTTGGTGCTGCCGTAGGGTCTACCTGTGGAAAGTGCATTCGTGAAACTACCAGAGTCACTGGTCGCCAGGCAACAGTTCAAAGGAGAAACTGAAGAGAGATAACTTGGCACCCGGGGAAGGGCAACGGGGGACAGGCCCCTCACCCCTCGCCAGGTCCCTGATCCCCTGTCCAGATCCGTCCAGGGGTCTAGGCGGGCCTGGGGGTCAAGCGAGAGACGACCCCGCGCGCCCTCCGGACTCCCCAGCTCAGACCCCATTCTGCACTCGGGGAGCTTTGTCGGTGGGGTGCGGCTTTGAGCCCTTCGCACCCCCCAAGGAAGCCCTGCCCGCACCCTAGCAGTCAAACCAGGCCGGGTCAGGGCTGATCCAGGAGGGGGTCCGGCCTGGCGAGGTCCGGCCCGCCTTCCTCCCTCTGCAGTGGGCGCTGGAAGGCGAGGATCCGGCGAACTTGCTTCTCAGCCCAGTGCCCAGGGTTCAACACTCCCCAGCTCCAACTCGGGGCTCAAGCTCCCCGCCCCAGGGAGCCGCTTTCCCGCGCCGAGCGCCACGCGCGTCTAACGGCGGCTCAGGCTGGGGACCCGGAGCCGGTGGACTGCCTCCCGGTCCCGCCGCGCACGCGTCAACCCTGGCGTCCTGGAAGCGTCGTAATGGCTGGAAGAAGCGCGCCGCAGGAAAACCCTGCTCCCCGCCGCCGCAGATCCAGCAGAGGAATCCCTGCTCCACCCGCACGCGGGACCTTCCGCGGGCTCCTGGCGGAGCAACCGAGAGGTTCCCAGTGGGCATTTGGCCAAGACGCGCGGGCGGCTGAGCCTAAAGGCTTGTTGGAGCGGGACCCTCGACAAGGCTGGCTGGCCGTGGCGCCTTAAGACGCTCCCCCGGCATTTTGGGGGTCCTCTGGGCAGATCTCAGGGGCGGCGGATCTGTCAGCCCTATTCGGTGGCCATCCTCTCTCTTCTGATCGCCTGCTCCTGCTTCCCTGGCCCGAGTAGCCCTTTCAGAGCATCCGCGCGTGGGAGCCGCTGCCCGAGCTGCTGGGTCGTGATGCGCACCTATTAGGTGGTGCGTGGTAGTGATGGCGGCGCTCAGTGAGACTTTCCTGTCACTGGATACTACTACTCCCAGCCCTCCTCAAAGCCGCCGGAGCAACCCCCTGGTCTTTAGTTTACAAGTGGCAATTTGACTTGCTCTGCTGCATGTCTGGAGTGACCGCGGAAAGTGTGGAGACGCCCCGGGGATTAAGCGCTCGCAGCTTGGAAAGACAAAAAGCCAAACAAATAAACAAAACGCACCCACCCTAACAAACATGAGGCTGCTGGAGAGAATGAGGAAAGAATGGTTCATGGTCGGGATCGTGCTGGCGATCGCCGGAGCCAAGCTGCAGCCGTCCATAGGGGTGAACGGGGGTAAGTGCCGCGCCTCCGCCCGCTCCCCCGGGGTTCCCACTTCCAACTCAGCTGCGAGTCTCGGGAAGGAGGGGCGACCCTAACTGGCCAGTGCCTGCGCCTCCCGGCGACACGGAGCATTCCGGCGGGTCCCCTTTGGCTCCTTCGCTGATTTCCCCATTTACTAACCCCAGAGGGTTCTTGCCATTAGGAACCGGGCAAAGGCATCTGAGCGCGGGTCGCCTTTGACGCGTACAATCAAGGACTCCTCGGTGTCAAAGAGTGAGGTTACAGAGAAGGAAACTTACTCCTCTAGCCTGCAAAGTAGCATCCTCTCCCTAGGGACTCTACGTTGCCAGGAGTTCCTTATCTCTCTGGGAGTGGACCTCATTCTTTAGTCTGTTTTCGAGTCCTCCTTTCCCACTTTTTTTTTTTTTTTTTTTTTTAATAAATAATGGAAAAGGACATCCCCCGCCCCCAGCTCACATTTGGTGGCCCACACGTTGGAGAGGGATGATTTGCTGCGTTTGCTGCCGCTCCAGAAACTCCCAAGCCGACTGACACGTTGCACTCCTTCATTACAGGAGCTACTTCCGTGTGCTGCTCGGGCTCAGCTCCTGCACGCGCAGGCTACTGTGCACACTGTGCTAGGCTATGGGCAGTGTGTATTTTGGCAAGGAAAGGTAGATGGGCCAAAAACATTCTTTTATCTAGGAATACTGGGGGCTTTGTCGTTTGGAGGGCGTGTCTTGGTGGGAACACTAGAAATATCCTGCCTTTAAGCACCCCTCCTCCCCACCCTTCCACAGTCTTGTTCTACATTTCTTAGACATGAATTGACTTTTTTTCAATTCATTCTTTTTGACCTTGTTGGTCAGTTTCCCAGTTTACTGGCAGGCGTAATGCATATAAGTCATGCCAGAAGGACGTGTAAGGACAGAAATGAACACACACTCTCTTCATGGTAGGATGTGCTCAGGAGGATATTTGGAATTATTTGTTCCTTTTTGCTAACACATGATGGAAGCGAAAGAAATGATCTCTCAGAAGAACGGGATTCCTTCTCTCCGCTCCCAATTTTTTCATGTAGAGGTAGCTTCTGGGAATAATTGGAAAGGAATTATTTAAAGAAAGGTCGTGGCAATTAAAGCTTTTTTTGTTAATTTTTTTTTCTTCCATAGTCAACTCAGTACAAAATATATATTTAACTGAGAATGAAGTGTTGTTCCTCCTGGGTCTCTGTCTGAAGGTATTCATTTCTTCTTTGACGTGCCTTCTCTGTGAGTTTTTGGGAAATTCTTGTGATGCCTTGTATTTCAGGTTCTGTCAAAAGAGGATTCCCCTTCTGTCCCTGGAGCTCACTGAATAATAAGACTATCTTAGTGGTGATCTGTAATGCATACCTCATTAATCATCGCTTCTAGTGTTAGATCTTTTATTCACTCAGTTTGGGGTGAAATTGAGTGCGATCTTTAAGTTTAAATCTGCAGGGCTAGGTTTGGCAAAATCCCTTATTACTCCATGGGAAGGAAAGTGATAGAATCTGAATCATTTCATTTCCCTAGAGCTTCCTGAAATGGCATATATAAGATAGATTATATAATCTTTGTTTGCTTTTTATTTATTTCTTCCATGAGAGAAGGGATGGAGAAAAAGAGGCAGAGGCGCCCTCCACGAAGTCACAAAGTGGTGTTTTTTTGTTTTTTGTTTTTTGTTTTTTTTTTTTGAGAGAGATTTTTGCTGCAGGGTGCCTACACTTGCTGGACAGAGAGAGAGACACAGAGAGACAGAAAGCGAGACATGACCACACCACAATCCCTTCTCTTCCATTTTCCTCTTGGGATATTGGGTATGCACACACAGGCACCTTGTGTGAGTTTTAAGCCACCAGGTCCGGGACTCAAACCGGCTGACTACATGGAAGTTCAGTGACATAACCACTATGCCATCTGCTGGTCCCTTCCACAAAGTCTTTATCCCTTGATCGTATTCCAGCCTCAGTCAGCCTGGGTCACCGGTGCATATATGTACTGCTAGTATATGGAGACCTCAAGACTTGAACCTGGAATCTTTCCATGTGGCCTAAGCATTACCACTGAAGCTGACTAAAATTCTGTAGTATTATTTGTTCCCTCGGACTCTGATTATTGACATTTTGGTACATTATTGTATCTCAAATATCATTTCTCATTGTCACTAGTCTGAGTCCAGCACCACCTGCTGGCCCCCAATTCAATATATATATATATATATATATATATATATATATATATATATATATACATATATATATATATATATATATATATATATACACACACACATATACAGTACACACAAACACACACACATAGACACATACATATATATAAATATATATACAGAATATGTGCACATGTATATTCAACTATATAGATACATATATATGTATATATTTATATATGAAACATTTATGTATTTATTTGTCATGATTTTCAAGCTGCCTGGGCTGGGACTCAAACCACAGTCGGCCATGTGGGAATTCAGCACCTTTAGCACCACACTACCTGCTGACTTACCAGAATCAACCGATATTGAACAACAGTGGTCTTGTATGATTTCTTCGCTTGCCCTCTAGGTTTGAAAGTTGCTTTTCCTGAAAACAAAGGTAAACTTTGTGATTTCCTATACACACTGTCAGACTGTGGTCTTGATACTTCTGTTGATCTTTATCGACTTCCCATTTGTAAAACCTCTTAAATACAAAGAAACCTCCCCATAGTCCCAGATGACGCCTTCACACACTAGTTCAAACAATAAATACCCAGGAACAAGGAGAGGACTGGCTGCTGAAAATGTCTGTCTTATCCTGCTCTTTAGAATAGTCTAACGCACTTTCTGGCCCGTGACTTTTTGTCACAAGTTTCCATGTACAGGCTTTGTATACTGAGAAAATGATTGTTAACAATTTTTTTTTTTTTCTTTTTGCCAGCCAGCCAGCCAGAGTTTGGTGGGAATGAGAAAGCACTTCCTATGGGGAACGGTCTGCCATCATCCCTTCTCCTCCATTTCTCCTCCCTGTCAGGGTTTTGGGCACACACACACACATGCCCAGAGTGTTGTTCAGGCCTCCAGTCTCAGGACTCAAACTGGGGAGTTGACTGTGTGAGATCTGATTCCCTTAAGTACCACACCACCAACCGGCCTGGAAAATGGTTTTCAATGCATTCATATTGACTGGGCAATTTTCAGTTGAACAATTTTCTTTTCTTTTTTCTTTTTTTGAGGGAGATTTTTGCTGTAAGGTGCATGCACTCCCCAGAGAGACAGATAGCAAGAAATCACCCCCCCCCCACCCCCCCCCGCAAGAGGCATGGTCACTCCACATTCCCTTCTCCTCCATTCTCCTCTCGGGATCTTGGGCACGTATGCACACGCACCCGGCGGGAGTTTAAAGCCTCAGATTTAGGACTGGAACCATGGTCGACTACATGAGAGTCCAGTAATGTAGCCGTTATGCCATTGGCTGGTCCCAAGTTGAACAATTTTCTAAACAGTCTTTTAAATAGGCAAAGTTTTGGTAGTTTTCAATTTGTTAAGATGCTACTTCTCCTTTACCTAGATTAATAACTTAGTGACTAAATTCTATTTTAAAATGTGAGACGTCTGGGGAACCAGCAGTTAGCGTAATGTCTATGTCGCTGGACTCCCACGTGGTCGACCGCGGTTCGCGTCCCGGACCCGGTGGCTTAGAACTCACGCCGAGTGCGTTTGCGTGCGTGCCCAAGATCCCAAGAGGAGAATGGAGAGGAAGGGATTGCGGTGTGACCATCCCCTCTGGGGGGTGATTTCTCGCTTTCTGTCTCTGTGTCTTTCTCTGTCTGTCTGGCGAGCACACGCGCCCTATAGCGAAAAAAACCTCTCCAAAAAAAAAAAAAAAAAAATGTGAGACGTCTGCACTTAAACTACCATAGTTACGGAGTGCATGTGTGCCCAACATCCTGATGGGAAGAAAAAGTGAAGGAGAAGGGATTGTGGTGTGACCATGCCTATGTGGATTGCTTTCTCTTTCTCTCTTTCTCTTTCTAATTCTCTCTGGTGCGCCCACATATCCTCTGACAATAGAGAAAAAAAGAATTGCACTTCTGTATCTTTTGACTTCCCTTAAAAATATCTCTGTGGCCATTTTTAAGTTAGTATGGCAGGACATTAGTAGATTGGGGAATCCTAAAATGAGAGAAGTTGAATGACTTTCCAATTGGGAAAAAAGCATAACAGATACAGCTTAGATCACTGAATTGTTAGTTTCCTGTTTTTTTTTTTTTTTTTTTTTTTTTTTACCGTTCCATTTCATATTTACATATATAGAAGCAAGTTGAAAATAAAAAGCCATAGTAGATGTAATATGCCGGTTCTGAGGTGTTGATGGTAATCTAGAGTTCAACACTGTGCTATTCTTTCTCAGGAAGAGAAAAGTTGACTTCCTTAGAAATACAGAGTAAGTTTCTCATTTCCACCTGCAGCTTCAATGATTGCTGTTGATACGGCAGTAATTCTAAAAGGAAAGTGCTTTGTTTTCCCATTGAAAACAACCTGAAATAGGGTATTCGCTGAAGTCTGTTCGCGTGACTATCTCAGAATACTTTAGATGAGGTTTGAAAGTGAAATTTACTTTGGTGATCAGTGGCTTTTATGGCATGATAATAGCTCCTTGCATTCTTGGGTATTCCAAGACATTTTCTCTCTTGCTTCCAATGATAAGGCATAGAATTTGGAGCCAAAAATTGCAGCTTCTTGTTTTTTTTTTTTTTTTTTTTTTTTTTTTCCCCTGACTAATTTTGATTGTGCCATTCCATTCCACTTTAATGACTAGGTGTAACTTTGGGAGGAAGCAAATACCATTTTTTTATACCTCAGTTCCAACTTTCACCTATATGCAAGTATTTACCACTGTTTTATTGCAGTCCTGGGTGACTACTAGTTCTGCATTTCCAACTTAGGCAATCTCTTAGCTTCTCAGCTGGTTATGCCTCTCTCTGGTTTCTCTAAATCAAAATGAATTTTTCTTTTCTCCTTACGCTTGGTAGCCCTGGAATATCTTCACTGTGTTCTTTTGTGGATTAGAGTTATTTCAATGTGTGTCTAATACAAAGAACAGGATAACCTATCAGGAATTACTCTACTGAATTAGGTCAATTAGTCAATAGTTATGTGTCTTTATGCATGAGGAGAATTAAAAACTAAGTGGAAAAATTAAAGTACAAATTCATTTTAGTGCAAAACGTTTTGAAATTCACATGTGGTTTCTTCATAGTATGTATTCTGTGAACTTTTTGAAGACCTCCTTCTATGTAGGTGTGAGGTGTAAGAAGAGTTAGCTTCTTTATTTTTAAATGTTTTTTTTAATTGAGAGAGATTTTTTTGCTTCAGGGTGTGTGTACTTGCTAGAGAGAGAGAGAGAGAGAGAGATAGAGAGAGAGAAAGAAGGTGAGAAATCACCTCCCGGGGGTGGGGGTTTGGCCACACCATAGTCCCTTCTCCATTCTCCTCTCAGGATCTTGGGCATGCATGCACACGTGCCTGGTGTGAGTTTTAAGCTGCTGGGTCCAGGACTTGAACCACGGTTGACTATGTAGGGTCCAGCAACCTAACCATTACATTATCTGCTGGTCCCAAGAGTTAGCATCTTAAAAAAGTAAAGCTATTGGTAGGTGGCAGTAGATGCTTCAGCTACCCCAGAGAAGCATGCTATCCAAATTAACACCACTTGCTTGCTACGGAGATGCATCTTTAAACATGCCTCCTGGCTCACATTTGCAACCACATTGCTAACTAGCCCCACCTACACAGAAAATCTGGAGGCCCCATTGTGGATAGAATCATAATGGACAAGATAAGGGCTCATGGAAAGGAGGGGATTGGAAGAAGATAAAAGCGACATGCTTTAAAGTTATGGACGTTTTTATGTACACCGTAAGGCTGACCCACAGGGGAGGGTTATGAATGGAAGCCTTGACTGAACATGCCAGAAGAATGCACGCTCATGATCTAGGGCTAGTTGAGGCTGGGGGTAGATCGTGGAGTGGAGACGCCCTGGTGACTGTCTCTCGTCTTTCTTTCCCTTTCTGCTGCTTATGGAAGAAATAAAAAGACTTAAAAAAAGATGCTTTAAGACACACACACACACACACACACACACACACACATATCAGGGTAGTAAAAATTCCTGTGGGACTAGCAGTTAGCGTAATGGCTATATCGCTGGACTCCCACGTAGTCGACCGCGGTTCACGTCCTGGACCCGGTGGCTTAAAACTCATGCCAGGCACGTGTGTGTGCGTGCCCAAGATCCCAAGAGGAGAACGGAGGAGAAGGGATTGCGGCATGGCCATCCCCCCTGGGGGGTGATTTCTCGTTTTCTATCTCTTTGTCTCTCTCTGTCTGTCTGGTGAGCGCACGTGCCCTATAGCAAAACAAACAAACAAAAAACCTCTCTATGCCAAGATCCTGAGAGGAGAATGGAGATGGAGGAGAAGGGATTGCGGCATGGCCATCTCCCCTGGGAGGGGGCGGTGATTTCTCGCTTTCTATCTCTCTGTCTCTCTCTGTCTTTCTGGCGAGCACATTTGCTCTCTAAGGAAAACCTCTCCAAAAAAAAAAAAAAAAAAGAAAAAAAAAATTCCTAGCAGCCATCTATTTCCAAAATAAGCCAGGATTCCTTGACTTCAAATCTGCTCCTGAATCAGCCTCCTCTGCTGTTGAAGAAATATTAGTTCTAAGTATGAACTGCTGAAGACAGACTCACTCACGTGTGAAAATAATGAGCCTCTTTTTAAAAGTCTCAACACTCCACTGCCCCCAAACACATTGCCTTTGGCGCTCGCCTTCTCCCGTTTGCTCCCTCCTCTCACATCTCAGCAGTGATTTGTGTGAATAGTATATAAAAGAATTTATTGCAGAGTTTGAGGGCACCTTTGCTTCTTTTCTTCATTGCTGTACTACAGATGCCTACGGCATAGTAGGTCTTCGGGACATGTTGCTGAATGAATGAATGGTGGTTTTTCCTGGACTTGGTCTTCCATCCATTTATTGAGCACCGTGTGTAACTAGAGTGCAGAGTTTCTGGCCATGGAAGAGCCATGATTGTAGTCCTGTTGATTTACTTAAGGGGATACATTTGTTGGCTAGGACTGCTGGAGCCAATGCCACTAACCAAGTGCTTAGAACAATAGAAATGTATTCTCTCATCACTGCAGAAGCTAGAAGCCTGAGGTCAAGATGGCCGCCAAAGGCTCTGAGGAATAATCCCTCCTTGCCTCTTCTAGCATGTGGTGGTGGTTACTGACCAGCAATCCTTGCCAACCCTGGGTTGGGGCCATGTATAACACCAGTCTTTGCCTCTTTCTTCACATGGCCATCTTCCCTCTGTGTGTGTCTGTGTCCAAATTTCTCTCTTCTTGTAAGAAGACCAGTTACTAGGTTAGTCAGCACCTTAATCCGGTAAGACCTCATTTTAACTTGATTACATCCATAAAGACCCTGTTTTAAATAAAGTCTAAGAATTTTCACAGGACACTTCCCAAATCAGTACAAGGGAATGGGTTAGAACGTCAAATAAAATGCTGGTACGCACCAGGGTTCCTCAGCCTTGGCACCATTATCATCTTGGGTATGATCATTTGTTGTTGGCGGGGCTGCCCTGCATTTTCAGGATGTTGAGCAGAATTCCTGATCTCTACCCAGTAGATGCCAGTAGTACTCCTAAAATAAGGTTCTACACATTGCCAGATAGACACCGGGCATGTAGGTCGAAATTGGAGAACCTCTGCTATGCAGGTATAAGATGTTGTTTTTTTTTTTTTTTTCTCTCAGAGATGTACCTTTTAAAAGATGTTGTTCTTTGGATAGCATAGTAGGTCTTTTGGCCAATCCTGTCACAAATGATAATTTAACTATTAGGGTGGCACCTATGTTCCTCACAGTGTTAACACATTTGTGGTGATGTCAGCTTAATTAACTCCTCTGTATTAGTTATTTTGAAATACACAATGAAGAACTAGCCCCGTAACTTAGTGTTAGGGGAGCTGAATCCCATGAGTCTGATAGAGATTCAAAATCTTGCCCTTGTGGCTTAAAAATATGCCGGGCATGTGTATGTCAAAATCCTGACAGGGTGAAGAAATGAAGAAATGATTTTGGTATTACCGGGCCTCATTGTGCGTGCTTTCTCTGTGTGTCTCTCTTTCTCTGTTACTCTATGGCAAGTGCACACTCCTTCTGGCAATTGAAGAAAAAAAATACACAATGTGTTATTAACTATAGTCACCGTACTGTGCAATAGAACACCAGAACTTATTATTCCTATCTAACTGAAACTTTGCACCTGCTGACCATCTCCCTTCCCCTGTCTACACCCTTCCTCCTCCCTAGTCTCTAATAACCACCATGCTACTCTCTAATTCTAGTTAGAGAATTCTGTCTTTGACTTTTTTACATTCATATGTAAGAGAGATCATACAGTATTTACCTCTCTGTGCCTGGCTTATTTCATTTAGTGTAGGAACTTCTAGGTTCATCCATTTGTCACAAATGACATTTTCCTGTTTTTTTAAGGCTGAGTAGTATTCCTTTGTGTATGGATCCCACATTTGTTAAATACATCCATTTGTTGTTGTACCCTTAGGTTATTTCCCATCTTGGCTGTTGTGGATAATGTGGCAATGAACATGGAAATGCAGATATTTCTTCTGCATTTTTATTTAAATTCCTTTGGGTTTAAGTAGTGCCATTGTGGGGTCATTAGGTAAGTCTAGTTTTATTATTTAAAAAAGATAATTATTTTTATTTATTCATTCATTCATTTTAATTTGACTAGAGAGACACACAAAGAGGGAGAGAGAGAAAGTGAGAAAGCAAGCTGCCAGGTCTGGGACTCGAACCACGGTCAGCCATGTGGGAGAGTCCAGCTCCATAACCACCACACCACCTGCTGATCCCAAGTTTTAGTTTTTTGAGATCCCTCTATAGTGTTTTGTAAAATGACTGTACTAATTTGCTATGCCACCAACAAAGTATAAGAGTTCACTTTTCTCCACATCCTTACCACACTTGTTATCGTTCATCTTTTTGATAATTGCCGATCTAAGAGGTATAAGACAATATCTAATTGTCTTTCATTTCCATCGCTCTGCTCATTAGAGATGTTGAGCTTTGTCCTGTTAGTTGTTTTCTTGTCCTCTTTTGAGAAAAGTCTATTCAAGTCCTTTGCTGATTTTAAAATTTATTTATCTATTTTACTAGAGGGTGTGTGTTTTTGTAGAGATAGACAGATAGGGAGAGCAGCAGAAAGGAGAAAGCAACCTCTTTGAGGAATGATCATGCTGCAATTTCTTCTTGTCCATTTCTCCCTCCTTTTGGCATTTTTGGCATGCATATGTGCACATGTGCCTGGCATGTTTCTCCTAGCTGCTGGGTCTGGGCTCAATCTGTGTGGTCAGTCATTGGAGTCCAGTTCCCTTAACCGCTAGGCCAGAGTCAGCTGGCTCATGTTTAATAGGGCTGTGTTCTGGTTAGTAAGTAGTTGGAGTTCCTTATCTATTTTAGATATTAGCACTTCATTCAATGTGTGATTTGCGATTATTTTCTCCCAATCTGTGGGCTGTCTCTTTTTTCTAGTAATTGTTTCATTTATTTATTTATTTATTTATTTTAGAGGTGGTTTTTTTTTTTTTTTTTTTTTTTTTTTTTTTTTTTTTTTGCTATAGGGCGCGGGCACTTGCTAAAAAGAGAGACAGAGAGACAGAAAGCAAGAAATCACCCCCCAGGGAGGATGGCCTCGCTGCAATCCCTTCTCCTCCATTCTCCTCTTGGGATCTTAGGCACACAGCACACATGCCCGGCATGAGTTTAAGCCACCGGGTCAGGGACTCAAACCACGGTCGACTACATGGAAGTTTAGCGACGTAGCCATTATGTTAACTGCTCGTCCCAGTAATTGTTTCTTTTAAAAAATTATTTGTTTTATTTTACTTATTATTATTATTATTATTGTTATTTTTTGGAGAGGTTTTTGCTATAGGGTGTGTGTGCTCACCAGAAAGACAGAGAGACAGAGAGATAGAAAGCGAGAAATCACCCCCCAGGGGGGATGGCCACGCCGCAATCCCTTCTCCTCCAGTCTCCTCTTGGGATCTTGGGCATGCTCGCACATGTGCCTGGCGTGAGTTTAAGCCGCCGGGTCCAGGACTTGAACCGCAGTCGACTACATGGGAGTCCAGCGACATAGCCATTACGCCAACTGCTGGTCCCTACTTATTATTATTTTTTAAGATTTTGAACAGAGATAGACAGAGAGAAAGGGAAAGTGGGAAAGCAAGCCACCAGTTCTGGGACTCAAACGACTGTCGGCCATGTGGGAGTCCAGTGCCTTAACCACCATGCCACCTGTTGGCCCCAATTCTATTAATTATTTCTTTTGCTGTGTCATTGCAATATATTGTTAATTACTTTATATGCATTATTTCAGTCACATAGTGACTACTCAATAAATATTGGCAGAATGAATACTCTTGGGCATAATTGAATGCATGCATAAATATAAGATTTTATTTCTGGTAACCTAGAGGGAATAAAATAATATTTGTGGCCAGCCCCATAGCCTCATAGTTAAGAGAAGCGGATCCCATATAGCTGACCACAGTTTGAATCCCAGCCCTGATGTGTACATGCCCCAGATCCTGATCGAATGGAGAAATGGAGAAGGGATTGCAGTGTGACCACACCCCATTGGGGATGCTTTTTCCCTCTCCCTCTCTCTGTTTCTAGTCTCTCTATGGGGAGTACTCACACCCTCTGGCAATTAAAAATATATTTGCTAAAGAGGAGGGAATTTCTTCCATTGATTTGAGCTTGGGGATATTTTGATTGTTATGTAATCACTGATATGTGGTAGATATTATTGGGACCTATATTTAAGGATGTTGTTTATTACCACTCCTGTGTGTGTGTGTGTGTGTGTGTGTGTGTGTGTTTTAATTTTTCTGGTCTGAGGATAGATACAGCTCTAAATTGGACAGCCTTGCTCTCTGGAAAACCCCCTGTGGAGTTAGGCTGTGTCCTAGCAAATGCCTAACTCTCTCAGTGCAGTAGGAGTCTAGGGGCAACACTAATATTTGAAGTACCTTTTTTTATTCTTCAGTAGATTTTTCTTTCATACCAAATTATCTACTGAACGTTC
Source organism: Tupaia tana (assembly GCA_026018925.1). Classification (NCBI taxonomy): domain Eukaryota; kingdom Metazoa; phylum Chordata; class Mammalia; order Scandentia; family Tupaiidae; genus Tupaia; species Tupaia tana. The sequence goes on from JAKSZU010000021.1 coordinate 10,310,524, forward strand.
TCTTCTAATAATAACTCTTTCCTCTCTTTTCAGGACCACTGAAGCCAGAAATAACTGTATCCTACATTGCTGTTGCAACAATATTCTTTAACAGTGGACTGTCTTTAAAAACAGAGGTATGTCACCTATGGGGCATGTGATTAAACAGGAGAAAGATTTAACTTGTACTTACTTTTTTGAAATATCAGGGTCCTTTTGTGAAGCTTTTGTCTGAATCTATTTATTTGTTGAGGTTAGGGAGGAGACAGGGACCTCTGACAAAGACTGACTATGTCCTGACCCTTCCCACAGCCTGCCAGGATCACAGGCGTACGTACAGGCATGCCAGGTGCATTCAGGGGGACCTGGGATTCAAGCCCAGAGACTTTCCATAGGGCTTCAAGATTAGGTAGTGAAGTGCCATAGCTGGACCAATAATGAATATGTTTTTAATGTGACAGCTGAAGTGAAGCATCTACTTCTAAGACTTCCTCAAATGACGGTGGTAACTCTAGTAATGCCTGCTGTGCTCGGGCACATTTAACCCTTTTTAAGGTTTTCATAACTTTTGTGGATCATCTTTTTTTTTTTTTTTAAGAGTTTTTTTTGCTATAGGGTGCATGCGCTTGCCAGACAGAGAGAGACAGAGAGACAGAAAGTGAGAAATCACCCCCAGGGGGGATGGCCATGCCGCAATCCCTTCTCCTCCATTCTCCTCTCGGGATCTTGGGCACACATGCACACGCGCTCAGTGTGAGTTTAAGCCACTGGGTCCGGGACGTGAACTGCGGTCGACTACGTGGGAGTCCAGCGACATAGCCATTATGCTAACTACTGGTCCCTGGATCATCTTTTATACTTAGGACGCAGGCTGCTTATGCAATCCTTATTAGGTCTAACTTTTAACTAATTTTTATTTCAAAAAAGCATTTTCTTCTCTACAATATATATTAAATATTAATAGATATTTTAAGAGGTATATTGTTATATTTCATTTCAAGTCATACTCTTCTATGCACACATATAGGTAATGCTATTTACTGATCTGGTTTTCACTGGACATGGGATTCTCTTCTGGAAGTAAGGAAATCCAGACACTTCTTACAGATAGAGATGAATGAGTAGGATTTATGATTATCCTTTGACTAACAAATAGTAGCCTAAACAGAAGAGAAAATTCCCTTTGCTTTTGAAGAAATTACGTAAAGCTATCATTCTAACATGCTTATTCTTATGTAGGTGGGAAAATCTTACTGTAAGAGGATTTTTTTTTCTTTTCTAGAAATGGTTTTAAATATTAAAATTGTGGTTCAACATCGTATCTTGCCTTTGATTCGAATGAAGACCAAATGTACTTAACTCGTTCTTAGTTGATCTTAGTAGCAGCATGGAAAAAGTGTAATTGTATTGAATATATGTGTTTTATAGCTATCAGGTTGTTATAAATCTTTTCATTGGGGTGTTTTTTTGTTATCTATAGTAATCAATAGTGTCCAAAAGTAATCATTTCTTTCTGGAGAACTGTAAATATTCTTGCTAATTAGGTGCTCTTCTACATATCCCTGATATGAAATGGGATTTCCTAAATAGGTCCAATTCCAGTTTTCATCAACAATATTGATATGAGGAAACCATGATTAGTGATTACAGGGCACAGGCTTTTTCTATTGACACGTGAGTGCTCATACTGGTTCTCAAATACGGGACACCGTGATCCGGAAAGGTGTTTGCCACTGCCGGGAGGCTGGACTCTCTTGCTTGGAGGTCTTCCTGCTAGCCTTGGCTCTGCTCTTTGTGACGCAGCTGCCTGACCCCAGTCTTCTACTTGGGGTGTTGCTCTAACTACGTCCCCTGGTGGCTGCTTAATGGCTACAGCTGTTACTTATGCCATGGGGAATCTGGCAAGAGACTGGATTTCTCTCACTCCTTAGCTTCTTACTTAATGCCACTCTGTAAAGCAGCCAGCTTTGTGGGATGTAGACGTTGAAGAAAGAAGAATGTCACAGCAATCAGCATTTCTCTAAGGACCGACCTCTTCTGTAAGCACCTAGGCAACCTTCCGAGTCATCCAGCTAATTTGGATCTAATGCCGAAATGCTTCGAGCCTGTACTTTATCGTGGCGTCTAAGTACTATCCAAGCCATTTCCTGCATCAGAGGCCCTTTTCAAACTAACACAAGACTAAGTCATTTTCAAAAGCCACTTAACTGAAGATGGCCTAGATTGCATCAGTGTATAATATTAAACCATCATTAAGCCAAGCTAATTTCCTGGGTTAACCCGATTTGTAAATTAGGAGAGATAGCAGTCTTATTTGTTTTCTAGTTAATAATCTTGAATGAATTTTAGCTGAGACTACCTACGATTTGTGTATCTTCTTCAGTTCTAGAATGGTCCATTTTTGCCTACAGAAGACAGCAGATTGACTTCAGTGTATTTGGAATCATTTATGTTGGTCCCATCTAGGTTTGATTGATATTGAACATTTTGTGGGGCATTACTCTTACACTGATTTAATGATATATATCCGAAAATGTGTTTTACTAATATATTAAAATTACGTACCATGCTAAATCTTCAGTTTTAGGACTATTGATTTCTAGTTTTTGAAATACCTGTTGAAATGATTTCTGAAATTCTCTTGTATTGAATTGGAATAAAGTTATATTTTAAAGTTGACATTCTATTTAGCTAATTTCAAACCCACAGTTTCAGAGAATTTGTCACTTAGACTGTGGCAGGGTTAATTCATTTAAACAAATACCTACTCATTTAAATAAGCACTATGCTTGATGCTAAGAATAGAAACAAAGATGACTAGGGGACTCGAGGCCTGAAAAAGGATTTTGAGTAGAGCAGAATATACAGGTTTCATTTTTTTAAATCAATTAAAAAATTAGTTTTTTTTTAAGAGCCTTTTTTAATTTTTTTTTAAGAGGTTTTTGCTATACGGCATGTACACTTGCCAGAAAGACAGGCAGAGAGACAGGAAGTGAGAAATCACCCCCCAGGGGGGATGGCCAAGCTGCAATTCCTTCTCTTCCATTCTCCTCTTGGGATCTTGGACACACACGCACATGTGCCTGGTGTGAGTTTTAAGCCACTGAGTCTGGGACTCGAACTGAGGTCCACTACATGGGAATCCAGTGACATAGCCATTACACCAATGGTTGGCCCCAAAGAGAGATTTTTGTTATAGGATGTGTGTGCTCACCTAAGAGTCAAAGTGAAACAGAGAGACAGAAAGCAAGAACTCACCTCCTAGAAGGGATGGCCATGCCACAATGCCCTCTCCTCCATTCTCCTCTTGGGATCCTGGGGACTCACACACATGCACCTGGTGAGTTCCAAGACACCGGGCCCCAGACTCGAACTGCAGTCAACCATGTGGGAGTCTAACAATGTAACCATACACCATCTGCTGGTCTCAAGAATTAGTTACTTTTTAATCCTGAGAACCAAATGATAAATATAGCGAATTCTAAACATTAGGCTCATGTTTCTTGTTTCAAGCCAGAGTTATGACAACTGACTAAGAAAGTGAATCAAATAAAGGTCAGAAAAAGGGTTTGGAGGGAAATTGGTATGTAATGAAAATCTTTCTTTGTTCCAGTCAGAGCCCTGGTCTTAAGCAATTCTTAGTTTTGTTAGTGAGACTCTGCTATAATCACTGCGGTATGCAGAGTGTCTCCTCATGTTTATTTTAGTGGAATTCGATTTGTATTATATGTGAATAAACAAAATGTCACGAAAAGTCCACTTTTCAATTATTCATAGCATTTATTTGAATGTACGCCCTAAATTCTACATAGGTGCACATGGAATAATGTGGTTTGGGATTTTATGGGGTTTACTTTCTTTTTCTTTTCCAATGTTACCTTAGTGTTTTGGTTGTATGAGAAGATACGGGAATTTTTTTTGTATGAGATGATATGGGAATACACAACACAGGATACTGTGACAACCCTGAAACTTTTTAAAAAATACTTTATGCCTATTCCTCCCCTCATGGCCCAACATGGTAGGCCACTGTGATTTATTTTACTGCGCTTATTTTGGCCAGAGGGTGCATGCCCTTGTCAGAGACAGGCCCTTTACATTATTTTATTTAAAAAACATATCTTGTAGGTTGTTTTGTATCAACACATAGAGAACTCCATCTCCATTAATGTGCCAAATACTATTCTGCTATGTAGATGAATCATGCCATATTTTACTTGGCCTCTATTGATGGACATTTTTTTTTGAGAGTTTTTTTCTACAGGGTGCGTGTGCTTGCCAGAAAGACAGAGAGAGACAGAGAAACAGAAAGCGAGAAATCACCCCCCCCCGGGGGGATGGTCACACTGCAGTCCCTTCTCCTTGTCGATGGAAAAATAACCAACTGTAAAATTAATAATTAATAATTAATATGGTTTATTTCCAAGCCAAAATATGACTGACCTAGGCCCGGAGAAGAGGCATACATGCCTTTCTCAGGGTGATCATGTACAGGGGTTCCTTTTATTTGTTTTTGATATTGACAGACAACATTTAGTGAAAAGATTTTCCATTGGTCTGGCCCAAAAAGGCGGGACATGTAGAAGCGAGGGCTTGTAGATTATAGGTGGGTTCCACAATTCTTAAGTTGGTGATCAGAAGGGAAGATCTGTGTCTTGGGAAGAGATTAGTTAAAGAAAGGCTTAATCTACATCTCAAGGAAAGGGAAGTTCTGTGTCTTGGGAAGAGATAAGCAAAAGAATATACTGTAATCCGTTGAAATATACATCTCAAATATACTATGGGACAGGAGGTAGGAAGAATTCTGTTAACAGAAAATAAATGGTCTGTTAATGTTTGTGGGCATGACTTCCCCAGTCCCTTTTGAAAAGATTTTGGAAAAATAGGAAAAGTAGTCAGACTTCTGTCCACATCCTCAATTCTCCTCTCAGGATCTTGGACACATATGTGCACACGCTTGGTGTGAGTTTAAGCCACTGTGTCTGGTACTCGAACTGCAATCGACTACATGGGAGTCCATTGATGTAGCTGTTATGCTATCTGCTGGTCCCTACAAGGTTTTACTATTATAAAGTTGTTGTGAAGGATAACCTAAAAATATGTCATTCCCCATTTTGGGGAATATATGTGAAGGATAAATTCCCAGAGGCAGAATTGGTAGGTCAGATGATAGTGCAGTGTAAACTGTGATGGCTGTTCCAAGGACCTGACATGGTGCCAGGGGCAAGTAGTTCTTGAATGAACCAGATTTTCCTCTATGGGTTGGGCCCATTTACACTTCTGGTGATAAAGTTGGGAGAGATCCTATTCTTTTTTTTTTAGAGGTTTTTACCATAGGGCGCATGCGCTTGCCAGACGGACAGAGAGAGACAGAGAGACAGAAAGCGAGAAATCACCCCCCGGGGGGATGGCCACGCCACGTCCCTTCTCCTCCATTCTCCTCTCGGGATCTTGGGCACGCACACACATGCACCCAGCATGAGTTTTAAGCCACCGGGTCCGGGATGCGAACCGTGGTCGACTACATGGGAGTCCAGCGACATAGCCATTACGCTAACTACTGGTCCTGAGATCCTATTCTTCCACATCCTCATCGACACAGTTTTTAATAACTCATGGCACTCTGATAATACTAGAACTTATTTATTTATTTTCCCATTTAGGGGGTATGTAAGTTGTGTCTAGAGTTTATGCTAATAGAAAAGTGCCATGAGGCATTCGGTATATAAATGTTTGTAACCATGTATTATATACTTTTTTTTTGGTGAGGTTTTTGCTATAGGGTGCGAGCGCTCACCAGTAAGACAGAGACAGAGAGACAGAGAGAGAGATAACGAGAAATCACCCCCCAGGGGGGATGACCACACTGCAATTCGTTCTCCTCAATTCTCCTCTTGGGATCTTAGGCATGCATGCACACATGCCTGGTGTGAGTTTAAACCACTGGGTCTGAGACTCGAACTGTGGTTGACTACATGAGAGTTCAGTGACATAGCCATTACACTAACTGCTGGTCCCCGTATTATATCCTTAGGATCAATGTCTGGACAAAAAATTTTGGGATCCGAGAATGTGAATTGGATTGTAGTTCTTGATACGTAATCCCAAATTTCTTTTCAGAAAAGCTATATGGTCTTCATATTCCTGTCAGAAATATATGTGGGGCTGGTAGGTGGCATAGTGCTTAAGGCGTTGTACTCCCACATGGCTGCCTGTAGTTCAAATCCGAGACCTGGTAGCTTACTTTCTCACTTTCCTTCTCCCCTGCTCTCTTTCTCTGGTCAAATTTTTAAAATAAATTAATAATTCTTTAAAAAAAGAAATATATGCAAACACCTTGATTTAAAAATTCTAACTCACAAAAAGGATGGCTTGTCTTCTCTTAGTTCTAATCCAAGGACCTACTGAGGTTCCTGGTAGTGGTAGGCCTACTGTTTCTTGATGGTGCTAAGTTAGACCTAGATTATCAAACACTCTTTTGATGTCATTAGGGATGTTCCTTGACCGAACAGGAACTGCTGTGTGTCTTCACAAAGGGAGACATATAGTGGGAGCTGATGGGACAGATCCCAGAACACAGCCATCAATGGATGAGTCCACATTGACCTATCATTTATTAAACTGATAAACTAGGACCAGCAGATGGCATAATGGTTATGTTGCTGGACTCCTATGTAATTGATCGTGGCTCAAGTCCCAGATTGGTGGCTTAAAAACCATACTGGAGGGACCAGCAGTTAGCGTAATGGCTATGTCGCTGGACTCCCACGTAGTCGACCGCGGTTCGCGTCCCGGACCCGGTGGCTTAAACTCACGCCGGGCGCGTGTGCGTGCGTGCCCAAGATCCCGAGAGGAGAATGGAGGAGAAGGGATTGCGGCGTGGCCATCCCCCCTGGGGGGTGATTTCCTGCTTTCTATCTCTCTGTCTTTCTCTGTCTGTCTGGCGAGCGCACGCGCCCTATAGCAAAAACTTCTCCCAAAAAAAAAAAAAAAAAAAAAAAAAAAAAAAAGAGAAAAAAAACCATACTGGACATGTGTGTGTGCATATCTGAGATCCCAAGAGGAGGGTAGAGGAGAAGGGATTGAGGGGTGGTCATCCCGTCTGGGGGGTGAGATTTCACTTTTTATCTTTCTGTTTTTCTTTGTCTCTCTGGCAAGCGAACATGCCCTATAGCAAAAATCTCTCACAAAAAAAAAAAAAAAAAAGAAAGAAAGAAAGAAAGAAAGAAAGAAAAAAACAAAAAACTTTGGTAAAGTCTCTGAGGCTGAGACTGTCTTAATCATCTTACTTGAACAAAAGAGTCATTACTCTTCTGTGTTTATAATCAGTGAATCTCTGGCATCTTTGAATAGACTTTAATGATTACTTGCTTATTATACTTTAATGATTACTTGCTTATTATAAAGGACTATACTTCTACAAGTTTCAGAATTTATTTTATTCCAACTGAATAATCTCATAACACAAATTCAAATGTAAGTGTTAGTTTATATATTTTTAAACCCCAGGGGTGAACTGATCATCTTTTTTCAGTCATGAGACTCATAGCAATTGCCTAGTTTGTCATGCTTAGAATGCAGTGTTTTACAATTTGGGGCACCCATGTGGGACAGTGGAAAAAGCAGGCATGGGTTTGATAGCATTGCTACAGATTTGATTCTGTTCTCCACCGTAGAGTAGCTTTCAGCCTCAATTCCCTTAACAGTAGACTGGGGATAATGATAATTACCTAGCAGGTTTCTTGTGAGAATTAAATGTGATAACAATGTAAAGTTACAAACTCAGATGTGGCGTAGAGCTGGTGTTCAGTAAATGTTAACAAAGAAAGCTAGTGAGTAGATTTGGTCTAGGGAAAGCTGTTTAGAATTAGATTATCATCAAGGAAAACATTTTAAAGAAATATTTGTGTATTCAGAAACATCTTACCAAATTGAGGCCTTATCAGTTTAGCATAATAAATAAAGATAAATTGTTATTTTTAAGGAATCATTATTTTTAAGGAATTATTTATTTTATTTTATTTATTGTCATTAATTTTCAACTTGCTATAGGGTACACGTGTTCATCAGAGAGAGACAGAGAGAAAGACAGAGGGAGAGAGTGAGAAAGCTAGTCGCCAGGTCTGGGACTTGAACTGTGGTTGGCCATGTGGGAGTCCAGTGCCCTAATTGCCATGCCACCCACTGATCTGAATAGAAATGAACTATTATGAAATTAAAGTACAAGTTTATACTGGTAAAAAACATTTGAAATCCATGTATAGTTTTATCACAATCCATATTTTCCACAAACTTTTTGAAGATGCCATGTACTTCATTAAAATGTGATAGATCCTGCTAATTTCTTTTTAAAGTTTTTTTTTTTTTTTTTTTTAATGTATAGCTTAGGCCTGTTCAGAAATTTTACGAATCTGAATTGTGAGGGTATATCATGTACTTCAACGAAATTGGATTAGTTCAGAAATTTCATATTGAAATATTTTGTAATCATCATGACTTTTTTCTTTTAGAGTTTGTCTTTTATGTGTATTTTTGTAGATAAAAATGTTGTCTATGAAATACCACAAAATTAAAAACGATATGTCGTGTTATTGGAATGGCAATTTCTATTCAGCAATAATTTTCTGAAATTTGTTTTATTTTGTGTCCTCTGTTTTTCCAGGAGCTGACCAGTGCTCTGGTGCATCTAAGACTGCATCTGTTTATTCAGATCTTTACACTTGCATTCTTCCCAGCAGCAATATGGCTTTTCCTCCAGCTTTTATCAATCACACCCATCAATGAATGGCTTTTAAAGGGGTATGTTCAAATCTTTTGAACATTCTAATTTTACTGGGACGTCTCTAGTGACATTATTGTTTCTATATATACAAAAGGACTATGTATGCTATCTTGTAAGGAAATAATTAAAAATACTACTAATTCTGCAGTGCAACAAAAAGACATGGATGTGTGTAGGATAGGTTTTGTTTTTTTAGGGTTTTTGCCATAGGGTGTGTGTGTTCGCTGAAAAAAAGACAGATGGAGAAAGGAAAACGTGAGAAATCACCCCCTGGGTTGATGGCCATGCCACAATACCTTCTCTTTCAGTCTCCTCTGGAGTTTTTGGGCATGCACACACATGCACCTGGTATGAGTTTCAAGCCCCATCTACGACTTGAAATGTAAAGTGGGCATGTCCAGCACCTTACCCACCACACTACCTGCTGGTCCCATGTGTGGGATAGATTTTACTATCATTTAAAACAATAATGTTTCTTCAAAGAGATTCATATGAGAGTTGTTTAGCAGGATCATAAAATATACCTCCATGCTTAATCTTAAGGTCCTAGAATGGATACTTGTCTGGTATTTTTCAAGAGTGGTCTTGAGAGAAGACTAGGAGGAACTAGAGGATGTAAGATCTGTATGTATATGTATAATGGATGGTCAATGGATACTTTAACTTCGCATTCTACAATATTTCTTACCAAATATGTACAATAATGGCTGAGTATAATATGTTCGTAAAAGTGTATAAGAAAGAAAAAATCATTTATGTGGGACATTTACTTTTTTACTTATTGAATTTTATATTTAATGTAATAGCTAATAGTAGATTTTTCTGAGAGACTTTTTTTTTTTTTTTCATTAAAAATGTTGCTATGATGGGCCAGCCCCATAGCTTAATGGTTAATCTCATGTTTTTGACAGTAGCTCAAACTGTGGTTTTGGTTGCTTGAAAAACACACCAGGTACATGTGCATGTGTGCCCCAAATCCCAACAGGATAGCAAAATGGAGAAGGGATTGTGATGTGACCACACCCCATTAGGGAATGGTATCTCTCTCTCTCTTTCTCTGTCTCGTCTCTTAATAGGTACTTCCTGCACTTTTAGCAATTACAAAAGTAATAAAAATATTTCCATGTTTACTAAAAGGACTTAACAATTAAAAAATTATTTGAAGTGGTCTAAAACTAGCTACATCTTGGCATTATGGTAAAATAGCTGAAACACTGAACCTACAGCCTGAAGACTGAATTCTGACCTTGTCCCTGATGTTCTGTGAGACTTGGAGCAGTCATTTAATAGTTTTGAACTTAAATTTTCATGTTGGTAAGATGAGGATAATTACCCTTTACTGCCTACTTAATAATGATGTGACTGAGATTGCTTATTTATTTAGCATCTGCTCTGTCCTAGACATTATCATTGAGTTTAGAGAAACAATAGTGAACAACAGTGAACAACAGTGGCAAAGTGCTGGTTAGTTTTGCATGTTGGGGAGACTTAAGGGGTGTGATTATCAATAAATGAGTAAATAGATGAACAACCAGAGATGAGTAATGTGAAAAAGAATATTACAGAGCTAATGTTGAAAGGGGTGAGTGGGCAGACTGGTGATTGATTTACATTGCACTCCTAGGGGCTGAATGTTCTAGGCAAAGGAAACAGAATGTACAAAGGCTGGAAGACAAGAGCAAGCCTGATGCACTGTAGGGTCAAGAAGGAAACCAGGATGGGCAGAGCCTGGTGATCTAGAAGAATAATATGACTCGGATGCGGACAGGTCAGCAGTAGCCAGGTCATAGGCCTCTTAGCCATGGTAAAGGATTCACACCTTTTCTGAGTGCTACAGGAAGCTAGTGGGGGGATTGAAACGAGGGGGTGATAACACATGATTTACATTTGTAAATGGTTCTTGTGGCTGTTGTGTGGAGCACAGATCGGAGAGGGGCCTGAGAGAAGCGAGGAGATCAACTTGGAGACTGGCATGGTGAGGGAGCCGTGTAACAAGGGGAACGGATGCATGTAATGTAGATTTGAATGTTAGCCTTCTCAGAACCTGTGAGTGGAGAGGATGAGAATAAGGACAAAAAGGAACCAAGGAAACCCAAAAAGGAACCACTTCTTGTTTTTTAGGGATAATTGACGGCATTATAATTGGCAGACACAGGTTAGGAGAGGGACAGATCAGGAGTGCTGTTTTGGCCAGATTTTAGTTTGAGAGAATGAATACCAAATTTTGCTGAAAAGCATAAAATGTTACATTTATATATGGTGAAACCATTTTAAGGTAAAAATGCATTATGCATATTACTAACCAATGGTTACTGAATATTTGCCATGTGCAGCATCCTCAAAGAATAGGAAAATTGTTTAATAAAAATTACTTATTTATTTATTTCCATTTATTATTATTGTTTTTGTTATTTTAATTTGACCAGAGAGAGAGAGAGAGAGTGAGTAAGAGAGGGAAAGTGAGAAAGCAAGTCACCAGGTCTGGGACTCGAACCATAGTCGGCCATGTGGGAATCCAACGCCTTTAACCATCACGCCACCTACCGGCCCCGGAAGATTTTTTTGAAGAATTAATTAATTAATTAATTAATATTAAATTTGCTATAGGGCATGTGCTCCCATCAGAGAGAGACAGGAAGACAGAGAGAGAGGGAAAGTGAGAAAGCAAGCCACCAGGTTCAGGACTTGAACCACAGTCAACTATGTGGGAGTTCACCACCTTAATCATCACTCTACTTGCTGACCCTAAAATAGGAAGATATTAATTAACTCATTTTCATTGTCATCAGGGAACTTCCAATGTTAAAGATATTAACCAATCAAAATGAGGCAGCATGTGATTTGTAGGATGCATGGTGTAATCAGTTAAAAAAATAAGCAGTTCAGTAAGGGCTGGGTATGTCTACTATAGAGAGATTAAAAATATATAGGGCTTTACTGGGAGTCCAAGGGAAAACATTTCTTGCAGAAGGCCTGAACTACTGGGCTGAGGAGTTTGCATTTGAAGTTATAGATGATGGGGAAAGAAAGCTCTCCAGAGTCCTAAACAAGGGAACATGTTAAAAGTTGATCAATTAAGGGAGGTTAATCTGAACGGCATTGTACTGGATTTGCTATTAAAAGAGCAGTGTTGCAATTTTAGTCCACTAAATAAAACAGGTGTACAATTCTCATTTTAGGAGGTAAAAAAAGTATACACTTTCCCTAACTTAGCTGGACAGAGCTTTTTCTCCCCTCCTCTCGTGAATTTGAGAGTACACACTTACTATGTTAACTTGTTGGAATTGGCAACTCTTACTTCAGAATCATGTTTAACGGTGGTAAAGATATTCCGATCACACACTCTTTAGATTGCTGTGTTCAAGGCACGGTGGAGGTAGACAGAGCACTGGCAGGGCCAATCACCTGGACCAGAAGCTCCTGAACAGGGCTTGTGATAGTAAGTCATGAAAAAGAATGGAAAGTTGATTGTGGTGATTGACTGATTTTTGAGGAGAAAGTAGAGTCACTTATAACTCTGGCGTTTCAAACTGGATCATTAGGGTGGAAAACACAGTTGCATTGACAGAAATAGGCAAATTCACAGGGGACATTTAGAAAATATACAAATTCATCCTGGTGACCTATTGTACAGCTGGTGACTATAGTTAATAATAATGCATGATTCTTTTTTCTTTTTTTTTTTTTGGAGAGGTATTTTTTTTTGCTATAGGGCACGTGTGCTTGCCAGAAAGACAGAGAGAGACAGAGAGACAGAAAGTGAGAAATCACACCCCAGGGGGGATGGCCACGTCGCAATCCCTTCTCCTCCATTCTCCTCTCAGGATCTTGGGCACTCACGCACATGCGCCTGGCAAGAGTTTAAGCCACCCAGTCCAGGACTCAAACCGTGGTTGACTACAAGGGAGTCCAGCGACATAGCCATTATGCTAACTGCTGGTCCCTGATGCATGATATTTTATACTTGGAAATTGCTAAGAAAGTAGATCTTAAATATTCTCACCCCACACACACACACACACACACACACACACATACACGTGAGATTATTACCAGGTAAGATGAATGTATTAGCTTGATTGTGGTCATCGTTTATGGCATACACAAATTGAAACAATATGGTATATACAGTAAATATATGTATATAAGATATGTTTGCCAGTTATACTGCAATAAAGCTAGAGAGAAGGAAAATACAGAAATTAAATATTAGGCATGTTTAGTTTGAGGTGGCAGTCATAGATAGCTACATTTGGGAATGGTAGTTAGGGCTAGATATATTAATTTTAAAAGACTTTACAAATTGAAAATAAGATCAACCAAAGGGAGGAAAAGCTAGCAAAAACCCAAAATGGGCTGGTTTAAAAGATATGTGATAAATTAGAATGATGAAATATGTTGTAACCAAGGAAACAGAGTATGCTGAGAAGCAAATAGAATGAATTTGGGGAAAAGGCTATTGAAGTTGGTGATCACCAGTTATTTTTAAGGCTACTACTTTTACCTGTAGGGAGGGCAGAAATCCCATTCCAGAGGAGTAGAGAAGATTATTTATAGGGTCACAGAGGTGGAACACTTTTTAAAGAAGATCAAAAGTGAGTCATGGGACCAGCAGTTAGCATAATGGCTATGTCACTGGACTCCCATGTAGTTGAACGCGGTTCGTGTCCCGGACCCGGGGGCTTAAAACTCTCGCTGGGTGTGTGTGCGTGCGTGCCCAAGATCCCGAGAGGAGAATGGAGGAGAAGGGATTGCGGCATGGCCATCCCCCCCGGGGGGTGATTTCTCGCTTTCTATCTCTCTGTCTCTCTGTCTGTCTGGCGAGCACACACGCCCTATAGCAAAAACCTCTCCAAAAAAAAAAAAAAGAAAAAAAAAAGTGAGTCACAGTGAAAACAGTAGGACTGTATCTTGAGACAACAGTATTAATTTTGCAACAGAAAAAATATTTACTACATTTGTGTGTTGATTGAATCTTCTACCTCCTTGAAGGCAGGAATAATCTCTTTTTCTAATATACCCTTATGTAGTATCCTATCTATAGTAGGCATATATATTCAATATATAGTTTAGTGATTTTTTTTTTCCTAAGGTAGAGAGAATTTCACATTTTTATACATTGAAGGGAAGGGACCAGAAGAAAGAGAAAGATTGAAAAAATTAGAAAGATTGAAAGTATCTGTATGAACCTGTCCCTATTACTAATGTTAGGAAAGCTAGAAGTAGAGAGAATGGAAGCCCTGGATGTCAAAATAAGTGTTTAACTCCAGAGGGGTTTAATCTGGCTTTGTGAGTTTGGTCAAGTTATTTAATTTCTCTCTTTACTTCAGTTTTCGATAAAATAAAAAATGACAATAGTATTTATCTTAAATATTTGTGAGGAATAAATGAGATAGTGCATATTAAGTATCTAGAATGATATCTACTGCAAGTGGTGATTTCTCAGTAGCTGTTATTGATGATGATAATGGATTTGTAAGTGTCCAGACTTGGGTGAAAAGCACCTAACCAGGGGTTGTGACAATAAGTCATGGGAAAAAAATGAGAAGTTGATTGTGGGGACTGATTGACTTATGAGGAGCAAGTGGAGTCACATATAACTCCAAAATTTCAAACTGGATCTTTAGGGGGAAAAAACAGTTTCACTGGTTTAGGAAGGCTGAGAAATTGGGAATTCATCGTAGGACAGACTACGTTAGCATCTATTGGAAAAAGAAACCTGAAGACCACATCTAACTGAATTGAAGTAGAAATTCCACAAAACATGTTTTCTTATGTTTCAATAAAAATGAATTAAAACAGTTTAGTTTTTTTTAAATTTCAGAGCTAATGTAAATTCCCAAGTTTAGAGAATACACTTATAAAAATGAATAAAAATCATCTGTATTCATACCTATTCAAAATCTGTTTAAGTCAGCCACTATGTGTCCTCCAACCCTATATGAACTTTCCATGTAGGCTGGCTACTTGATATCCCCAGAATGTATGTTCTATATGAATTTTATATATATATATTTAATTTTTAGTATTTAAATTTACTGTTCTTAGTTTTACTTGCTTGCCATGCAATTTATTTTGTCTTCTAGACTAAGAGAATGGAGTTCTTGGAGTATACACATAATTTAATAAAAAACAAATTTTGAAGAGATACTAGAAAGCTAGAGATACCAGAATTTACAGCACAGTTCGAATCCAAGAAGTATATAATTATGTCATGCTTATTTCTATAGTGGAAATGTATTTTAGGAGATGAAAGTTTGAGAATTGCTGTGTTGCAGAAAGAAATACAAAAATATAAGCTTGTGCTTAATTAAATATTTTGAACTTTGGTTGTGGTTCTGAAGCTATATTTTTAACCAAAAGATGTTCTACCAAAAGTGTAAGGAAAATTTTTACTTTGTTAAAAATAACCTAAGATTGTATACATTTTTCCAAATGATTAAATATTTTGATTATCTTTCAATGATTGCACTCTTTGTAATTTGACTGTTTTTTGAATTGTAAAATTAGAACTTAAATAACTTAAAAAATAAAATGATTTAAGCCTATGGAATAGAATAAGAGTTTAGAATCTGTTCAGCATCTTGTAAACCTTGTTACCTCACACAGACCATTAATAAATGATCTCCTATACTCATTTGCACAGCTCTACTATGTTAAAATGAATGTAGTGAAAGCTATTTATAATTGAAAAAATAGAACCCAGTTTATGATCGGATTTTCTCTTATTTTTCAGTTTGCAGACAGTAGGTTGCATGCCTCCCCCCGTGTCTTCTGCAGTGATTTTAACCAAGGCAGTTGGTGGAAATGAGGTGAGTCATGGGGCCTCGCTTTATTTAAACACAAATGTGTGCTGGGCTTTTATTTCGAAGGAGTATGTTGCAGAATACTCAGAACCATAGCAGCTTATGAAAGAAGTATTCATGTATTAGGATGATGTTAAAATTGATGATGATAAGTGGATTTTAGGATTTCAAAGAGAAGAACAAGGGAAATGGATGAAGTAGAGATGGTGTTTTTTTTCACCTCAGGAAGAAACTGGGAGACAAAAGACAAGAGGAGTCCAAGGAAGGGGAAATTCCATCCAAGACTAAGATACTGAGGATACTTTATACTACTATTCTTTAGTTTCTAAGGAATTTGTAACAAACCAAACTGGTGGTAGAAGGTTCAGTGTATTTAAGGGCAAGTGAGAATGTCATAAAAATGGATAAAGTAGGTCAGGTTTGAACAAGTTGTGTGACTTTACTGTATGTTATCATTCATGTGCCCTGAAGGAGAGGAGAACTGAGTATTGGTGAACACTTGTAATGTCAGCCATATGAGTAGAGATCAATAGATTATTATTATTATTATTATTATTATGATGTGATGTGTTAAGGTGCCCACTATATAACCAAGTGGAAGTGCTGACAGAAAATTAGAGACATTAGAGTTTGTAGCTCAAGAAGTTTTCTAGAGATATAAATTAGTGAATCACCAGTGAATAAATGGTATTTAATGCCAAAATGGATGTGATTACTTGGGGGAGAGAAAAGAGAGGCTGTTCAGAACTGAACCGTGGGTCCCTCCAACATTAAGAGGTCAAAGTAATGAGGAATAACCAGGAAGGGCAAAGAGAAAGCATAATTAGTGAGACAGAAGGAACAGCGTGGTGTCTGGGAAGCCTGGTTTCTTGGAAGTCATGTGAAGAAGGTGAGAGGGGAAAGTGTGATTAGCTGCATAAAATTATGCTGGTGTAAATTGTGTAGGATTAATTCTGAGAATTAACCACTGAATTATCCTACATAGAGGGTATTGTTAACTTTGACTAAGTGGTTTTGGTGAAGCATTGGGGCAAAACTTGTTTGGTGTGGACTCAAAAAAATGTGCAAAGAGAAATTAGGGATAGGTATAGACAACTACTTTGAGGTCCTTTGTGATAACAGAGAAGAGGGTAGTGGAGGTTGATGTAAGCTCAAGATTTCTTTTTTCTGAGACAATTTTTTTTTTTTTTTTAACTGCCAGAGAATGAATACATTTGCCAGAGAAGGGGAGAGGAAGAAAGCATGCCCCAGTCAGGTGTGGTTATGCCACAACCCCCCCCCCCCCCTCCTTTTTTCCATCCTATTAAAATCTGGGGCATGCATAAGCGCTCAGTGTGTTTTCCAAGCCATCGGGGCTGGAATTTGAACTGTGATTAGCCATGTGTGATCTGGCTCCCTTATCCATGCAGCTATGACTCCCTCCCACTCCCTCACTGACTTTTTTTTTCTTTTTTCACTTTTGCTGTAAGGCATGTACACAAACTGGAGAGAGGCAGAGACAGACAGACAGAGAGAGAGGGAAATTGAGAAATCACTGCCCCAGGGGGGATGGTCATGCAACAATCCCTTCTTCTCCATTCTCCTCTCTGCATTTTAAGCACAGACACACATGTGCTTGGAGTGTTTTTCAAGTCACCAGGTCTGAGACTCTGCCGTGTGGGATACAGCTGTCTTAACATCCACACCATCTGCTGGCCTTGTTATTTATTTATTTTAAATGTAGAAATGACAATGTGTTTGTATCATAATGAAAATGGTACAGTACAGTGGGAACTATTGCTATAATAAAGAGAGAGTGCTAGAGTGAAATGTTTGATCAAATAAGAGAATGGTATCAGTTGCATGAGAAGAAGCTTGTACTATTTATTCATGAAAACTAGATGGAAGACAGTGTGTAGATACAGATGCATGTAAATGGGTAGAAGGAATACCCTTGGAGGTTCTCATCTGATGACTTTCTCAGTGAAGTAGAAAACAAAGTCAGCTGCTGAGAATGATGAGGGGATAGATAGTACTAATGTTTGAGCAGATGAGGAGTGTGAATTAACTTCAGAGTATGTTTGGATTGTCAGACAGCACTGAGAAGACAGTTGAGATTCATAGACACACATTTAAAGTGATGCTAGGCATCCCAGTTGTATTTTCTGTTAGCCACATTTAGCTTCTTAGTATAGGGATGAAATTGGCAAACAGTTGGATTTAACCAGGTTTCATGATAGCAAGTAGTTATTTTCAGTTGTAACATAATTAGTGAGATAGAGGAGTTATAGGAGTTTTGGATTAGAGATCACTATAGTTTTCCTTCT
Organism: Tupaia tana; assembly: GCA_026018925.1. Classification (NCBI taxonomy): domain Eukaryota; kingdom Metazoa; phylum Chordata; class Mammalia; order Scandentia; family Tupaiidae; genus Tupaia; species Tupaia tana. The sequence continues at coordinate 10,328,397 of JAKSZU010000021.1, forward strand.
AAAGCTTTCCAAAAATTTGTTATATCAAAGACCAGTGTTAATTTATCTTCTTATCTCTTTCTTTCTAATGTGATTCTCTTAAGAGATATATAGGCTACATGGATTTTAAAAGACTACAAAACTGTTTCTATTCTTGAGTGACCTTTATCAGAAACTAAAGTTCATCCATTGTTAGACATTGACACATGTGAGGTCTTCAGAAAGTTCATGGAAAATTAGTATTAACGTTGAATAAATTTCAGGGTTTTTTAACGCAAAATAAACTCAAACTTCAATTCCATTCTTACACAATCTTTTTTATGTGTAAAACATAGTTTTCTTTATTTCCTTTTGAAAAACTCACATTAATAAATAACTATGTTATTGATAATATAGACAACTTTTTATTAAAATATGTGTGAACTTATCCTTTTTTTTTCCCTAGTCATTTTGAGTTCTCTTATTTCTATTTGTCTCCCTTTAGTTTTTCTGGTGTAGTAGTTCATTAAGTATTTCCTGACAAGCTGGTTTCATTCTAGTGAATTCTTTCAGCATTTATTTATCTGGGGATAATTTTATTTCTCTTTTCCATTTGAAGGATAATCTTGCTGGGTATGGTACTCTTGGCTGACATTGCTTTTCTTTAAAAGTTTTAAATATGTTTTCTTTTTCTTTACTTGCCTGCATTGTTTCAGTTGAGAGATCCAATGTTAGTATAATGGAGTAACCTGTGTATGTAACTTGGCATTTCTCTCTCGCCATTTTTAGAATATCGTCTTTGATTTTTTGATTTTTTGTCTTTGATTTTTACTAAATTGTCTGTGATATACTTTGGAGAGGAACTTCTTATGTTATCTCTATTTGATGTCCTTTATATATTTTCAATTTGGATGCCTCTCTAAATTTGGAAAGTTTTCAGCTTATATAGTATAAAAGATATTTTCTATGCCTTTACCTATTTCTTCACCTTCTGGGATACTTATTATGTGGCTACTCATCTGTTTAATGACATCTAGGATTTCCTGTGTATTGTACTCATTTAAATAGTTATTCTTCTATTCTTTTTTGTTGCTTGGACTGAATAGAAGGTTTTGTCTTCAAGGTCAGATATTCTTTCTCCTGTGTGGTCTACTCTGCTATTGATACTTTCAAGGAAGATTTTGATTTCCTGAATTGTATTTTTTTATCTCAAGAAATTCTATTTGATTCTTTTTCAGTGTGTCAATCTCTTTATGGAGTTCCTCCTTCAAGTCATGTAAGGATTTTCTCACCTCCTAGAATTAGTTGTTTGTTTTCTCTTACATCTCTTTCAGTTTTTATACAATGAATATTCTGAATTCTCATTCTGACATTTCTGTGATCTCATGCGTCTTATCTATTGTTGGTGAGAAATTCTGATCCTTTTAGGGAGAGATATCTCCTAATTTTTTCATGTTTTTTGGGGGCTCTGCTTTGACTTTTAGTCATCTGCTTTGATTTTTAGTCACTTCTTCCTATATCTTTGGGGTATGTTTCTATAGCTGTGTGTTTCTGTACTTCTCTATGATATGTGAAAACTCTATGACAATTTTCCTCCATTACTCTGGGTGGGAGTGTGGAATCCAGAGTAGGAGTTTTAGGTTCAGGTTTTCAAAGGAGAGTTTCTCTCCTTTTATTGCTTAGAGAGTTATGGGGGAATAATCCTTCTAGAGTCTCTTATTTTCAGGTGTTGGGTTCTTGTATACCCAAATCTAACTGCTCCCCATGTGGATGGAGGTTAAGCTGACAGGTAGAATGTAAGGTGGTAAACAACTTTGTGTGGCACCCCTCCTCCCCATAGCAGTGTGCGTGGGGATTCCTGCTCATGAGCTCAAGCTGCGCAGCTTGGCCTGGGCCAGAACAGTGTCAGCACATGTGAGGCAATAGCTCCTACCTTCTGTTTCTGGAATTTTAGGATCTCCCTATTGCTCCTTTTATTTCTGAGATTTCAGGAACCAGATATTGGTTCTTGAAGGCTAGAGAGCTCCTCCTCCCCCACAGCAGACTGGACAGGGTTCCCTGCTGATGAACTGAAGCTGAGTTGCTTAGCTTGGGCCTGCCTAGTGGTCCTTCTATCTCTCATAATACTGAACAGTCTTTTTAAAACTCCCCTTATATAGCATTACATTCTTTTGAAGTGTATTTTAATGTTAACTCCCCAACAGATACTTAAATTATTTATATTAATGTTTTATGATAATAGAAATTAGAATTAGAAATCTCCTTTGTTTTTTAAAAGTATTGATCCATGGACTGGTCCCATAGTTAGTGGTTAAGGGAGCTAGATTCCATATGGTTGACCGTGGTTTGAATTCCAGCCCCAGCAGCTTGGAAAAACATGTTGGGAATGTATGAGTGTGTGTGTTTCAGATTCTGAAAGGATGGAGAATGAGGATAAGGGATGTAGCGTAACCATGCCCCACCAGGAGATGTGTGCTCTCTCTTCCCCTGCCACCATCCTGGTGAGCACATACTCACTCTGACAATGAAAAAAAAATGTAAAAATAAAAAGTGTTGATCTACTTCTATAACTGTTTATATTTTGCAATTTTTGTGATTACTAAATATTTTTGTAGACCTGGGGAATAAGGCAATTTTTTATAAATCTTGAGTTTGGAGAGTTGCTTGCTTTTCATACTGTTGTTATATATGTTGTCATATATGTATATACATACACACACATATATACACACACATACATACATACATACATACATATATGTTGTTATTTCTGTATCATTTATGCTAGTGTCTAGTGAAAATGCAAGAGAGGTAAGGAGGAAAGGTTTGGGACAAGATGCACTATCTTCCCGTATTTCAGTATTTCTTCTTTTGCAAACTAAGAAAGGAAAAGATTCTCTTAAAAACCAAGGCCTGAAAATGTGAAATGAATAAGAGGTCTTAAGTTGCAAATTAAGTTGCAAAATTATAGAACTTTGTAAACATTTCCAAGTCCAGATATTAAAATAAGTAAGAGAGAAATATAATTAGGGATTTGTCTTTTCAGATCTCTGAGGAAAAATGAACCATTATCTATTAAGAATCATAATAGATCAAGGTAAGGGCAAGTTAGGAAGGAATTTCCAGTTAGATCTGAGAGTGATATTTATGCTGAACTTTATGTTATCTGTTTAAGGCGAAGCCTGGTAATTTGAACCATAAAAATAAGCACCTACATCACTAATAACAGTGTACTAATTATAGGCATGTTGGCTTTGTTTATTTTTTGTTTGTCAAAAAGAATTCCATGGATCACTTACACTAGCATTGCCTGGGTGCTTAGACAAATAAATTCTTTGTATCCATCCTAGACCTATTGAATTAGAATGTCTGGTGGGTGGGCCTCAAGAATCTGCTTCATTTTAAAATGATCAAATCTATCAAATCTACAAAAGATATGTGAGGCACATTTATACAGTGTAAAACATAATAAACACGTCTGTGTCCACCATCCATATTTAGAAATAGAATATGGCATTCAACCAGTTGTTAAAAAACCACTTTATTTAAAACTCTAAACATTTTTTTCCCCTTAATTGAGAGAATGTTTGACAAAAAGAGAGGGTAAAAGGGAGCAAGCGAGGGAGGGGAAGAGAGAGCAAAAGCACCCCCCAAAGGAGAGTGGTCACACCACAATCCCTTTTTTCTCTTTTTCTCCTTTCCGTTGGGACTTTGGGCACACATATGTATTGCCTGGTGTGGTTTTCAGGTCTCTGGGGCCAGGAGTCCAACCACGATCAATTACATGGGGTCTGGCTCCTAGTGTACTGTGCTTAACCACTAGGCCATGGGGCCAGCCTAAAGCACTGTTCCCTACCATAGAGAATAAACAAAGAATAAGATCTTGTAGGGGAGACAAAGCAGTATTTCCCCCACCCACCAGGAGGGTCATGGTCCACTATAACAAAGGACAGATTAACAAGAGAAATGCAGAGCAGATTTATTTAACCAACGTTCTATGTGACCTGGAAGGTTTCTGAAGTGCAGACTGAAAGACTCAGGTAAAACGATTTGACGATTGTCATGCCAAATCTGATGAAAGACGTGGATAGTGTGAAGACACTTGATTGGACAAAAAGGAGGTGTGATCTAATTGTAGTAAACTAGGGAGATACAGCAGAACATGCCTGTTCAGATTCGTCCCTGTCTCTCTGTAAGACATTCCTTCCCCCCACTTTGGGACAGAACAACCGTCACATGAGGACTTTGGTGGAGGAAGGGAGGAGGTCAGAGGACCTTTCTAGTTTCTGAGTAGATTTTAAAAAGGTTTTCTATCTGAGCAGAGAGGAATTCTAGTTTCTATCACTTGCCCAGGGGGAGAAAGAGTGATGGGAAACAGAAGGGCAAGAGAAGGTCAGAGACCATGCTTGGGAGGTCTTCCCGTATTCTCCAGCTCCAAAGTGCTCAGCTCGCCCATGGGCCAGATTCTGGCTATCAGTCTGGTGCCTGCCTTTGAGAAGTTTACACTGACTGTGTTCTTACACTATTCAAAAACCTTTATTTCATGTTATGAACCCCACACAAAAATAGGCAAAACAGAGTACCGTGGTTTTAGATTGACCTTCATCACGATAGTTTTCCTATTTTAAAAATTTATTTTCATTTCTTAATTTGCCAGAGGTCATGTGTACTTGCTAAAGAGACACAGAGCAACAGAGATACAGAGGGAGAAAGCACCCCCCCCCCCCAATGGGGCATGGTCATGCCACAATCCCTTCTTCATCTCTCCATTCTGTCAGGATTTTGGGGCATTCACACATATGTGCCTGCTGTGTTTTTCTAGCCACTGGCATCAAGACTCAAATCGCATGGTTGACTGTGTAAGGAGTATGGCTCCTTTATCCACCATTGGTCCGATAGAACCATAAATTAGCCTTCTCAGTCACCATTTCTGGGGCTCTTACTAGGCAACCAGAATCTGTAATCCAGACAGTGTACTCAACCCTCGGATCAAATAAATTTCGCCTCACCGTTCCTCAACCTTCCTTCCGGGTTGACACGGTCTAGGGTTATGACTATGTGCTGCTTTTAATGTAAGCATATTTAGCTGGCACTTTTATTATGTTTTATTGAATAGGTTAAAAGATTTTAGAACTTTTAGATAGTCATGTTAAAATCCAAATGCATTTTAAAGAAATGTTTTGATTTTGGATCTAGAAGAAAGGTTACGTGTGTGTGTGTGTGTGTGTGTGTGTTTAGTTTCATTAATGGGATCAGTGTTGAAATCTCTTCAAAGAAAATTTAAGAATGTCTCCTGAGCAAAGAAAGTTATTACATGTGGCGAACTCTTTAAGTCACAGACGAAGGTCATGGCAGTCTGCGTGTATTTAAAAAAGGTTTGCTATCTGCTCGGAAAGCAAATGAAGCACTCATTACTAACTTTAAAAGTATAGCTGTGCGATTTTTGCTGGAGGTGAAAGATCAAGATCATCACAGTCCAAACGGAGACTGAAAGTTCAATTTCTGGCTTATCAGCCAGGCATGAAACATTTCAGGGTTATTTTGTATTATCAGTGGGGAGTTGATCTCGCTAATCCAATGCATGAAGATAAGATTCATTGAAACATTTATAAAGGCAGTGCGAGTAGATCTAGTCAGAGAGAGGACTTGGAGTGAGAAGGGAATCTGATCTGTCAGTCACTGTCTCCACGTCAGTAATCGTAATCGCTTGGCCTTTCTGTTCTTGCCTTTATCTTCTGCTAAATGGGGTTACTGCTTGTGCTTGTGGGGTTAGGTTAATGACTTCCTGGAGGACTCTAACATCTGAAAAATGTCATCAGTTTTGAGCCTTCTTGCAAGCTGGCAGATATTATTTTTAATTAAGAATTATTAATTTCATTTTATTTATCATCATTAGTATTTTTAAATTTGCTACAGGGCATGTGCACTCACCAGAGAGACAGAGACAGAGAGAAAGCAAGAGAAAGCTGCCAGTCTAGGACTCCAACTACAGTAGGCCATGTGAGAATCCAGTGCCCTAACCACCATGCCATCTGCTGGCTGGCTCCCAGCAGATTGATGTTTTTTCAGCCTCTAACCTTCTGTGCTCTCTGAGAAATGGTCCCAGTTTCCCCTCTTTGACAGATGAAGGAAGAGAAGTAACAGTAGCAAAAAATTCTGTCCAGAACCAGCCCCATAGTGCAGTGGTTAAGCACTGTGCATTGAGAGCTGGATCCCACATGGCTGAGCACAATTTAAGTACTGGCCTCAGTGACTTGAAAAACAATGGCTGGCACGTGTGTGCTCAAAGTCCTGACAGGATGAAGTCATGTAGGTAAAAGGGGTTGCAGCACGACCATGCCCCATTAGTGCACTCTCTCTCTGTTTCTCTCTGGCAATGGCAGGTGCCCTCCGCTAGCAATTAAAAAAATTCTTTGTCCCTGCTCTTCTGCCCTGCCTACTTTTTATCTTCTGGAGTAGATTCTTAGGAGCTAAAAAAGAGTCTACTCTATTTAAAGCTGCTGTAAAACTTGTGGAAACACGCCTAGTTTTCCCAAGATTTTTATGTGTAATTTAGAACTTTCTCGTTTAACCCCAATGCCCCTGATTGTCCTCCATTTCTACCACTCTAACCGAAAGAGTCTTTCTAATGGTTAGTGATCACCAAGTCCAGTGGCCAATTTTTAGTTCTTGTCCTCTATGACTTAACTGCAGTCTTTGACCAGGGTCATTTGTCTCTGTCAACCCGGAAGAGAAGGCTGAGTCATAATAAATGAAATAAAAGTAGTTTATTTGAGCGGGAATGTACGATGAATTGAGCAGATTTCCACTTTCCCAGACACACTGAGTTCATTGAAATGTGGACTGAGAAAGCTGGTTTACATAACAGAAGGGGCAGAAAATAGCAAAAAGCTAAAAAAGGAAGAAAAGGGGAAGTTACAAGTTATATGTTAAGAGTTTACATTAGTTCCTTTAAATATAATACAGAGAAGGACCAACAGAGTGTAATGGTTACTGTGCTGGACTCCCACGGAGTCGACCCTGGTTTGAGTCTTGGATCCTGGAGCTTGAAACTCACGCCGGTTGTGTGTATGTGTATGCACAAAGTCCTGAGAGGAGAGTGGAGGCAAAAGGATTGCAGCGTGGCCATCTCCCCTGGGAGGCGACTTCTCATTTTCTGTCTCTCTCTCCAGCAAGCGCACACCCCCTATAGCAAAAATCTCTCTAAAGTAAATAAGTAATGCAGGAGGGCCAGCTCTTGATGCGGTAGTTAATTAAGGCAGCTGGATCTCACATGGGTTTGAGTCCAGGACCCCACAGCTTGAAAAACATGCCAGGTATGTGTATGTGCATGCTCAAAATCCAGAAAGGAGGGAGAAATGGAGGAGAAGGGATGGCAGTGCAGATTCCCCTTGGAACACTCACATTCTCTTTCTTTGTCTTTCTCTGCAAACACCTGTACCCACTGGCAAAATTAAAAACAAAATGCAGGCAACTCTTTAGCTAGATCTTATTCTTGACATCATGCACTCAAGAACACTGGGAAGAAGAAAAGATGAGAGCCACATTTGTAAAATCTATAACACTTCTGCAGCATCACAACTTGCTTACTGTAAACTAATACATGCCTTTTGGGCCTGTGACCCTGACGGATATAGAGCATAACCACAGTCTCGGGAGTTTGCTTCACCCAGACCTTTAAGATTTAAATAGCTGGTGCTAGTAGGTGGCATAGTGGCAAAGGTGCTGGACTCCCCTGTGGCCATCCACAGTTCAAGCCCCATACCTGGTGACTTGAAACTCACATCAGGCGCATGTGTGTGCATGCCCAAACTCCTGAGAAGAGAATAGAAGAGAAGGGATTGCAGTGTGGCCGTTCCCCGGGGAGTAATTTTTTGCTTTCTATCTCTCCAGCAAACCCATGCACCCTATAGCAAAAATCTAAAAAAAAAAAAAAAAAAAAAAAAAAAAGGTTTAAATGGCCTGGAAAGTGGGAAGTTGTCCTGTGATGGCAGTCTTTGCTGTGGAACCCCAGGAACCCACACTGGGATCTGAACTCATGATGTTGCATTCACCCACATCTCCAAAGCCAGAAATTAATGCCCAGTTCTTACCTGGATTTGTGATGGGGGATTTGCCAGTTTCCAGTGACTCCACCACCTCAGTCAATTAGTGGCTCTTCAGTAGGAGCGATAGCAATGGGATCACCTTCACTTTCCGGTGGATCACCACAACCCGCCATCCCAGCTCATAAAGGTAAAAGTGGAGCTCCACCAGGGAGAAGTATGTATAATGACATTTCTAGCTCAGGACTTGAATCAACACCTTTAACTTCAATAAGACAGCAAACATTTCAGTAATGCAGAGCATTTTTGCTGGAGTTACAAAAATGAATCCTGGGGACCAGCAGTTAGTGTAATGGTGATGTCGCTGGACTCCCACGTAGCCGACCATGGTTCGAGTCTCAGACCCGGTGGCTTAAACTCACGTTGGGCGTGTGTGCGTGCGTGTCCAAGATCCCGAGAGAATGGAGGAGAAGGGATTGCGGTGTGGCCATCCCCTCTGGGGGGTGATTTCTCGCTTTCTATCTCTCTGTCTCTGTTTGTCTGGCAAGCGCGTGCGCCCTATAGCAAAAAAAAAACAAAAACAAAAAACAAAACAAAAAACAAACAAACAAAAAACCTCTCTAAAAAAAAAAAAAAAAAAAAAAAAAGACTCCTGGAACAGGGCAATGTATGTTCAGAAAATATTGGTCAACCATGAAAGACAACATTATCTCCTGCCCACTGGATCCTTTTCATACTCAAGGAGATTCTCTGACTTCAGAAGATCACCTAGATGACACTTGGGTGACCGAAGTTGGATTTCCTCAAGCATCTGCCTCCTATGTATTATTATTATTATTTTTGAGAGATTTTTACTATAGGACACATGTACTTGCCAGAGAGACAGAAAGTGAGAAATGACCTCTGGGGGGATGGCCAGGCCACATTCCCTTCTCCATTCTCCACTTGAGATTTTTTTTTTTTTTTTGGAGAGGTTTTTGCTATAGGGCGCGTGCGCTTGCCAGACAGACAGAGAGAGACAGAGAGACAGAAAGCAGGAAATCACCCCCCGGGGGGATGGCCACGCCTCAATCCCTTCTCATCCGTTCTCCTCTCGGGATCTTGGGCACACACGCACACGCGCCCGGCATGAGTTTAAGCCACCGGGTCCGAGACTCGAACCGCGGTCGACTACATGGGAGTCCAGCAACATAGCCATTACGCCAACTGCTGGTCCCAGCACTTGAGATTTTGAGCATGCATGCAAATCTTGACTTGAACTGGGCAGTCAGCCATGTGGGACCCAGCACCTTAACCTCCACGCCACCTACTGGCCTTGGCCCGCTTTGCTTTAATACCTCCAACTTCCTTCTGCTCCTCTGACACCATTCTCTCCTAATTTTCTTCCTGCATCTCTCATCTCTTCTCTTCTCATCTGGTTGCTTTCCCATCTCAGTGGGAGTGTCTTCCAGAGACCCAATCTTGAAACACCTTGATTAGCCCTGCCAGATTCTAGTTTTCAGTTCACTTCTCTCTAATGCTAAAGTCATGTTACCCCCAGTTTTGGGTCCAACTTTGTCTCACAATTCAGGACCAGTCCTGATCTTGATTGAGAAGTCTCTAAACAACTCCAGCTTACCATGCTATGAGCACAACATCACCACCTTTGCCTCTGGGTGGCCTGACCTTGATCAACAGAGATCTCTGCCTTGGACTACAAGCATATGTTTAATTCTTTCTTTTGCCACTACTCACTGAGTGGTCTCAGTAAGCCCTGGGCCTCTCTGAGACTTAGTTTCCTAATCTGGGAATGGTCATATCTGTATATATATATATATTTCATAGGATTGCACCTAGAGAAAGCACCCCTCACCCAAGGGTGGGGTGGTATAGTCACCCCAGAGTCCCTTTTCCTTCATTTCATTAGGATTTTGAGCTTGCTCATGCACCTGGAGTGGTTTTCAAGCCACTGGGGCCAGGATTCCAGCTGTGGTTAGCCGTGAGAAATCTGGCTTCCTTAACCACTGAGCTCTGGGAGCCTATCTACTTTCTTTAAAATTTGATCTTCTGAGTTTATTTATTCACTCACTGCATTCATTCATTCAAAAATATGTGTTGAGCACCTGCCATCACTTGATGTACATATATTGTACATACATAGAATTTTCAGTTTAATAAGTGATACAACATCAGTCAAAGAGTAAATTGCAATATAATTTGGTTGTTGTTGGGTCAGCTGGTGGTTAAAGTGACTAGATTCCATGTGACCAATTGTGCAGTTTGAGTCCTGGACCTACCGGCTTAAAAAACACACCGGGCATGTGTGCGTGTATGATCAAAATACTGCCGCCCTTCATGGGAGAGGATTATTTCTCACTTTCCTTCTCTCTGTCTCTTTCTCCAGTGAGCACACCTGCTCTGAAGGAATTTTTTTTTTTAAAAAAAGATAATCGATGTTTAAGTAAACTTATTAGATGAGGGATACTTAAATAAATGTAATAAACCCAAGTTTATTAGTTTGTATTATAAGTCCTCAATATTTCTCTCTCTATATTTCCTGTCATAACTCAGCATACTTGTGTCAGATATCAAAATAACCTCTTTTGGGATTGAAAAGGTGTAGAAAGCCAGATTTGTAATTGAACGATTTCTTTGAGACTTCAGAACAAGATAAAGGGGTTGAATAGAATAACAACATGTCTCCCCCAAATTATATTAACCTGGAAAGTATCCCAGCTCCTTTCCAACAAACAAACAAGCTGGAAAACGATTAGGTGCCCCATCTTCCTTAAACAGTTCTACATAGACATTAAACATTTGTTTTTAATCTAATTCTCCTTTTTCAGTATCAGTATGTCTTCTTGTGTGCAGCAGCAAAATATTTTTTGAATTTCCATTAGTTACAGTTGAAATATTAGACTTCTTTTTTAGCAGGGCATCCTTGGTCTATAAGTGAACAACCCACACTTAAAACTTTCCTCTTAGCTAGTCTTATCTGATTCATGTTTATTATATTTCTTCTGTCTTATTATGGATAATTTTGTTACTTTTACCTTTATTTCTAAATTCTGGGCATTTTTCTTTTATAGGTTTTGTAGCTTATCTGTGCACTGATAAATTGGTGTGTATTTATGAAGCTGTTACTATTGAATATAGGAGACTTATGCTTAATCATTTATGAAACCATAGATTTATGGAAATGTCAATAACTTAGATGTCAGAAGAGGTACCTTCTTCTCTTGGCCCAGTCCTGACTACTCAGTCATCTTGGGTGTTCTCTTTTTCAGTTTTTTCATCAATTGTATGTAGCCAAGGTTGTTTTAAATGAAAATATTTTGAGAAAAGCATGTAAGGAGGTATCATAAGTGAGAGGAGGCAGTTGGAAGTGTTATGATGTTTGCTTCTTTTTTTTTTTTGGAGAGGTTTTTGCTATAGGGCGCGTGTGCTCGCCAGACAGACAGAGAGAGACAGAGAGATAGAAAGCGAGAAATCACCCCCCAGGGGGGATGGTCACGCCGCAATCCCTTCTCCTCCATTCTCCTCTCGGGATCTTGGGCACGCACGTGCACGCACACGCACCCGGCGTGAGTTTAAGCCACCGGGTCCGAGACTCGAACCGCGGTCGACTACGTGGGAGTCCAGCGACCTAGCCATTACGCTAACTGCTGGTCCCATGATGTTTGCTTCTTGATGACATTCGGTCTACTTTATTGTATTAATTGTAGATTGTTGCTTTTCTCAGTTTATTCTCCTTAGATTATACGCTTCATCAAGTATTACATTATATATGTATCTTTTATATGAAGGTGTCTGGTATCTACCAGGCTATTTGTTAAGAACATGGTAACAGGGAAGATTGGATAAAGGAGTCAGGTTTGACCTTTACTGCATTGCAACAAACTTTGAAAAGGACCCTTTCAAACTGGACTTGGGTTATGAAAGCATCAAGCTGTCTTCTAATTTTCTAATGAGAACACTTTACTTAGTGCAATAAGATATCCAAGCAGATTCCTCATGGCCAGGAACACTTGGATCCAAACTAGTGGTCTGAGTAAATCGAGTGGGCCAAGCTGCATTCTAATGAAGCGCTGAGACACTGGACTTGCAGGGCCTTTTACATGAGTAATTTTCAATGTTTAATACACAACCCTCTGGTAGAAACTGAAGTTTCCCAAACTGTATGACTCTATGTATAATTCACTCTCCTCTCCTTTCTTCCTTTGCCTTTCTTTTCTTTTTCTTTCTTTCTTTTTTAAAATTCAAAATAGAACACTTGCACAAAGAGAAAGAGAGGTAGGTGCACCCTCCCAAAGGCTGAGTCACATCACAATTCCCTTGTTCCAGTCCTCCAGCCTGCTGAAATCCTGGCGCTCTCTTTCTCTCTCACACACACACATCTATTCTGTCTTTGTTTTTTCTTTCTTTTCCCTTCTGTCACTTTCATTTTGGGAAAAGAAAAAAAAAAAAAAGCCCGTCAATATTCTCTGAATTAATTTTGCAACCACAACTTGAAAAACTGTACTGGGGCTAGCAGGTGGCATAATAGTTAAGGCACTGGACTCCCATATAGCCAACCATGGTTTGAGTCCTAGACCTGGCAGCTTGAAAATCACATTGGGCACATGTGTGTGCATGCCCACAAGCCCAGGAGGAGAATGGAGGAGAAAGGATTGCAGCATGGCCATCCCTCCTGAAAGATGATTTCTTTCCTTCTCACTGTCTCTCTCTGTCTCTCTTCAGTGAGCACATGTGCCCTATGACAAAAACTTTTAAAAAGAAACCAAAATGCTCTATAGTAAACTGTAGTGACAGCTAGCATCCATGTTTCCTCCTGAGTCAGCTCTTTTGAGTCTCTGGACAAACTCTTTGGCCTTTGGTCTGTGCTGAGGGGATTCCTGGCCTCCTACTACTTGCAGACGGTTCTGTTTGGCTTCCGACCACTTTGAGAACTGTCTTCCTGATGAACTCTTACACTGCTTGTTGTCACTTTCTTGATCTATCTTTTCCTAGAATAGCTAACTGCTTTATCTGCGAGTCGAAGCCCTCCTTGCCCATCAATCCTGGTCCAGCTGAAATCCCATTTTCTTCTCAAGAAGGCTTTGCAGGGGCTGGCAGGTAGCATGGTGGTGAAGGTGCTGGATTCCCATATGACTGAGGGTGATTTGAGTCTCAGACCTGGCAGCTCGCTTTATTGCGTTCCCTCCCTCTCTGATCAAATGTAAAAATAATAGCAATAACAAATGGAATTACATAAATAAATAAATGAATCTTTAAAAAAGAGAGAAAGCGTTGCAGATGTCCATTGAAAATTAATCTCTCTCTTTGTACCCCTGTTGTGATGCTCTCCCTTAATTAGGTATTTTTGCATGTATTTGGCTCCTCAACCAACCAGAATAAAAAACGACCAGCAGTAGGCATAATGGCTATGTCGCTGGACTCCTATGTAGCCAACCGCGGTTCGAGTCCCAGACCCAGTGCCTTAAATTCACACTGGGCGTGTGTGCGTGCGTGCCAAAGATCCTGAGAGGAGAATAGACGAGAAGGGATTGCGGCGTGGCCATCCCCCCTGGGGGGTGATTTCTCGTTTTCTGTCTCTCTGTCTCTCTCGGTCTTTCTGGCGAGTGCTCACGTTCTATAGCAAAAACCTCTCCAAAAAAAAAAAAAAAAAAAAAAAAAAGAGCATATTGGGTGAGCCTGTGAAAAATGCTTTTTGGCTTTAATTTTCATCCTAATACGGTGCCTTTTTGTGTCGCGATGCTCCTGCCTTTGCCTCCCTGCTGGGACCACAGGCTTGTTCTACCTTGCCCAGTTCTTTCAGACAGAGTCTCACTGTGTCGCTCAAGCCAGCCTCCTATGCCTGATCCTTCTCCTTCAGCCTCCCTAGCTGCTGAAGTTGCAATTGCATGCCACTCTGGCTTTAAGATTGGGACCGGGAATCAAACCTGAGCCTCCCATGTTGTCCCAGCCTGTGGGGCACAGCATCTCAGTGGTGTGCGCCTCCACGCTTGGGCCACTTTTCACCTTTTGTGACCTTCCTCATCAAGAACAGTGGGGACTGATGTGTTGTAACTCTCATTTGAGTTTACAATAAGTCCCTGTCAAAATGAGTCATTATGAATACTAATTACATTCGTGTAATGGAATTGTTGGCATGTATTTATTCTTTTTTGTTTCTCCAGGGTTTGTTATTTTCAGTTTCCTAATAATCGTTTAATTACCCACCAGTCTGCCATGTTTGTGCACCCCTGCTGTAGAAGGTGGGCGACACAGTCATATTCTTATATGAAAAATGAGAACTGGTATTAGCATTTAAAAAGAACCTACCATGCTCAGGTAGTCTACAAAGGGAGACATGAATTCTGTTGGTATTATGCCATTATATAGGTCTATTTTATTCATGACAGAGAGCATGTGCATGAAGGAGAGACGGAGAGAGAGAAAGAGAGAAGCACCCTCAACAGAGCCTCATCATGCCATGGTCGTCTTGCCTCAGCCCTCCAGCACTTTAGGAGCTTGGATATATGTACACATAGTCAGCACACTTTCAGGCTGACCCAGAGATCCCAACCCGTGGCCAGCCATGTGGCTCCCAGTACTACTGCTGCATTGACCAGGCTGGGTCTGTTGGTATCCTTTTTGCAGATAGCAAATTTTGAATTTTTGTTAGAGGGATTATGAAGCTCTCTTTAGAAATTTTTTTATTTTCTGGCCCGTAGTAGCATAATGATTAAGGCACCTAGATCCCACACAGCCAACTGCATGGTTCATGTCCCAAACATGGTTGCTTGAAAAACATGCCAGCAGCATGTACATCCATGCCCAAAATTCCAAAAGGAGGGAGGAATGGAGGAAAAGGAATTTCAGGATGTCCATCTCCCATGGGGGATTCTGTCTCTAGTGAGTACATGTATCCCTTTAGCACATTTTTAAATACAATTTAAAAAAATTTTTCAAATTGTGTTTGAAAATATATCAAAGAATTAAAACATATTCTATTAATATTTGAAGAAATAGTTGGCCTTGGGCCCAGCTGATGCCATAATGGTAACGTTGCTGAACTCCTATGCAGCTACTGAGGTTTGAAATCTGGATCTGGTGGCTTAAAACTCGCCCTGGGCATGTGTGTGTGTGTGTGCCCAAGATCCTGAGAGGGGAATGGAGGAGAAGGGATTGTGACGTGGCCATCTCCCTTGGTGGGTGATTTCTCGCTTTCTGTTTCTCTGTCTGTCTCTCCAGCAAGCACACATGACCTATAGCAAAAATCTCTCTAAAAAGAAAAAAAGAAAAACCGTTGGCCTATAGTTGATGAAGTTGTACAGCTTCAGGCCCAATTCATTGTAAATTGATTATCGATAAAGAATAAAGAAATTAATTGAGTTAGAAGCTTGTTTGCTAAATAAAGGAGACTTTTATTGGTTGGGAGAAGCCTAACTTGGGTTTACAAAGCCTCTTAGGAATGTGAAGAAATACTAGTATTTTCTGTGTGTTCCCAATTTATGATCTGGAAGGGGGAAAAAAAAAAGAGAGAGCAGGATGATGGAATAATTTAGTACTGCTATGCTGCACACCTTCTACGAGGCACGTTTAACTTTGTGTACGATTACTCTGCCCCGGGTGGACTCAGTGAGCTGCTCACCCACACAGAAGAGGTAACTGCAGTGACAGAAAGATCTTGCCATCCAAATTGTAAGACTAGCCAATGCTTGGACTGGCTTCACAACCTAGTGGTAAAGAGAAGTTGGATTATACATGGCTGACCACAGTTCAAATCCCGGCCTCCTGGCTTAAAAATAAACCTGGTGCATCTGAGTGCATGGTCAAAATCCTGGCAGGATGGAGAAGTGGCGGAGAAGGGATTGCAGTGTCACCATGACCCATTGGGAGGTGCTTTTTCTCTCTCCCCCACTCTCTCTGTTTCTCTGTCTCTCTGTGATAAGTGCATGAGTCCTCTGGCAATGAAAAGAATAGAACAGACAAGACTTGTGATACAACAGTCCTTGCTCTTGCACTTTCTCTATTCCTTGACTAAGTTGCTTCATACATGTCTTTTCACCTAATAAGGCTAGAAAGAGAGAATGACATAATAATCTACTTGACTTTTAAGTCTTCTTCATTTATCTTTGTGTTTTTTAAAAAAACAGGGTCTTGCCATGTGGCGATCCTCCTGCCACAGACTCCCAGGAGCCACCAGGTATGGCTCTTTTCTTTTCTTTTTTCTTTTTTGGAGAGGTTTTTGTTACAGGGCACGTGCACTTGCCAGAAAGACAGAGAGACAGAGAGATAGAAAGTGAGAAATCACTCCCCAGTGGGGATGGCCACTCAACAATCCCTTCTCCTCCATTCTCCTCTTGGGATCTTGGGCATGTAAGCACATGCGCCTGTTGTGAGTTTAAGCCACTGGGTCCAGGACTCGAACCGCGGTCAACTACATGGGAGTCCAGCTACATAGCCATTACGCTAACTGCTGGTCCCCACATATGGCTCTTTTTCAGACAGGGTCTCACTGTATTGTCTAGGCCAGCCTTGAGCTCATGATCTTTCTTCCTCGGCCTTCTGGTTCAGTGGAATTACATGGGCACACCATTGTGTGCCTTGAGGTTGGACTGGGAGTCAAATCCTGGACTCCCAGCTGGTCCCAGTAGGTGGAGCACAGCGTCTTAGCAGTGAGCACCAGTGTGCACTGCCTTATCTTTGTATTTTTAGAATTTATGCCTCTTCTGAGTTCTTTCCTCTTCTTTTCCTTCTTTTCTTTCGTCATTGTCTCTGTTGCTCGTTAATGGTGAATTTTACTCCATTCACTATCCAGGTCTTAACCAAACCAGGAATTTTTCTTTTCTATTTTTTTTCTTTTTTAAAGAGTTTCTGCTATAAAATGTGTGCACTTGTTGGGCAGAGACAGAGAGAGGGAATGTGAAAACTCAACTCCCTGGGAGGATGGCCATGTTGCAATTATTTCTCTTCTGGTCGCTTCTCAGGATTTTGGGCACATATGCACGTGTGCCCAGTATGTTTTGAGTCCTGGGTCAGGGACTCAAATCACTCAATCGACTCTGTGGGATCCAGCTGCCTTAACCAGCATGCCACCTGGCTGGACTTCAAGCTAGACTCTTTAGAAGGACCCTGTATAGTCTTCTGGCACCTTTGTTGTCAACATCTTAGTTTCTTTCTCTGGGCACAACAGTTTCTAGGCCAGAGTGGAACTTCCTTTCAGATCTTCATATCCTTCACTGGGACTTATACTAAAGTACATGCTTGTAGAACTTGTCCTGGTTGGACAGCCAGCTCCTGGAATTTCATAGTGGTTTAGATTTGCATTTTCCTAGTGATTAATGATATTGAACACCTTTTTTATATACCTGTTGGATATTTATGTCCTCTTTGGAGAAATATATATTGCTCATTTTAAAAATTGAGTTGCTTTCCACTAAATGGAATGGAATGCTTCCATTCCTTTTAAATCTTAGATACTAACTTCTTACCAGATATATATAATAGTTTGCAAATATTTTCTCAGTCTGTAGGCTGCCATTTCATTTTGTTGATTGTTTCCTTTGCTGCACAGAGCTTTTTAGTTTGATGTAGTTTAGTTAATTTTTGCTTTTGTGACTTGAGCTTTTGATATTGTGTCCAAAAAGAACCTTTGCTGAAACCAACATTTCAGAATTTTCTCCACCTAAAACTTCTAGGAGTTTTATAACCTATGGTGTTATATTCAGCTGTATTATCTATTTTGGGTTGAGTTGTGTACAGTGTAAAATAAGGGTCCAGTTTAATTTTTTTTGCATGTAGAAATTTAATTTCCCAATACTATTTATTAAAGAGACTGTCTTTTCCCCATTGCCAACAATCTGTTGATCATCTATGTTGGTATTTATTTATAAACATTCTGTTCTGTTCTACTGGATATGTGTTTGTTGTTATGCCAGTACCATACTGTTTCGGTTACTATAGCTTTATAATAAAATTGGAAGTGTGTTGCCTCCAAATTTGTTTTTCTTTCTGAGAACTGTTTTGGCTATTTGGTTTTTTGTTTTTGTTTGGAGAGGTTTTTGCTATAAGGTGCATGCGCTTGCCAGACAGACAGAGAGAGACAGAGAGACAGAAAGCGAGAAATCACCCCCCAGGGGGATGGCCACGCTGCAATCCCTTCTCCTCCATTCTCCTCTCGGGATCTTGGGCACGCACACACATGCACCCGGCATGAGTTTAAGCCACCGGGTCCGAGACTCGAACCGTGGTCGACTACACGGGAGTCCAGTGACATAGCCACTACGCTAACTGCTGGTCCCTGTTTTGGCTATTTGGGATCTTTTAGAGTTCCACATGAACTATAGAATTGGTTTATATATATATGTGTGTGTGTGTGTGTGTGTGTGTGTGTATGAATTATTTATTTAATTTGATTTATTTTTATTATCATTATTATTAGATTTACTATAGGGCATGTGTGCTCACCAGAGAGAAAGAGACAGAGAGGGAAAGTGAGAAAGCAAGCTGCCAGGTTTGGGACTCGAACTGCGGTCAGCCATGTGGGAGTTTGCTAGGCTTAACCACCAGACCACCTCCTGGCTCAGTTATTTTTCTGTCTTCATGAAGAATGCCATTTTGGATTTAGGGGCATTCATGCACACATACCATGTGTGTTTTTCAAGTTGTTGGGTCCGGAAATCAAACCATGTGGTTGGCCTATGAGATTCAGCTGCCTTAGCCACCGTGACACCTGGCTGGTTCTGAAGACTGCCCTTTAAATTTTAATAGAATTGGTGTTGAATCTGTGTATTGATTTGAGTAGTAGGACATTTGGGCATGTTAACAATATTGGTAAGACTCTGTCTTTAAAAATCCAATCAGTAAAAATGCTTAGTTTTATTGATTCTTTCTACAATTTTTCTGTTCTCTATTTGATTTATTTCTGTTCTAATTTTGATAATTTCCTTTGTTCTGCTAATTTTGGATTTAGTTTGCTGTTCTTTTACTAGATCCTGGATGTATATTATTCTAATCTTGAGGTGTTAGACTATTTATTTGGGAATTCTTTTTAACAATGAACCAGAGAGAGTGCATTGGGTATTTTAGCAAACAAGTGAATTTTCCATCACCCTATAGAACAATATAAATCTCATATTGCATTGTAATATTTGATTTCATATATTATCTAAATCTATAATCATGAATTAGAAATAGGTACAGTATTTTTTTTAAGAGAAATTTTTCCTATAAGGCATGGGCACTTGCCAGAGAGACAGAGACAGAAAGTGAAAAGTCACTCTCCAGAGGGGATGGCCATGCTTTAATCCCTTTCCTCCATTTTCCTCTCAGGATCTTGGGCACACATGCACATGCGCCCAGCGTGCATTTAAGCCACTGGGCCCAGGACTCGAACTGTAGTTGACTACATGGGAATCTAGTGACATAACCATTACGTCATCTGCTGGTCCCACAATATTTTTTTTAGGATAAAATACCTGAGTTCATAAATTAAGCTGTTATCCCACTTGGTTTATGTTCTATTTGTGTAACAAATAATACACTATTTTTTTCCTTTCTCAGACTGTATAGATTTTTGAGATTAAACAGTAATCCTTAAAAGGCAATAGAGGGACCAGTAGATGGCATAATGGCTATGTTGCTGGCCTCTCATGTAGTCGACCACAGTTCAAATCCCAGACCTGGTGGCTTAAACTCATGCTGGGCACGTGTGTGTGTGCGCGTGCCTAAGATCCTGAGAGGAGAATGGAGAAGGGATTGTGGCATGGCCATCCCCCCTGGGGGGTGACTTCTTGCTTTCTGTCTCTCTCTGTCTTTCTGGTGAGTGCATGCGCCCTATAGCAAAAAACCTCCCCCCTCCAAATAAAAGCAATAGAATGTTGATGACAATGGGAAAAATATTGATGATACTGTTACTACAAAAATAACATTTTGCCTGTGATGTAACTGTTTTTGCTTTTTAAGCTTTTGCCATTTTTTGGTTCCTTCTTGATTTCTTCAGAGGCACTTTACAGAAACCACTTTTGTCGAATCTTTCTGGTAAATTGATAGCTACAGTTCTTTCAAAAAATCCCGGTTAGCAGAAATAGGATAGGGAGTTGGCCTAAAGAGAAGCATGCGACCATATTTGCAGATTGTAGACATTGTCCCAGAATTTTGGTGTAACCCTTCAGCTGACAGTTACAAATCTTTGTTTTCTCAGTCATCACCCAACCCTAACAGATGGGTGAAGAATTAATCTGATTTGTATTTTTCCCCCTCCAACTTTCTCCTACATATTGTAATATTCTACGATGAACAGGCGGTGAATTCTTAAAGGTGATTGATGGGCCTTAAAAATACAATATATACATCCTAATTAAATTATGCCAGAGTCAAAAACCTCAGAACAGAAGAGTTCCTAAGACCCCTGTAGAAATTTAAAGACTATTTTGAATCTCTCGTCCACTCCAAAAGAAATCTGCTAACACTGTAGTGTTTTTTCCCTTGCCAGGACCCTCCTTGCCTGGTGTCATTTCTCGAGCTCTCCTGGGAGGAGATTAGTCTAAAACAACAAAGTAGCCAGATGTCTGGTTCTGAGAGGGTCCCAGAGGCCAGGCTACGGTAGGCAACAGAAACCGCGTGGGGCTGAAGATCAAAGATACCTGAGAATTACTTATGGGCACATAGTATGTGTCATTCCCATTATTAACAGTCTGAGAAAATTTGTTTCCCTAATTAACCCTTTTGCTGGAGTAACCTTAAATTTTAGTGGGTATATTTCTGTTTTGATGTGTTTTCTTTTGTGTAGTTTTGAGAAGTGCATATTACCAAAAAAAGAAAAAAGAGAGAGAAAGAAATTGAACTCATGTGCTTGATTGAAATCGGAGCTGTTATTCTTATCCAAAATAGATAGGTTATGACATGTGTCATCATTTATCATGAGATAAGTGGGTGTGCTATGGCTGCGAGTTAAAACTATAAACTCCACATAGCGAGGAACTACATGATTTATTCGTGCAGAGAGCGCTTCTGAAATCCCTAATCCTTACTTTTTAAGCATTATTATTTCCATTTTGAACTGTTTCAGAGTGCTCATTTTTTTAGATCATGGCTTCCTGGACTTAAAATGAATTCAGAATAAATCCCAGTGGTGGGGAATCTGTACCTTATGAATAGCTGACCTCTTTCCTTTCACAGTGGTATTACTAATGAAATGCTAATTAAAAATTCTTGTTGTGCTTCACCTGTTCACTGTGTGGGCACAATGTTGCATTGTTTAGAAACATACACATTTAGCAACTGTGAATACATGTAGTTATTTTAGGTGTTAGTTCTGGAGCCTGTAAGGTTTTAGCTGAATTTCTTCCAGGAAATGGGCAAAAAAAAAAAAGCTCAACTATTCCATTATAAGTTTTGGTGTCTGCTTCTCCAGGTGAGGCCATCATAGGGAGAAAACAGAAGATTTTGGTCGCCTTTGTTCCTTGGTTTTGTTTCTGTTCCCCATTACCACATAACAGAAGCATGTAAAAGCCTATTCCTGTTTTCCTTGAGATATAAACCATCGTTACCAAGAGCCCGATTAGCCAGCTTCAGTGCTGTGAAGGGCTACAACACATTCTTCAGCATCTCGCAATATAAACTTGGCATCAAAGCTGTAAAAATGTCTTTAAATCTAATTGGAGATATGTGTTAGCCAATTTGGTGCAGAGCTTTCATATTCTTTGTGGAGTGGTCAAGGCTTCTTTTAATTCCTTGAGGACAAGGACGCTCCTAGGACTAGTTTATCAGGATTAATTGATTGATCTCTGTTTCTCTAAGTATTAACACAACCATGAGATCAGCATCTTGCACAAGGAATGGGAGAGACAACTTTTTTTTTTTTTCTGCCCCTCTTCTTTCAGAGCAGAATTTGTTGTTACTTCAGTGACAGAGGGTGAGCTGTGCCTCTCTTACTGGCCACCCCCTCTTGTGAACCATTTGCTGGCACTAAGCCTGTCTGCTTATCTGTTTGCCTGTTCTGAATGCAAGCTGAGTCTGTTGTGGCTATGGTACTGCAAATATTAATAGGCCCCCGTTCATAGATTATTTGAAGTGAGTAGTATTCAGACAGACAAAACACCTGAGTGCCACAATCTTGTCTATTCTTTTGGAGCTGATTATAGCAAGATTAGATCAAGTGGAATAAAACTTATCGTTCAGGACTAAGGTCCAACTGGAGACACCAACCTACTCTTGTGATGAAGGGGATTGTTCTTGCTTCCCTTGGTAAGGGGACTACATGTTTACATCTCCTTTCCGACTGTCCCCAAGGCACACACATGCGTGCACATGCACACACACAAACACGCATGTTGAATGAGCATTTGCCAAGGAAAAGACCAAAAGGCAACTTCTCTTTTCATCTTCCAGAAGATGCCAAAATTGTTGGCCACTTACTTCTTAGCCTGTTTATTTTTGGTTGCGTTATTGGTTATTGGCACTTTCTATGTCTGTGTGTCTGTCTTCCTCCTCCTTAGCACCCCCTGGCCACCTTATGGACCCTTACTGCGGGTATCACCTTTTTGTGTGGCATCTCTTCTACAACACTGTGTACAGAGAAGTGTTTGTTTATGCCTTTTTTTTTTTTTTCCTATGGGGTATTTGCCCTTGCAGGAGAGAGACACAAGGGAAAAGTGAGAAATCACCCACCAGGGGTTCATGGCCATGCCATAATCCTTTCTTCTCCATTTCCCTCTTGGGATCTGGGGCACACACACACACACACATACACACACACCAGCCCACCTTGTTTTTCTAGCCACCAGGTATGGGATTTGACTGTGGAGTCAGCCATGTGGGATCCAGTGCCTTAACCACCAGGCCACCTGCTAGCCCTATGCTTTAAAAAATAGATATTATGACATTTAAGTAGTAGAGAGTTAGATTTCTAGTTCTTGGTCTTTACTTACTCATTCTACCATTCTTATTCTTCATAAATTTCTTTTACATTGCCTCCTCTCTACCTTCTAATGTTAAAAAAAATTTTTTTCACCTTTTAATTTTTCATTCTGTTTCTTCATATCATCTATAGTTTCCAGGAAGGGTTCTGATTTGAAATAAGAGCTAAATTTAAGAGTTATCAATGAAGATCTCCTATTTTTTTTTTAGCTCTTTCTTTCATTTAATGCCTAATAATTTGATGCTTGAATGGGTATTGAGATAGTAACCTATAAACTTTTAGTGATAGAATTCTGTGCTAAATAAAAATACCTACTAGAAGTCAAGTGGACTTTGTTAGGATATGATTATTTAATATGCATTGTATTTTACTTTTAATTTTAAAAGATTTGAGGTTGAGTGTATAATCTCAGTATCTTTTTAAAATCTGTGATAATCTGGAAGGTTTTTCTGAGCCATTTATTGACTTTTTTTTCTTATTTGATACATTTCTCTGAGTTTCATTTAAAGTTATATTTATCTTTACTTGAGGTTTGGAGTGATAGCTTTGGAACACCTGTTATTGTTTAGCATGGTGGTCTTTGATTCTAAGTTGTCTGAGGGGCAGGAGTTGCAAGGTGATGGAATTTGAGTATGCTGCAGGAAGAGTCCTTTCCTCGGTGCCAATCGTGTGCTCGCTGCTGGAGAAGGCAGTCCTGGGGGAAAAGTTATGTTTGGGGTACAAAAATGATCAGTTCTCTAAGTCTGTGACTTCCAATTCTATTGCTAAAATAAAGATCCAATATTCAAAAAAGAAATAAAAGAAAATTAAATACTATCATTCATTGTGTCCACTCTGATCCACTGACAGAAAAGAAACACTTTAAGTGGATGATTTTTCATTTTTTTTTCAAGTAAAATTTATCTGATTAAGTATGAAAAGAAACTACAGCCAACTGATAATCAGATATGTAAGGATAATGTTCAGGAAGCTGGGTTTCCGGAAGATATGAGGCTCAGTTATTTTAGCCTGGGGATTTTGCCTGGGGAAAAATGTATGTGCCTCTACAGCTGAAGGGCTATTCAGAAAGAAACAAAGTAAAATGGCATCTATTTTAACTTGTAATTTCGCTATTTCATACTTAATCTTATATTCGGCAGAAATGTCAAAATAAACCAGCTACAAACCATCTCTGAAGCCACGTCTACATGACCAAATTTAATTGGGTAGAGTCCTTAAGAATCAAATAATTATCATTGGGTAGAGAAGAGTCTTTTGCCGATAACTCTCTGGAGGGAAGAGAATGCTCTGGTAAAATCAAAGTGAAGATGTGGCTTATTTCAAACATAAGAACGCACAGCCTAAACAAACTGCTGATAATTTGGGGTGGAGGATCAGATCTGTATATCACCCTTAAACCTTCACTTGATTTTCCATCTACATTTACTCCCACTTAAAATTTTAAGTAACACTTAACTTCATTTAGGTTTTTTTTTTTCCTTTTCCTCCAGTTTTAGGCTTATCCAAAGTCATACTTGATGTTAGAAGCAATAATATAATTCTGTCCTTGTTATTTTCTCTATCCTCTTTAGGAGACCAAGTTATTCTAAGTCCGTAAGTTGTTATTTAAGTTAAAATCGACTTCTTATTAATGAAATAGCTAGATTTCTATTTTATATAAATGCCTTTTCTTTGTTTACCCTGGAGTGAAAGCGGGCCCCATTCAGGAATTAAAGTCAAGTCTAGGCCACTATTTATCCTGTCACCATCCGGCTGTTGTTTATCGTGTTTTAATCAAAAATCAAGTTTCTGTACTTAATGACTTGGAAGATGCATTGCATTTTGTCAAAATGTAAGAATTTGTGAAGAATAAAGAGCTCCCGAAATCCCCAAAAGATCAAGAAGGGGATGTGTATAATTTTGTGGTTTAACACATATAGAAGCATTAATATTTATAATGGCGTTGAGTATTTTGTATTTACACTTCCATCAACGTGTAACGTGTTACAGTATATTGTTCAGAGACTACTGAATAGCTCAGGATTTGCTTACAGAAGAAAAGAATTCTATAGTTTTTAGTTTTTTTTCCTTTATTTGAATTTTCCCCCAGATTGTTTAGTCAAGAGCGGATACATTTTTTCAGCTGGAGATATTTACCTTATGTAAAAACCCTGTCTGGTCTGTGCGGAAGTAATAGGGAAAACTGACACGTTGCTGAATGGTCCCCATCATTGGTTAATATAAAGGGACTGTCAGTGCTAAGGTAACAAAGGTAACCGTGCCAGGGAAAACGAGTGTTCTGTGTAGATATGGCCCTTGGTACTTAATTTCTACTTAATTATTAGCATGTACATAAAATACATCAGGGTGGTCGGCTTAAATAATAGTGTTAGTTCCCTAACATTTAAAATTCATAGAAATGTTAGATAAATGCACTTTTGTTTGACTGGAGGATTCATTTTTTATTAAAATACCCATTAAAAAAAATCAAAATGTAACATTTCTAGAAACTCCTTTTTTCCCCTTTTTTTCTAGAAACAGCTGATCAATAGGAATGTTTTTCTAGCCAAATCGGTAGCATCATGCTCTTGCATAGGGTTGTTTAGAATAATTCAAAGAGCACTTTTTCCCGTATTACATTAAATGTCAAATTATGCCCCTTGTCTGCAGCCTTTTTAAAGGGAAATTCCAAGGAGTAAGACTACTATGTTTAGTTCACAGAAGTGAATTGTAATTCAAACACTTACGAAGGTGTCTTCAAGATGATCTTGCAGAGCACGTGGCAAGTATATCTTTTTAGTTCAATAGACCTCTTGGCTTTTTCTTACTTGACATATATTATAGCTTGGGAAGAAAATCACATACAGATCAGTGCAGCAATAAAATAAAACATGTATAAATACACGTTTCATACTTGAAAACAGCGAAGAGCATACCTATGGGCAAGTTTTTTTTTTTTTTTTAATTTTTCAGTAATAATTTGAGATTAAACCCCCTCATTTTTGTCCTATCTTTTGGATTCTCTACACCTTCAGTCAGTTGTCATCTGGCCACACGCTTTTCATGTTGGAATCAGTGTGCACAACCGCTTACACTTTATAGGATATATTGGGAGTAGAATAAAAAAAAACTACATTTAAGGAAGACATCGCTATCGGAGTCCCCTCTCTTTTGTCACCGTGAGGAACTAGTTGGGCTGCCACTCTAGGTTTTCCTCACACCTCTGGTGCTGTGTATGGACTCAAGGATCTTTAGACAACTGGTGACCAAGCTGGTAGCTTTTCACCGACTTGGACTTTTGCATGTAAAAAATGTACATTTCAATCTCATTCCTGCCTACTCTAGCAGAATGGCTTTGAGACAACTAGACTTTAAAAAGTTAAAAGGCAATAAGTCAATCCCCTGGAAACGACGCAGAAACGTAGATTTAAATCATAAATAAGGAAATGCATTGAGTACATTAAACAGACATAGAAAAATGGATTTCTGTCTTTGGTAGGAAGGTAATTGGGCACTACTGCTTGGCAGGAGCTGGTGCTATTGAGCCAGCTAAGGCTGCCACAGGTTGATAGGCAGGTGATAAGGCAGCTCCCACCAGGGTCTGCACAGGAGGCCTACCTAATATGCTGTCTGCCCTAAGGGCCTATGGGAACACAGTTGGATTATTATGTTAATGCATGAGCCCGCTGCCCTCTTCCTATCCCAGCTGGGTTCCCTGTTGTTAGGAACTGCTTTGCACTGACAGTGGAGTAATATGCTTCATGATTGAAAGGGCAAAGGGGCTTGAAAGGAAAAAAAAAAAAAAGAATAGGCCTACACAGATATGTAAATGAGGAAGGGAAATCTGTTGGAAGATTTCACTCGAAGTATACAGGGAAAGTTTATTAGAAAGTTCTTAGAGTCCTCTGGACAGCCACTCATTTCTTAATTAACCGCGTTGCTGGTTTTCCTTCCTAACACTGGTGTGTACACGGTACAGGTTAGGTCGTTCTGAGCCCAGATGCTCTGAGGTTAGCTAACTGTGTGTCGTTTTTGGCACCTTCGCTACTCTTAAATATATGTCCCTCAGTCATTTCACTGTATTTTATAGAAAAGGTAGTTTTTGATAATGTGGAAGGATTTATATTTTGTGTTAAGGCCATCACTTGTATTTTTCTGTGAAACGGAAAGAATCTATCTTTCAAGATAGTGTAGGGATGGAGGTGAGGAAACGGTTGGCTGAGTCAGAGGGCATATTTCTTGGGTTTAAAAATTCAGGATGGAGCTGGCAAGTGGCATGGTGGTTAAGGGTGCTGGACTCCCACATGACAGATCACGGTTTGAGTCCCAGATCTGGTGGCTTGCTTTCTCACTTTCTGTCTCTCCCTCTCTCTCACTCTGTCCCTCTCTGGTCAAATTTAAATACATAAATAAAATAATTCTTAAAAAAATAAAAGAATTTGGGATGGATTATGGTTCAAACAGTTTGTGTTTAGTTGCCATTTATAATGTTGATGTCTGGGGTGAAAAGACTATGTTCAAATCCTGGCTACGTGAACTAATTCCTATCAGATTTTAGCTAAATTACTTTGTCTCTCATTTACTTCAGCTATAAAATGGGTATAACAAAAGTTTTACCTGGGAGGATAATGAATGTAAACCATTTTGGTTGAATAGAGTGAACATTCATTAAATGCTTGCCATTGTGTTGTTACTTAATTGCTGTTGGAACAATGATCATTTTCACTTAGGAGACCATTTTTTTTATCCCAGCTTGAATACACTGTATATTAGTCCAAAGATATTGCCATATACATTATCATCAGCAGATAATTTTCCATTTTTGTGTCCCTTAAATTTTTTTTACATTTTAAATTTATTTTATACATTTAATCACTGTACATCAACACAGCTTGTTAAATGAGTTTCCCCAACATGTGCACACTGCACACCAAGCTACTTAAAGATATCATACACGCTATCGTCAACAGACAGTCCCCCGCTTCTCACGTGCCCTGCCTCTCTATTTTTCTCTTTGATTCCTTTCCTCCCACCCTCCTTCAGTTCCCAACCTCTTCCCACACTGTATCCAGTATCGGCAATCATTTTCCATGCTTATGTATCTTCAAATTTTTCAGTTTCTGCCATAGAGTGTGGATATTTGGTATATATTAAGTGGGGACATACCATGTCTCTTTTTCATAGACTGTTTTGCTTCACTCAGGAGTAAATCTTCCATATTCATCCACTTTCTATCAGAGGCCAGGGTCTTGTCTTTGATGGCTGAATAGTATTCCATAGTGTACATGTATCATGCTTTTTGAATCCATTCTGTTCATGGGCATTTGGGTTGGTTCTGTATCTTAGCAATTCTGAATAATGCTGCAATAAATATGGATGTGCAAGCACTTTTCTGACTGAGCATGCTCCTGCCCTTTGGGTAGATACCCAGGAATGGAACTGTTGTTCTATTTGGAGGTCTTTGAGGAACCTCCATATTATTCTCCACAGTGGCCGTACTAATTCACATTCCCACCAACAGTATAGGAGAGTTCCCTTTTCACCACAGCCTCGCCAGTACTTAACATTTTTTATTGATTTACTCTGCCATTTTGACTGGGGTTGGGTGGTATCTCATTGTGGTTTTGATTTGCATCTCCCTTATGATAAGGGATGATGAGCATTTTTTCATATGCTTTTTGGCTGTTTGTATGTCTTCCTTAGAGATTTGTCTATTGAGTTCATTTTCCCATCTTTTAATTGGGTTGATCATTTTTTTGGGGGGGTAAGCTGCTTGAGTTCTCTGTATATTCTGGTTATCAGTTCTTTGTTTGAGGCATAGTTTGCAAATATATTCTCCCATTTCAAAGGTTGTCGACTCTAACTATTATTTCTTTTGCTGTGTAGAAGCTTCTTAATCTGATGTAATCCCACTTGTCTAATTTTGGAATTACTGCCTGTAGGAGACCATTATTTTATTATTTTTTTTTTCTCTCTTTTTTTTTTTTTTGGAGAGGTTTTTGCTATAGGGCGCGTGCGCTCGCCAGACAGACAGAGAGAGACAGAGAGATAGAAAGCAGGAAATCACCCCCCAGGGGGGATGGCCACGCCGCAATCCCTTCTCCTCCATTCTCCTCTCGGGATCTTGGGCACGCACGCACACGCGCCCGGCGTGAGTTTAAGCCGCCGGGTCCGGGACTCGAACCGCGGTCGACTACGTGGGAGTCCAGCGACATAGCCATTACGCTAACTGCTGGTCCCAGGAGACCATTATTTTTTGTATGGCTGTATATGTTCAGTGAATTAAGGGTTTTATCTACTAGTTTTCTGTAAGCCTGTAAGCCTCACCAAATAAATGTGATTTCAAGTAACTGTGACTTCAACTTCAACTAGAACTTGTTTCTTTTTTTAGATTTTTGCCATAGGCTCATGCATTCACTGGTGAGAGACAGAGTGAGGGAAAGTGAGAAATTACCCCCCTTCACCCCGCAAGGAGGATGGCCATGTTGCAATCCCTTTTCCTCCATTCTCTTGAGATTTGAGGCATGCATGCACATGCACTGGTGTGATTTTCAAGCTGTTGAGTTCAGGACTTGAACCCCTGTAGGCCACATGAAAATTCAGTGTCTTAACCACCATGCCATCTGCTGGCCCAACTTCAACCAGAATTTGACACAAAATATTCAGATAGATATTATTTTAAATTGTAAAGGGTTAAAACTCCTTAAACAAAATACTAGCTTAGGTTCCTAAACAGTTCATTGTATAATAAGTCATAGTTTAAATGCTAAAAGAAAATGGAATGGAAAAGAAAATCTAGCTGGGTCAGCATTCTAGATTGATAGTTTCTGTAGTTACTTTTAGCATATATGTGAATTTGAGAACTTTATCCCTCTATGTATAACAGTTTACAATGTATTTATTTAGGCTAACTTAACATGGCAACGTATGATTAGGTACTATTTAAAATACCTCCTGACAAAATACAGGTTACCAAGAGAAAAGCAAAACAAAGGGCTCCTCAGAGAGAGAAAGAGGAAGAGGGAAGAAACACCCCTTCTCCTCTCAGTGGAGCACTATCACATTGCAATCCCTTCTCCATTTCTCTCTTCAGATAGGATTTTGGGGACACATACACATGTGCCTGGCCAGAATTTGAACTACACAGCCCACTGTAGGGATCCTGCTTCCTTTAACCAACTAGGCCATGGGACTGGCTCAACAATTTTCTTTTAAATTGCCAGAGAGTGTGTACACTCATCAGCGAGAGGGAGAGGGGGAAAGCATCACCCAATGCGGCTTGTCACACTGCCATCCCCACTCCTCCTTCTCTCCCTCCTATTGGGATTTTGGGCACACACACACACTTCTGGTGTGGTTTTTTTTTTTTTTTTTTTTTTTGAGAGATTTTCGCTATAGGGCGCGTGCGCTCGCCAGACAGACAGAGAGAGACATAGAGACAGAAAGCGAGAAATCACCCCCCAGGGGGGATGGTCACGCCGCAATCCCTTCTCCTCCATTCTCCTCTCGGGATCTTGGGCACGCACGCACACGTGCCCGGCGTGAGTTTTAAGCCACCGGGTCCGGGATGCGAACCGCGGTCGACTACATGGGAGTCCAGCGACATAGCCATTACGCTAACTGCTGGTTCCCTCTGGTGTGTTTTTCAAGCCATTGGGGCTGAAGTTCATACTGAGCCATTGGCTATGTGAGCTTTGGCTCCCTTAATTGCTAGGCTATGGGGCCAGCCCTGGAGTGTACTTTTCTGAGCCCCAACCATGTGATGTGTGCATAGGGCCTCGCATGCGAGGAGAGATTGAGAAGTGGTCGTTGTGATCAGTGCCAAGAATTTCTCACACCTCGCGCCAGTCTGCTTCAGACATGCTTTGCAAATTTATAGGAAGGACCTTCAGGGAGAGTGCCACCGTCAGAAAATGCAGCGCGTCTGGGCTAGAATAGTGGGTTGTAGTAGCTTAGTTATCGTTTATCTGGTGGAAGAGAGTCCACACATTTGCTTTCATTACAAATATAAATATACAGCCATTTTAATACTCTGGTGAAAACTTCGGTGGCACTTGAAATGAGTAGCTTGCGTTATATCAGAAATGAGGCTCCTTTCTGAAAAGGTAATTGTGCATTTGATTTTGAATATTTAGAATCAAGAGGAAAGGAACCAGTCCTATCTAAGCAATGTTCTTTGTCATTTTAGCGAAATCCTTTTATAGTGTAGCCCTATATTAGGCATTTTATATGGAGGAGTATGTATGGCATGTGTATATATGTGTGTGTATATGTGTCTGTGTGTGCATGTGTACATGAATATACATCTGTCTGTATGTCTCTATATAATGTGTGTACCTATACAATCGGAAGTATATTTAGGGATGTTTCAAGAGGAGGTCTAGTTGAGCACATTCCTTGAAAGAGGCATTTTAAATAATGCATTCTGTTTGAATAATAGTTGTTAAGATGTTGAAGAAGAGGCTTTAAAGGAAGCATAAGCCCATGAGGTAGGTATAAAAATAGTCAGAAGACGACACCTTTTTTGCGTCATTGTTCTCTGATCCATGGTGGTGCAGGCTGCACATGCTACTGGTTGTCAGAGCACAGTTATCTGGCCCACACATGGCCATTATGTGTAGAAAGAAGCTTATCACTGGGACCAGCAGTTAGCATAATGGCTATGTCGTTGGACTCCCACGTAGTTGACCACGGTTTGAATCCTGGACCGGCGGCTTAAACTCACGCTGGGCGCATGTGCGTGCATGCCCAAGATCACAAGAGGAGAATGGAGGAGAAGGGATCGCTTTCTGTCTCTCTGTTTCTCTCTGTCTCTCTCTTTCTGGTGAGCGCATGCGCCCTATCGCAAAAACCTCTCAAAAAAAAAGAAAGAAAGAAGCTTATCACAGAATAAATTATAAACTCTACTTTTTTGTTTTGTGTTTTAGGTTTTTGCCATAGTATGCATGTGCTCGCTGTAAAGAGAGAAAGAGACAGATACAGAGAGAGGGAAAGTGAAAAGTCACCCCCCTCCCCCACGGGGATGGCCACACTCTGCAATCCCCTCTCCTCCATTCTCTTCCCAGGATTTTGGGCATGCATGAACATGCACCCAGTGTGTTTCAAGACACTGGGTCCAGGACTTGAAGTACAGTCAGTCATGTGAGAGTCCAGCACCCTAACCGCATGCCACCTGCTGGCTCCTATAACCTCTGTTTTAAAAGAAGTCTGATTTTTTTTTTTTTTTTTAAAGAGAGACTTTTGCTATAGGATACGTGCACTTGCCAGAGAGAGAGAGACAGAAAGAGAGAAATCAACCCCTAGGGGAATGGCCACACCACAATCCCTTCTCCTCTATTCTTCTCTCATGATTTTGGGCATGCATGGACACCCCTGGCGTGAGTTTCAAGCCTTCAGGTATGGGACTCGAACTACGGTCAGCCATGTGGGAACTGGCTTCCCTTTCATAGGGCCAGTCCAAAGAAGTCTGATTTAAAAAAAAAAAAATTGCCAGAGGCTATGTGTGTTTGCTAGGAGTGGTGTATGGCGGAGGGGGGGGGGGGCACATGCATATGGAAGAGAGAGAGAAAGAAAAAGCCCATGGGGCATAGTCACACAGCAGTCCCTTCTCTGCCATCTCTTCCTCCTTTCTGAAATTTGGGCACATACGCACACATGCCTGATGTGTTTTTCAGGCTGCCAGGTTCGAAACTCCAACCACGCAGTCTAGCTGCTTAACCACCATACCGCTGTCTGACCTGGAGTCTGATTTTAAAGGAATTCTGTGTTTTGTTTAGTTTGTTTTTTTAAGCAGTTGTGGGTGTGACACTGGTATACTCCCTTAGAACTTGGAAGGTTTTTGAGGACAGGAGTCCTCACTTCCCCTGAAAACATATTTGTGTTCCTTATACTCCGTAGGAATTTGTCCTATGCCAGTTGACTGAACAACTAGGCTGATTTTCATGGTAGAACTCAGCTTCAAGGAGAAAGAGTCCAAGTCCATGGGTCCCCATGTGCCTTCGGTGCTTCATGAAGCTGCTGATAATTCTATTCCCAACCCCTCTGACGCCAGTGGTGACCTCTGCCTCCCCTGACCACCTTCCCATTCCCGCCAACCATTTGCCCTTCTTTGCATCCACACTTGTTATTATTTTATCAGAAGCACAGGAAAAGCTGCAGTTGGAGAAACGATGCCTGGATTAGGACTCGCTACAGAGGAAAGATCAGAGATCTGGCCGGAGGGGTTGATTTCTGTCCTAGAAGCCGAGGCCTCTCCCGGGTTTGTGCTGCCCCTCTCTTTGTCTTCTCTTCTCAGCTTTGCTTTTCAGAAAACTTTAGGGGCATCTTGGATAATTCTTTGATTCTGGATTACAATTGTAATTAGAACCACCAAGACTCTTCTCCAGACAGGTTTAGTATCCCCTTGAAGACTTTCAGTTTTCCCTGCAACCAGTAGTTTAAAAAAAGAATTTTTGGAGGGTTTGTTTCTGCTGTTGAATAGTTTCATACACTTCACAAATCTCTAAATACTAACAAAGAAATTCTACATAATAGGTTATGGTTTTTAAATCACTGTGAATTATATTATACAAAATAAACACTAGATTTAAAACTGGTTGTCCCTTTCCCTGATGATATGTAGCCTTTCTTTTTATTCCCACCTTAACGTGTTTATTTATCTTTCTGTTCCCAAACTTACTGTAATGTTATGTCTCCATTTCTGGATTTTTAACTCGATGAATTGTTAATTAATGGCCATAACACTTAGTAATAATACTGATGCTATAAGTAATAATAGCTAATGTTCATTTAGCATTTACTACGCTCATGTTTTACGTGAATTGGCTCTTAATTCTCACAAAACCCTTCTAAGTGGATACTAATATTATGCCCATTATCGAGATGAGGAAACAGAGACTCGAAGTAGCTTAATTAAATTTGTCAGGGATCTTCCAGCTGTGGAGCTGGATTCAGACGTAAGTAAACCAAGTCTCGGGTCCTCTGATGTTTACATACCCCATGACTAGTTTAGATGGTAACCTACATACTGAAATATCTCTCTTCTTCTACTTCCTTCCCTCAATCTTTGGGTTGTGTTCCTACCTACCCTTGTTCAGGTGTGTATGTGTGTGTGTATGTGTGTGTGTAAGAGAGAGAGAGAGACAGAGAGAGAGAGAGCTCCCCAGGAGTTGGTCATGCTGCAATATGTGATCATTTTCTTCCAGTTCTCTGTGCTATCAGGTTCCTGGGCACATGGATACACATGTATGCACCCGGTGTGTTTTTTAAGCCTCTGGGGCTAGGACTCAAACTCTGGTTGGCAATATGGGTACAGCTTCCTCTGCGTAATACTTAGCTGCTGTGCCACTTGGCTGGCCCTTATTCATTTATTTATTTTTTAGCCACCTTTTCAAGGTTGATCAGATAGAGAGCCTCATAACTTGGTGTTATTTCAAATCGACTATTTGAAAGGAAAAAGTAGCTCGCCTTATTAGTCCCTATTTTACTAGAAAGCCTAGCAGCAAAGAAAGTGATCAGTTAACAGGAACTAAGGGTGGAAGAGAATGAAAGGCAGATCTTGAATCTGCCTTAGGTAACTTGAGGATAAACGTAGCCTTGGAGCTAACAGTCTGTCCTGAGGCTAAAGACAGGAAAGCTACCACGAGGAAACTGGGCAGAAAACTGGACCAGATCTTTACTGTATGATAAAGCCTGACACTGAGAAGATAGCAAAGCGAGTCTCGCTTTTAGCAAGCTTCTGGCTTTTGCAGAAAGAGCCTGGGAAGCTCCAAGTTTGAAAACTTCTGGAAGCATTCTGTCCAAGCTACCACTAGAGATGGAAGTCTTCTGGGTCCCCCGAATCCCAGCAGGCCTGTTTGAGAGGATTAAAGTTTTGTTGAAAACCGAACATAGGTGCTTGGTCTTAGGCTTTTCTCCTAAACTTACCTTTGCAGAAAAGATTCTATCCTTTCACCTGGCAAGAGCTTGTTTTAGGGGTCATACCTGATTTCACCTCTGATTCATTTAATTTATAATGGTTCTCTGAATGACTTAACTTCTGTGAGCCTTAGTTTTTATATCCGTAAAATGGAATAAAACTTAACCTTATAGGATTCTTTTCCAGATTAAATACAATAACACTTATTGTCTGGAATATATAAGATGCTCTGTAAATGTCCACTTTTTTCTTTTGCTTATGAACTGCTTTGTCAAAAGGAAAGTTAAGTAAAAGAAGTTAGTCATTTCATTATAAATTCCTGGGTTAGAAAAAAATGGATTTTGTCTCTTGCCGTTTCAGAATTTTTACTCATTTCTCTTTTAAGACTCCATGAGATACTGATCTGGGTGGGGGGAGGGTATGAAATTCAGTATGGTTCATAAAGCTTCTTGGAAGGCACCTTTTTTATTTTCTAATTTAATGTTGTCATTGTCATTATTGTTATTTTAATTTGACTAGAGAAGAGAGAAAGAGAGAGAGAGAAAGTGAGAAAGCAAACTGCCATGTCTGTGACTCGAACTGTGGTCGGCCATGTGGGAGTCCAGTGCCTTAACCACCATGCCACCTGCCAGCCCTTGGAAGGCTGCTTTTAAACTGTGATGTAGCGAGGTTAAACGAGAGCCACATGGGAGCTATTTCCATGGGTTTTAGAGGTGAAACAATTTGTTTTTATACTTGTCTCAGTGCTTTCACTCTTTTAAATCTCATTTCTAGTCCCTTAGGTTCCATAATAAAGTCTTCAGTACTATACATTTTTATTAAACATCTTTTTTTTAGACTCCAATTTGCATTTCAGATAATATAACAAAATGTATGTGTTTCAAATATTCACTGCATAA
Organism: Tupaia tana; assembly: GCA_026018925.1. Taxonomy (NCBI): domain Eukaryota; kingdom Metazoa; phylum Chordata; class Mammalia; order Scandentia; family Tupaiidae; genus Tupaia; species Tupaia tana. The sequence goes on from JAKSZU010000021.1 coordinate 10,364,082, forward strand.
TTGTGATTAGAACATGTAATCCCTCAAAAGATGTTAATTGCAATTTAAATTCACACTGAATTTAATTAAGTGAGTTGGGGATTAGAAAGTAGATGTAAGAAAGTAGTTAAGGGAATACATTTTTAAAAAGCATCCACCTTTTTTTTCCCCTAAAAATTATAAACCTCTTTCAACCTTAAGATTAGAAAGATGAAGGAAATGGAGAAGGGAAGAGGCGGAAGCAGGTTAAAGAGCATCTTAGAGAATTCTTAAGCTATGTTCACAATTTGGATCCTGAGTTTCAGCTAATTGTGGTTAGAGGAGCAGGGCTGGTTTGAGTAACCTCCTCATTTGTATTCTTCACAGCCTCTCAGTACCTGTTAACTCACTGGGTGTCTGATAAAGACTTCAGTTAAGCAGAGATTTTTAAGATGTGAAGAGAACGATTGAGTGGGAAATGGCTTCAGAGATCTTTCAGTCCAACTGTGTCAAGCTTCAATCTTCCTTACACTATCTCTGCCAAGAGAGTGTTTTATGAATTATTAGATATAATAGGAACTTTAGGTATAGACAATTCATATATAGTGTTTTTTTAATAAAGGAATCACCACATGAATGGAAACAAAAAGTAAGCTGGGAAGAAACAGATTTTTTTTTTTTTCAAATATAACAGGTAAAGAATACAAAAACCAGACATTTGTTTTGTAAGCAATTATATGTTCCAGTGATTGAGAGAAAAGGGTATTTATTATTTGATATCGAATGAAAAAGCAGTTTTCAAAAGGCTCCCAAAATGAACACTGTGCCTGTAAACCTCAGTTTGTTCATACATTTTCATAGGAATAAGTTTATTGGGTCATCAAAAAAGTCATGACTCATTTTTGCATAGAAAAATATGTCATGACTTTTCCAACAACCCAATAAATCAGAGATCAGTTATAAGGTGATCTCAATGCAATTTTAAAAACAAAGGTATTAGCTTACTCATACCACGATTGTGGTACACACATCTCTGAAGCGACACAGGAGGAATGTGTGTGTTAATTATATGGACTCTATAAACAGATAATTAAAAAAAATTCAGAGACTAGCAGATGCTGTAATGGTTTACATCATTAGACGCCCACATAGTCAACTGCAGTTCGAACCACAGACCAGACCCAGGCACCTTAAAACACACCGACATGTGTGCATGTGCATACCCAAAATCCCAAGAGGAGTATGGAGAAGGGATTGAAGAGTGGCCATACCACATGAGGGATGATTTTTCACTTTCTGTCTCTCTGACTCTTTCTGGTGAGTGCACACACCCTATAACAAAATCTCTCTCAAAAAAAAAAAAAAAATTCAAAGCCTTTTAAAATGCTGCTCTTGGTGGAAATATTTCTGGTGAAAATTGAGGTGGGAAACTCTGTTTCATAAGAAGAACTGAGCACCTTTAACAAAGAGTCATGAATCTGAGCTTTAGATCCGGAAGAAAGTTCTTCAACTTTATCTCTGGTGGTGAAGAGTAAAGAAAATGCATTTTTCAAAAGGAGTAAATAATAAATTCTATTTAAAAAGAAATACATACTCTATTTTGACCTAATATGCTTAGTGTTATGTAGTTAAATCCACATCCATTTTGCTCACGACCTAAAATCATTCCACATCAATGTCTTCATTTATTTGCGATTTATTTTCCCCAGAAATGACTACTTTGATAATGACTGTCATGGGTGCTTCTTCTAATAACATAAAGTTACTGTTATTACCAATGAAATGACTTTTTTTGCTTTTGGGTTAGGTTCACATTATTACAAAAATATAATTTTTTACCATCAAGGGAGAGGCTTACTATTAATTCACTGTCCTGAAAGCACTTTGCATTGTGATACCTCCCAGTGACATACAATATGCCACAATTACTGTGTAATAAAATTTTATATTCTTATATTGTTTAATGACTTTTTTTTTTTACTATGAAAGTTTTATGTATTTCTAGTGGATAATCTAGAAAATACAGATAAACAGAACAGAAATACCAAAATCCCACTGGTCAGATAACCGCATTAATATTTTTATGTGTATCTTTCCAAATCTTTTAATCTGCACCTAAGGTTAATAAAATAAGGTCACACAATTCATACTGCTTTGTAATCTTATTTGTCCACTTAATAATATATTGTGAACATCTTTCCATCATGTTTTACTGCATTCTTTTTATGGACTGTTTATTATTTTCATGTATGATTGTATGCTGATCATTTTATTTCTTGTTTTTTTCCAACTTTTTATGCTATTAAAAAATAATGGTATGGGGCCAGCAGATGACATGGTGGTAAAGGGCACTGGGCTCCCACGTGGTCGACTGCAGTTCGAGTCCCAGACCTGGTGGCTTGCTTTCTCGCTTTCCCTTCCTTTCTCTCTCCCTTTCCTGTCCTCATTCTCACTCTGTTCCTCTCTGGTCAGATTAAAACAAACAAATAAATAAATAAAGTTAAATAAAATAATTCTTAAAAAATAATAGTATGCTTGGGACCAGCAGATGATATAGTGGTTAAGATACTGGTCTACCACATGGTCAAGCATGATTTGAGTCTGGTCCTGGTGGCTTGAAACTCATGCTGGTCACGTGTGCATGTGTGCCCCAAAATCCTGAGAGGAAAATGGAGGAGAAGGGATTGCCACATGGCATGGCCATTCCCCTTAGGGGGTGATTTCTCACTTTCTGTCTCTCTGGGAAGCACACACACCCTATAGCAAAACAAAACAAAACAAAACAAAAAAAACAACAAAAAAAACAACCTTGCAAAATAAATAAATAAATAAATATATGCTGAAGATCCTTTTAAGTAAATCTTTTCTTTTCTTAGTCCACATTGTTTTCTTAGATAAATTTTTAGAAGTAAAATTGCTTGTCAAGGGGTGTGTTTGTACATTTTAGAATTATTGATGCTTATCACACTTCTAGCAAGGTTATAAAGAGCATGAAATTACCTTTCTCCTGAATGTTCATCAATCACATGCATTATTATTTTTAAAACTTTGGCTCACTTGTTTTTCTCCCTAAACTATTTTTATTTCCTCTTTATGCAAGCGGGTCTATTTTATAAATATGAGAGAACCACATAATAATTCTATAGAAATGAGTATCTAGTAAACATGTTTATTTCAAATTTCCATTGCTTATATTTTAAAGTAAAAGCTAGAGAGCAACATTTACGAAGTTGCTGTATTATTATTATTATTATTTTTTTTTTACTTCGACAAACAGAAATACACGTTGCAGTTGCTGAATGAGTTGTTTAACTAGATCTCTAACCTTGTTATAAATGGTTCCTGTAGAAGGATCTAGGGACAAGACCTTTACTTTTTTTTTTTTTTAATCATATCTTAAGATCTTGGAGAATCTGAACTTATATAAGAATGCTTGGGCTACGGTTATTACAGTGAAACCTTCTGAGAGTATCCTCTCTGGTAATTTTTTTAGAGAAAGTCACTTACAGATATAAAACGTTTGACCAGGAGAAAAGCCTCAGGTTGTCAGAGTTACTTATACACCGTTGTTCAGCTGGGTCTCTTTATTAAATCATCTCTTGGCAGTCCATTAGTTGTGGTGCTACAGCTATTGCATGGCCCACTAAGCTAATATACCTTCAATCACTAACAGAAGGATAACCTTAATAAAAATTTGAAGTCGATTTAGTGCTTCATTGCTTGCTGACTAGTGTTTTACTTTTCAGTGTGTCTACACAGTTTCCATGCTGTGTGTTTCTGATATTCATATAAATCTGATCTACATAGTGTATCAGGGACAAATAAAGATGAATGGCTTAGAGAAGGAGGAGCGTTTGGGAACTCTTCCTCATAACCCTGACTCAGTCACTGTCAAGACATCGTGTGATCTTGAGCAGTCCTTTCCCACACTGGGCTGTTGTCTAATGCTTATCCAAGGGGACTTCAAAAAGTTTGTGGAAAAAAATGAAATCAAAGTACCAGCTTGTTTAGGTGCAAATAAAAATTGGAATAATACAGGCTTTTTTGTGAACTTCTTGAAGATTGGCCCATATGTTTTAAAATTAGAAAATTGGGAAGATGTTTTTCTAATATGCCTCTGGATTACTCTAGTGTTTACAGAAAATTTAAATTGCATTCTACTGAATATAGCACTTTGAAAGTTCTTTTTTAACCTCAGCCATGCTTTTTATAGGACATAAAAATAATTGCTATATATGTTGTTTTTCTCTCTAAACTGTTTTTATTTCCTCTTCTTTATGCAAGCTTGTGTGCCACTATAAAAATTGGAGTAACTAGAATGGAAGACAAAAGAGAGTATCCACATTATTCAATGATAAAGACAATAAATGTAACAAATGTAAATGATACAGTAGAAAGATGAAAGTCGATTAACTTAGAACCAACTTTTGGTAGTAATTACGGAAAAATATATTTCATCTTTATGTTGAAAAAACGAAACTGTAGATTATGAAAATAAGCCTATTTTGTCATTTTCCTCTTAAAAACTCAGAAATAACCACTTCCTAATTCTTGGGAAAAGCATGGGGAGGACTTTCAAGCTGTCAAAATAAAAATCAAAATGGATTAGAAAAGAGAAATTTAAGTTTATTTGTTGCATAAACGATAGATAAGAAGTACCTTAAAATTGTATGGAAAAATGGAATTAAACTATGAGTTTACTTAGGTGATAAAAAAATTAGAAAAAAGCATGCATAGTTTTTTTTTAGTACATCTTTTCCATGAACATTTTTTTTCTTTCTTTCTTTCTTTTTTTGGAGAGGTTTTTACTATAGGGTGTGTGTGCTTACCAGACAGACAGAGAGAGACAGAGAGACAGAAAGTGAGAAATCACCCCCCGGGGGGATGGCCACGCCGCAATCCCTTCTCCTCCATTCTCCTCTCGGGATCTTGGGCACGCACGCACACACGTGGCATGAGTTTAAGCCACTGGGTCCAGGACTCGAACCACAGTCGAATACATGGGAGTCCTGCAACATAGCCATTAAGCTAACTGCTGGTCCCTTCTCCATGAACTTTTTGAAGATCCCTTGTCAAGCTTATGATCTGGGAGATTTCAATTTGGAAAATGTTCAGAAGTCCAGAAACATATTGTTATAGAATGCTTATATCAATGAAGACTTCTGGGGGGCCAGGAAGTGGCATAGTGGTTAAGGTGTTGGATTCCCACATTGTGGACCATGGTTTAAGTTTTGGATCCAGAGGCTTGAACGTATGCCGGGCCATGAATATGCATGCCCAAAATCCTGAGAGGAGAATGGAAGAGAAAGGAGTTTGGTGTGACCATCCTTCCAGGTGGTGATTCCTTTGTTTCTCTCTCTCTCTCTCTCTCTCTCTTTTTCTCTCTCTCTGTCTGTCTCTCTGGCAAGTTCTGCATCCTATAACAAAAATCCCTCTCTTAAAAATAAAGAAAAGAAAAGAAAAGAAAAGAAAAGAAAAGAAAAGAAAGAAAAGGAAGAATGAAAAGACTTCTAAGCAGAGTTGTTTAACCTTTACAATGATTGCTACTGTAGCAATAGGGACTCCTAGATAGCAGAGGATTGGCCAATAAAGTTTTTTTTTTTTTTTTTTTTTTTTTTTTTTTTTTTTTTACCACTTTTGAAAGGCAAAAGTTTCATTTCTGATTATCAGAGCATTTATAAGAAATAGCCCAATTAAGTTTTGCTTAAGTTTGCAAAGCAGCCTCAATTCAAGTCTCTCTCATGGCCTTGCTGGCTTGGTTTACTTGGGGAATTTTCAGTCTGGTCTCCATTTTATTTCATTTTAATAAGACCAGGGTTGGGTATGAATAGTGAGAGTAGACATCTTTACTTTGTTCCTGATTCTAGAAACATTCAGTCTTTGCCATCAAGTATGATGTTAACTGCTTGGTTTTTGATAAAGATGCCCTTCATCAGGTGGAGGAAATTTTGATCAGTTCTAGTTTTCTGACTTTTTATTATGAATATGTGTTGAATACTTTTTCTGCATCTATTAAAATCATCACATAATTTTTTTTACTTTTTTAATGCATTGATCTGGTGAGTTGCCTTGATTGATTTTCAAATCTTAAACCAACTTTGCATTCCTGGAATAATCCTGCTTGGTCGTGATGTATTATCCTTTTTATATACTGCCAAGTTCAGTAGTTGACATTTTGTGAGGAGTTTTTGGGTCTATCTATGTGCCTCAGGATGATTTTATCAAAGTTTTATTAATTTTTTTAAAAATGTTTTAATCTGGCTTTGGTATCAGGGTAGTGCTGGTCTCATGATGTGATCTGGCAAATTTTCCTTCCTCATGCATTTTCTGGTGAGTTTTCACAGAACTCATATTATTTCTTTACATATTTGGCAGACTTTACCAGTGACACCATTTTGTCCTGAAGATTTCTTTAGGGAAAGTTTTTAATCACACATTTAATGTCTTTTACATTGAATGGGGGTATTTAAGTCATCTGTTCTTGAGAGAACATTGGGTGGTTTGTGTCCTTTAAGTAGTTAATCCATTTCATCTAAGTTGTCAAATTTTGGGACACAATGTTCACAACATTCTCATCTTTCAAATATCGTAAGGATTTTGGATATCCCCTCTTTTGTTCTCAGTGTTGGTAATTTCTGTCTTCTCTTTTTTTTCCCCTCACAGCAGGGATGGGCAAACTATGGCTTGTAGGTTGAATCAGTCTTGCTATATGTTTTTGTATGGTATGTGAGGTTAGAATAATTTTTACATGTTTTTTAATGTTGGGAAAGAGTTAAAAGAAGAATAAAATTTTATGACTTGTTAAAATGGAGTAAAAATGAAATGTTAGCATCCATAGATAAAGTTTTATTGGAACCCAGCCACACTCATGAGTTTATACATAACTTATGGTTGCCTTTGCACTACTTGTACAATAATAGAGTTGAACATTTGTGACTATATGGACCACAACCTAAAATATTTATTATGTGGCTGTATTATAAAAACAAGTATGCTGGGTCCAGCAGGTGGCATAGTGGTTGAAGCACTGGACTCCCACACGGCCAACTGTAGCTCGATTCCTGGATCCGGCAACTTGAAACTCATGCTGGGCCTGTGTGCATGCATGCTCAAAATTCTAAGAGAGGACAGGAGGAGAAAGAATTTTGTATGGCAATCCCCCCAGGAGTGATTTCTCACTTTCTTGCTCACTGTCTCTCTGTCTCTTGGGAATGTATGTGCCCTATGGCAAAAACCTTTTAAAAAAAGGGTATGTCGGGCTTGGTCCCAGGTTCTTTGCACAGAGCTTCAAACACCTCTGGAATTTCCTGAGTGAGAGGAGAGTTTTTAAATGCTAATGAGATGACTCTTTGTAGGACTCTAGATAGTTTCAGAATGAGGACTGGTCACCAGGAAGACCAAGCATGTAATTAGCAGGTTGGAACTCTCAGAGAGCTGGACTGTTGTGCAGCAGTGGAATCCCGTGTTCTCCAAGGCAGACCCATGTGGGAAGGTTGCCGGTTCACATCCAGAGACCCCACGGTGAGCCCCGGGTTCGCATGTGCCCTTTATCTGCCCTTGATCCAGGGCTGGCTGAGACTAGAGGTGGATTATGGCACCAGAACCCTGCTGGAGATGCGGTAACCCTGTCTCTGTCTCTCTCATGGAACAAATGAATAAAAACTTAACAAAACAATGGTTGGAACTTTTAGTCACTTGACTTACAGGCCATGGAGGGGGCTGGAGATTGAATTGTCATGTATCTGTTGATTGACGACAAACTTCCAGTTCAAAACTCCGAACACCAAAGCTCAATGTTATTTCCTGGTTGGTAACTACATTCCTGTTCTCTGTCTCCAGCGGGAGAGGACATCGCAGCTCTGTGGTCCCTCCAGATCTTACTCTGTGTGTACTGCTTATAATAAAACCATAATTATAGCACTTCCAGTGAGTTCTGTGAGTTATCCTAGTGAACTACTGAACCTAAGGGGATTATGGGAACCCTTGAATTTGCAGTCAGTTGGTCAGAGTTGTGGATAGTCTGACTACTCTTCAAGTGCAGCCACTGTCTGAAGTAAAAGCAGTCTGTGGAGGACTGAACCTGTGATGTTTGAGACTAACTCTGGGTTGTTAGCATTAGAACTGTATTGCTGGAGCCAGTGGGTGCAGTAGTGGTTAAGGGACTAGATCCCCATGTGGCCAACAGCGGTTTGAGTTCCAGACTTGGCAGCCTGGAACTCATGTTGGGTGCATGTGTGTGCATGCCCAAAATCCTGAGAGGTGAAGGGATTGTAGCATGGCCATCCCCCTTGAAGGGGGAGTGATTTCTCATTTTCTCTCTCTCATCTTTCCAGTAAGCATACATGCCCCATAGTAAAAATCTCTCAAAATAAAACTAGATAAAAAAGAGAACTGTATTGCAGTACTCTTAGTTAGTGTTAGGACAATTGAATTAAAAGAGAACAGCAACCCTTTACAGGAAAAAGAAAATCACCAATCCTTGGTCCTAGAAGTAAATCAACTTATTGCTTTTTCTTTCCTCAAAGAATGACCTTTTGATTTTACAGATTTTCTTTACTGTTTCCCCATTATTTGTATCATTAGTTTCTGCTCATATCTTCGTTATTTCCTTCCTATGTTTATTGTGTTTAATTTGCACTTCTTTTTCTAATCTCTTGTGTCTTGGCAATTATGCCACCTTTCCCATCTCACCGTTCTCTGACATATTTGCAGCTAGAAACTGGCCATGGTGGGAGCATTCACACCATGAAAATCACCAAACAGCACCAAGTGGTATTCTTCCCCTCTTCCTGGGGGCCAGTCGTTAAACATTTACCAGCACGCTACTTGTAAGGCAATAGCACACTCTTTTTATATTTTCTCAGGGCACCTAGGGTGAAAAAATGATCCCAAGTGAAGGTTAATCCAGAAAAGGGCAGAACTTACTAGCAAAAAATATGGTGTGAAATATAGATTTTTTTAATCTAAAACTCTTGAAGAGATTGTGCAGTCTTCATTCTGAAGACCAGGAGAATCAGATAGGCAGGAACCATTTGTTAGTGATTTCAGAGGAAGAGTGCCTTGATGAGATGACTGAAGAAGTCCAATGCAGTTCTGTGCTTCTATGGTAAGATATTTCCCAGAAGATGGTAGGAAAGCTATTTTATTGCTAATGAAAAGCTGATGAGAGAGTTATTGCTGAGGGATTGATCTGTTACCCTCTTAAGAAGCTCTGAGATTCCCAGACCTAATGGATGGAAAAGAGCAGAAATAACAGAGTTAGGTAGCTAGAGTCTGAAATTTGTAAGAAATGTGAGATGCTTTGACATAGATTGTCACTTAGGTTTTGTGGATGCCCTTCTAAACAAGGCGTTTGGGGAATTCTTGGCCAGTTTCTCCCTTGGCGTGCTGCAAGCTTAGTTCATGTGTTGGCCTTAAATAGAGCTTCCATTAATTGATCAGAGAAGGGCTTGTTGTATATCACTAGAAGATAGTGAAAAAGTCCATTTTAAAAGAAATTGTAGTAGTTAACTTCTATGCTTTCATAGCCTTTGATTTCATTGATTTGATATCTAAAAATTATGATGTCTGTCTTCTACTCCTAAATTGTCAGCTGGTACTCTGTGGTATTTATTTTTGTATTCTGAGTGCCCATTTTAAGAACTTGCCCATCGGGAACCAGCAGTTAACGCAATGACTATGTCGCTGGACTCCCATGTAGTCGACCGCGGTTCACGTCCCGTACCCGGTGGCTTAAAACTCACGCCGGGCATGTGTGCGTGCGTGCCCAAGATCCCGAGAGGAGAATGAAGGAGAAGGGATTGTGGCGTGACCATCCCCCCTGGGGGGTGATTTCTCGCTTTCTGTCTCTATGTCTCTCTCTGTCTGTCTGGCGAGCGCACGCGCCCTATGGTGAAAACCTCTCCAAAAAAAGAAAAAAAAAAAGAACTTGCCCATTTAATAAATTTATGTTGAATAAATGAGTAATTAGAATAAATGAGTAATTGTTTTATTCTTTTTTGGGAAAAATAAGAAATCTAGCAGATTAAGAATAATCAAACTTGAGGAAGGTTGAGAAATTTGCATTTTTGGCATTTAAAAAAAAACATGTCAAGTTGAGTCAGTCCCATGGCCTGGTTGTTAAGGGAACCAGATCCCACATGGCCAACTGTGTAGAAAGAATCCTGGTCCTCACAGCTTGAAAAACAGACAAACCAACAAAATAACTATGCTGGGAACAAGTGCATGTGTGCCCCAAATCCTGACAGGATGGAGAAATGGAGGGGAAGGGTTCACAGTGTGACCATGCCCCATTGGGTGGTGCTTTCTCCCTCTCTGGTGAGTATTCATGCCCTCTGATAGTTGAAAATGATATATATAAAGTCAAATAGTGTGTAGCAATTTAAATATGTTTTATTCATTTAATCTTATTTACAAGTGCTTAATAAACTATTAATAAATAAATAGTATACATTTTAATTTAAGAGTTGGTATTCTGGGACTGGCCCAGTAGTGCAACAATTACGCGCTGTGTGGAGAGAGCTGGATACCACATGGCTAGCCACACTTGAGTCCCCTCTCCTCTCTCCTCCTCTGACACACATACAACTTGAGAAACAGACCAGACATGCGTGTGCACACGCCCAAGATCCTGACAGGAAGAAGGAATGAAGGAATGGGGATTGCTGTATGAACACCTCCTCCCACTGGAGGAACGTCCTCTCTCTCACTCTGACGTTAAAAAGAGTTGATATTCTGAGTCATACAGTTTTTTCCTCTGAGTAATCGGTGTTAATATAGCAAAGAAGACTAAGAAGTTTCTTCTTGGGAGTATCCACAACTCATTCCATTTTTCGTCCATTTTTGTTAGGTGTTGAATGAGCACCTAATGTATGCACAGTATCATTCAAGATTTGCCTGAAGATTAAAGAGAATGCCTCTAAAATTCTAAACGAGCTTTATATCCTTCACTTAAAATTTATTGTATTTTTTTTCCTAATAAATAAAACATTAAAAATCAAGGAAAAGAACAAAGGAAAAAAATCCATAACCACATTAGTTTTACATGGCCATTTTTAGTGTTTCAGCATATGCCTTTTTTCTAATATATATATTTATAAATGGCTGTCAAGAATAGTGAGTAAGGGCCAATAAGTGCTGTGTGGTTAAGGCTGGACTCCCACATGGCCAACCACCATTCAAGTCCTAGATCTGGTGGCTTGCTTTCTCACTTTCCGTCTCTCTCTCTCTCTCTCCCTGGTGAGCACTCATGCCCTATAGCAAATTAATAGTAATAATGATAAATAAACCTAAATTAATAATTCTTCAAAAAATATAATAAATGAAGCGGGCAGTGTGGGTATAATAGCAAGGGAGTGTCTGGAATGGGTTCTCTGTGGAAGTGTCTGGAATGAGTTCTCTTGGCTCCACTTCTATCCAGTCTGACCCTAAGATGATCCTTTGCCTCCCTGGAGTTCTGGTTTTTGATTTCTAGAGAGATCATTGCAGTATCTATGGCCCCTTCTACTTGCAAATTCTACTTTGGTTGAAAGTGAACACCTTTGAAGACCGATTTCAGGAGAATGACATCACAGTGCTTGATTAAGTCTATATTCATCTCTACTGTAAGGCAGATTTTAAAATTTTGACCTAGTAACACTTGAAATGACAAATTTCTCCCAGAATCTGAATTGTTGGACTTATTTAGGTTGAAATATATATTTTCAGGAACACGTTGAAACCATTTTCTTCAAGCTTCTTAGCATTAGAAACAAAAAATACAGACTCACACTACTTTAAGTGCATGGCATTGTATCACAAAAGCCTATCGAGAAGAAAATCAAAGAATGTTACTCGATTCTTTTTGCACCTCAAGAAAATTGATTTTGCCCTCCCTCTCCCATTCCGTGCATGTTGTGAAAATGCAGATTGGTATGCAAGCACCATTGCATATTATGCACGAAGCTTTTAAAAGTGTTAAAAGGTGTCTGATTTGTCTTAGAAGGGTCTATTTGCACATTGAACGATTTTTGTGGAACAGTTAAGATGTCCTTTCATTTTTTTCCATTTTGTACTAGGATTTTTTGAGTATGCATTTTAACGGTTATTTAAGAGTCCCCATGTGCTTAGAAAAGAATCTGAATATATGTGCCTTCCCCCCCCCCCCCCAAAAAAAAGCCTCAGCACAGTGTAGGTTATTTCATCAATACCATCAAATAACTAGGAGCTGTAGTTGGAACAATATGTAAAAATACAGCTTGTGAAAGACTTCCTTTATTAACTGTCATCATCCGCAGAATATATGTTCAAATAAACGTTGTGTAATAACTAAATTTGAGATTAATAGGCCCCTTAAGAAACAACGAAGTCATTCAGAATAGTCAGTGAAAAATAGGCTGCAAGCCGGTGCCACGCACACATTGTCCTGCTTACGTGCTCTCTCCGGTGTCGTTGCCATTTATCACTGTCGGCCGGCCCCGTTCTCATTAAAACACTCTTGCACAAAAGCAACTTAATTTTCTTAAGAGGAGAGGACACCTGATTCAATTTAGCACCCCAGAAACAGTCACTTGAATATATTTTATTATTATTTTTTTCCTGGCTTGCATTGAGATGAATAGTTCCAAACAAGAAGAGCAGCAGCCCCTGCCCCAACAATCACTTGCAGATGAAGGATCTTAAATAATTCCCCCCCCCCCACTGGTATCAAGAAATGGACCGGTAGAAATGAGCAAAAAATGTAGCTCCTTCTGGAAAAGCAGCTGGATGTCGAAAAGGGATTTTTTTAACTTGGAGATATATAAATATATGCATATAAAAACTTCTGTGAAATCTTATATTTTAATTTAAATTTTTTTTTTTTTTTTTAAGTTTGGGGCCAGCAGGTGGTGTGGGGGTTAAGACACTGAACTCCCATGTGGACAACTGTAGTTCTAGTTCTGGACATGGTGGCTTGCTTTCTCACTTTCTCTCTTTCTTTCTGTCTCTCTGGTCAAATTAAAATATAATAATGGTAAATAAAATTAAACTTTTTTTTTTTTTTTTTTTTTTTTTTTGCTATAGGGCTTGCCAGAAAGACAGAGAGAGACAGAGAGACAGAAAGGGAGAAATCACCCTCTAGGGAGGACGGCCACGCCGCAGTCCCTTCTCCATTCTCCTCTTGGGATCTTGGGCACTCACGCACACACACACGTGTCCGGTATGAAGTTTCAGCCACCGGGTCCCGGACTCAAATCATGGTCGACTACATGGGAGTCCAGCAACGTAGCCATTATACCAACTGCTGATCCCCAAATTAAATAATTCTTAAAGCAGTTTTTTAAAACTGTATTTTTTCTTCCATGAGAGGGAAAAAGAATCAGAGAGAGAGAGAGGGAGAGGAAATGAGAGACAGAGAGACAGGTAAACAGGGCCTAAACAGGGTCTTCATGCCACAATACTGCCCCAGCGTAAGCCGAGATCACAAGCACGTGCACGCACATCGTGTGTGTGTGTGTGTGTGTGTGTGTGTGTGTGTGTTGGGGGGGGGGACCTCAGAACACGAACCTGGGACTTTCCCACTTGGCCTCGGCATCGGGGAGCTTTGTGTTACTGCTATGCCATCAGGGTTGGCTACCTGAAATTGTTGTTTATGTGCACTTGCCAGAGAGAGACCAGGGTGGGTGAGGGCGGGAAACACCCGTTAGCTGGGGTGGGGTCAGCCTCTCTCCTTCTCCTCCATCTTCCCATGCTCTCAGGATTTTGCGCATGCTCACAAACATGGCTGCCATGTTTTTCAATATGCTGGAGTGAGATCAGACCCTGGTTGGCCATGCGAGATCTGACTTTCTTAACACTAGACCACAAAATTGACCCTACCTGTAATATATTTAAAACAAAGAATTAAAGTGGTCACTAAGGGGATACATTTCTCAAAAGTATTTATTTATTTCATTAATGATTATTATTTATGTTTGCTATAGGGTACATGTGCTCACGAGAGAGAGAGAGAGGGAAAGTGAGATAGAAAGCCCAGGTCCAGGACTTGAACCACGGTTGGCCATGTGGGAGTCCAACACCTCAACTACCATGTTACCTGCTGGCCCATGAAGATAAATTTTAATGTTCTAAAATTAATCTTTCTAAAAATTGGCAAATGCCTTGTAGCAGTACTGTCATCCTCATTTACACTACTTTCTTGGGAAGAAATAATGGTTTCAAACAGTATTCTACAATTCTTTGTTGTAATTGCTGCTTTAAAAATACAGCAACATACAGAAATGGAATCAAATGTCAAGTACCCCTCTTTTAATGTTAAGCATGGTGTATAAACTCGCATTTTAATTGATATCCTATGTATTTATTTTTCTGTGGTATGGTTCAATAATACTTAAGTGTGACATTGAAAAGTATGATTTTTACTTATTATGAGATTTGTGGAGTGAGAATAGTGGTAATTTTGTAGTCACTACCAAAACTAACAACTAAGTTGCTTATGAGAAAACCAATTATAATTAATTTTGAAAAAAATAGAACATGGGGCCAGCAGATGGTGTAGGGGTTACATCATTGGACTCCCATTTGGCCAATTGTAGCTCAAGTGCCGGATCCAGTGGTTTGAAAATCCCATTGGGCATGTGTGCATGCGTGCCCAAGATCCCAGGAAGAGAATGGAGGAGAAGCGATTGTGACATGGTTATCCACCCAGGGCATGATTTCTCACTTTCCCTCTCACTGTCTCTGTCTCTGTCTCTCTCTCTCTGGCAAGCATGTGCACCCTAAGGCAAAAAAAAACTCTTAAAAAAAAAAGAAAACAATCAAAATAAATGTTTCTTTTTTTTTTTTTTTGCCTTTGTACAGCACTTTACAAATTATCTTACAAGTAAAAAGAAAGGTTTTTGTTTGTTTGTTTTGCCAGAGAGGTTTGTGTGTGCTCACTAGAGAGAAGTAGAGAGAGAGAGAAAGAGAGAACGAATGAGCGAGTGAGCAGGGTCATGCCACAATCCTTCATCCATTTCTCTCTCCTGTCAGGATTTGGGGCACTCACACTCATGTGCCTGCCATGGTTTTTTTTTTTTTTTTTTTTTGGAGAGGTTTTTGCTATAGGGCACATGCGCTCGCCAGACAGAGAGACAGAAAGCGAGACATCAGCCTCCAGGGGAGATGGCTACGCCGAAATCAGTTCTCCTCCATTCTCCTCCCGGGATCTTGGGCATGCACACACACGTGCCCAGTGTGAATTTTAAGCCACCAGGTCCAGGATTCGAACTGCGGTCGACTATGTGGGAGTCAAGCGACATAGCCTTTACGCTAACTGCTGGTCCCATGCCCGCCATGTTTTTAAAGCCACTAGGTGATTGGCTATAGAGATCCAGCTCCCTATGCACAGAATTTAACCCTCTGTGCTATGGGGTTGGCCCACAAAGAATTTTGTGTTTCCATATTCAATTGAAGACCTAGGATTACAATTCAGTATCTGAAGTTGTAGTCTTTATGTGCTTTTTTATTTTTTAGAGAGAGGTTTTTGCTATAGGGCATATGCACTTACCAGAGAGACAAAGACAGACAGACAATGAGAAATCACCCCCCCAAGGGGGGATGGCCATGCTGCAATCCCTTCTCCTCCATTCTCTTCTCAGGATTTTGGGCATGCACACACACATGCCCAGCATGAGTTTTAAGCTGCTGGGTCTGGGACTCGAACGACAGTTGATTATTTGGAAGTCCAGTCACGTAACCATTACACCATCTGCTGGTCCCTTTATGTGCATTTTGAACAGCACCTGTGCTTAGAAAGGAAATGAATACCAAGGCTGGCTCACCTTCCTGTGAATCAGACTGGCCTGATACAGATCCACGCAGTTGAAGAACTTTTCCAGGGTAAAGTGATTTGACTTAAACTATATGTGACCAACAGTTCATTTTCTTTTCATTATTTTGCTGTGAAGTCATATGCAATGGGAATAAGAGATGGTTCCAAATAAAACTTAATATACTTGTTCAAAGTTATGTCTCAGAGGAAACCCTTTTTGATTTATTCAAAGGCTGATTAGTCCTTTATTATATTTTACCTTGTTTGGGAACATGATTGTATCCGTTAGATATAGTCTTCAGGGTAACAGAGCATTAGATTAAAAGTAGCTCAAACAAGCCGGGACTTACTTTCTCATAGACCAAAATGCCTGGAGATAGGGGCTACTGGCATTTGTTCTGTGGCTCAATGATATTAGAGTGTCTTTCTGCGCAATGCCTCCCCTCATTCTTTTTGCTATAGGGCATGTGCACTAGCCAGAGCCAGAGCCAGAGACAGAGACAGAGGGAGAGGGAGAGAGGGAAAGTGAGAAATCACCCCCGGGGGGAATGGCCATGCCACGGTCCCTTCTCCTTTATTCTCTTCTTGGGATTTTGAGTACACATGCACACCTCGACTAGAAATCAGGATACTCACCAGCCGAAGTCTGACGTTTCATAACTTAATTTTCAATAATCATTTCTACTCATATGTAAGTAAGGGACTTCATGTTTTTATTTAGTAGGACCATAAGGGCAGGAGGAAGATGGGTATTTGACATTATGAACATTTCTGATACAATGTCTGAAGAGGACAGTTGGGTAGGACTCCACAGCGTTCATATATTTGAAGTGCATTTTAGAAAGGGATTGGGCATATTTATGTAGCTCCGGAGCATGGGCCCTACTCAGCGCACGGCGGTTAGGAGAAGTCGTAGGGTTCAGGTGAACTTCATCCTGTTTAGAGCCATTCAGCAATGGGAAAGCTTGTTCTAACTGCTCTTTTCTTTTCTTTTCTTTTCTTTTCTTTTCTTTTCTTTTCTTTTCTTTTCTTTTCTTTTCTTTTCTTTTAAAATTTACCTTTTGAGCTAGTCGCATGGCCTAGTGGTTAAAGGGGCTGAATCCTGCATGGTCAACCACAGTTCGAGTCCTGGCCCTGGCGACTTGAAAAACATACCAGTGCACGCGTGTGTGTGCCCAGTCCCCAAAAAGTGGGGGAGGTGGAGGAGGGGCTGTGACCTGATCATACCCCATTGGGGATGCTTTCTCACTCTCCCTTTCCTCTCTCTGGCAAGCACATACTCCCTCTGGCAATTAAAAAACTAAATCAATTTATGTTTTGATTTTAAATCATTTCAAGTAGATATAAAAAAAAATTAACCCATTATTCAACTTGCTCAATTTTCCAAAATAATTTATTAAAGGTAGCCTGTATAATATTGGGTTGTTGGGGAAGTCATGACACATTTTTTGCATAGAAAATATGTCATGACTTTCCAGATAATCCCATATACAATGACACATTAGTAAAATATCTTAGGCTGGGTAAAATTGGATGACTACCAAAAGCAATGAATTAGTTCAATATGTATACTACAATTGGCAATGTTTCTCTGGTGAGCGCACATGCCCTATAGCAAAAATCGCTCCTAAATAAATAGATAGATAGAGCCCTTCACAGAGGGCCTTCGCATGATGTGAATTCATCATAAATGGGAATTCCTCTGTTTATGTTGAAAGACATGCATGCCTTCTGTGTAGGAATAAAATGCTCTCTAATAGTTATCATTAGTCTTCGCAACCCTGGAAATGATCTTCTCTCATAAGGTGCAAGGACAGCCTGGACCAACTCTTGGCTTAGTCACCCAGCACTATCGGGCTGGAGATCCTTGGTGTATGCCTGATTTCCCATGGACTGTTCCGTGTCCCGGATCCTTAACCAGCCATTTCACAAAAGATCACCAGAGATCCCTGCGCAGGTGGAGGAGGCTAAGTGAGTTGAAATCTCTCACCATTGTCAGAAAACTAGGAGTGAGTGGGTACCCAAGCTGCTTCATCACCAGCCTCCCCATCATCTTGTAAGACTCAGAAACAGCCAGTTCGTGTGAAATGACATTGCTTGCATTTGGGTTAAAAAAGCGAACTGGGAGTGGGAGTATGGGGACTTGATCTCATAAGTCGAGACGGTACTTACTTTATTTTGATTGTTGAGCCACTTCTAATGATTCCCTATTTCTTTAAGTGCAGGTTCCCTAGTCTAAGGTTAGCAGAAGGCACAGAAAGATGAATTGGAAAGAGAGGAACTCAAAGGGGATCTTGTGCCTTTACTTAAGAGAGGGTTTTAAGCACAGCGTAGGGCCTCGATCTGAAATTCGTCAGTGGGGAAGTTTATTTCTATAGGAGGAAGGCAGTGTTCCCTGCTGACAACGCATTTATTTCCACCCTTTTACCTATCTTTCTCCATAGATAAAACTTTTGTTCTGGAATCACATCATATAATTCCAGGAAGAGGTGTTCAATGCGTTGTCATCTGTAATGTTTTATTTAGCTGTCCCTGTTTGCTTTTGCTTTTTCTTTTTTCCACTGCTCCCCATACAACACGGAATACCATATGCCGTTGTCGCTGTCAGGAAGCAAAGGTTCCCCTGGTCTGTGCCTGTGCCCGTAGTTTGCGCCACGGTGGAGCTGTGGTCCAGTGCCATCTTTTATTGATGGGGCCAGCAAAGGAGAAATCTAATGAAATTATCAAAGCTTTGAATTAATTATGAACTGGAATAGGAGCGCTAAGCTCTCTGGAGCCAAGGATCTCATTACCCATTCACTCTCATTGCATCCTCTTCTGGAGCAGAGGCATTTGCAGCTCCCGCTCTTCGCCTGGCTTTGGACTTCCTTCAAACTTACTAAACTGACATCCTTTTTTTACTACAGTGTGACTCTACTGTCCAGGGTGATTAATTTAATTCTGCTCTGGATCTGCAGAAGATGTAAATAGGTTTTCTCTGCCCCTCCTTTTGCCTGTTAGGATTTTTCTTTTTTCTTTCTGTCTCTTTTTTTTTCCCCCCCCATCACTTTGGATGGTATACAAGTTTTTCTTCCTTTTGGGGTCCTGTGAGATGCTTTCGATCTGGCGTGGCTTCATGGAATTTAATGATTGTTTTAAAGTTAAGAGCTTTATGACATCTCCTATGTATTCCATGGATATTTAGGTAAGCACGAAGCAAATATGTCTTTGAATTTTGAACACCAAATTGGAGTTTTTCTTGCTTGTTTCTACCTTAGAATTCACGGGATGATAGTAACTTTCCTGGTCTTCACAGCAGTGTTCAATTTTCCAATGGTGAAACCACCTCACCTGGTGGTTGTAGGACCGATGCTCACTGATGGGCAGTAATTAATGTTTTCTTTACTATTCTGTTTTTCCTCCACCCAGTAATATGAATTTTTTTGATACCTCTGATTGTTTTAAGTCTAGTAACAAAATCAATAACAACCAGATTTTGATGTACTCTGGGTGATGCTTCTTCTGGTTGTGCTATGTAGGTTCAAGGCATCTCACGACAAGTCTTTTCTGCCTGCTTTGGAGACCCGTTATTTATGAATGCCTAAGCTGCAGCTCATCTGTCTTAGTAAACTACAGGCCACTGGCAATTTTTGTAAGCAGTGACTAACTTTGCTTTATAGAGTCAATGTTGTAAGGTTTGGGCTAGTAGGGGAAGGGGGGAGTGATAATCTTGCTATTCCGATTCCTATTTTCTTTCAGTGAGTACTTTTCCCTCATTTATTTCCTCTGTAGGCAGCTGCGATATTTAATTCAGCCTTTGGAAGTTTTTTGGTAAGTACACATGGCTTCACTTGTCCCTTCTAACTTTTTGCTGTGCTGTTGTTCATATGAAAGATTTAGTGAAGGCCAGGCTTCTTTTCATTTTAAATTCCATATCTACATTCTCAAGTCTTCTTATGTGCCTTTATCCATACACTTAAGAAAATTGGTTAATGAATCAAGCAATATATTCAATATATTGTCTTACAATATATTTTGGAAGCTTGGATTTACTATTCCATTTAATGGATTCAAAGAATCAATTAAAACCCTATGTGTCTCCTTATAAAGGTTATGTCAATATATTGATCATTTAATGAGGTCTTTTAGATTATTATTATTTTGTGTCATGGGACTGAGGATTTTGAAGAGGAGACATAACCCAGCTGGTCAGAAAAGGAATGCTCATTTTCTTGTTGACATGCCATTTATTCTGTCAAAGAAGCGACTGTCTCGGGTACTGCTGAGACATCTTTGTGAAAACAGTGTGAACTAAGGATGTCATGAGTAATTTGCAAGACAATGTATTGTTTCTTAGAAGTTTGAACTGTAAATGGTATGTATAAAGAGTCAAAAGTAATTTAACTCTCGCAAGTAGAACCAATGTTTTAGGGCATCCTTTGAGCATTTCTAATTGTTATTTTTGAATAATGTAAGAAAGACTTGATTGGTGTTGTGAAAGAGGGCTAAAGGAAGTTTTCTGTTAATGTGATATTTTATTTATACGCTAAAACTTTGTTAAGTTTATGAAATCAATTTGTAGGTTGTATTTTTGGGTACCACATACTGAGCAGATGCATACTACGATGATTTATAAGTGGAGAATTGAATCAGTAGGGTATGAGCCTGGTTCGTGGGTTTTGGTAAAATATCAATTACTTCTGTTTCAAATGCTCTTTATATCATTTATTATCTTTTGTATTAAAGGGCAGTTAAAGCTTTGAACCATATTGCTACAGAATGAGTTTTCTATTGAATACATAGTGATACACAACTGTTAATGTCCCCTAGCCTTAGAGAGCTTTTAAAGAGGTAGCTCCAGCAAAATAGGTGCTCGAAGTATATCCTAGTTTTATAAACGTGGTGGTACTTTTCATGATGTTGCTTGATTACTGGGTTTTGGCAAAACATTAAAGACGTCTACTTAACAGAATCATCTCTTTAGTTTTGATTCAGCACTATTCTGTCATTATTTCACATGTCCAATTATAATTCTGTATGTTGTTACAATTGTGTAAGATGTGTTCTCACTGGAGGTCAATTTCTGTATACGGTTTGGAATCATATACAACTGCTATCCAAACATGGCTTCTATCTAGGTTGGTTCTGTCTTTCTTTAAAATGTCTTGGCTACTTGAGAGGATAAAGCTAAGTCAATTTTCTGAGTAACTAAAGCAAAATGCACTGTTTCTTCACCGGAGAGCAATCTTCTGAAGTCCAGCCTGAGCTTTGCACTAACTGTATGAACTTATCACAATTTGTTCTACCAGACCTAATTGTTAGCTATGGTCCAGAGAAGTAAAACTTGGTCTAGGGGTTACTTAGGATGTTTATTAATTGCTCGTCAGCTTCTAAAGAATGTATATTCTCACTCCACATTCCCCCTCTTCTGCTTTATTCCCCTTTCTTCATTTCAGTTTAACTAACCAATCGAAAGTATTTATTGATCTCCTGCCATACAGAGGTGGTTTAGCAGGTCCTGTGGAGGGTGCAAGGAAATACAAGATGGGTCCCAGTAGGTTGTGGAGATGCCCACATAGGAAAAGCAACACAGTGTAAACATTCACAAATGGAGCAGAAGCTGCTACCGGAGATGTGCGGTAGTCCTGAAGCCAGCACAGGCAGGACGCACTCTGAATTTAATGGTCTAACTGAAGCAATTTCTCCGCCCTAGGCCTTCAAGTGTGGATAGGACTTCCTTCTCTCAGGAGAGAAGAAGAAGAAATGGCAGGAGCAACAGCGTGGGCAGAAGTGTTGTTTTCTGGGCTGGCCCCATAGCCTAGTGGTTAAGGGAGCCAGATCCCATAGGGTTGACCACAGTTCAAACCCTGGCCATGGCAGCTTAGAAAAATACACTGGGTACATGTGTGCACATGCAAATCCCAAGTGGATGGAGAAATGGAAGAGAAGGGATTGTGGCATGACCACACCTCATTGGGGGTACTTTCCCTCTCTCTCCTTCTTTCTGTCTGTTTCTCTCTAGCAAGCACATGTGTCCTCTAGGAAAAAAAAAAAAAAAAAAAAAAAAAAAAAAAGTTCTGTTTTCCCCTTCCCTTTTCTTTCCCAAAGTTACCAGAGCAGGTTTGAGAATGAAAATTAGGATGTTTTGCTCCAGTATTATGGGAAATAATTCTATTTGTGTCCTAATTATGACAAATCTGGGATATGAAATATGTGTGAGTCTGAAATATGCCAGTTAGAATTAAGCTCAGGTTATTTAAGAGGAGAATCCAAGTAACAGTGACTGACACAAGATACGGGTTTATTTTTCTGTCATATGAAATCTGGAGGGAGACTGCCCAAGTGTGGTGTAACGACTTCATGGTCTCCTCACGGGCCAAGACTTCTGTCTTTTCTCTTTCCCCATCCATCACATACAGCTTTCTCTATGTTTGCCTCACGGTTCAAGATAGCTGCAGGAACTCCAGCCAAAGCATCAGGATGGCAAGGTAAAATAATAAAAAGGACAAAAGATATTCTAACAGCTAAGTCTTTGGGACCAGCAGATGGGGTAATGGCTGCATTGCTGGACTCTCATGTAGTTGACAATGGTTCGAGTCCTGGACCTGGTGGCTTAAATTCACGCCAGGCATGTGTGCATGCGTGCCCAAGATCCCGAGAGGAAAATGGAGGAGAAGGGATTGCAATGTGGCCATCCTTTCTGGGGGGTGACTTCTCACTTTCTGTCTCTCTGTCTCTCTCTGTCTCTCTGGTGGTCTCATGTGCCCTATAGCAAAAACCTCTCCAAAAGAAAGAAAGAAAGAGAGAGAGAGAGAGAGAGAGAAAGAAAGAGCTAAGTCTTCTTAATTTTTTTTTGAAATTGTCAGTGGGTGCATGCTCTTCCCAGAGAGAGACAGAGAGACAGCAAGGGAGAAAGCACCCCAGTGTGGTGTGATTATGCTACAATAACTTTTCCATTTCTCCATCCTGTTGGGATATTGGTCATGCACACACACACACACACACACACACACACACACACAGCTGGCATATTTTTCAAACCTCTAGAGCTGGGATTTGAAATGGTGTCAACCATGTGGAATTTATCTCCCGTAATCACTATGCTGCAGGGCCATCCCTAAGTCTGCTTTCTTACTTTCTTTCTTTTTTTTTTTTTTTTTTAAGAATTATTTATTTAATTTTATTATTTTTCAATTTACGACAGGGCACACATGCTCAGAAGAGAGAGAGAGGGGAAGGAGGGAGGGAGGGAGGGAGAGAGAGAAAATACAGTCCTCTAGGTCCGGGACTCAAACTGTGATCCACCATGTAGGAGCCCAGTGCCTTAATCACCACACCTCCTGCTGCCCCCAAGTCTACTTTCTTTAAACAGCGTTTCTGGAATTCCAACACCAGTTGTGCACTGATATCTTAGTACAGAATCTTAATTGGCAGGATTCGTCACAGTTATTTGGTTATTCTCTTTGTCAATGGGAAATATCCACCTATCCTTAAAATTTAGGATAGTAAGTATTCAGTAGTAATGAATGTCTTCGTGTCCGGAGTCTTATTTGACTATCAGTCTAACTATATGACTTCCCTATATGTACAGTGGGAAATGGTAAGACTTAAACCATAGAGTTGTGGTGAGGATTAAATGGGGGTACTCTTTGTAAAATGCTTCTAGTTTAGCGTAAAGCTAAAATTTAGATCTAGGTTTTTGTCCAAGCTCTGTTGTGAATGGTGTGTGTGTCTGTGCACATCCATAAAATGAAGAAATAAATAGGTTAGCTCTAAGTCCTATGAGCTCTAAAGTATACTGATTCCATGAGTCCTCTCTGAGTATGAGTGACCATTCCCTGTGTGTGCCTTTTATATATATTTTTCCCAAAAAGATGCATATATTGCGTATATTACATGTAATATGTATCATTTCTGATTACCTTAAATCTTTGAATGAAAGGCATTCATTAGAAGAATTTTTGAAGAAAGAACTCTGAGGGCATTCTTGTTGATTTTTGGGCATCTGGGTATACCAAATAAAATAGTGTACATATTTATAGCTAGTTTAATAATGTCCCAGGTCTAATTAAAACAGTGTTTTTCAGAACTAATTGTTAGAGAAAACTGTTGTCTTTTTTTAATGTAGCTACACTGGTAATAACTAATGATAGATGAATTCAATTTACATAAATTTCAGACCAAGAGAATATTTTAAAATCATGTCACAGAGGATTGCTTTAAGTTAAGAAGTTAATGTCATTATCTCCTCCTCTCATTTAAATTGTGCAGTTTACAATAATTGTAGAGCATAATAAGTGATTTGAGATTTCCTTCTTGATGAGGTTTTAATAAAATTCAATAACCAAGCACACTGAATAACTAAAATACTATCAAAATTTGTGCACATTTTTAAATATAAAATTGTGTATTTTAAGTTCCAATATCTCATATCTTTCCTCAGCAGAAGTTTTTTTTTTTTTTTAAAGAGTTATTAACAATTTTCTTAAAAGGTCCAATAGAAAATTCTTTACTTTCAAAAGATTCAACTGTGTTATGGGAACCAGCAGTTAGCATAATGGCTATGTCGCTGGACTCCCACGTAGTCGACCGCGGTTCGCGTCTCGAACCCGGTGGCTTAAAACTCACGCCGGGCGCGTGTGCGTGCGTGCCCAAGATCCCGAGAGGAGAATGGAGGAGAAGGGATTGCGGCGTGACCATCCCCCCTGGGGGGTGATTTCTCGCTTTCTGTCTCTATGTCTCTCTCTGTCTGTCTGGCGAGCGCACGCGCCCTATAGCGAAAAACCTCTCCAAAAAAAGAAAAAAAAAAAAAAAAAAAAAAAAAAAAAAAGATTCAACTGTGTTAAAAAAAATTCTAAAAGTAAATTTAAATCACATGATTTGCTAGAACTTTAGCATTTTCAGTTTGGAGGCTGAACTGAATGTTTTCATATCTTCAAGAATTGTAAGTTAGAGCTTAAAAGGAAAAGGTAAAACTTTTTTCTGGGCTCTTCAGCCTAATTTACTGTTTTTGGTAACTCCTGGTCTTAAAGGGAAACTCCAGTGAGTGACAAATTTGGTCATGCCAAATTGAGTTTCTAATAACTGTTATATAACATTCGAGTTATTCATGGCAACATAAATGTAAGAATTTCTGAAACGGTGGCAAGGAGTTGTAAGTAAACTTAAATCATCTAAAAAGATTTGTCAGTGTCATTATTTATTTTCTAAATCTAATCATTTGAAGTATCAAGAAATGTCTTATTTCACATAATTCTTCTCTTTTAATATTTTTTTCTTTCATTATGCAAGAGGGTAAGTGTGTGCATGCATCTGAAAAAGAGAAAGAGAGAAGGACCAGCAGTTAGTGTAATGGCTATGTCGCTTGACTCCCACGTAGTCAACCGCGGTTCGCGTCCTGGACCCGGTGGCTTAAAACTCACGCATGCGCCCTATAGCAAAAAATAACGTCTCAAAAAAAAAAAAAAGAGAGAGAGAAAGAGAGAAAGTTTGGAGAGAGAGATGAGACAAAGCATACCCCAGTGAGGCCTAGTTACACTGTAATCCTTTTTTCCTCCATTTCTCCATCTTGACAGGAGACTGGGGATGAATGCCTGGCCTATAAACCAAATGGGCTGGGACTTGAACCCTGGTTGGCCATGTGGGACCTAGCTTCCTCTGTACAGTACTTAACCCCCGAGCTACAGGGCCAGTCTTGATTCTTCTCTCTCTCTTTTTTTTTGAGAGAAAGATTTTTGCTATAGAGTATGGGTGCTTGCCAGAGAGACAAAGAGAGACAGAGAGACAGAAAGAGAGATACCACTCCCCAGGGGAATGCTCATGCCACAAGCCCATCTCTCAGGATTTTGGGCATGCACGCCCACGTGCCCAGCATGAGTTTCAAGTCACTGGATGTGGGACTTGAATTTCAGTCAACCACATAGGAATTCAGTCCCTTACCCACCAGCCCCCTAATTCTTCTCTTTTGAAATACTCATTGCTGCAAATAGTAGAAACTAGTCTAAGAGGACCAATTTTCTTTCCATTCCAGGTCAAAGTTTAGAAGGAACTCATTACCTTGAGCTGAAGAACTGGCCAGCAAATATTAATATTTTGCTCCCTTTCCCCAATTGTTTTATCTTCTCTCTTTGCTTTGGCTGGTTTCCCTGTTGCTACCCAGCTTTGTAGAAAGATTTGGATAGTTAACTGATGTTTCTGTAGCTGCTTAAAGAAATCTTAAACACAAATGCCATATTTTAATAACTTGTGCTGTGTTTATCACCTTCTTTAATTCTTTCCTTCTTGTACAAAAATAAATTCTGCAACATTTAGAAGGATCAGAGAGGAAGTACATTAACATTAACTTCGTTACTCATTAATTGCTATATGACACTGCCTTTTTTTTTTTTTTGAGAGAGAGAGAGAGAGAGAGAGAGAGAGATTTCATTTGCTGTAGGGCATGTGTACTCACCGGAGAGAAAGAGACAGAAAGTGAGAAATCACCCCACAGGGGGATGGCCACACTGCAATCCCTTCTTCTTGATTCTCCTCTTGGGATTTTGGGCACATTCATGGTCTGGAATTCGAACTGTGGTCAACAATGTGGCAGTCCAGTAGTGTAACCATTATGCCATCTGCTGGTCCCCATGGCACTGCTTTTTAAATATTAGAAAAAGAATCTCAAATGTTAACACAAAAGCTTAAGGGTAGTACTAGACAAGACTCAATAGTTAATTTGTTTGTCTTTCACCTAAGTCTAGAATGTATTTAGTTTATGGTTATTGAATACCTTACTTTGTGCACTATGGAAGACCATGGTGTTCTTTTTCTGTTTTATCTTAAAACTTTAAGATTTACAAATTTTAAGATTTAATAATCATTGTTAAAATCATAACCAACCCAAATTATCCCCTTGGGATTTTGTGTTTTTTTTCCCCTAAAAGTTTAAGACTTGTTTATAAAACAGGTTTTTTTTTTTTCCATTGAACTAAAATTCTAAAACAAACAACTTAATTTTCAAGCAATATTTAGTACTACATTATACCAATGCTATTTCAAGTTTATCCTTTTACTGGTAAGGACTTGTTAACATTAGGATTTTAAATGGCCCGTTATAAGTTCTGAGACCTAGAACTTGCCTCAGGAACTATGCTCAGATAGATGGAAGCTGGATTCCATCGTACAAATGGAACCCACCATCATGCTGTGCATCTCATTTGATAATGTCTTTGGACACAAGAATACATAAAAGCTGGATTGCTGAGAACAGACAGTTTTCCCTTTTAAAAATAGCATTGGTTCGGGTTGCTGAACTCCCATGTAGTCCACTGTGGTTCTAGTGCCAGACCCGGTGGCTAAAACTCACGCCGGGCGCATGTGCAGGTGTGCCCAAGATCCCGAGAGGAGAATGGAGAAGAAGGGATTGCGGCGTGGCCATCCCCCCGGGGAGGTGATTTCTCGCCTTCTGTCTCTCTCTGTCTCTCTGGAGAGCGCACATGCCCTATAGCAAAAACCTCTCCAAAAAAAAAAGTCATTGGTTCAGCATAGCACAAAATAGGTAAAGAAGATAGAGAGCCACACACATACTCAGACTTGTTTAAATTCAAGATGCTCTTCTCTATGCAAAAGCAAATCCACAAAACATAAGTAATATGAAGATATATAGAACAAACGATTTAAGAAAGAGGAAAGACAGGAACTACTTTCAAGGCATCATTTTCCATCATTCAGGAATCATTATGGCTTTTACCATGTTAGCATCCTACTTGTTAAAGAAAATTCACTTTTTAAGTTTATATTTATTTCAAGTCACAACTTTACATCAACAATTCTTGTCATATATACAAGGTAACTGAAACCACATAAGTGAAAGAAATCTACAGTTAATTTGTAGCTGAATTCTGCTCCCTACACAAATTTAATAAAAGGGTAGTATAATATAAAATATAATAATATATTATACTGTAACATATTAGAATAATATAATATAATAAAGAGTAAAGTTAGTACCAGGATCAAACCAAGTACTTTCTCTCTCTGCAATCTGAAGGACTGAAAACTATTTGAAAAGAGAGGAAGTTTAATCACTAAGTCTCTGTCCGTGTGTTTGAAAAGAGAGGTTTAATCACTAAGTCTCTGTCCATGAATTCTTCGAGTCATCTGTCTCTGATTTATACTTTTGGAAACACTGTTTTCTGAGTTTTTTTTTTTTTTTTTTTTTCCCTCCATCACTTCATCAAAGAGGTGGATTAAAACCATTTGGGAGGTCAGATGAGGAATTCCCTAGAATTAGGGACTCTGACACTTAAAATATGTTTGTGTTCCTTTCATTAGAGTCTTTTCTACATAAGAGATGTCCAGAAAAGCTGTGTGTGTGTTGTGTGTGTGTGTTGTGTGTGTGTGTGTGCGCACACGTGTGCACATGCACACCAAAATGCCAGATACGCTGGTAAAGTTAAAGCTGTACCATTTGAGTAAGGAAGACCCTATGATCGCTGTCTTTGGATTTGCTTTTAAAACACTCTTATCTGAAATACAGTCATTGTAAATTTAAGAAAAGTAACCTTTATTACTTAATAAAAATGTATAGGATCCTTACCTACTCCATTTTAGCAGTATAATGCTCTATGCTGCCTGACAGGATTTGTGTAGCAAGTAAATGCATTAGTCACAGTGACCATTTTTCTTGCAAATTTGTGACACAGATTTAATTATAGGAATGACCAGCAACTTACAAATCTAATTTTGGTGGAGGCTGAGGCAACTTTTTTTTTTTTTTATTTTAATAATGATGGATTTTTTTAAAGCAATGATTTCATTACTATTTAAAGAAATTGGTTAGTGTAGAACTAGCCAATTGACTGCAGTTATTTTATTACCCTTTAACAAATGCCATGTACTTTCATTTTTATTTTTATTAATTTTTTAAATGTCATCATTCCCAAACTGAGAAAGTCTTCGCTCCTATTACTCATTTGGGTAAAAGTAAAGAAAGAGAAATTCTTCCAGGCCAGGATGTTTGTGAAGTGTTTACTAAGAAACATAATTCTAGCACTTGGTTAATACAGGGATTCAATTTCCTTAATTTGAATCCAACCTAGTACAGAACTGCCTATTTTATGGCCTTGCTGGGAGATGCCCGTAATACTAATAGATAATAAAGTGGCAGATAGTTCTCAGTGCTCTGCTTCTATTTCTTCAAACTTAATTATAATTGAAGCAATTTTTTTCTTTAGTTTTGATAGAACACATGTGCGTGCACATGAGAGAGAGAGAGAGAGAAACACCCTGTTCAGGTTCTGATCGCAGTGTCATCCCGTTCTTCCAGTCCTCTAGCCAGTTGGATCTTGGGCACTAATGTGCTTGCCTGGTATGTTTTAGTCGACCAGGTCGAGGATTTGAACCGAGGTTGCCATGTGGAATCCAGCTTCTCTTGAGTAGTCTATCGCCCACTGCATGACAGAGCTGGCCCATTCATTGTAATTTTTTGATTGAGAAGTTGATCTTTTATTATACTTATTGACCATTTGAAATTGTCCCATTATAAATTATTTGTTCATATCCTTTTCTCATTTGTCTTACTGGGATATTTGTTTGGGTTTCTAAGAGCTCTTTGTCTATTGAGGATACAAATACCCTATCATATATCTCGTCAATATTTTCCCCCATTTGTCTTCAGCCTTCTAATTTTTCATTTTTGGGGGGAGGACCGAGAGGTGGTAATTTTTGATTGGCAGAAGTTTAAAGTTTTGATAAGTCAAATTTATTAAGATCAAATGTCCCCATTTCTCTTGGGGAGGTAACTAGAAGTGAGATCACTGAGCCATACGGTAACTATAGTTTAACATTATAAGAAACAACAAGACTGGTTTTCAAAGAGGTTGTACCCTTTGACATTCCCAACAGGAATCCATAAGGAATCCAACCCTTGGCATTATCCTTACCAGCTCTTGGCATTATGAGTAGTAGTATGGTATTCTTTTCCCCTAAAGAGATAGAGATGTTGGGCATCTTTTCATATGCTTATTTGGCATCTCTGTATCTACTTTGGTGTAGTGTCTATTCAAATATTTTACCCATTAAGAAAAAATTCATTGTTTTTATAATTGAGTGTGAGTTTTTAAATGGTTTGGACACCAGTCATTTATCAGATATGCATTATGTAAGCCATTTCTTCCAGTCTATAGCTTGTCTTTTCGTTTTCTTAACAATGATGGTCTAAGATCTGAAGTTCTAGATTTGTATTAAATCCCATTTACCTATTATTTTTCTCTGTGACTCATGCTTTTTGTATTCTAAGAAATCCTTGTTTCATCCAAAGTCACACAGACATTTTTCCTATATTTTCTTTTCAAAGTTTTAGTTTCTGTTTTTATATTTAGCTTTATGATCTACTTTGAGTTAATGTCTGTATATGACAGACTATATGATGTGAGGTTCATTACGTTGCATGTGGTTACAGAAGTTTAAAGTTTTTACGTCTCCCAAAGTTATCCATCTTTTTCTTTGTGAATTTTTACATTGCCGTTCTACTTATAAGATTCCTCCCTATGACAATGTCAGCTAAAAAATTCACGTGCATTTTCTTACTTTAGTTTTACAGTCAAAGTACATATCTACTATATGGTGAACAATAATGATCATCATACAGGGGTTCATTAAATGCAAATAACATTTTGAAAGCGATTAACCTGGTTATGGTAGCATTGGTTAATGAAGTCCATATCTGTGCTTCTGTTGCTACTGTTTTTTATTCCCATGGAAGTCTAGCCTCACAGTGTTATTCTCTCATCTACATAGTGATATATGTGCTTGCTCCTGAACATAATTGGATCAGCGTTCATAACTGTTAAAAATTGTTTTTCTATGTTAGGGTATTATACGTGACATTAATACAATTACTTAAAATAAAATTATTTGTTCCAAATGTAAAATGAATGTAGAAGAATGATTGAAAATTATAGAAACCCAATTTTGATCTCTACGAATTTAATTTATAAGTATTCACACAAATTAACAATACAGTGTTCCTACTTGGAGGAGTCTGTGCTCAGGTGAATAGCTCGCTTTCTTAGTAACAGCATTTCAGATACTGAAGGACTTCTTTTTTTTTTTAAGAATTATTTTATTGGGAACCAGCAGTTAGTGTAATGGCTATGTCGCTGGACTCCCATGTAGTCGACCGCGGTTTGTGTCCCGGACCTGGTGGCTTAGAACTCATGCCGGGCGCATGTGCGTGCGTGCCCAAGATCCCGAGAGGAGAATGGAGGAGAAGGGATTGCAGCGTGACCTCCCCCCGGGGGGTGATTTCTCGCTTTCTGTCTCTATGTCTCTCTCTGTCTGTCTGGCGAGCGCACGCGCCCTATAGTGAAAACCTCTCCAAAAAAAAAAAAGAATTATTTTATTTAATTTTATTTATGTATTTACTCTTTTTTTTTTTTTTTTTTTAAATTTGACCAGAGAGGGACAGAAAGAGAGAGAGAAAGTGAGAAAGCAAGCCTCCAGGTCCAGAACTTGAACTGTGGTTGGCCATGTGGGAGTCCAGCACCCTTAACCACCATGCCACCTGCTGGCCTCTAGAAGACTTCTTAAAATAAATTTTAGAATTTAAAGAATCTTGATTAATTTTATTTTTAAAATGCTAGCAGGTGCATGCACTTACTAGAGACAGGACAGAGAGAAAGGGAAAGAAAGTACCCCCCCCCTCCCATGAGACATGGGTATGCCACAATTCTTTCTCCTTCATTTTTCCATCCGGTTGGGATTTGGGCATTTGCACTCACGTGCCAGCATGTTTTTCAAGCCATGAGGGCCAGGATTCAAACTGTAGATGGCCATGTGGGATCCAGCTGCCTTAACCATTAGGCCAATGGGCCAGCCCCATCAATCTGATTTTAACTTTTGGTAATTGAACAAGTTCTACCAGACAGGAAGGAACAATATCCTAGCGATATGACCTTTTTATCTTAGAAATTAGAGACAAAGTATCACGGAGCTTCAGATTCTGAGGAACGTTAATTCATATTTTTATGTCCCGTGATGATTCCACTCTAAACTGATACTTCATGCTTTTTCTAATTTGCCAGAACCACACTCTCGTTTACTTTTCTTGATTAACTCTTTTGGTGATGTTTCTCATAAGTGGAGTAATTAATCATGTTCATTGTGTTTATGGTTTTACTTGGTTTCATTTCATCGATTTATTTATTTGCCAGAGGGCTGAAAAGAGACAGATAAAAGAGAGAAGGAAAGGATCCCCTCTAGGGGAATGATCGCACTACAATCCCTTCTCCTTCACTTCTCCTTTCAGGATTTTGGGCATAACACACGTGCACCCTGCTTGTTTTTCAAGCTGCCGGGTCAGGGACTCTAACCACATAGTTGGCCATGTGGAATCCAGATGCTTTACCTACCACGCCACTGGCTGATCCTTAATGCATGTTATTTTGAACTCTCTTCTTTTTCTTTTCTTTTCTTTTTGGTTTATCCTCTCTTCTGTACATATCTAAGATTATAAAGCATACAATATGTAATATACACTTAAAATGTATGCTAATTATAGTCACTGCTCACTTAACAATCTACCTGTTTAACTACTGCTCGACTTTTGAATATCATTGTTTTTTGTATGATATTAATATGCTCATCTTGGTCAAGCACTTTGAAATTATTTATGAAACATTCAGGCATTTTTCCCATATGCCTTGCACATGCTTCTCTTTCACTTCTTCTCAAGCTGATTCAGTGTTCTTTATTCAGTGTAAAATGTTTGATTTTCAAAAATCATGAAAGATTACTTCATCCCTTTCTCTTGCTGATTTGGCTTTGGAAAAAGTTCTGTGAAAATAGTACACTTTAAAAGTACTGATAGCTAGGACCAGCAGAGGGCATAATGGTTATATCACTGGGCTCCCACATAGTTGCTTGAGGTTCAAGTTCCAGATCCAGTAGCTTAAAACTCACACCAGGCATGTATGTGTACATGCCCAAGATCCCGAGGGGAGAATGGAGGAGAAGGGATTGTGGCATGGCTATGCCCCCTGGGGAATGATTTCTTGCTTTCTTTCTCTCTGGTGAGCACATGCATGCTGAAAAAGAAAAAAAAAAAAAACCTCTCTAAAAATAAAAAGAAAGTACTTGTAGCTCTTGGTCCATTGGCTATAGGACCGCAGTCAGGTTTTTAGGCAGATATTATTGAAAAGTATATACCCTATGGCACCATGGCACACCGTAATATGTCTGACTTAAAGCTTCTGGCTAATCAACCAGTTCACTTAATGACCAAGCCATAGGAATGGAACTCAGACTTTAGTGAGGAGTCCCTATATTTTAATTTTATTGAATTAGTTCAACAAAAATTTGAACTTCTACTTTACTATGTTGCAGTGGTTTTAAATCGTAAATTTTAAAGTCTCAACACATGCGACAGCCACAGGAAATTTACATTGCTTTCTACTCACAGTGTTGGTTTAGAATGGGGATAGCATATCATTCTCACATCTAAATTTAATATTGCATAATGGTTAGATTTTTTTCTAATAATAACCCCTGTGAAGAAGAGTAGGGCAGATTATCCCTCTGTAATATATTATCAATCATTGATTTTAAATATCAGAAAGTTTCCACGAAAAATTGCTACAAGTTGATTACTGCATATATTTAAATAGCTAGAGATTTGTACATGAGGGGATGTAATAAGCCATTGTCATCATGTAGCATTGTAGATTGTATATTAGTTACCTGTTGATGTTAAAGTATGTTTTTCATAAAAATGAATTCTTTAATGACTCAAGAAATGTATAATTAAATTCACAAGTGGAAACTGAATTTCTAGACAGGGTTGAAAAAGACATTGTGCAGTATCTGAGAGAATAAGTAATAATATAAGTAAGTCTTGGGGCAGCCAGTGACACGGTGTTTAAGGTGCTGGGTCCCACATGGCTGAATGCACAGTTTGACCCCTGGACTCGGCAGCTTGGAAAAAAAGAAGAAAATTATATATATATATATATATATATATATATATATATATATATATGTAAGTCTGATAATTAAAGAACCAATTCAATGGTATCTAAAAAGTAGATCAAATTTATATCTGAGAGGTATTGGATGTAAGAAAATCGGAAAAAGAAAAATTAGGAAGAGAAAAGAAAGGAGAAGAAAGCCATGGTAATAATGTGTCACTGGATAACTTGAACTTGCAATATGATAGGAGGAGCAGGTGGATGCTAACGCAGTCTGTTCTTCAGAAGCATCATGTTACGGTATCTGCAGCTGAGTTTAGTAGGCTCATCATTCAGAATATTGCTCGGATTTGGGGCTTAGCCCACGAAAGGGTAACATTTGTGAAATGATATCTAGACAATGATAACATATGACTTGGCCTGGAGGAATTTTGGAGAGTGCTATATTTTTGTATATAATGGAGGAAAGAAGAGGTGAGCATTTAAGGTACTAAAAGAAGGTAGTATCATTAATCAGACAAGATTCTTTTAAATGGGAAAAACAGTTCTATTTTTTGATGACCTAAGAAATGAGTTTACAACATTAGTAGTATTTTTTCTTTTTAGAGAGATTTTTGCTATAGGGTGCATGTGCTCACCAGAGACATACAGAGAAACAGAGACAGAAAGTGAGAAATCACCCCCAGGGAGGATTGTCATGCCGTAATCCCTTCTCCATTCTCCTCTTGGGATTTTGGGCATGCACACACATGCCCCTGGCATGAGTTTCAAGCCACCAGGTCCGGGACTCAAACCGTGGTCAGTCATGTGGGAGTCCAGGATCATGACTACTATGCCACTTGCTGGCCCTGTGACATCTGTATTTCTAAAACAGTCTAACAAGCCATTCAGAATTTCTGGTCAGTAGCAGCTGAGTTATGCAAATTTGGTGCACAATAGATTGTTTTCAAATTTTTCAGTAATTAAAATCAGCAATGGGAAAGATTATTTCTTGTTTATAAAAAAAAAAGAAAATAGTAGATTTACGTATTACCTTTTCCTATTTCCTTCATTTATTTCTACCTTTTTAAAATGAGAAAGATAAGTAAAGATTATGAAAAACATATACATATATTAAAAATGTGAAAAACAAAACAATGACGTGAAATTAACTTTGGAAGATAGATTGTAATCATTAATTTTTTTTTTTTTTAAAGAGAGATTTTTACTGTAGGGTGCGAATACTTACCAGAGAGACAGAAGAGACAGACAGAAAGTGAGAAGCCAACCCCCACCCCCACCCAGAGGGATAGTCATACCTCAATTCCTTCTCCATTCTTCTCTTGGTATTTTTTGGGCATACATATACATGTGCCTGGCATGAGTCTCAAGCTGCTGGGTCTGGGACTCAAATCATGGTCAACCACATGGGAGTCTAGAGCCTCAATCACCATGCTACTTGCTGTCTCCATTAAAATACGTTTTAAAATCAAAACAAACAATCAAAAAAAAAAAAAAAAAAGGGACTGATCAAACATAGCTGACTATGGTTTGAGTCCCAGATCTGGTGGCTTGCTTTCTCACGTTTTCTCTTTCTCTGTCTCTGATGAGTGCACATGCCCGATAGCAAAAATTAAATAAATAAAATTGAATCAATAATTCTTAAAAAATAAAATAAAATGCACATACAAAACATACAAGTAGAGGCTTCGACATTTTGTCCTTTAATTTAAAAAAAACATACTAATAGAGGCTTCTACATTTTGTCCTTTAATTCACTCGTATTTTTCTTCAAAGATGGCTGAATCCTGATGCTACGTCATTAAATGTCTCTATTGAATTTCAGATCCATATTTCATGTAGTTTGAAGCCAAACAATTGTTGAAGTCCAAAGGTTAAATTTCCAGCTCTAAAAACACTTGAGTGAAAATTCCCACCAGTGGTCCAGCTCAGTGGTGTAGAGATATACTCTGCTTAACTGATTATGGATCCATATGGAATATCACAAGTTCAGTTCCCCAGTCAACCTCTATGTGCTGGGTGCATGAGTGCCTGGGATCCTGACTGGCTGGGAAGACTGAGGGCAGATCATTGCAAGGGTTCTTCTCTCTCTCTCTCTCACTCTTGCTCTCACTCTCTCTCTGTGTCTCTGCCTTTCACTCTTGTTAAAGAAATAATAAACTTTTGGGCTAACCTTATACCCTAGTGATTAAGGTAGCTGGGTCCCACATGCAGTTCAAGTCTGCAAGTTTACATGTCCAGCCTTTCAAGAAACGATGATGATAATGAATAGTAGTTCATTTGAAGAAGCTAGTTTGAACTAGCTCCTTTAACCACCAGGCTACAGGGCCTCCCTAGCTGCTATTAGGTTTGTTCTTCCTGGTTCCATTGCTGATTGCTTTCCTTCCCCCTTTTTATTTCTCTACCATACCTTAAAGTCTTGCAGACACTGAAACCATTCTAATATTGTAGAGTTCTTTTGTATGTCTTTGTTGTAAAAATATTTCCTTTCATTCCAAGTTCAGAAGGGGAGAGGGGACACTGAATATTTCCATTTTGTATCATCTATGGTTCATTAGATTACAGTTCACAAAATTTTGACCTTTTTTTTTTTTTGAGGTTTTTGCAATAGGGTACATATGCTTGTCAGAGAGAGGCAGACAGAGGGAAAATAAGAAATCTTGCTGCAACCCTTCTTCATTCTCCTCTCAGGATTCTGGCCATGCACACACATGGCATCTGGCATGATTTTCAATCTGCCAGGTTGGGTACTAGAACCATGGGTGACCATGTGGCAGCCCAGTGCCTTAACCACCATGCCACCTCCTGACCTCCATAATTTTGAGTTTTAAGTATGGTAGAGTGCTTTCTTTTTTGATTACAGTACTATTTTGATAAATTCATAATACTCTTTCAAAACTGCTGACAGTGCCAGGAGAATAAATATAACCTCGTGTGTACGTAAGAGATATCCTTCAGAAAATAATATAATGTAGCTAGAGATACCTGTGTGCCTGTGCATTTTCAGGTCTAAGTATGATTTTATTTTTAACTTGTGTTCCTTCCTCTGTACTTAACAACTGTTCTCATGGGACTATTTCAATTTTCCATCTGATTTAACCCTCTTCATATTTGAAAGATTATTTTCAGCGAGACTGGACATTCTTAGATGGTAGTTTGACTAAGTCAGTAATTTTCTAACAACATTTGGATTTTACTGATGAGTAAAATCTTTAAAAAATCAGGGGGAAGTGGCCAATGTTTTTAATTTTACTAAATATGCACTCCTGTTTGTTATCGTCATCATTTCAAGAAAGATTAAACATTTAAACATAAAGCTCAGGAGGATGTATTTCAGAATAACAAAATTTATTTTTATGGCAGTCACATATTTTTCTTCTTATTTTTCACATTTATCCCTTTGGGGCAAACAGGTAGCACAGTAGCTAAGGCACTGGATTCCCACATGGCCAAGTGCTATTCAAGTCCCAGACCCAGAGCCATGAAAATTATGCCAGGTGCGTATGTGGGCATACCCAAAATCCCAAGAAGAGAATGGAGGAGAAGGGATTGCAGCACAGTCATTTCCCCTACAGGGTGATTTCTCACCCTGCCTCTTACTGTCTATTTCTCTGACACCGGTGAGCACTTGCACCCAATGGCAAAAGAAATCAAATGAACAAACAAACAAAAAAACTCTTTCTATTGACTGTATACTTGAAAGATAATGAATCCAATGAGGCTGCTGGAGGAATACACAGATGCCCCTAGGTGTAAATCCTTCTCTCAAAAAGCTTAACGGCAGTTATTAAGAACATAGATTTGTGTATGTAAAAGATTTGCTAATGTAGGAACAGTTGGGAAGAACTTTCAGAAGAGATGGTATGAAAAGAAGCCTTGCAGAAGAGGTAGAACTTGAAAAATGACATTCATTCCAAACTATGGGGATCTTACTTTTACCAATTCTCTCTGCCAAAATCTATCTAGTCAGTTTCATTTATGATGAGTTAAAATATCAGTGCCTTGTAGACAAAATATGACATAATCCAAAATAATAATCCTAAAGGGATATGTAACACATAGAAAAAATCCTGGTCTCTTTGCCGTAAAAAGCCTGCAAATTCATCTATTAGACATTTTAGTTACACTTTTACACATGGTTAAGCTATAGTAATATCCTTTTTAGAGAAATGTAATGTATATATATAAATTGCATATTAATCTTTGCTTCTGTTGAAAAATAGTTTTCCTTCTAAATAAGTAAAGACTTAATTTGCTCCTGTCAATATTATTGACGTAATGGCAGAACCCTAATAAATTTAGCCTATGGTAGGGCCTCTAAATTATAATATGTTCTACAAAATATAAGAATTAAAGAAAAAGACTAATGTTTCATAGAACTTATAAAATATTACATATTATTGGAGGTAATTATGTCAGAGAAAGTTTCCTTTTTATACCTTGCTTCTCTCCATTTACTTACCTGTACCTTTCCTAGAGTTCTTTGGATATCCATTTTCAAAGATAAACTAGATCTTGGTCTAATATTCTCTCAATTTAGTAATTTATTTTTGGTAGGCTCACACACTTATGAAAGAGACAGAGACAGTGAGAGGGAAAATGAGAAATCACTCCCCAAGGAGGAATGGCCATGCCATAATTCCTTCTCCATTCTCATCCTGGGATTTGGGGCACACATGCACACAGCCTCAGCATGATTTTCAAGCCTCCAGGTCTGGGACTTGAACCATGGTTGGCCATGTGGGAGTTCAGTGCCTTAACCACCACGCTACCTGCTGGCCCTTGATTTAGTAATAAGTCTTTTCAGTACTGAAAGCCATTTAGTAACCATATACCTATACATATCATTGAATTCAATTGGGCAATAAAGGAGATTATAAGACACCATTTCTATTTAAGAGACTTAGTGTCATTGAGGAAAGGAGTCATGTGTAAGTAAAACGCTTGGAGAAAAATACAAGATATCTTATAATTAAGTGCTCTAATGTGTAGTGCCATCAATCAAGGAAGGGAGGGTATGATGGGCTACAGTGAACTGGAAAGGCATCCAGGTTGATGTAAATGTGAGCCCGACTACAGAAGGGCAGCCAGAGAACAGCCCAGTGAAGCCATGGTTCATGCCTATTATGCTCACCGTGGTATCTCATGTATAGATGTAATGGCAGATACAGGGCTGGTACAGAGTAGATCATCAATATGGAGTGAATGCATGAATGAATGGATAGTTGCAGGCAAGAGTGAAGAGAAGGATGTTTACCAGAGTGAGGCTGTTCTTGTTGGTGACTGGTGAAAATGAGGCGAAATGGTTTTATGGAGCCTTCATTGGGAAGTTCAGCTTTGACTTGACACCCTGGGAGGCATTGCTCAAGAGTTTTTCAAGAATGTATCAGGCCATGGGACCAGCAGTTAGTGTAATGGCTATGTCGCTGGACTCCCATGTAGTCGACCACTGTTCGAGTCCTGGACCTGGTGGCTTAAACTCACGCCGGGTGCGTGTGCGTGCATGCCTAAAATCCCAAGAGGAAAATGGAGGAGAAGGGATGGCAGCATGGCCATCCCCCTTGGGGGATGATTTCTTGCTTTCTGTCTCTCTCTGTCTTTCTGGTGAGCGCACATGCCCTATAGCAAAAATCTCTCCAAAAAAAGAAAAAAAAAATGGATGTATCAGGCCAAAAGTGGTATATAGGGACAGATAGCTTGTTGGAAGGGTGGTAAGCGACAGACTGATGTATAGAGTGTTTTGAATACAGACAAACAATGATGAACACCTCATCTAGAGCCTTGGAACTTTCTTTTTTCTCTTCTATCTTTCTTTCTTTTTTTAAATTTTTTTGGAAAGGTTTTTTTGCTATAGGGCATGTGCACTCACCAGAAAGACAGAGAGAGACAGAGAGACAGAAAGCGAGAAATCACTCCCACTCCAGGGGGAATGGCCACACTGCAATCCCTTTTCCATTCTCCTCTCAGGATCTTGGGCACATACACACACACGTGCCTGGCATGAGTTTAAGCCACCAGGTCCAGGACTCTAACTATGGTCGACTACATGGGAGTCCAGTGATGTAGCCATTATGCCATCTGCTGGTCCCATGCTTTTGAACTTTCTTGCAAAAAACCATAAGCATAAAGAAAAAAGTAAAAAAAAAAAAGAAAAAAGAAAAAGAAAAGAAAAAGAAACAAGCCAAAAAACCCCTTATTTAGTTAGTTAGACAATCGATTTTGGGTTGAATACCTTTTATCCAGAATGTATGGGACCAGAATTATTCCTGTTTTGTATTTTTTCAGATTTTGGAATATTTGCATATACATAATGAGATTTCCTTGGGATGGAACCCATAGCTAAATGCGAAATTTATTTATATTTCATATACAGCTTGTACACAGAGCCAGAAGCTAATTTTATACAATATTTTCGTATTGCAGCAGTTTGACTCTGACCTATCATGAGGTCAGGTATGAAATTTTCTACTACTGGCATCATGTCAGCACTCAAAAGCTCTAGGATTGGAGATGCCCAGCCAGTATTAACCTAGTGCCTCGTCTCACTACTGAGTTTTGAATAGGGATAACTACCTTTCAGCACTGTTAAAAAGTGTAAATAAGGTTGAGTCTCTGAGACATTTAGCATAGTGTTGGCGGTGGTGCCTGTCTCAATGGTAACACAAATGGTGGTTGCTGTCATTATGACCCAGCTTATTTCAAAAACAGTGTTATCTTTAAGCCATTCTATCTGCCTAGCCAAAACTCTCTCTATAATCCCATGTCTAGACTTTTTTCACCATCACCATCACCACCACCATTAAAAAAATTTTTTTTCAGAAATGGAGCCAGCAGGTGGCATAGTGGTTAATGTACTGGAGTCCTACGTGGTTGGCCATGGTTCAAGTCCTGGACCTGGCAACTTGAAACTCATGCCGGGTGCATGGGCATGTGCATGTGCATGTGTGCCAAGATTCCGAGGGGAGAATGGAAGAGAAGAGATTGTGGTGTGGCCATATCCTCTGGTGGGAGATTTCTCACTTTCTGTCTCTGTCCTTCTGTTGAGCACATGCACCCTATAGCAAAAATCTCTCTCTCAAAAAAAAAAAAAAAAAAAAAAAAAAAAAAAAAAAACCTCAGAAATGTTGAAATGGAGATCAAATCATTTTAGTCCTATGTACCATTTCCCAACTCCAGTAGATGTCTAATTCAAACCAATTGTTTCCTCTTTACTCCCATCCACGTTCCCTCTCTCAGGTATTATTCTGAAGCAAACCCCAGTGATCATTTTATTTCAACCTGAATTTCTAATAGGCAAGAACTTTCATGGTCACTAGTGCCATTTTCCTACTTAGATATTCACACTGGCGACTTTTTAAAATGAAAGTACCTGGGGTATTATGGAGTAGAAAAGCCAGGAAATGCAAGGAGCATAAAGAGACTGAGGATCCAAAGATTTTAGGATGAATTATTATGGAGTCACTAACAAAAACAGTGAGTTTGGACAAAAGGGCAAATTTTAGTGAGATGATCAAGCATTTGATTTGTTACCTGTTAAGTGGTATTCACGGAGGGACATGGTTGATATCTATCCTCATGGATCTTAAACTAGTATAGAGTCTAAGTATAGATTGACCATTAATTATTAATCTCTCTCCCCTTGTTTCTTTCTTAACTTCTTCTGATCGCACCATTTCTGTGTCTCCTCTTTCCAAGACTACTGCTTTTCTCTCCCATTCCTGCACATTTTCATGTATATTTTGTAACCTTACTTTTCTACTAATTATGTTTGTTGAGTTCATTATGTTAATAAGCTTATTTTCTTCTTGAAAATAATTTTGGCCCTGTGACAGTACTTAGTGACAGTGATGAGTAGGGGATGAATAAATCTATAAATAGAATGGACATAGCTTCGATTCTGATTTTGTAGTGATTTCAGCTGAAGATATTTTTCAAGGTATAAAATAATATCATAGATCAGAAGTCCATTCATCAAAGAATTCTTAAATAAATGCTACTGATTCCTGAAATTAATTTAGGACCCCAAATGTTCATCAATGAACAGCTTTAATATATATTTTTTTTAAAAATCACTAGCTTTCAAAATATTCCTTCCTATTTCACTTTTGAAAATAGTATAAGCACTTCAGCTTTTAGCCAAACCAGAGATCCTATTATTCTTTTTGATGTATGGGTATCATCCCATTAATGCTAATTGGGGTTATGTGTTTTCTTGAAGAATAAAAATCAGGTTCAATTTAGTGCCTGGCTTAAGCCTGAAGCAGACTTCCACTTCAGAATTCTAAACTCTGAAAATGAGAGATTTGTATAGAAGGTAGCGAGATATATATGACTAGGATTTGAGCTTTAGAACATGCTAGTAATTACTAGCAATGGGACCCATGCTGTTAACATTGGACACTGTCGAATGTTTCGTGGTAATTTATAGAGTTGATTACTCCCGCCTCAAGTGGAGGTTTAGGAAGAAGAGCAGCAAAAATGGTAAATCTCTGTGACAGTCCCTGGAGCAGTGTTGCAGTTTGAGGCTCTAAGTTATGTGGGTCTCCACCTCTATTCCTCCCCTAGCCCTTTCTGTGACTCATCGTCTTCATCATTATCATCATCATCATCATCATCCATTCAGATCATGTCTGTTCAGAAATCACCGGTCCCAGGGGAGGAGGGAGAGAGGAGAGTCCTGTTATGAGCACAGTCGCTGCAAACCTTTCACCTTGCTGTCAAGGTGACAAATGTTTGTCCTTAAGGGAACACTGGAGGTTAAGTCAGCAGCGTTTCGCTCACTTATCTTCTTTCCCATCCTACCCAAGCTCTTAGCCAAATTCATAACTGAAAAAAAATCTCCGAAACTTGGACACTCTTAACCTTTATGAACCTTGTTCAGAGATACATTTTACATAACCTCAGAGTATTAACTATATTGTGTATAAGTGTCTAGGTAGTTAGGATTTGCTAAAAGTCATTGTATCGGTTTATTTTCATTTCAAGGCTTATTCAGAAGAAAAGATGTGGGAAGAGACATTTAAATTTTGAGAGATGGTATTGGTAACTTTGCAGATATCATTATGATAAGGTGGGCAATGACTTAGTCACGTCAGGATGTGTTGAGGGTATATATTAGGTTGTCAGGAAAGTCATGACTTTTTTGTTTGTTTTCCTATGTAAAAATGTGTCATGAGTTTCCAGACAACCCAACACATCCTCATACAGAGACACGAAAACTGATTGATCTCTGGAGATGGGAGCTGCTCTGAATTTCTTTTTCTTTCTTTCTGTTTTTTTTTTTTTTTTTTTTCCCCATTTCAGGACTTCAGAAAATTCATTTCCTCTTTCAAGGGTACTGAGAATATCTTTTAAGAATTTTTTCCTTCTAGAAACTCAAATAAGCCATTTGACTGTCAAAACTGAGCAATAACGTTAGTGCTCTTGGCTATGTTCCCCCTACTCTAGGGTGATAATCCTAATGGCTTAGCTCAATTGCAAAGGTTGCAAGACATAGTATTTACTTGAATAAAAAAGAAAAGTATATAGTTTTAATATCTCACAATATTTATATTACATGTTTTTATTTAGTGAGTTAGATTGTTTTATCAATCTTTAACTCAACTGAGCAATAAATTATAACTTACTAGGAGCAGGAACATATAATGATGCAGAAGCTAGAAGATGAAGTACTGAAAATTAAAAACAAGAAAGGAAACCACAAGGTCATAAAGGATGAGTGCCCTGGATTTGGGGGCCTAGAGTTTTACCTATTCCACTAACCTCTAAGGAGAGCACAATGTTATATGGCAGAAGTACAGGTTTTTTTTTTAAAGATTTATTTAAGTTTATTTATTTATTCATTTTTAATTTGACCAGAAAGAGACACAGAGAGAGAGAGAGAGAAAGTGAGAAAGCAAGCCACCAGGTCCAGGATTTGAACCGTGGTTGGACATGTGGGAGTGTCCAGTGCCTTAACCACCATGCCACCTGCTGGTCCCTGAGGGTTTTGATATATAATTTTATTATAAGGCACCAATAACTGATTAAATTACCTGAAACTTAGTTTTTAAAAAAGATATTTAAAAAATATATGTGTTTGAATGCCTCATATTTAAAATATTTGCAATTTGAGCTAGCCCCATACCTTAGTGATTAGGGAAGTCAGATCCCACATGGACAACTGCATTTTGAGTCCTAGTTGTGGCAGCTTGAAAAACTTGCTGAGTGTGTGTGCAGACGTGCCCCAAGTCCTAATGGGAATAAATGGTGGAGGAGAAAGGACAGTGCCATGACCATGCTCCCCTGGGGGCTTCCTTCTCTTTCTCTCTCTTTGGCTAGTGCATGTACCCTCTGATGATGAAAATGAATACATAAATGAATGAAATACTTGGAATTAAAATCTTTTTTTTGAAGAAATCATCTTTAGCTATCTGAGAAAATGAGTTTATGTGGAAGACATTATTCTACAATGAGCCTGTGTAAATGAGGGTTTCCGTATGTGTGTGTGTGTGTGTGTGTGTGTGTGTGTATAAGAGGAAATTGAAAAGCCTAAAAAAAAAAAATAGGGATCAGCAGTTAGTGTCATGGCTATGTCGCTGGACTCCCATGTAGTCGACCGTGGTTCGAGTCCCGGACCTGGTGGCTTAAACTCACGCCGGGCGCGTGTGCGTGCGTGCCCAAGATCCCAAGAGGAGAATGGAGGAGAAGGGATTGTGGTGTGGCCATCCCCCCTGGGGGGTGATTTCTCGCTTTTTATCTCACTGTCTGTCTGGCGAGCGCACGCGCCCTATAGCAAAAAAAAAAAAAAAAAAACCTCTCCAAAAAAAAAAAAAAAAAAGAAAAGAAAAGCCTAAATAGAGCTTCTAATTCCCTTCCAATTCAACCTACATGAAATTTAAAGAATTTGTTGTGGAAGACATATTTACTGAGTATTTTCTAGGCACTTGAAACTAAACTAGTTATTAGGAAGAGAGTGATAGACATGACTCTTGCCTGTTGTCTATGATAGAAATAATTACGTGATAATTAAGTGCTGCAGAGCCAGCTCCATGGCCTGGTGGTGAAGGCAGCTGGATTCCTATATGATCAGCCATTTGGTTCAACCTGGATCTGGTGGCTTGAGAAACTCCCTGGGCACATGCGTGTGCCCAAAATCCTGACAGGAGAGAGAGATGGAGGAAAAGTGATTGCAATGTGACCATTCTCCATGGAAGGGACTTCCTCCTCTCTGTCTCTGCTTCCTCCTCTCCCTCTCTGTCTGTCTCCCTGTCTCTCTCTGGTGAGTGCACATACCTTCTTGCAAAAAATAAAAATTTTAATTTAAGTGCTATGAACCAAATAAACA
Source organism: Tupaia tana (assembly GCA_026018925.1). NCBI lineage: Eukaryota > Metazoa > Chordata > Mammalia > Scandentia > Tupaiidae > Tupaia > Tupaia tana. Next base: position 10,409,059 of record JAKSZU010000021.1, read on the forward strand.
GAGAGATGGTAATCTGGAAATTGTTTAATTTTATCCTAGTTCTTTCCCCAACTACCCTCCTATTTTCCTCCTCTCCCAAGATAATTTCTGTATCAGAGAACCTCAGCCTTTAGGTGTTTTGCTTAACTCCTCCACGTAAAGCTGTGCAGTACAGGGTGAATAATGTGCGTGGTCGACAGTTGCTTGGCTGATGGTCGGATTTTAGCTGATGTTTACATTGACCCAGACAGTATTTTAACTCAAGTCATGTTAGGCAGTTGAGGCTAGAGAAGCATCATTTTTATAACAAACAGGATCATAATAATCATGAACTTTGAAGAGACAGTTGTGGACTTCATAAATGATACCAGCTGTTACCGTGAATTTTTTTCTTCCCATCGCATCTAAAACAGGTACCCGTTTCAGAGCACGTAGGTGCTGTTATTTTTTTGCTACGCACAATGAATATTAAAATGGGAAGGAGATGTGTATGATAAAGAGTGACAACATTCATTAGTCACTTGTTTTAAAATGACCTTTTGATAAGATAAAGGAAAATACCTTTCAGAATATCATGTGAACTATTCCCTATCTCTTTTAGGCCAACTAATTATATTCTATCACGTAATTTTTTTTTTTTTTTGGTTAGACGGACAGAGTAAAGATAAAAGACGACTATAGAGATAACAGCTTTCTTCACAGCTGACTGAAGCAGGTGTTAGAAATGCAGATGAAGCATACTGACTAAAGACCATACAAATTTGAAGTGAAAATGCCAGTGGTCTGCATGCCGTGTTCTGCACGTATGAAGTTTCAGGTAGCTCAATTATTCATTTTATTGTGTGAACTAGTTCAGGAGTTAGGGAAAAGGTGCCGTTTACATTTAAACTGTTTCTTCCCTTCTTCCTTTTATCTGCACTTGACAAGCAAAACGAACTTCGTTTTGTAAGTTTTATTCCAGCAAGTGAAGGACTTACATCTCTGTATTTTAAAAGCGCACCTAGAAACGGATCACTCGTAGGCTTAAGTGACAGAATAAAACAATAGAAACCAAAAATGATTATTCTACTTCCCTTTGGTTATAATAAAAGCCACTGGAGAAAGATAAATGTGGAAGTAACTCTCCAATCATCATTATCACCATGACCATCACCCTCACCACGAAGTACCAGAGGAGTTACAAAGAAGCTCACAGTAAAATGGAATTAAAGTACAAGTTTATTTTGGTGCAAAACAAAAATTGAAATCCATGCACAGCTTTTTCATATATATCTTTCATGAACTTTTTAAAGACCGTCTCATAGTTCTCAAGTACCTATATGAGCATTATTCGATGTTGAGTTAGATTGTAAAAAGAAAAAATTATATTGGGTGGTTGAGAAACTCACGATGCATTTTTGCATAGAAACACAGAAAAATATGTCATGACTTTCCTGACAACCAAGAGTCCTGATTTTTTTTTTTTTTAGAGAGGTTTTTGCTATAGGGCCTGTGCGCTCACCAGACAGACAGAGACAGAGAGACAGAAAGCGAGAAATCACCCCCCAGGGGGGATGACCACGCTGCAATCCCTTCTCCTCCATTCTCCTCTCGGGATCTTGGGCACGCACGCACACGCGCCTGGCGTGAGTTTAAGCCACCAGGTCCAGGACTCGAACCGTGGTTGACTACGTGGGAGTCCAGCGATATAGCCATTATGCTAACTGCTGGTCCCTTCAAAGTCCCGATTTTTAAATTTATTTATATATTTTTATTATTTTAAAAATTTTGCCAAGGGGTGAATGTGCTTGCCAAAGAGAGACAAAAAGAGAAAGAGACAAAGTGAGAAAGCTCTCCATGGGGTATAGCCATGCTACAATCCCTTCTCCCCCATCTCATCCTGTCAGAAGCCACCGTGTCCAGTACTCGAGCCACGTGGCCAACCATGTGGGATCCAGCCACCTTAACCACCAGGCCACAGACTTACCCTATTTATTATGGTTTTAAATTTGCTTTTGGGTATGTGTGCTTGCCAGAGAGAGAGAGAGACAATGAGACCGAGAGAGAGAGAAGGAGAAAGCATCTCCCAATAAGGCCTGGTCATACCATTAATCTCTTCCTCCATTACTCCATCTTGTCATGCTTTGGGACATGAACACACATGTGCCCAGTGAGTTTTTCATGTTCCCAGGGACAGGATTCAAAGCATGTCAACCATGTGGGGTCCACTTCCTTAACCACTAAGTCATGGAACTGGTCTGACTTTCAATTTTGTAAAAGACAAAATGGATACTCAGAAGTATTTAATATGTGATTTTAAAGAGTTATATTTGAAGGGAAATGTTTTATATTTTAAGGGAGTAAGTTCTTTCCTCATTTTACTCATTTTGTTTCCAGTCTCATGGAGTGACTGACCTTGCTACAGGGCATCACGCTGGTACATGGGGGTTAGTTCTAGTATCAAAACACTTATTTTTGTGAACTCAGATCACTTTAAGACATTCAAAGAAGTCTGACACATGTCTAACAGGAAAATGTCACCCATGACCTCATTTTAAAGATGAAGAAGCTACGAATAAGATAAGGCTTTTTATTTTTATTTTTAATTTAATATAGGGTGTGTACACTCACCAGAGAGAAACAGAGAGAAGGAAAGCGAGAAATCATCCCCCAGAGGCGGGCCCTATCGCAATCCCTTCTCCTCCATTCTCCTCTCGGGATTTTGGGTACATACCCACACGCATCCAGCATGTCTTTCAAACTGCTTGTCTGGAACTCAAACCAAGTAGCTGCCCGTGTGAGATCCAGCTGCCATAACCACCACGCCACTGGCTAGTGCAATATTTTAAAAAATCTCTGTTGGGACCAGCAGTTAGCGTAATGGCTATGTCGCTGGACTCCCACATAGTCGACCGCGGTTCGAGTCCCGGACCCGGCGGCTTAAACTCACGCCGAGCGCGTGTGCGTGCGTGCCCAAGATCCCGAGAGGAGAATGGAGGAGAAGGGATTGCGGCGTGGCCATCCCCCCTGGGGGGGTGATTTCCTGCTTTCTATCTCTCTGTCTCTCTCTGTCTGTCTGGCGAGCGCACGCGCCCTATAGCAAAAACCTCTCCAAAAAAAGAAAAAAAAAAATCTCTGTTGAGGTTCAAAGTTAGGCAACTACTGAAATCTCAACCTAGCCTACAAATGTGTATCTTTCTTTTGGCTCTTAGCACAAGGGTTTTCAGAGTCCAACAATCCTGAATCAAAACTGTTTCTATTCTTGATAAACTGTGTGACTTTGAACAACTTAATAAATATCTCTCTCTCTCTGTTTTTTGTTTGATTTTTGAGAGATTTTTGCTATAGGGCGTGTGTACTCACTGGAGAGACAGAGAGACAGAAAGTAAGAAATCATCCCCCACGGGGGATGACCATGGCTCTTTATTCTCCTCTCAGGATTTTGGGCACACATGCACATGTGCCCGACATGTTTAAGCCACCGGGTCTGGGACTCAAACCATGGTTGACTATGTGGGAGCCAAGCTATGTAACCATTATGTCATCTGCAGGTCCCTTAATTAACATCTCTTGATCCAAATGATGATAATAATGGTACTTCTAACTGAACATGGATTAGCCCAGCATAAAATAATAATAATTTCTCACTGGTAATTTGAGGGCTGATATAGCCTTTTTTCCATTTTGTTAGGCTTTGAACTTAGATTTGGGGAAGAGTTTTCAGGTATATCCCCTTTAATTGGCACATGATATATGAACAAAGTATTAATATTAGATTTGGGGTCAAAATATCTTGATTCATTTCCTGATTTTTTTTAAGTAATTATTTTATTTGACCATATTTATTTATTAACTTGACCAGAGAGGGACAGAGTAAGAGAAAGAGAGAAAGCAGGAAAGCAAGCCACCAGGTCCAGGCCTTGAGCTTTTGTTGGCCATATGGGAGTCCAACACCCTTAACCATTATGCCACCTGCTGCCCCCTCATTTCCTGATTACTTACTAATGTTAGAATTGCAGTAAGTCATCTAACTTTTCTCATCTCTATTTTTTTCTTCTGTATTATAGGGAAAATAATAATACCCTATCTATCTAGCCTTGCTGAATTACAATGAGGATAGACAAGAAAATGTTTATGAGATATTTTGCAACTATTGAATGTTCTTAAATGTTAAGTAGGGTCAGCCCACAGCAGGGAGTTTAAGGCAGCTGGATCACATGTGGTCAACTGCATGGTTCAAGTCTTGGACCCAGAAGCTTGAGAAACATTCCGGTTGGGTGTGCTAGTGTGCCCAAAATCCCAAAAGGAAGAAGAGGAGAAGGAATCGCGGTGTGACCATTCCCATGAGGAATGCTTTTCCACTTTTTATCTCTGTGTGTGTAGGTATCTCTATCTCTTTCTGGCAAGCACATGTGCCGTAGGGCAAAATTTAAAAAAAAAAGAAAAAGTTAAATAAACTATTATCATCTACAATTTATCGTTATCAGATACATCATGTGTGTTCCTTCTTTCTCACTGGAAGACACAATTATCCTATGAAATATTAAGATTAATCACTTATTTCCACAGCAAAGGATATCACATTCAATGACCCCTTACTAGTAAATTAAGTCTAATAAGTTGATCTCTAACTCAGACATGAAACTGATACCATGAAAACGTCTCAAATATTTGTAGTGGTACCCTGTAACACAGCATTGTTTGTGCCATAGACATTGGTAGCTTACACATCTACGTAACGTGTGGCACAATTGCCCTATTTCTCAGATTCTTGACTAATAACCACAGCTTAGATTAATGGAGCATAGAATAATTCTGGTTTCTTATCAGTTCACAAAAGAGCCATTTCCCCCTTTTAAAAATGAAGGTGTAATTTACATGGTGAAAAATGTATTCTTTCCTGGTATCCCGTTCTGCAAGCGTTGATCATTCTTCTTCTGTAACCACCATCATAATGAACACATAGCCCGGATGAGCTTCCAAGTTTCCCTGCCCCCCTGGATAGCCAAGTCTCCACCACTACCCCACTCCCTCCCAGCCCCTGGCGGACTGTTTGCTGACTCTTTAGCTTTTAACTTTTTCCAGAGTACCCTGTGAATTCACTCATGTGTTATGCAGTTTTCTGAGTTTGACAAATACGTGTTTTTAAAAAGTTGAGTCATGTTTCTTTTTTTTTCTCTTTTTTTCCTATTTGAAAGCAAAAAATATTACTGCACTTGTTTTTCAAGAGATTTCCAGGGGCCAGCAGGTTGTGTGATGGTTAAGGCACTGGATTCTCACATGGCTCACTGTGGTTCAAGTACTGGACTTGGCAGCTTGAAACTCATGCCAGGAATATGTGCACACATGACAAAAAATCCTGAGAAGAGAATGGAGAATGGAGAAGGGATTGTGGCGAGGTCATTCCCCTTGGAGGGTGATTTCTCACTTTCCTTCCCTCTCTCTGTATCTGTTTAGTACATGCTCTATGGCAAAAATCTAAAAAAAAAAAAAAGATTTCTAAAGTTTCATGTTTTTGGAGTGTGTCTTTCATTTATTGAGAAACACTGACTCATATTCTTGACTAATATATTCATAGATACTTTGAGAGTACCAAAATATTCCCAAATCTTTGCCTCCTACATACCCACTTATAAATTCCTCACTGTGTGCCATACATTGAATAAAATAGTGGGACCAGCAGTTAGCTTCATGGCTATGTTGCTGAACTCCCATGTAACTGACCACGGTTTGAGTCCCAGAGCTGGTGGCTTAAACTCACACCGGGCACGTGTGTGTGCATGCCCAAGATCCTGAGAGGAGAAGGGAGGAGAAGGGATTGCGGCGTGGCCATCCCCCCTGGGGGGTGATTTCTCACTTTCTCTCTCTCTGTCTGTCTTTCTGGCGAGCGCACACGCCCTATAGCAAAAACCTCTCCAAAAAATAAAATAAAATAGTTAATTTTTCTTTCAGAACATCTGGAAATGTATTTATACTTAGGTTTTCAGTTTATAGTTTTTGTTTTTATTTTTAAATAACTCAAACCCTTGAATGTAGGAATTTGCAATGGCTCTAGGGATTTCCACATAGCTGCAGAATTAACACTTAGTACTGCCATAATATACTAAAATTCCTGGGACACTTTAAGTTCTGAACTCTGAAGAGTACAATGTAAATTAATAGCTTTAAACCTGATATCACCCCAAGTGAGGCTCCAAATGTGAAGATATTAATAGATAGAAATGCATTTGATAATCTGGGGAAAATAGGAGGACTAACATGACTACACTTTATTTATTTACTTATTTATTTTTTTGCCATAGGACACATGTGCTCACTGGAGAGATATAGAAAGACAGTGAGATAGAGATAGAAAAAGATCCCCATGCCACAATTTCTTCTCCTCTGTTCTCCTCCTGGGACTTTGGGCACTCATGCACATGCACCTGGCATGATTTTCAAGCCACCAGGCTGTGGTCAGCCATGTTGGAGTCCACCGTCTTAACCACCACACCTCTTGTTAATCCCTACCTATACAGTTTTTAAAGTATAGGATACTTCGGGAGCCAGCAGTGGTATGGTGTTTAAAGTGCTGGACACTCCCACATGGCAAATCACATTTTGAGTCCTGTACCTGGCTTGCTTTCCTCACTTTCTCTCTCTCTCTCTCTCTCTCTCTCTCTCTCTCTCTCTCTCTCTCTCTCTTTCTGTCTCTCTCTGGTCAAATTAAAATAAAAGAATGAATATATAAAATTAAATAACTAATTCTTTAAAAAAAAGTATAGAATACTTCAAAGAGGGAAACTTTGTCTTAAAACCTCCTACCACCCATCAGTGTGCATCAACGAATCTTTAAACAATAGAGTTTTAATCCTCGTTAATAAGAAGATGGGAAGTAAACAATTGCTAATCTTAGTTCTGATGTTCAATAGTAGCATCAAGTCCCCGGTACTTTCCTTCCTGTGCTCTGCAATACTTAACTGTTGATCTTTTATCCTCATGCGTCGTTACCTCATGGTAGCACGGAGGCTGCTGCAGCTGCAGGCATTGTTTCCTTGTTCATGGTGGGATGAAAGGGAAAACACATTGCTAGTTAGTTTTCCTCTTATCTCTGTCCTTTTATAATTAAGTACAAGAATCACTGGAGGCTCTCCGTAGACTTTTTCTAATATTTCGATGCTCAGAACTAGATCACAGGAATGCCTCTAGCCGTAAGGAAAGGAGAGAACTTAAGTGTCTATCAAAGGGGACTGAATCTGGCTTAGAGCCAGGCTTTCTGACCCTTCTCCTTTTATGGCACACACAGAGACTGATAGCATTTGCTACACATCCGGATGGTAAAAAAAGAGGGCTTCTGTTGCACCAGACCCAGCCGTCCTGCCCCGAGGGCTAGGGAGAGTCAGTATCCTGGCTATGCACTGTGTAATATTTGAGGCACACTTCAGTCAGAAATGTGAGTGGTTTAGACTAACGGTGATTCATCTTAGACTAGTTCTATTGTTGTTCCATAGAAAACAAGATTTTTGTTAGCATGTAAGAAAGAGGAAACACTGGGATCAGCAGGTGGCGTGGTGGTTAAGGTGCTGGATTCCCACGTGGCTGACCGTGTTTCAAATTCCAGACCTGGCAGCTTGAAACTCACACTGGGTATGTGTGTGTGCTTGCCCAAAATCCTGAGAGGAGAATGGAGGAGAAGGGATTGCAGCCATGGCCATCTCCTCTGTGGGGTGATTTCTCATTTTCTGTCTCTCTGTCTCTCTCTGACTCTGGTGAGCACACATGCCCTATAGTAAAAATCTCTCTGTCAAAAAAAAAAAAGGGAAAGTGAGAATGACTATTAGGTAGGCAATAGAGACTGGACAGTAGCTATTTGCTTAAACAATTGTATTTGAGGGGCTGGCAGGTGATATGGTGGTTGGGGTACTGGACTCCCACATGGTCAACCATGGTTCGAGTCCTGGAGCTGGTGGCTAGCTGTCTCACTTTCCTCTCTCTCTGTCTCTGGTCAAATTAAAAAAAATAAATAATCAGCAAATAAAACTAAATAAATATTTCTTTTAAAAATTGTATTTGATTTTTAGAATATGCTATATTTTGATTTGAATAAATGTGTATCTTTTCCTCTCAGAAGTAACTCCCCCCTTTAGTAATGAAACTGCTGGAATATGAGGAAAATGGGAGTTATTCAATGGGCATGAAGTTTTAGTTATGCAAGATGTGTAAGTCCTCGTGCTCTGCTGCAAACACAATGCCTATAGCTGAACATACAGCATGGTGCACCTCAAAATGTGTTAAGAGGGAATGTCTCATGTTACGTGTTCTTACTACAGAAGCACCAACACAACACGAGGAAACACTGGGAGGTATTGTAGAAGTCTGTTACCTTGACAGTGGGAGTGGTGTCACGGGTGTTTGCCTATGTCCAAACTCACCAACTCTTGCACATGAAGTGTGTACAGTTCTTTGTACATCAGTCATACCTCAATAAAGCTGTTCAAAAATAATGAAATCGTACTATGGAAGAGAATTGGAGCTAGAAAGTTGTCTTCCTTTTTCAGGAACACGTCCAGCCTCGTATCTGATAGTCAGACTCTTACGTACATTGTGTTACCCTGGTAGTCTGCAAAGGTAAAGCAAGGATCAGGACAGGGCCCATCACCAAAGGAGCTGGGTTTACAGGTGAGAGTCTCAGGATGTTAGCCAATTCCTATAAATGAGAATCTCGTAATTAGTCTATAGGAAAGGCTCTGGGAACTGGACATTGAGCAGGTGGGTGGTAGTTAGCCTCATCCGTGTCACATTCACAAGGGAACTCCAGGAGAGCTCATTGAGGGCTCACCAGAGTCGAACAGGATGCTCCTTGGGAGTTGGCCACAGCAGGGGATGAAGGACGGGCACCTGTGGGTAACAAGGTTTACTCTGAAAAATATCGAAGATGAGTTTATGGGTGAGGATATGGGACTATCATTTTTTCTGTGGTTCAAAATAAATAGATGGACTATCTAAGGTGGAAACAGGAGATTAGTTCACATGTTAGGTCTTTAGTGATAGTCTTAAAACACACACATACACACAAACACACACACACACACACATACAAGGGGCCAGGAGATGATGTAGCGATTATGTCACTGGACTCCCACATGGCCTACCGCAGTTCAAGTCCCAGACTTGAATGCATACCCAAAATCCCAAGAGGAGAATGGGGGAGAAGGGATTGCAGTGTGACCATCCTCCCTGGGGGGGATTTCTCACTTTCTCTCTTAATGTCTCTGTCTCTGTCTCTCTCTGGTGAGCACATGCTCCCTAAGGCAAAAACCTCTAAAAAACAGGACACACACACACACACATACACACACACAAAATAAAAAAATAAAACTGATATCTGCTCTACAGCAAGAGTTGAGCCTTGAAATCCTAGTAGCTTCTGAAAATTTATATTCAAAATATATCCTATGATTGTATATGGGTTTTTCTAGAGAGAAAGGCTATAGCTTTCATCTAATTTTCAAAGATTAAGAACTGAGAGTCTATTGAATGCATAACCAACCCAGACTTGAAGCAGTTTTCCAGGCCTTATAAATTATTTAGAGGTAACTGCAGTTCCTAATTGTTCTATGACCTGATAATCTATTTAATTAGCAATCTCTCTTCTGCTGTACAAGGGGCTTTATATATGTCACAAATCGCTTTATGGAAAAGATACGCTTTTCTTAAATATATCCACCACTATTGAGCCCATGAATTCAGTTTTTCTCTTAAAGAGAACATGTATTATATATAAAATTATTATATGGTATGAACAAAATTATGCATCATTTTGTGTTATTGCCAAGAGGCCATAAATTTCTTCCTTTGGCTCTAAGATTATGTAGAATTAATAGTAAGTTAGTTAAAATAACCAAATGGTTAATTATTTACTAGGTTTTTTTTTTTTTTTCAGAATTTGAATACTCATGATACTTGATTATCTACCTAGTTAGGCTTTTAACTATAACAAAATAGAGGTGATAGATAAATAGCTAAAAAGAACTATTTTCTCTGTTACAAAAACATTTCTCAGTTCATTGTTGCCTTCAAAGTTACCTCTACTTTTTTTGATGTGTGTATTTAAATAATTTTACCCCTGTGGATAAAGCCAACAGCCTATTCCAAATTTATTTCCTATCTATAATATTCCAGCCATATTTCAAACCTTATTAAACCCCTTTTCAACATTTCTCTGACTCCATTAGTTACGGCAGTATCTCAAAACCTGATTTTCTCAGTAAATGTCATTATTGTGGGTACGAATTCATTGCAAAATGATTCAGAAGAGTAGGAAGGAGGGAGGAAGAATTGACATATGAGGACAAAGTGAAAGATTAGGACTCTTTGGCCAAGAAAGTAGAAATCTATCACATCATGAGTGGAATGGATAGGGTGAACATAGACTGTGGTGGTAGATCTGAAAACAGAAAGCTGAAGGGGCATTCTTGATACTTTCTTGAAACATAAGAAGTAGAACTAGGGGAAGAAAACTAATTTGAAAAAAATCTCTGGGTCCCAGTCACAATGATGCTATGCTAAGATGCTGTGCTCTGCAGGCTGGGATCACATGGAAGCCCCAGGTTTCATTCCGGGTCCCACCTGGGGGTGTGGTGGCATGGTAATCCCAGTAGCTCGGTGAGGCTGAAACAGGAGGAGCTTGAGATTGAGGGTGGCCTGGGCAACATAGCAAGATCCTGTCTTCAAAAGAGCCACACATGGTGGTATATACCATAGTTTTAGCTGAAAGACTGAGGCAGGACAACAAACCCTGCCAGGAAAATCACAACAGTCACAGTAACAACTTTGGGTGAATTTATTTGAGAACCAATGAGAAACGAAGATGTAGGAACTCTTTCTGTAAACTCCGAACAGCTCCTAATTAATTTTAAGTGTTATTATGTCAAATGTGATTTAATTTATTTTTCTTTGTTTAATGTTCTCTCAGACATCCTTTAAGGATGGAAATTTGCAGTGGTTAGGCAGGATGCAGGCTTGACATAGAACAATAATCTCTGTGCTATTTCCACATGAAATTCACAAACAAGACCGGAAATAACCCAAACCACTATAACATGCATCAGTAAAGACTCCATCTTCCATTTATTTTTATAGCAATATGTCAGTGAATTCATCCCTGTAAATGAAGTGCTTTCTGTCCAAAGTTCATGTAATAAAAATGTAACATGCAGGCAAGGATATTTTTATCTTTAATATATAAACAGTTTTTACAGATCAAGAAGAAACAAATACATAGACCCATAAAAATAAACATAGTCTTTGTTTTTGTATTTTTTTTTTTTTTTTGAGAGAAATTTTTGCTATAAGGGCATGTGTGCTCACTGGACAGACAGAGAAAGACAGAGAGACAGAAAGTGAGAAATCACCCCCCAGGGGGGATGGCCATGCCACAGTCCCTTCCCCTCCATTCTCCTCTCAGGATCTTGGGCATGCATGCACACACGCCTGGTGTGAGTTTTAAGCTGCCGCATCTGGGACTTGAATCATGGTCGACTACATGGGAGTCCAGCAAGGTAACATTACGCCATCTGCTGGTCCCCCAAACAAAGCCTAAATCTTAATCTGGCCATTCATAGAAAAACAACCATGGATGATCACTAGCCTATGAAAAGGTACAGCCTCCCTGGTCATTGTATTAGTATACATAAAAATAGGTTGTTTTCCAAGTATAAAATTAGCCAAATTAATAAGATATACAAGCCCTGTAGTTATGAGAATGGAAAGACGTAGAAATGTACACTGTCGGGTGGGCATGTCAACAGGCATGGTCTTTCCAATTGATTTGGTAGTTTAGCAATATGAATAAAAAATGAAAATGGAATAATAACAGCAGTAACAATAACATCTATCAAAGTCACCATACACTCGGTGCTGTGCTGAATAGTTTGCATGTGTTGTGTGTGTGTGTGTGTGTTTTTCTTTTTTCTCACAACTATTATGACTCTCTCTTTTAAATAACTCTCTTTTAAAACTGAGGAAACCAGGGCTCAAAGTTTGCTTTTCTTCCTGGGTGACACAGCAATTAAGCGGTGAAGTGAAGATTTGAAGCTATATGTTTTAACTCCAGATCCCACGAAGATCATCACTTTGCTGTTCAAGCTCACTCTTGGCGGGACAGTGCCACTTCTAGGAATTTATGTCAAAATAGTCATCGGGGCTGGCTCAGTGCTACAGTGGGAATGCATGACTCACGTCAAGCTAGATCCAAAGTAGAAAATCCTAAGTTCAGTTCCCCAGTCCACCTTTGTACTCTGGGCATGCCTACCCGTGTCCTAGCTGGCTTGGAAGGTTGGGAGGTAGAGGCTGTGCCATGAGACATTGTTGAGGGTACTTGTCTTTCTCTGTCTCTCACCTTCATGAATAAATAAAATATACTTTAAAAAAAAGCAAAAAAGGTGAAGCCAACTCCATAGCCTAGTGGCTAAGAGAGCCAGATCCCATGTGGCCAACCAGGGTTCAAATCCTGGTCCCAGGGGGTTGAAAAATATGCTGGGCATATGTGTGTGTGCATGCCCAAATCACAACTGGATGGAGAAATAGGGAAGAGACTGTGGCATGATCATGCCCCATTGGGAAGTTCTCCCTCTCTCTTTCTCTTTCTCTGTCTCTCTCTGATTAAACACACATGTCTTCTGGCAAAAGAAAACAAAAAAGGCAGTCATCAAATGCCCAAATGGCACACCTAGGAATGTGGTAGACTTTCATAGTTAGACACTAAGTATACATGCAAATGTATGAAATGGCCATGCTCAGGAGAGTCGAACTGAGGCACTGAACACGACACTGGGAATCGGAAAGGTACCCCCTCAGTGAAAGCAGGGCTAGGAAAACTATTCACTGGGCAAGATAAGTGAGAGTGTCTTCTTAATCTGGAATTTGGGGATAAAATAAGTATTGTAGGAAAAAATAAAAGCTCTCTACCTGTGCCATAGGTGCTCGTGGTGTAGGAATTGATCCTCGTTTCCTGGGGCCAGGAATTTCAAGACTAGAAATTAATGTTAAAATTAGTTCCAGACAGGAGTTCCAGAAAGAAAGCATAGAAAAAATAAGAGACTTAGACTTTTTTTTTTCAGAATTATTAAGATATGAATCCTTACATGAAAGAAGTTCATGACTCTCAAGCAGATTAAGTATAAATAAATCCTCACTGAAATGCATCATAATAAACCTAACACAGCAGAGACCAGCTGCTAGGCTACTGCTAGTAGTAATAGCAGACACTTAGCTAGTGGCTGCTTTGTGTTAGGTAAGCTTTTCTTTTTCTTTTTCTTTTCTTTTTTTTTTTTTTTGTTATAGGGTGTGTGTGATCGTCGGAGACAGAGAGACAGAGAGAGAGAAAGCAAAAAAAAAAAAAAAAAATCACTCCCCAGGGGGATGGCCATACCGCAATCCTTTCTCCTCCACTCTCCTCTTGGGATTTTGGGCACATACGCACATGCACCCAGTGTGAGTTTTAAGCCACTGGGTCCGGGACTCAAACCTCGGCCAACTATGTGGGCGTCTAGTGATGTAACCATTATGCCATTTGCTGGTCCCTTTTTTCTTTAATTGCCAAAGGGTGCATATGCTCTCCAGGGAGAGAGACACTGAGAGACAGAAAGAGAGAGGAAGAAAGCACCACCCTATGGGCCATGGTCATACCACAAATGTTCTCCTCCATTTCTCAGTCCTCTTGGGAATTTGGGGCACCCACACACATGCACCCAGCATTTCTTCAAGCGGTCAGGGCTAGGATGTGAAGCACAGTCAGTCATGTGGGATATAGCTCCCTCCACCACTAGGGTACAGGGCCAGCCAAGTGCCAGATAATCTTCTAAGCATTTTATTTAGATAAATTAATTCAACAACAAATATTCACTTGTTGTCATCCCCATCCTATTGAAGAGAAAAATGAGGCCCAGAGAACTGATAACATTTTTCACATATGTAGCTATTGGCCAGTCAGAAAAATCATGACGTTTCCTTTCTGTGTTTTTCTATGCAAAATGCGCCCTAATCTCCCCAACAACCCGATGATATGTGCCAAACTGGAATGTCAGCCCCAGGTGGCTCCCTTAACCACTACTCTTAGTATTCAAAACAACGGTGAGAAAGGCTATCTTTCTGCAAAAACAACGGCAGCAGCAAGTAATCTGACAACTGATTTATCTAAAGCAGGAATAGGGGCCCAAATAAAATGAAATTCTTTTCAAGTGGGACAATGACCGCTAACCTAGAAGATTATTCCTAAATAGGCGATCATTCTAGATCATTCCAGGTCTTTTCTTTTTTTTTCCTGCTCCTTACATGCTTCCTTTTGTTTCCTCTTTTTTTCTTTAACACATCTTTTGGTTCCCTTCATTCCCCTTGAGGCAGCAAGAGTTGGGTAGCCTTTGGAGTTGGGGCTGAGGAAGTCTGGACTAGAGAGGGAGGTGGGGCTGGCAGGGCCAGGAGGTCGGCTGCATGCAGGAGGCGTGAGGAAATAAATGCAGTAGGGGTCATGAAGCCTGGTTCTTCACTATTGGAGTAGGTTGCAGCAAATACACAGAGGGCAGAGATTCGAGCAAGTCCTGTGGTGCTGGACTGAAATTGGAAGTATTGGTATGGGCTCCTGTTTCCTTTTCTCTTTTCTAAAAAAAATTTATTTCTTTAATTTAAATTAAATAAGTAAATAAATAAAGTTAAATAAAAGTATTCTTTCAAAATACGTATAAGGTTTATTTTGATTCACTTTTTTAGCTTAGGGGACCTTTGCACACTGAACAAAAAATGCTGACTCAAAGCACCCCCAAATGACAAGTAAGTTACACTTCCATGCTGCTTGACTTATTATCAATATTTTCACATGATTTCTTCCTAATTTACTATATTTTAGACTTAGGTACTCCACAGTATTTCTAATGGGGAGAAAATGACATTTGGAGTCACGTGGACTTGGCTCTACACCCCAGTTCTGTTTCTCTACGGCTGTGTGAATTTGGACAAAATTTCTATCTCTTGTTTGTCACAGTTTCCTCATCCTCAACCAACTTGGGGTTGTTGGGGAACAAGTGCAGAAACCTAGGAAAAGCCTCCCAGAGCTGCCGGCATGTCAAAGACATGCTGAAATGTTGCCGTCCCTCATCCTGTCCTTCCTTTGTACCCTCGCTCCCCTGAAGTGGTCCTGCAGGTCTCCTGGGCTCAGGGAAGTACAAAGGTTATTAATAAAGGGATCCGAAGAGGAGGGCTCCATCCCAGCCCCCTTCATCCCTATTTGGCCATTCTCGCCCTTATTTCTGTAATTAGGTCATCCATCATCATCCAGAAGATGAACCAAGCCAGACAGTGACCATAATTTAGGTGAAAGAAGAGGGTGGGGTGCAGAGAGGCTGGGAGGATCACAGAGCACTGAGGGTTACTGCGGGACCCGTAGCCCGTGTGAGTGAGAACGGTGGAATAGAGAATGTCTTTATCATCTGTCGTCAGAGTAGTGTATGACGTCTAAGAAAAAGCTCTGATTAGTCATGGCCAAGTGACTCTGCCAAGGCTCCCCTGTACTTTGTCCTCATCAAGCAAATTTTAGCTGCTCTGCGTCTTCTGTGTTCTGGTCATTCTGTGTCTGTGATTTCTTTTCTTTCATTGATGGTTTCATTCCGTCTTCTTTTTTGGGGGTATCATTCTTATTGCTAATCTTTACAAGTCTGGATATAAATAGATATTCCCGAAATGTCAGTGTACATTCTGTGTAGTTTTGATTGCGTGCTGGCTCATTTCTATTTCTTTATATTCGTCTACTCATTTCATAGCTGCAAGGCCAGACCAGTGACGTATGTTTTAAATAAACAGGGCACGCATGAAGAGAGAGGGAGCTCTTACTCACGGCCTGTGCGTTCATGCCCACCATCAGACGTGAGCTACGCCAAGTCCGGCAGGATCTAAAGCTTAGCCTACTGTGTTTGGTTCCTCGGAATGAAACTTGGGGAAAAATTCCACACGTCTAGGGTTAGCTGCCTGGTAAGAGCTCAAGTGCTGAGATTCTGAGCCCGTCTCTTCAGTTCTTTTTTGGTTTGTACCAATGCCTCATGTCTAGTAGAGGTTCAACATCTGTCTCAATGACTGTTAATGTATCAGTGACTCCGTAAGTAACTCAAGACCCTGCTTTCCATTCCTACTGCTGATACGAAAGCTTAAAAACCAGAACAGGCTATACCGTGAACCTCCTCTGGATCATGCTCTTGTTACACCTCCCAAGTTCCACTACAGACATTTTGCCATTCTTTTCTCAAGCAAAATTTGGAGTAGCTGCCCCCGTTGCTATTTTTTTTTTTTATACGTTTTTGCTATAGGGCACGTGCACTCACTGGAGAGACAGAGAGAGAGACAGTGAGAGGGAAAGTGAGAAATCACCACCCCACCCTATCCCCAGAAGAGGTGGTCACACTGCAATCCCTTCTCTTCTCCTCCTGGGATTTTTGGTACACACGCATGCACACACAATGTGAGTTTCAAGCCACCAAGTTCAGGACTTGCATTGTGGTCAGCCATGTACAAATCCAGCCCCTTAACCACCACACCACCTGCTGGCCCCAGTCTCTACTTCTGATGGTGCTTCCGGCCCTTTCTGTTCCTTAGTCAAGGCTCCCTAGCACTTGCCTGAGAGCTTGATTCTGCTCCTCTCAGGGTCACCTGTGACCTGCCAAATCCAGGGGTGTGGTCTTGATCTCCTCCTCTTTAAACTATTTCTCTGTCAGTATTTTGTATCTTAGTAAATGGCTCTATCCATTACCTGAATTTAAGAGTGTTCCTTGATTTCTCTCTTTTCATCATTTCCCCCCTCCTCTATCTAGTTAATCAGAAGATCCTACTGGGCATACCTTCAAAATATATCTTTTTTTTTTAAAGAAAAAAGTTTATAAAATATTTTATTCTGGTTTCAAGGTAAACAGAACCCTTTGACCAATAGTGAATTAAGCAGGCTCTTACTGTACCAGCCCAAATGCTAGAACCTCCAATACCCGTTGAGGGATCTCTGTTACTGTGCCATGCAGAGACACACAAACTACCATTGTGTCACCATACTCCCGACTCTTCTGTTGTCTTCCTGTTGACCTTAGGATAAAATCCAGACTTTTTATCCAGACCAGCAAGGCCCAGTTATCTGGCCCTGATTTCTTGTGTGACTCCGTCTTCTATGACGCCCCCAAATTCAACACTCTACAGTGACACAGACTTCCCTCATCAAACACACCAAGCGCCTTGACTCAAACCATCTTCTCTGTCTGGAGCTGTTTTTCTTCAGGTCTTCACTAGATTGGTTCCTTTTTGACAGTCAAGTGTCAGCTCAAATGATGGCCTTTCCTGAAACCTTTCTAGTACCTTCTATTAATTACACCACCCTCTTTTATTTTCTTCCCAACCAAGTCACCTCTATCAAAAGTTATCTTGGGCCAGCAGGTGACATGGAGGTTAAGATGGCTGGATCCCACACGGTTGGCTGTGTGGTTCAAGTTCCAGACCTGGTGGCCTGAAAACAAGCCAGTACTTGTGCATGCATGCCCAAAATCCCTAGAGGAGAAGGCATTCCAGCATGGCCATCCCCCTTGGGGGATGATTTCTCACTTTCCCCCTCTCTGTCTCTCTTCACAAAATTGGCAAAAATTAAAAAAAAAAAAAGAAAAGAAAAATCAATAGGCAGTATCTTGTTCATTTCTCTGCTGTCCATCAGTTCCCCTGGAATGCAAGCTCTGAGGGAGCAGGATCCTGATGCCTTCTGAATCCCAGTCTCTGTTGCTTACATGGTGCCCGGCCCCGGGATGTGCTGAATGTCTGTGCAGTGAAGGAACCAGGTTCCAGGACACGGCTAGAACAAAACCCCTGGTCCCGGGAGTCTTGCCAGTCACTGGTCCATGGCATAGACACCTCCTCATGTACACAATTTCATGTTTCCCACTTTCACTCATGTTTTTCTCCTTTCCTCTCTCCCTCTTCAGGATGGATTTGTCATTTGTTTCTGTCTCTAAACAGCCTCTACAAGGCCACATTTCATCCTTCTGGTCTTTTGACATCGCCCAGACATTCTTTTCTGAAGTATAGTAATCCCAGCATGTTGTGGTCCATACGTCTGTTTCTTATTATATCAAATTAGAGGCCGTCCTGATCACCATCCCAGGGCTTGTCTCCTCTTCTTATGACAAGTGTTCCACGGTCGGTAAGAAGTCCAACTAGTATAGATTCTCCTTTGGTGTTTCTGGTTTTCTTGATCTTAATTTTTCTTCCCTGACTTCTTTTGTAACAAAGCATCTTTTTGATGCCACTTCTCCAGCCGTGTCTTTAACCAGAAAGGAAACAAAATATCTATGCTAAAATGGATGCTTCACATTTATTGTATGTATATGTGTATATGTATAAATATATATATATAATATATATATATAAACATTATATATATATAAATATATATGATCTATATATAGAGAGTTGTAGGGAAAGTCATGATGCATTTTTGCATAGAAAACCATAGAAAAATATGTCATGACTTTCCTGATGACCTAACATCCATTGTGTGTGTGTGTGTGTGTGTGTATAAAACCTTTTTACATGACTCTTCCACATATCCTAATTGTGTGTGTGTGTGTGTGTGTATAATTTTTTTTAAAGGTTTTTGTTAGAGGGTGTGTGTCCTCGCTGTAGAGAACCAAATAAGGGAAACTAAGAAATCATCTTCTAGGGGGATGGCCATACTACAATTCCTTCTCTTCCTTTCTCTTCTAGGGATATTTGGGCACGCACACACGTGTGCCAGGTGTGTTACTCAAGCTGCTGGGTCTAGGACTTGAACCATGTAGTCAGCCATGTGGAATCCAGTGCCTCAACCACCATGCTGCTAGCCCTCCTAATTGATATTATATTGCCAAAATAAATGTCAATGTGTGGCACACTGACTTGTGTAAAGAGATTTATCTTTTTTTTTCAGTACAGAATTTTTTCTGCTACTTGTTCACAAGTGTTTGCTCATGCACACACAAACGCACGTATTTTCAGAAATCTCGAGATGCTTCTAGGAGTAATCACGTTCTGATGGCATAGTTCTGCTGAAAATACCAATGCCATATCAATAATCCTTTGAAACCTTGTGACATACACAGCTGGGCTGCCTGAAGGGCTCCCTATGCTTTACAAGGCTCTCTCTTAAACTTACGGTCCCCAGAGTCTCTGCCCAAAATGAACAACTACCTTTGTTATTGCTTTATCCAGTTTTTCTTTCAGTTTTCGTTCCCAGTCTTGTTTTGTATTGTCGAATCATACTCCAGAGAATTCATAGAGGTGTTTCTTTTACTCTCCTGTTTGGAAACCACGTCCCATTTACTCGCTGTAAAATGACTGCCTGGGTGTCTTGTTGAAATCTTTTATTTGCTCTTGAACAATCCACTAAGAAATGTTTCAACACAGCTTTGACAAGCATCGGCTAGCCATAATGAAGGATTTCTGTGCAATGACCTCTCTCTTGGACTTAAAGTTCTAGAGTGGTGTTAATAAGATGCCCTAGTAGACACTAGCAGGTGGTATGGTGGTTAAGGCACTAAACTCTTACATTGCTGACCACGGTTCAAGTCTCAGACCTGGTGGCTTGCTTCCTCACTTTCCCTTTCCCTTTCTCTCTGTCTTTCCCTGGGCAAATTAAAAACTAATAACAAATAAAATAAAATGAAATGAAAAAAAAAATAAGCCCCAGTAAACAGAGTGTGAAAGAAAACTGCCAGGTCTCCAACTGCTGAAAATTGTATGCAGTCTCCCTGGTGCAAATGGACCTATGTTCATGGTTTATTTAAGCCAAAGGCTTTGGTCCCAATAGCAAAGAAATTTACCTCTGGACAATTGCATATATTATTGAGGTCATTTCTAAAGCAGACTTACTTATCCTGAAACTCCTGGGTGTTGCTTGTAGTTCTTAAGTTGGAAGAAATTCCCAAATGACTGAAAACTTTCCTGACATTATTTCAATCGACAAATAGTGTACAAGTGGCCCTGTTTTAGAATGAGCATTATTTAATTCACAGGAAACCATCTTTTAGTTCTTACGTCAGTCTTAACTTTATTAAAGTCAAAAGTAATGTTTAGGGAGGCTAAAATCATAAATATGATTCATAAATACTTTAAAAAAAAACTAGAACTCCTGGTTGAATAGAAATCCCACTTAGAATTGTAGTTTATCTTTGAAAGAAAAACTTCTGGGATTGAGGGTAAACTGGTTTTAGAAAAGAAATCAAATACTATGGAATTTGAGAATCTAATTTGACCTATATTAGATTAATGTCCGGTAAAATCCCAAAGTCTGAATTCAGTTAACAGAATGCTTGACTTAATTCTCTGGTTTCTTTTTCTTCTTTTCCTTTTGTTATTTATGTTTATATCTCGGTGACTTTTTCTTTTATGGGTTTAAACATTTAGCAATGAATTTTAAAGGGGGCAGGTCCCTCCTTGCTTTCTTTTCCAGTGAACTTTTGAGAAAGTATGGTCAGGAATGTTTGTGTATGTAAACTAGTCTTTCTATGTATATATATATATATATATATATATATATATAATCTCATAATTTTACCAATGTACATATTTTTTGCTTGCATATAAGCAGGGATTTAAAATTTCAGTACATAAAGAGCAAGTTTGATAAAGGCCTTTTCATATATTTGTATCCTAATGTGTTTTTATTTTTAAAAAGTGTGCTCTAGCTGATTGAACTAAATTTGATTTTGACTTGTGCTGTACAACTGTAATTCCTTCAAAAGCATGTCAGTATGCAGTACATTTAAGGTGATGTCAGCAACAATTCCTTCTTTATTTAGAGTAATGTAATCTAAAACTATCAACCTTTTCTACTTTCATGAGCTTTTGACTTTCATACCATAATGCATAAAATAACGTGTTTTATGTAGAGTTTTTGGTAAAATGTCCATCACTGGAGAGAACATTTTTATTTAAATATGATCCTTCCAGGGACCAGCAGTTAGCGTAATGGCTATGTCGCTGGACTCCCACGTAGTCGACCGTGGTTCGAGTCCCGGACCCGGCGGCTTAAACTCACGCCGGGCGCGTGTGCGTGCGTGCCCAAGATCCCGAGAGGAGAATGGAGGAGAAGGGATTGCGGCGTGGCCATCCCCCCTGGGGGGTGATTTCCTGCTTTCTATCTCTCTGTCTCTCTCTGTCTGTCTGGCGAGCGCACGCGCCCTATAGCAAAAACCTCTCCAAAAAAAGAAAAAAAAAAAAAAATATGATCCTTCCATTGAGAACAGCTTTTCTACCAGTGTCTGTATTTGTTCCCATGTTTGGAGTCCTATGGATTACTTTGGCTTAATCAGTTACCACTTTATTTAGAAGTTAACCTAATGATTTCCTTTTGTGAACAAAGAATTGGACCCTGCAGGATGAGTCAGTTGGGAGACAAACTATCAAATGATGCCATAATCTAATTACCTTATCAGTCTTCTTCGGATGGACATGGTTAAGCAAACTTTTGGATGGTTGGTCTGAGCCAGAGTAAAGAAATAATATTGGAAGTTTGTAGATTGTCCTATAATGAAAGCGATCTGTGATGCACACCTAACAAAAAAAAAGAATGATCAATGTCTCCGATTCGAAGGCTAACTTAGCTTACTTTTATGAGAACATCTTACTGATTTTCATGAACGTTAAGTACTATCAAGGCCAAAGTGAACCAAGAAACCCAAGTGACATACATGATTATCCACAAGTACACAGTGGGCAAGAACTCAGGGGACAGAAAATACGTTGGAATATTGAATAACCAAAGCAGTAATACGCCCCTAGCAAGATATTCACCCTGCACATTACATAGACACTTGTGGTTTTTCATTGACATGTTGCATCTGAAGACTGAAGGGCCTATCTGATGTTAGTATGTGATGGGAGCAATTACGTCACCACCTGACTCTGCTTTGCTCACAAGCAGCCACATTCATACACTTAAGAAATGAGTTGGTTTACCTGTCATGTGCATCTATTGAGAAGTGTTAGAGGGGAGAGTTAAGAGGGGACAAAAGAAGTATTCAGATGGAAAACCTGCCCTTCTGAATGAACTTCTGCTTTAAAGAGGGACTCATGTACACATAAATATAAGAAATATAAAATAGTAGAAACTATGTGGGTTTTTTTTGTTTCATTTTCTTAAGAGAGATTTTCACTATAGGGCACATGTGCTCGCTGGAGAGACAGACAGAAAGCAAGAAATCACCCCCCTCCAAAGGGGATATCACCTCCGCAATCCCCTGTCCTCCATTCTTCTCTCAAGATTTTGGGCATGCACACATACATGCCCAGCATGAGTTTTAAGCCACCGAGTCTGGGACTCAAATTGCAGTCGACTATATGGGAGTCCAGTGACGTAACCATCATGCCACCCACTAGTCCCTAGAAGCTATGTGTTTTAACAGGGAAGCATATAGTAGAAGGACAAGTGACATAGTAATATGGAATGAGAGTTCAAAGGTTTATGGAGAAAGATGGAAACAATCAGGGAATTGTCATAGAAGAGCTAAAGCTGTTGATTGGATTAGGCCAGCTGGTGGTTTAGGTGGCTGGATCCCACATGTCCAGCTGTGTGGTGTCAAATCCTAGACCTAGCAGCTTGAAAATATACTAGATGCGTGTGTGTCCAAAATCCTGATAGGAAAATTGAAGAGAAGGGATTGTGCTGTGGCCATCTCCCATGGAGGGTGCTTCATCACTTTCCCTGTCTCTCTCTGTGTGTCTCTTTCTAAAGAGTGCATGCTCCCTAGAGCAAAATTAAAAGATATCATTGACTGGAGAACAATAGTCCCTGTAGACATTTGTGGGAGCTGACCAAAATTCATTTATGCCTATTCATGCCTGGGTTTTTTAAAAGATAGATTATTCAAGACCAGCAGATGGCTCAATGGTTACGTTGCTGGACTCCTATGTAGTTGGACATGGTTTGAGTCCTGGACCCGGTGACTTAAAACATGCCGGGCACATGTGCATGTGTGCCTAAGATCCCGAGAGCAGAATGGAGAGAAGAGATTGTGGCATGGTCACCCCCCCCCCCCCCCCGGAGGGAGATTTCTCACTTTCTGTCTCTCTCTGTCTCTCTGGCGAGCACATGCACCCCATAGCAAAACTCTCTCTCTCTCTCTCAAAAAAATAGATTTTTCTTTTGAATAAGAATATATAGAGACATGGGTAAGAAGAGAGACTTAGAAAAAAGATATCTTTGAGTCGTTCCATGGAAGGTCCATATTTTTACTTGTCCACATGGTTCATGGGGTTGAGCTCTCTAGGTTTCCTAAATTGGTATGTTGCTAATGAGGAATGTTGATCTTGTCTACATTTTTATAATTAGTGACTCAAAGTCTAATATTCATGGTCCTTGAAAAATTTTTTTATGGCATGCTGCCTCATTCCTTTACTCATTAGCCATTTTGTGGTAGAAAGGAGGAATATGAAGCAAGGCCTATTTGTTTTGTTCTTTAGTTGCAGTTCTGAAAAATAAAAGATTTAATGAGGTAAGATGGTGAAATAAAGACTGAAATCAGGTTTCCTTTCATGCTGTACTGTGGATGATGAGAATTTGAAATCTAGGGCTGGCCTTGATCACTCTCCAGAGTCAGTGCAATTGGCCTAACATATTAGGTTGAAGGAAATTTGCAATTGCTCTGATGAGACTTCCCAAAATAATACAGACTACTGATGAGGTTCAGATGCAAAGATGAGGTATAGTCTTTGAGGTAGATCTTCTATGAGGCTTTGAAACAATCTTAATTATGCATATTTTTTTTCAATGAAATGTAAAGTATTTCTACCGGAAGACTGGAATTAGGATCTATCAAATCTATTCTGAAGCCATTCAAAAACTGGATTAAAAGAAAATGCCCAGAATACTTGCTTTTATTGGTAGATGCCAGTAAAGTTACTTGTGCAAACTACATTGCCTTCCTGTAGAGACCCTCTTTTTATTTCATATTCAGATTATATTTACTATGGACTTCATATAGTACTTAATAATAATTTATGCTTATTTCAGCTTTCCAATTCAAAACTTTAATTGAATAGGTAGCATATTATGAACTCTTTGAAGTTAGCCTTCCTGGGCCAGCTAGAAGCATGGTTGTTAAGGAGCTGGATGGCACATGGTTGACAGTACAGTTCAAGTCCAGGACCAGCAGCTTGAAAAACATGCCACGTGTGTGTGCAGGCATGTTCAAAATCTCAAAAGGACAAACAAAAGGGAAGGGATTGTGAAGTGACCATCCCTCACGAGGGGTGGTTTCTCCTTTCCCTATCTGTCTCCAGCAAGCACATACACCTTCTAGCAAAATTTAAAAATAGTAATAAAGTTAGCTTTCCTTTTCTCTGTGTTAGAAATTAGTGTTGGGACCAGCAGATGGCATAAAGGTTATGTTGCTGGATTCCAGCGTAGTCAACTGCAGTCCGAGTCCTGGATCCAGCAGCTTAAAATTCATGCCGGAAGTGTTGCGTGCATGACCAAAATCTCAAGAGGAGAATGGAAGAGAAGGGATTGTGGCATGGCCATACCCCCTGGGGGGTGATTTCTCACTTTCTGTCTCTCTATCTTTCCCTGTCTCTCCAGCAAGAGCACGTACCCTGTAATAAAAAATCTCAAAAAAAAAGAAATTAATCAGTGTGTCATGGATTCATTCATTCAACAAGAAACATTTGTTCACTTGTGTATTCCTCACACCAGCACAGCATGTACTCCGTAGTGAAGAGGGTAGATATGGTCTCTGCCTCTATGGAGGTTATATTCTACTGTAGAGAGTAGGCTTTGAGCTACTGATTATGTGACAGTTGTTAGCCAGTGAGCATAGGGAATAGAGGATGCAGTTAGGAGGGACCACCTCAGTGAGTTTCCCTTCACCGTTTACAAGGTTGTGTGATCTTGCATATAATTCTCATTTCCACATCTGTATACAGAGATAGGAATGCAGTAACTTCATGGGCTGTTGTGAAAACTAAAATTTAAAAATTCATGCAAAGAGTGGGGCAAAATGTGGGCCCACCTATGGCCTGGCAATTATACGAGCTGGATCCCACATGGCTGACTATGTGGTTCAAGCCCCAGACCTGGAGGCTTGAAGAACACACTGAGCACATGTGTGCATGCCCCAAATCCCAGCAGAAAGAAAGATAGAGGAGAAGGGATTACAGTGTGACCATGTCCCCGGGAGGTCTTTCTCACTTTCTTTTGCTCTCTGTCTCTCTCCTGCAAGTGCACGTGCCCCAAGTAGTGCAAATAAAAAACAAAAAGCAAAACAACAACAAAAATAAATAAATAAATAAAAGCGCGTGGCAAAGGGCCTAACACAACCATAATTAGTAATCATTACTTATTGTTAATTATTTCGTCCTCTCCCCCCCTTTTTTTTGGCAAGGGGAGAGCAATTGTCTTAAAGCTGAGATCTGAACAATGGTAGGACTTTGCTAAGTGGAGAACATACCCAAAGAGAGAACACTGTTCGAAGGCCCTGACGCAAGATTGCCCATGTGTTTAAAGAATGCCCCTGTGCCTTGAGCTCAGAAATTGAGGAGGAAAATGGCTTGAGATGGGGCTGAAGGAGGCAGGGGTAGCTAGATCTTGTGTGGCCTCGTGGGCCTGGTTATGTAGGATTTAAGACTTTGTTCGAAGAGCAATAGGAAGAATTTCCACAAGGGAATAACGTCATTCAATTTGAGTTTTAGAAAGATTGTTTTGCTTTAGAATTAAGAATGGTTCAGAATCTTTCATCAAGAATTGAGTGTCTGGCTTGTCTCTAAAGGCACCTTTTGGGGAAAATATTGGTGGATATTTTTGCTGGTGTTACCTTCACACGAGATGGTCTCTGGGACAATAGTGAATGACATACTTGACATTGCCAATTCAGTTGTTTTTTAGTAAATCTGAGGGTCATTGGTATGGCAGTGTGTTTTTTCATGCATACAGTTGTACCTATGTGTACCTATATAAACATAAAAATATACATGCACATACATACCCACACACACATAAAGACTCACATACATAAAGACCCGCACATGTAAACATACACAAGTGTGTTCTCCAGTTGGGAGAGAGCCAACATGTTTTTCTGTCCTCTTTTCTGCCTCTGACAATTAATGTTTTTTGAGTTTCGACATACATGTTTAACCTGTGAGGTGTGACATGTCATGTGAAAATGGGGACATACTCTGCTATGCATAACAGATTTATAACAGACTCCAAAATTTCAGACATTGTAGAGGCACCGCAGAATCCCGCATTCTGTGTGTTGTGATGAACACAGCAGTTGTGCGGATACACAGGAATAGATCATACTGAGTGTCCCCTGGGCTCCGTTTGCAGACAAGTCGTATCTCCACCATGATGAAATTCCCACAAGATTTTGAATTATTAATGTCTGGGAATCTGCGGGATTCAGCAGATATGTTCAGTGTTATTGATGGCAAACTTTATCTCTCTTATTCCTGAGACACATAATGAAATCGGGAGTCCCTCAAATAAACACAGTTACTGTTTAGGCTAATTTTGTAGGGGCCAGTGGGCTTTTTGCCTTAATGCGTATCTATACGATATTTCTTTCTCACAGCAGATTGCATGGAAGATAAAGGGAGAGTGAACTGGCATTAATTTATGAACCTTCCCAGCCTTTGCAGTGCAGTATACCCTGTGAGGGCAAGATGCTCTAATTACACTTACTTCACATAACGGGAGCTTTTAATGACAATTACTGATTAGAGTTAGGGAGGTTTGGGGGCCTTAGAGAAGATCTATTGACTTTCAGAAGACAAGACTTCATCTGCCTTTTGTAAAGCTCAGTCTCTAACAATTGACCAGCCACTCAGTGAAATCTGGCTCTGTAGACTCACCCCAAATATTTCAATGGACTGAGAGACTTGAGGTACACTTTATTTCTCAACTCAAATTAGGTCAAAGAGTTTGCGAATTCTGTTTGCTTTTAGCAGTATTTTTACTTTACGCTTTTTTTTTTTCCCTACTTTGGTAATGGTCACAGAGACTGTTTTTCTATTTGATAACAAGAATAACCCATAGTCTGGACTGCTCTTCTTAGAGATATTGATTTGCACCATCGCAAATGGATACCTGACATTGTTTTCCTCTTAACACCTTGGCAATGTTCAAATTTGGGGGGCCAGTACTGGAAAGCTTTCATGCACTTCATATAATATGTATATGAGAATCGCAAATGAAGATAAAAGATAAGAGACAATTATTCATTATGGTACTAAGGGCATATATTTATATGGTTCTACATGTCCTTTTTAGAACAAAGCATTAATTTTTAAAATTTTTATTTATTTTTTATTAATTTCACATTTTACATAAAGTCCTTATCATGATGTATACTCTGTACTTTTTTTTCTAGCAGAGAACTCTACATTTTTCCATCTGTCCAATGTTTCCTCTTCTTGAACCTCACCCACCACCCACTCTCTACCATCCACTCTCCTCTCTACCATCCACTCATGATTACTTGCTGGAGTATGTAGGGAGTCTATGGAAATAACTAACTGTGTATAAATAATAATTAATGTGGCTTATTACTAAACATGGAATTGAGTGACCAACCCGGAGAAAGACAAGTGTGTTTCTTGGAGTGCTAAGATAGAGTGGTTTCTTTTAGTTTTGAGAGCAGGAGAGCTGTCAATCAGCATAAGGAGTCCTTTACATCAGCCTGGCCTCAAAGGTGGGACATCTGGAAGTGGAGGCTTGTAGGTTATAGGTGAGTTTGAAATTCTTAGGTTGCTGTTTGGAAAGGAAGGTCTGTGTCTGGAAAAGAGAAGGCAAAAAAAACAAAAAAAAAAAGTCTGGGCTTTACTTTAGCAGAGATAAGGCTTACTATACATCACAAAGACACTAGCCTAGGACAGGGTATAAGAAGAGTCCTGTTCTCAATTGACCAAAATGGTCTGTTAATATTTGTAAAAGTGACTTTCCCCAGGCCCTCTGAAAAGGATTTTGAAAATAGGAGAAAGTAGTCAGATTTTTGTCCTCCTAGGTAAGAAATGTCACAATGTCATGAAGTCTTCAAGTAAGAGAGGGAGAGTTGGGGAGTAGACTGTTGAGAGAGTGGTAGCAAAACATTTAAAATTAGCAGTTGGTAAGTATAGGTGGAGTATGTGGATATTCATTTTGTTATTCTTGGCACTTTTCTGTAGATTTGAAATTCTTTCCCCCCCAAAAATTGAGAGTAAACTCAAAATATATGAGAAACATCTATAATCAATAAGCAAGGACAAACCACCTAGTTTTAGAAAAGTGGGCCATTCAGTGGCGTGATAGTTAAGGCAGCCAAATCTCACATGGCCAATTGTGTGGTTCAAGTCCTGGACTTGGATGTTTGAAAAACATGCCAGGCGTGTGAATGTGCACCCAAAATCCTGAAAGGAGAACTAGAAGAGAAGAGAGTACAACGTGACCATCCCCCATGGGAGCTGCCGTCTCAATTTCCTTCTCCCCTTCCTTCTCCCCTCTTCCCAAAGCACACACACCCTCTAGAAAAAAATTTTTAAAGTTCACATAAATGATAATATATCATATAAAAATCCTATATCTTGCTCTAAAGTTTGTAAAAAAAAAAAAAAAACACAAAAATTTAATGCTATCTTCCTGCATTCTATTTCATATCTGACTGATGTTCTGCTATACAAGGTATACCCACAACTGATGCCAGACAGATGGGGATGCTTGTTCCGAGGACCAGAAATCAAGTTTGTGCCATTCGCTACTTTGACAAAGAAACTAAAGTTGGTGAATAAGGCAATGAATTTGTTTCAGTGAGGTCAACAGGAGGAAGAGAGCAGACCAGAGTCCATAATTATCTCTGCTGTACTGGACCAGATACAAAGCTTATATAGAGAAGAGGTCAATATGAGATATATTTAGGAACTAAGGGCAGGCTATTCATTGTCTTGGGGCAAAATGACAAGGAGGCCTGTCTTTGTCTTTGGCAGGATCACAAGGAGACCTGATAGCATCAGAGGGCAATTATGGCTTGAGGAGCAGTTTCCTTCTTTGGGCATACAGTGCAGAATGACTAGGTTCAATTCCCTGCAAGGGGCTTACAGATAAGCAATGATTAACAAGGAAGCAGAGGGGAATTGAAGTCAGCAAAGACAACTCTTATTTCTTGGTCTAGCTCAGTGAAGGTCTAGGTGTTCCTTTGCAGTGCTTAAGTTCATAAAATCTTCTCAGAGGGGTGTATTTGGGAGGAGGCTGCTGGTCTTGTCCTTCCCTATTTCCATTAAAGGAGATGCTATAAAGACTTTGAAAGGTTATTGTTTACTTTCATTAGTAATGCATTAAGCTACATCTATTGTGAGGGAGGTAAAAGGTTTGATTCTGTAAGATTTGTTATGAAGTGAAAAATAGATGTTAAAGTCTGATTTTCCTGGGCCAACCAGTGACGTGATGGTTAAGGCAGCTGTATATTACAAGGCCAATGTGTAGTTCAATTCCCAGACCAGGTGGCTTGAGAGACAAGCCACATGTGTGCATTCATGCCCAAAATCACAAGAACCAAATAGAGAAGGAATCGAAGCATGGCCAGTCCTCCATGGGGTAATTTCTTACTTTCTCTCTCTCTCTCTGATTCTCTCTGGCAAGAGCATGTGCCTTATAGCCCAAGGGGAAAAAAAGGAAAAAGAAAAAAGAAAATATGGATTTTTCTATGATTTATTAATTTATTAAGATGGACTCAAGATTAAGTAAAAATGTAGATTTAATTTGGTCTCTTACTGCTTGATTACATAAAGGATTTAACCAATCCCCTGTAAATGAACATATAGGGTGGTTTTTAGTTTTTCACTACGTATAATTTTTAAAAGAATTAATTCCATTTTATTTATCTTTTTTTTAAAATAAATATTGCTACAGGGCACGTGTGCTTAGCAGAAACAGAGAAAGAGAGAGAAAAAGTGAGAAAGCAAGCCTCTAGGTCCAGGACTCAAACTGCAGTCAACCATGTGGGAGTCCAGTGCCTTAACCACCACACCACCTGCTAGTCCCAAGATTTCCACTATTAAAACATCTGGTCATAAACATTAGTGTACATGATCTTGGTGTTGGTTTTCTGAGTTTTTTGCTTTTTGTTTTTTCTTTTTTAAACATATTTGTAGTATGGATGCCTAAAAGTGGAATGGCTGGGCTTAAAAGAATTTGTATTTTTAATTTTGATAGATAAGACTCCCTCTTGAGACCATTAGATGGCGTAAGGTTAGTCACTGAACTCCCATGTAGTCGACCACGATTCAAGTTCCAGACCTGGAACTCACGCAGGACACATGTGCACGCATGCCCAAAACACCGAGAGGAGAATGGAGAAGTGATTGTGGTGTTGCCATCCCCCTGGGGTGGGGGGTGATTTCTCGCTTTCAGTCTCTCTGTTTCTCCAGCGAGTACACACACCCTATAGCAAATATCTCTCTCAAAAACAAGACTCTCTCTCAAAAGGCCCCAGGGTGCAGTGTTGTTGAAAGCTGAATATAATTTCATTCTGGTATTCCTGTACCCTGATCTCAGGGGCTTCTTCTGCTTCCTATTTCAGGTGGGAAGACTAAATATTCTGTTACATCTCAGAGATCACGTGGTACAATTCCGTCTATGTGGATCTGTGTAAACAAAGACCCAGAGTGATTGAAATGACTTTGCTCAAGTTACTCAGTTACTAGAAATCCTGATTTCTGACTTTTGATCTTTTTTTAAACAAGTGAACAAATACATCTAAAGTGCTTAGAATATGTTAGCATCTAATAAGTGCTCCCTAGGTATTACTTATCATGATCATTTTGCTGTTGTCATTAGTATCATTATTTTTTTAAATTTATTTAGCCATTCATTTATTTTAATTTGACGAGACAGAGAGAAAGTGAGAAAGTGAGCCACCAGGTCCGGGACTTGTACTATGATCAGCCATGTGGGAGTGTCCAGCGCCCTAACCACCATCCTACCCGCTGGTCCCAGTATCATTATTTTAAAGAGTACAGATTCTGGAGTCAAGCTGAGAGTAAACTCCCGTGACCTGAGTAGTCAATTATTAGCCCGTGCGGGTCTTAATTTTCTCAGTTGTAAAATGGAACAATAATAGACCCTATCTCATAGAAGGTTGAGAGAATTAAGTAAGTTTTTAATATGCAAAGCACTACTTGGATCAAAATAATCATTAGGGAAGTATATATTTACTGTTACTATGGAGGTCCACTCAGTCTCCTGGTATCAACTTTAACTCCTTAATCTAGTCTGGTTGTTTTCTACTGATTAATGGATTTCTGGATTTCTGATTGAAAGCACAATCTAAAGTGGTCACTGAAACAATAAAAAATGTTTACTTATATTGTGTTGTAGAGCACAACAGATGAGATAAATTAAAGTTTCAATGGTTTCAGAGGCTACATGCAAAAAAAAAAAGAAAAGAAGAAATTATGGGAGCTATGCATGGAGAGATGGGACCAAGAGGAAGTTAGAAGGTGACAAAGAGTTTCACCAATATTGTTGATTACACCTGTCTGCCCCCACACCACCCCCACCAGTGCTAATGTAATTCTGAACCAAGATAACCTGGATAATGGAGGCGTTTTCATGAGGCAAGTTAAGCTTTAGAGTTTCTCATGCATAAAACTACAAATGTTATGAACAAGAAAGTCAGGACATAGGGTGACAGTTCCATAAGAAATTTGAAACAAATGATGTGATTTTAAATGCACTTGGATTATTTGTAATCTCTCAGTTCTGAAATGTTTTCCTAGAAGGGGACATTACTGTAGATTAGGGATCTTAAAAAATGTGCGGAGTTAAAATACAAGAGTACTTTGTTGCAACAGTATTTTAAAATCCACACATAGCTTTTCCATCCTATGCTTTGAAGATCCCTTGTATTAAAAATTCCTCCCTGTTTAGGTCAGCTCAGTCCATCAAAAGCACTTTTTATGCCAGTTCCATATCAACTAACTTTTTATTTGGTTTTCAGTATGCCTTGTTAACTCCTAAAATATTGGGCTTCGTCTCATTCACATTTAAGGTGAAAGATACAATTCAGAGCCCATTTTTAAATCATAGAGCTCATCATTTAATATTATTTATTTCTTGACTTTCCCTCTGTAAATTCCATTACTGAGTGCCAATTACATGTCAGCAATCTACTCATCACGAAAGTTACAAAAATGAAAACAGCCCCAGGGCTCCCCAGCCCCCAGGAGTCTCTAGTCTATTGGGTGAAACAGCCAGAAAAACCAGTAATTGCCTCAGGATGTTGGCCCTGTGATAGTGTAAATCTAGTGATGGCACAGAGGAAGAAATGACCCAGCGGAAATAGACCCCCTTTCCGCAATCCTTAAACACTTAGTCCTTCAACAGGAGAATAATTACTAAAAATGCAAACGTTAACTAGAAATCTTTACCCATTCCCAGGCAGTATTTTATACTAGTGCTGTAACTGCGAGTGTATAATCCCCGTGTCGTAACAGAACCCAGGCTACTTGAGTTTCTGCAGAGGTAGCAATTACAGCCTTTGCAACAAACTCCTTTGTTGAATTAGAACTTTTTCTTCTCCCGTGAATTTGAGAGAGGTGGAATGCCTTTTGTCGCGATAGGAGGGATTTCTTCTTCTAGGTTTAGAAATCGCTGCTTTCAGGGTTGTCATCTGTAAATAATTGGTACCCGTAATTGCTTCTTAAAAAGTCACCGAAATGACTGTTTTTGTAGATTTTAGATTCTAGGGCTAAGCAGCCTTCTGATGAGTTTGGAGCAGGCATAGAAAAAGGTATAAAGTGCTGTCCAGGTGACTGATAAGCCTCTGTCTCAGGGGCTTGCTTCTAGAAAAGGCCTTCCAAGGGTAGTTTTAAGAACAGTGCCTTGGGCTGTCTTGGTCTGAGTGTATGATCGAAACAACTGGCTCCTTTGGGGAAGGGAAAAGAAGCCCTGGCATCCCTGAAGACTGATGGCTTCTCTTTGTCTGATGAAAGAGTGGCATTGACAGAGTGCAGAGTGGATGATAGCAAATCTTGCTTGTCTCCAGTGAAGATTTTTCTTTGGTGGGGTGGAGGGATTCCAATCGTGAAGTCTATTTGGGATGAGTTATCTGCAATCTCTCCCCATCCCTGGAGAGAATGAGAATGACTAATTGAAGCATCCCCTCACAGTAATTGAGACAGATTGAAAGGGGAAATGAGTGATTAACCTTGAGCTTCCTCCTGATGCTGTGCATGGGGAAGTTAGAGTAGGTTTCTGGGAGGTTCCTTAGAAATTCGATTTCATAAAAGTCCACATAACTCCCATAATTAGCGTTTAGAGAAATATGTGTCTGCTGCAACTTAAATTTCAGATACTTGTTGCTCTGTTTTACATCATGATATTAATGAAAGTTTCTTACTGATGGCTTAAAAACCAGAGAACAGGGGCCAGCAGGTGGCATGGTAGTTAAGGTGCTGAACTCTCACTTGGTCAGCCATGGTTCGAGACCCAGACCTGGAAGCTTTCTCTCTCTCTCTCTCTCTTTCTCTCAATTTCTCATTATCACTCTCTGGTCAAATTAAAATAAATAAATGGAGAAAGTTAAATAAAATAATTCTAAAAAAAGATGTTATTTTCCTTATTTTTAATTATCGTTGAAGATTTTATTTTCCTCCTTTGATAGGGTTGTTGATTAACCTGGAAGAATGAAAACTTATGTATATCTGCTTTTTTGCAAAATTTTGACTAATATTGCTTCTTGTTATATACTTGTATCTGAATCTTACCCTTTGGATAGTTTCTGAGAGACCCTCTTTTGCTCGCTCACTCATATTCTTGTATGCACATTCACATACACAATACACACACAGGGTTATTTAGCAAGCAGGTATTTGTGTAGTACGAATCACTCAATGAATTCTGAATTACATCATTTGACATGAGCTTGGGCTAAACTTCCAGTTATCAGGGATTTTTAAATCTCTCAGCTGTGATTCAATACTCAGTGGTGGGATAGCCTAGAAATACTCCATGAAGGGACCAGCAGTTAGCGTAATGGCTATGTCGCTGGACTCCCACGTAGTCGACTGTGGTTCGAGTCCTGGACCCGGTGGCTTAAACTCACGCCGGGCGCGTGTGCGTGCGTGCCCAAGATCCCAGGAGGAGAATGGAGGAGAAGGGATTGCGGCGTGGCCATCCCCCCTGGGGGGTGATTTCTCGCTTTCTATCTCTCTGTCTCTCTCTGTCTGTCTGGCGAGCGCACGCGCCCTATAACAAAAACCTCTCCAAAAAAAAAAAAAAAAAAAGAAATACTCCATGAAAAAGGACAGTTTCTTATTGTTATGCTCTTTGGAGAGAATAAAAGTCATAAGAAAGAATATGTTGATTTAGAACAAAATACGTAATTGCTAATATCAGTATTGCCCATTTAACAATTTTCTGCTGTTAAAAGGAAAAGAAATAGCCAATTTAATTAAGTGAAGTTTGAATTGAGCAAATCTTAATATGATTTTAATTGGGTAGTTGTCCCCAACCAACTTCTGAACAACTCTGGGTAGTCTCATGGTTAACTCGGTGTATTAAGCTCTGGAAAGGAAAAGTGACCCACAGAAATGAAACTGAAGGTATGGGTAGAGAAACAATTGGGGTTGGTTACATTCTGAAGTCTGTCTGCATTCACACAGTCTGAAAGGTGGGATGCCTGTGATGGACTAAAGTCTAGCTGCTGTGATTGGCTGTACTCTAGCAAGAAAGAAAAAAAAAACCGAGATTACAGTTTGTTTACAGAAACCAAGCAGGAGAGGCTTTTTTGATATTCTTTAACACTTCCAAGTGAATAGTTATCATTGTTGGGAGTTTTCATCTTTGGAGAAGCTTATTTCTCCCTTTTCTGATCTTCAGTTATTTAGGAAGTTCCATGGACAGTTGAATGGAACAAAATATTTGTTTCATTTGAGGCCAGCTGTTCTATTGATAGTTCTGAATATAAATAAAGCAATAGCAATTATAGTTTTAAAGTAACTAGTGACTTTTTTTTAAATCAGGAAGTATTATTTCTCAAAGAACTGTTTATATGGAGGACCTTACTGAGAATTCTGGTAAATCAGAATCAATAAAAGATGTCTTAGGCTTTGAGTCAGCATAGCACTGAAGCTGCAATTCCATGCATACATGTAGTATGTTGTCACTTTGGAGAGGCGTGAGGGAGGGATAACTAATCGTTAAGGATAGAATAGCTCTCTGTGAAATACAGACTAATATGAACTATTCTGAGCTGTTGGATGAGCACGTAACTTAACAGCTAAGATCTAATGGTTTGGGGAGCTAGAATGAAAAGTAATTTGGGTAGCATTCCTAAGTCTGCAATTCTGTTAGGCCAGTTCAGATTCTCTCCCCAGGAAGCAGACATTGAGGTCAGAAGTTGGGTCAAAGCCTTTTAATTGTCAGCCTCCATGATGCCTGTGGGCTTGGGTCAATCGCCCAGAAGGCTCCGGTGGTGGGTCTGGGAAGGGTATATTATGGGGGCTCAGGTGGTCTGCTAGACTGCTCTAATACTCCATTGTGAGAAGCAGATTATCTGCTTTGCAGATTATCTGATTTTCTATCATCAGCCTTCCCGCTGGGCTTTCAGTTGCCAAGGATGGGGCTGAAATGTGAAGTGGGGAGAGTAAGGCACAGTGGACTCCCTGCTCGATCCCATTACAAAACCAAATATAAATCAATCACACCCTGTTTTGTTAAATGACTTCAGGCTTGTTTGGCTTGGCATTTTCTCTGTCTTAATCTGTATTCTCTAGAGTTGCTTAAACCTCGTTTATTTTATTCTTATCCCCTAGAAATCCTTAGACTAGAAAACAGACGTGTTGTGAAATCTGCAGAATGGAATGACTCAAACACCTTTCCGTCTTTCGTGTTCTCTCTCTGGAGGGAGAGCATGACAATGCAATTTAATTTCTGCCCGGGAAAGTCATGAAGTCATGCCAGCCGAGGCTGGCTATCCTTGCTGCCCACATACTTCCGGTTGATCATGCCCCTTCCAGATAGCTATAGTTTGATCAAAAGAAAGATTGGTTATTTCCATAAGTCACTGTTTGTATGGCTTAGGAAATTGGTGCCATATTGTTAATTATGTTTTTATTAAAGACTATAATATTGTCATTCATTTTCCCATGTTTTCTGAAACAAGCAGAGATTACTTGTATGGCTAGACAGATAATATCCCTGATACATTGTTGATAAGGAAGCAGCTTTTTCATGCCTGTTTTTGTCTTTTTTTTTTTTTTTTTTTTTTAGATTTTTTCCATAGGGTGCATGCACTCAAAGGAGAGATACAGAGAGTAAGAGGGAAAGTGAAAAATTACCCTGCAGGGGGGAAGGCCACGTTGTAATCTCTTTTCCTCCATTCTCTTGGGATTTGGGGCATGCATGCACAGGTGCCCAGTGTGATTTTCAAGCCACCAAATCTGGGATTCAACCTGCAATTAGCCATGTGGGAGTCCAGCACCTTAACCGCACTATCTGCTGCCCCCCTCAATGCTATTTTTAAGATAGCATCTCTACATGCTTTAAAGCAAAATGTCAGTCTACGAATGATTCTTATTCTTGTGACCAGAGCGTCCCTCCCTCCCAAAGCTCTGTTTACATGGCCAGTCTTTTCCCCTCAAACACATGCTCTTCCCTGCATGCCACTGGCAGTGGCCAAGATGGCCTAGAATTAGAGCAAGCGTTGATTAGTACAAGTGAACAACAATTTTGTGCTTAACAACCCCTAAACCTAATCTTGTTTTTGTTTTTTAGAGGTTTTTGCCTTAGAGTGCGTGCGCTCGCTAGAGAGAGAGACAGAAACAATGAGAGGCAAATTGAGAAATCACTCTCCCCGCCCCCCCACCCCAGGAGATGGCTACACTGCAATCCCTTCTCCTCCAGGGACCTTGGGCATGCACGCACATGCACCCGTTGTGATTCTCAAGCCACCAGGTCCAGGACTCAAACCATGGTTGTCCGTGTGGGAGTCTGGCTACAAAAGTGCTAAGTCCTTTGTTGGGCCCCACTTCATTTTTTTTTTTTTTTTTTTTAGTGAATCCATTTTGACGACTTGGTTTTATATGAGTAGTGTCCTTACTTACAACACTGGCTTGAACTTCATTGCCAGCTTTAAAGTTTTTTATTATTCACCTGATATCTTTCCATTCTACTTGGTGCCAGGCACTGTTCTAGAAACTTGGGATACATGAGTTAGTAAAATACACTCAGATCTCTGCCCTTGTGGAGTTTATATCTGTAATACTGTGATAAGAAATATATATTTATGTCTCTGCTCACACACACACCACCCCCATACCTCCTTGTTCCTGAACAGAGCTAAGACCGTGGCAATTTCCTGAGTGATAACTTCTGACACAGTCCTAAATCCCTTGGAATTTCCTGGGTCATGGGAGCATCTTTTGTTCTAATGAGGCAGCTCTTGGTGGACTCCTGGATAGCCTCAGGATGAGCCTGGTTGCCAGGGAAACCGACCATGTGGTTTAGGGGGTTAGAACTGCCAGTCCCTTCCCCCTTCCAGGAAGAGAAGAGAGGCTAAAGGTTGAGTTGATCACCAATGGCCAATGATCTACTCAATCTTGCCTATGTAATGAAGATCCAGAAAACTCCTAAAGGACAGGGTTCAGAGGGTGTCTGGATAGCTGAATACTACGTTCCTGGAGGGTGGCACATCTGGAGAGGGAATCCCCACGCTCCCACCTCCCCGACCTCACTCTGTTCATTTCTTCCATCTGGCCGCCTTGAGCTCTGTGAGCTGCCCTAGCATGCTCATTGAACCTGAGGAGTGGGTAATGGTGTACTGCTTAGGGCTGGTTAGTCATGAAGTACAGGTCATAACTTGGGCCTTGCAATTAGCATCAGAAGTGGGGGTTAGTGGGGCCAGTGACGTCATGGTTAACCTGCCAGATTCCCACGTGATTGACCGTAGTTTGATTCCCAGACCTGGTGACTTGAAACTCACACCAGGCACATGTGTGTGCATGCCCAAAATCCCAAAAGGAGAACAGAGAAGGGACTGTAGCATAGCCATCCCCCATGGGGAGTGATTTCTTGCTTTTTGTCTCTCTGTTTCTGTCTCTCCAGCAAGCACATGCTCCCTATAGCAAAAAAAAAAAAAAAAAAAAAAAAAAAAGAGAGAGAGAGAGAGAGAAGTGGGGGGTCGTCTCTAGTGGGACTGTATGCCCAGTCTGTGGGATCTGATATTATCTCCAGCCAGTGTCAGAATGAATTGAATTAGCGGACTTCCAGCTCATGTGCACTGAGAAATTGTTTGGTATGTGAGAAACAAGCCACACACATCCAATGTCAAAAGTGTTGTGTTAAATGAAAGTAGAAAAAACACTTGGGTTTTTCTTAGCACTGATGATATCCAGATATATGTACATACATAAACAAACAAACAAGCAAATTTTAGTTCTTTAAAAGGAAATAAATCTCAGGGTTAAAAGAAAAAAGAATTGGGTGAAAGGTTAGGTTAAAGAGGGCTAGATGTGCGGGGCATGGCTAGGGAGTTTGCAATTTAAGTCAGATGGTCAAGTTGGCTTCACCTATGAGGAGCAAGAACTTGGGGGCCCTGAGGGTTTCGTCATGAGGAATCAGGAGAACATTCCAGATGAAGGCAACAGCAAATGCGAAGCTAAGAACATCCCTCCAGATAGTCAAAGATACCATTCCGACAAATTAGAATCAGAATGCTTTTGTTAAAACCAGTCTTTCATTATTAAGCTCCTATACATCTTTACTATTTGTTTGTTTTTATTTTAGTTTGTTAGAGAGCGGGTATACTTGCCTGGAGAGACATTGAGGGGGAGAGAGAAAGTGAGAAAGCATGCCCCCAGAGGGGATGACCAAGCTGCAATCCCTTCTCCTTCATCTTTCCTCTTCCCAGGATTTTGGGCACACACATGCACCAGCCATGTTTTTCAAGCTGCTGGGTTTGGAGCCCAAACCATGCAGACAACCATGTGGAATCTGGCTGCCCTAACTACCATGACACCCGGCTGGCCTCCTTACTGTTCGGTTTTTGAGATAATTTAACAATATTAGAAGCAGCTGGTTTCTCTCAATGCATCCATGTCTATAGAAATTGTAACACACTATTTCCCTGTTTCCAAGATAGCTTTTTAAATGTTTGAGTTTTTTGAGCAAAACAAATCGTAATATTTGCTAAATGCTATGTTAAAATAGTTTTACATGGAGGAATCAATTTAATGTCCTTATGAATCTAAGCAAGTACAGCTTACTTTTCATGGTAGCTGCATCCAAAGTAGCTATGTTGTAGGATGGTAAGGAAAAAAAAATCATTTATTAAACATCTATTATGTAGGAGCTAGGTCCTGTATAAAAGTCATCTCATGTAATCTCTACAATCCCTTTGAGGTGTTGTTGTGTCCATTTTGTATTGAGTTCAAATTGGTTAAATAATTTGTCCAAAGCTTCAAAATAGAAAGTAGAGAAGCCAAATCCGAACCCAGGTTCGTTAGAATCTAAGGCCTATGAATGCAGCACAGTTTGCCCATTTTCCTAAGAGGACATTTGTAATTTTTGGTTCGCGTATTTTCCTCACTCTCCATAATCAATCAATATATCCTGTTGACTGTTTTTAAGTTTCTTTCTTCCTTCCATGAGCAAGATAAAGAAAAGAGCACCCCTCAACAGGATCTTGACCCAGGGACCCATTCCCAGGCCAGCCACCCCCGATCATGAACACACTCACGCTTGGGTGCTTAGGGAGGTCTCGGACACAAATCTGGAACCTTCCCGTGTGGGACAGCCTTGGAGAATGGAGTGTTTTACACTGCACCACCATCTCATTGATTAGACCACCAGAACATCTGTCAAGATAATCTACATGTCTCCATTCTCACCACCAGGACCCTAGTTGAACCATCATCTCTTTTAGACTTGTTGAAATCCTGGCTTCCAATTTACAATAACATGGTTGGGTTTTTTTTTTTAATTGCTGATGTAGGAGCCAGCAGGTGGCATAGTGATTAAGGCACTGGACTCCCATGTGACTGACCATGGTTCAAGTCCTGGACCCAGTGGTTTGAATCTCACACTGGGTATGTATGTGTGAGTGCCCAAGGTCC
Source organism: Tupaia tana (assembly GCA_026018925.1). NCBI lineage: Eukaryota > Metazoa > Chordata > Mammalia > Scandentia > Tupaiidae > Tupaia > Tupaia tana. The sequence continues at coordinate 10,449,130 of JAKSZU010000021.1, forward strand.
CACGAGGAGAGTAGAAGAGAAGGGACTGTGCCATGACCATGCCACCTGGGGAGTGATATCTTGCTTTTGGTCTCTGTGTCTCTCTCTGTCTGTCTGGTGAGTACACGCATCCTATAGCAAAAATCTCTCTCTCTCAAAAAAAAAAAAATGCTGATGTGTGGGCCTCACTCAAACCAAATAATTTAGGATTTTGATGTAGGGGAGCTTGAACAGTATTTTTTAATATAAAATAATTTTTAAAACCTCCCTTGTGATCCTAATATTTACTCAGTGTTGAAGATGATTGTACTGGACCCTTTTATAATGTAAATTTTACCATCAAAACTCCTCAGTAGCTCCCCATTTCTCTCAGAACAAAGTCCTAACTTTTACTATGACACCACTTTTTTTTGAGAGAGAGAATTTGCTATAGGGTGCATTTGCACTTACCATAGAGACAGAGAGAGACAGAGACAGAAAGTGAGAAATCACTCCCCAGAGGGGACGGCCATGCCACAATTTCTTCTCCTCCATTTTCCTCTCAGGATTTTGGGCACACAAACACATACACCCAGTGTGAGTGTTAAACCACTGGGTCCGGGACTCAAACCGTGCGGGTCCCCTACATGTGAGTCCAGCAAGGTAACCATTACACTATCTGCTGGTCCCACTATGGCACCTCTTGACCCAGTCCTTGGACTTACCTTAACAGCCGTGTATCTTGCCCTGCCTTTGTTTTTATTAGTAAATCACATAAAATTGCTTTTATATTATAATTTCATAGGTGCTTATTTGTATTTTCACTCAGCCCTTTGCTTAAAATATTCTCTCTCTAGGCTTTTCTATTGAATAATAATCAACAAACTGTTAAGCGCACTGAGAAGCTATAAATTATTTTAATGAGATAAACCATTATTTTATGCAGTGAACAGAGCTCTCCAATGAGGCTGACTGATATTCTTTAAGACAGATGTACTGGGAGAAGAATTTTCCTACTAGCAGATAAAAATTCAGCTGTTCCTAATAATAATGTTGGAACTTGGACAGGTTACTTGGATTTTTCATTTTATAATTGATATTGTTAAAAAAAATAGTTGAGAATAGTGTAAAAAATGGCTGAACAACTTAGTCAGTATTGTGATTTTTAATCCAAAAAAAGAGGTATTGTCTCCTTTATCTAGAATTTATTTATTATTAATATTTTTTTTAATTTGACCAGAAGAGATAGAGAATGAGGAAAAGTGAGAAAGCAAGCCACTAGGTCTGGGACTCGAACTGTGGTTGGCCACATGGAATCCAATGCCCCAACCACCATACCATGGGTTGGCCCCAGTATTTTCTTTCTTTAATGTTTGATGAAATGCTCACTCACTTCTATCCTTCCCTGCTTCTTTATGCCATCATACAAAAATATTTCAATAAGTAATTATGAAAGAAGACATCATCTCAATAATTCCTTCTTTAAATGAATTGCTGTTTTGGTAAGATTAAAAGTAAAAAGGAGTTTGAATATGAATCTGTTATTATTAGATATACTTGGTGTTTCTTTATTCAGTAGGCAATAAGGGGAAAACTTACTGACCTGACTTCTCAGTGAACTAAAGTGGAAGTTTCCATATTTGTTCGTTCATCAGAGTCACCTGGGAAACAAACAAACAAACAAAAACCCTCTGTTTCTCACTTCACACTAAATTCATTGAGTAAGAATTTCTAGGTTTAGGCCCATGAAACTCTGCTTTTGGTTTCTTTTTTAAATATCAGATTTAATAGGAGACTCTGATATTCAGCCAGACTTACGAATCACTGGACCAGAATATTTTGGGTCATTAGAAAAGTTATGACATATTTTTCTATGTTTTTTTTTTTTAATCCAAAAATGCATCGTGTTTTTCCCAACAACCCAATGTTTAGCCATAGGAAGGTTCAGAGTCCCTTGGTAGAGGTAATCCATTCACATATTTTGAGATAAAACATTGCTTCCTATGTACCAAGTACTGGGTCATCGGAAAAGTCATGACGTGTTTTTCTATGCAAAAATGCTTCATGACTTTCCCGACCACCCGATAATAAGATGCCTGCAGTCAAATGGAATGAGAAACATCACTCTAATAATCCACATTCATCCATTTTTCTTGTGCTTGAGCCCATCTCTAATCACCTGGACTTTCCCTAGTAATGATAATTGGTTTTTATTAACAACAGAGCTAACAGTAGTAGCACTAATATTTATGACATGTCAATCCTTATGCATATGAGGGGTCCTGGAGAATGCATATCATTAAAAAAAAACTAGGCTTGGATTTCAATTTTTTTTTTTTGGCACCAAAATAAACTTGTACTTCAGTTCCATTTTCCACAGGCTTTTCGGAAGTCCCCTCTCCCTTGTGTGAATGTGTATACACATATTATCTCCTTTTAATCCCCAGTGCACCCCATGAGATTTAGATACTATTATTATGTGGACAAAACAGGTAAAGAAAATGAAAAACCCAGCAGGCAGGTTATTTATACCAGGTCACCCCTAGGAGGCAGTAGAGCTAACATCTCAGCTCAGGAGGGTAATTTATGCTCTGGAGCATTTAGCTTTGCTGCCTCTGAACACATCATGGACTTTTTACAACTCTCTTTCTTTCTTCCTTTCTTTTTTGATCCTCCACAATACTCTCCTTGCTAAGAATCCTTTCGTTTTCATTTTTATCTACTAAAACTAGCTCCAACTCTGTTCTGTCTTTGGAACCCTTCTGTCATCCTCACGGCCTTTAGACCAAATGAATTGTTCTTGACTTTGCATACAAGGAGGAAGTCAAGCTAGCATTTGTTAACCATCCACCAAGCATATCCTGTAAGGCAAAAAATATCATGTCTATGTTATACGTGGGTCAAATGACGTTCAAGAAAGTGAGTGTTTTTTCATAGAGCTCCCCAATATGTGAGGAAAGCAGATTTGAGCCCTGATTTGCCTAACTCTTTAGTTCCGTATGCCACAACACGTGCTTCTGTCCTGTGGCATGTTGTTCATGTCATATCACGGGACATTTCCCATTATAAGATAATGAATTGTGAATTCCCTGAGGGCAAGAAGCACATCCATCTTTGCAATCCCAGTTCTAGAAAAAGTACAGAGCATATAATATGTCCTCTAGAAAGTGATTAATGAATGTTGAGATTCTTTTTAAAATATTGTTTATATTATTTTATTTATCATTATTATTTTTTTAAAGTTTGTTATAGGGCACACATGCTCACCGGAGAGAAAGAGAGTGAGAGAAAGAGCAAGTGAGAGAGAGAGAGAGAGAGAGAAAGAGACAGAAGGAAAGTGAGAAAGCAAGCTTCCAGGTCTCAGACTTGAACCACAGTCAGCCATATAGGAGTCTAGCACCTTAACTACCATGCCTTTCACTGGCCCCTTGAGATTCTTTTATCAACCAGACCTGATTATGGTGCTGCTCAGCACACAGTTTTCCAGTGTGGTTGACTTTACTGTCTCCTTCTAAGTGAAGATCACTTCTTTTTTTTTTTTTTTTTTTTTTTTTTTTTTTTTTTTTTTTTGTGGAGAGGTTTTTGCTATAGGGCGCGTGTGCTCACCAGACAGAGAGAGAGAGACAGAGAGACAGAAAGCGAGAAATCACCCCCCAGGGGGGATGGCCATGCCAAAATCCCTTCTCCTCCATTCTCCTCTCGGGATCTTGGGCACGCATGCACACGCACCTGGCGTGAGTTTTAAGCCACCGGGTCCAGGATGCGAACTGTGGTCGAATACATGGGAGTCCAGCGACATAGCCATTACGCTAACTGCTGATCCCAAAGTGAAGATCACTTCTCAAGTCATTGGTAAGATGACAAGTTAACCACTAAGGGTAGTTACGAGATCCTCTCTAGCCGTGATGTGATTTAGTGACTTTATTTTCCTTATGATTTTTCTCTTTGGGGGAGTAAACATTTTGGAAAGTAAGTAAGAGAACATAAAGAAAGCAAGAAGAAAACATACAGAGGAAGAAGAGTGATTTAAAATCGTTTTAATTTCACAAAACCAAGTTTTTTACCATGAAAGGTACCTCTGAGCTTTGGTGGGGAAAGATAGAAACAAGATTGAATGCCGGTGGTTGTTGGGCATGCTTGAGAGTTCTACATTCTTCTCTTCGTGTTCTGCAAGTTAAGGTAGAAACCCAGACAATTCTGACTTGACCTTAAGTGCCTCACTGATCTGCCATGGGTATTTCCTTTAGGAATATAAGTTGACACCACCTTGCCTGAGCTTTTTGGAATCAATAACATGGTAGAGTACACCTGATCCGAACAGGCAGCCCGATAAGAAAGAAAAGCATGTATCTGTTGATACAAATGGAGCGATTAATGCACTGGTTTCTACCCAAGGACTTTGAAGGAGAAATCAAGAAGGGAAAAGATGGCCACTGTGAATGTGTCATAAACTAATTCAATTCTTTTTTTTTTCCCCTGAGAGATGATTTTATTTTTGTCACTTGTATTCAGAAGAGAATGGTCAAGTTGTTGTATGCCAAAAAGAAATTGGTTACTGATTCTTAGAACAACCCTCTTGGGAGCACGTGTTTTTGTGACTAAATCTACAGTGGCAAAATTGTGTTAATTTGACTGACTGGAAATATTAACCATATTATATCAAATAACTGCCAGAAATAATTCGCTACTATGCTCTGTGACTTTATTTTAATTGATTATTTTTTTTTACTTTCGGCTTCTGTGATTTTTGCTTATTCTGACACGTATTTATTAAATGCATAGATAAAATCGTTTTGCAAATTATTTTGGGTGTTTTTATCTTGTTTCAATGTGTGGATTAACTCTTTTTCTTCAGAATCTCTCCCTTTTTTGTGTTTTGGCTTGATACTGCTGATGTAGCTTTTTGGCCCCACTTAATGGCATTATTGTCCACATCAGCAGTCTGTACAATTAAGCTGTGTGCTTAGCAGTATCATTTGATGTTTCACCACGATTTGAAAGTCAGAATTGAATATGATTGATTGCCGTAAGATATGTTAATGTTGCAATTCCTGAGCTTTGTTATAAAATACATCGTTCGCTCTAATAACACAGGTCGTGCCTCTCCCATTGGTCATTTTATGTTCTATCAGTAACCAGGCTTAGGAGTAAGCCTCCTTTCTGTGCTGTAGAACCCTCATAGGATACAAATCACAAGGTGAAAGTTCATAGAAATAGCCTTTGTGAAAGAATATACCGTCGCTACTACCAATAATGATATTAGGCTGTTGGAAAAGTCATGATGCATTTTTGGCATAGAAAAATATGTCATGACTTTTCCGACAACCCGATATATTCAAAGGCAAATAACCCCATTTTTTTAATCAGCTTGTTTGCTTCTACTTGCCATGATCTCTGATAAATAAAAATGAAGTCATGTCATTCTGCTTAAATATATTTATCCAATAATAATAATCCTCGCTAACTTTCTTTAACGTTTAAGTGCTAGGTACTTTACCATGTAATTTAGCATGCATAAACTTATTTAATTACACATGATAACTAAAGGGTAGAGGAACTGTTATTTGCCATGTCTTATTGACAAAGCTGAGGCTCAGAGAGGTTAAGTAACTTGCCTAGGGTTGAACAGACAATAAGTGGTAGAGCAAGATTTGAACCCAAGATGTCTAGCCGTACGGTCCGTGTTCTTAGTATGATGTGCATGCTGGGGGAATATGTAATAGACGTAGCTCTTGTCTTTAGTGACTCGCTCTTTCATGTTGGTGATATGTGGGTAAGAAGTTACGATAGAAAACAGACAAGAAAGTAGCAGAGTAAGTGACCCTAATAGGAGCTGCAGGTATTCAGGAGAAAACAGAGACTAGTATAGGCCAGGTAGCATACAGAAGAACTCATCATTATTATTAAAACTGAGACTGCTAGGAAAAACTCAGAAATTCCAAGCACTGAATGTTAATACTGGAAGCATTTTATTCATTCATTCATTCATTCATTTACTTGCCATATGGCATGTGCGCTTGTGGAGAGAGACAAAAAGAGGAGAGGAAAAGTGAGAAATCACCCTCTGGGGGGATGACCATGCCACAGTTCATTCTCCTCTATTTTCCTCCTGGGATTTTGGGCATGCATGCACACATGCCCAGCATGATTTTCAAGCTGCCAGGTACAGGACTTGAACTGTGGTTGGCCATATAGGAGTCCATCCAGCACCTCAGCCACCATGCCACCTGCTGGCCCCATAGGAGCACTTTCATAGATTGCACTATCTCATTTTTACATGTGACTCTAGAGACTGGTAGGAATTATCTTACTGATTCTAACTTTCTGCCAGGTTATTTTGAAGATGTATGCTTTTTGGAAAACTTTATTTGTAGAACTTTCACCTGTGACCAATTGATAAAAATACAGTATGTTATTCAGTGCCAGTTTAATAGCTAGTGAGTTTATTCAGGAAGCAAGAAAGGGGTACAAGTTGTATTCTTTAATTGTCTTTAAATCTTACTCTTTATTTCTGGCCAGAGGGTGCACGCGTTTGCCAAAGAGCTAGGGAGGGGAAGAAATCACCCCCAGCAGCAGGACATGGTCACACCACAATCTCTTCTCCACTTCTCCATCCTCTTGGGATTTGGGACATGCACACAAGCCTGGTATGTTTTTCAGGCTGCCAGGCCAGCACTGAACCACGTGGTCAGCTGTGTGAGATCTAACTCCCTTAACCACCAGGCCAAGGGCCAGCCTTCCTTCAAACATTTCAGGCCAGACAAAAATAAGCCTTTGTTTCCTTCGCTTAATCAACTCAGAGCAGGGTGACTACCGATGTAAAAATAATAACTTGCTAATTTAATCTTCAACACCCCAGATGAATTAATGCAGCATGATTTGTTGTCAACAGCTTTGGTGGGGTTTTTGTTTTTGTTTTTGTTTTTTGTTTTTTGTTTTTGTTTTTATTTCGCACTTCTGAGTAAGGAAAGCTCTGTAACAGGACTGTCAACAGAACATTTGCACCGTTCAGCCTTCAAACCCTCACTCAGCTGTCAGCACACGGGCACTTGTGGAGCCAGATCCTCTCATGCTGTGCACTGCCTGCAGCTTGCTGGAAGCTCAACTTTGACTAGAAGGCTTGATTTCTCTCCTCGTACCCTTGTTCTCATTTAGTCTTAACGCCTGCTTAAAGTCATCCTTTTATTCTGAAACGTACGCACGCCTGTGTCATCTCTTAAACCACTCTGATGTCGAGGTAAGGGGCTCCGAAGAAATGCTGAACATCCTAACGAATAATTGATTAGGAAGGAGTCTGGCAGTGTTAATTGTGAGCTGCAGGATAATGTATTCTGAAACAGCACTTTCTGGATTTTTCCAAAAATTGGGGAAAGCTTATAGTACTGAGCAAGAGGGTCAGTGTGCTAAGGTGGAATGTAAAGGAGTTTTTGACCGTGATAGTTGTTTACGTTGCTTTTGTGACTTGCTATAGTTCTTTGATTGAAGGTTCATCTGTTATTGACAATTCATTGTTTTTTGATTTTGGTTTTTTTGGGGGGAGAGGTTTTTGCTATAGGGCATGTGCGCTCGCCAGAAAGACACAGAGAGAGAGAGAAACAGAAAGTGAGAAATCACCCCCCAGGGGGGGATGGCTACGCCGCAGTCCCTTCTTCTCCATTCTCCTCTTGGGATCTCGGGCATGCACGCACACGCACCCGGCTTGAGTTTAAGCCATCGGGTCTGGGACTCGAACCGCGGTCAACTACATGGGAGTCCAGCGACATAGCCATTACGCTAACTACTGGTCCCAATTCATTGGTTTTTTGATAGTTGTTTTTTGCTTTTTGTTGCTGGCAGTCACTTTGTGGACACTTAGTTACCAGATACAATTGGTGAGGTAGAATGGTTGTTCCCTGAAGAACTAGAGAATAAAGAGAAGCATAACTGCTGAATAAAACAATTGATATTTTAGTTAACTATCCCAGTATAGCTCAGGAACACAGAAAGTTTCATCATGGAAGCTCTGACAATTTGTCCTTTAAATGACTCTTTTCAAGTAAGACTGTAGGAAAGAGCTCCCAGATTTCATTACATGGAAAACATTGTAAATAGTTTTAAAATAGAACTGACATTCAGAGTCTCCATTGACAAGGACTGCAAAAACAATCAAGGTTTTGTGGACCTGAACTATCTAATGTGTTAGTAAGTAACTGCATGTGGCTAATTAAATTTAAATCTAAATTAATTAAAAAATGAAATAAAATGGAAAATTCAGTTCCTTAGTTCCATTTCCCTGGTGCCTAATAGCTACATGTGGCTAGCTGCTACTGCACTGAACACTGCGGATGACAGGACATTTCATTACAGAAAGTTCTATTGGACCATATGCCAATATCTGACCTGAAATGGTTTTTATTCTTTATTTATCTCATATCTGGTTTTTCTTACTTTGTTCTTTTGAGTTTTGTTTCTAGTTACAATTTTAAAATATTCCTTTATGGTAGTAGGGACTGCCACTGTTAGAGAGTTAATGTGAGAATTTAGATACTCTTCTTAATGTCTTACGGATGTGGTATCTATCACAGCTCAAAGATGTTTAAATGCATTACTCCTATAACGCAGGAAGTGAAGAAATTCCTTGCAGATGAGCTAAACCATGTTTTTAGTATGAGTAGCAAAAGAAGCCTCGTTATTGGTTGGGAGAAGAAAAAGAGTCTGAATTGGAATTTCAGTGTCTTTACCCCTAATGAATGTGTAACCCAAGAACATTTTCTTCCTTTTTTTTTTTTTTTTTTTTTTTTTTTTTAATGAGAGAGATTTTTGCTCTAGGACATGTATACTCACCAGAGAGACAGAGAGAGAGATGGAAAGCAAGAAGTCACTTCCCAGGAGGGATAACCATTCCACAATCCCTTCTCTTCCAATCTTCTCTCTGGATTTTGGATATGTATACACATGTGTGTGGTATGAGTTTCAAGCCACCAGGTCTAGGACTTGAACCACAGTCAGCCACGTGGGAGTCCAACACCTTAACTACTACTCTACCTGCTCACTTCACCAAGAACATTTTCAACACAGGACATTCTGGAGAATTTTTGTCTGTTTGAGAAAGGAAAAGACAAGACCAAGAAAACCTGGAAAGGTTTTTGCTATAGGGCATGGGTGCTCGCCAGAGAGACAGAGAGAGACAGAGAGACAGGAAGCGAGACATCACCCCCCGGGGGGATGGCCACACCGCAATCCCTTCTCCTCCATTCTCCTCTCGGGATCTTGGGCACACACATGCATCCCATGTGAGTTTAAGCCACCGGGTCCAGGACTCGAACAGCGGTCAGCTACATGGGATTCCAGTGACATAGCCATTACACTAACTGCTGGTCCCTCTCTTAAGTTGTATAAAACAGTTTTATGATAATATATTAGTAAGTGCCCATGATGTAGAATTTATAAAATATAAAAAATGTGTAGACAACAAGATAAAATTCACTGGAAATTCCATCAGTCAGCAGCCATCACTTTGAACAACTTGATATATATAGTTTTTGCTTTTGTTTTTTTCTTTTTTAAGTTTGCTACAGGGCATGTGCACTCTTCAAAAACAGAGAGACAGAGAGAGAAGAGAGAGGGGGGGAAAGTGAAAAATTACCCCCCCCCCAGTGGGGGGGTGGGGTGGGAGTTGACATCTACACCACAATTCCTTCTCCATTCTCCCCTTGGGATTTTGGGCACATGCACACATGTACCCAGTGTGATTTTCAAGGCACCGGTCAGGGACTCAAACCATGTCGTTGTCCATGTGGAATCTAGCCTGCTTACCCTCCATGCCCAATGCTGACCCAACTTGATATATTTTTTAGTCTTTTAAAATGATAATAATGTTGATTGGCAGCTCATTGGAAGTGTGACTTTGCATGTGCTGTGCGCCCTCCGTGTATTTTACCAATAAACAGCCCCGCGAGGTAGGAATTAAAGGTCTTCTACTCCTTTTCCACATATAGAAGCTGAAGAACTCTGGAAACCAGGAGCAAAACCAAAACTGTTTGGGCCATGATAATATCTAACCTGAAATGACATGAGGTGGTTTTCATTCTTTTTTTCTTATTTTGGAGAGTTTTTTGCTATAGGGCACATGCGCTTGCCAGAAAGACAGAGAGAGACAGAGAGAGAGAAAGCGAGAAATCAACCCCCTCAGGTGGGATGGCCACACTGCAATCTCTTCTCCTCCATTCTCCTCTTGGGATCTTGGGCACACACGCACACATACCAGGCATGAGTTTAAGCCACCAGGTCTGGGACTTGAACCGTGGTCAACTACATGGGAGTCCAGTGATACAGCCATTACGCTAACTGCTGGTCCTGGTTTTCATTCTTTCTTTATCGCATTAAGTGTGAATACTAATATGTTTTGCTACAGAATGTAATGTGTTTGATTATGGAGTGCTTCTCCAGACCCCACTGGAAAGGTTATTTAATATAAGATGAGGATTTTTTTAAAAATTCATGGGGACTAGGTATTGTAAAAAAAAAAAATGCATATATTTCAATTTTTTTCAACAAAATAACTTCTGGCTTTAATTCCATTTTTTTCCACAGGTATGTTGAAGTCTCTTTATGTACTATATATAATCTTTCAAAAATCTAAAAAACTTGGATTTTTTGAGAGATTTTTTGATGTAGGGTATGTGCATTCACTGGAGAGACAGAGAAAGAGATAGAGAGAGAGAGAGAAAGTGAGAAGTCACTCCTGCGGGGGGCATGGCCACACCATAGTCCCTTCTCCTCCATTCTTATCTCGGGATTTTGGGCATGCACACATATGTGCCCAGCATGAGTTTTTTTTTTTTTTTTTTTTTTTTGAGAGGTTTTTGCTATAGGGCGCGTGCGCTCGCCAGACAGACAGAGAGACATAGAGACAGAAAGCGAGAAATCACCCCCCAGGGGGGATGGTCATGCTGCAATCCCTTCTCCTCCATTCTCCTCTCGGGATCTTGGGTACGCACGCACACGCGCCCGGCGTGAGTTTTAAGCCACCGGGTCTGGGACGCGAACCGTGGTCGACTACGTGGGAGTCCAGCGACATAGCCATTACGCTAACTGCTGGTTCCCCCCAGCATGAGTTTTAAACCACTGGGCCCAGGACTTGAACTGTGGTCACTATGTGGGAGTCCAGCAACATAACAATTACTCCATCTGCTGGTCCCTAAAATCTGAAAAATTTGGAACCCATTTGGCCCTATGAGTTTTGGATAAGACATACAACATTGTATTATCTATGATAACTTTTCCTGAAGAGGACAAAAGATATTAAGTAAACTTTCCCAAGTCTTCATGGCTACTAGGAAATAAACCCAAATTCATAGAGACCTGATTGCCTCCAGAATTTAAGTGCCTACTACATTGTTTCATTTGAGTAAAATTCCTATCTATATTTTGAGGAACAATCAGTATATACCTACCCACCTTCTAGAGTCTAAACAGAACTTGTGATATTAATAACTTGGCAGTTATCGCTTTTTTTTAACCATTCAGGGATGATTTTGAAGTCTTATTATCCATAGTAAGATGATTCTAATTTCCAAACTTCTAAGCCTGAATTTAATTATTTCATGCTGAAACTTCTGTTACCTATGCTTTAAGTAGAGGTTGTTGAGTACTGTCTTAAATTCAGCTACGATCAACCATTATGTACTAAAATAATATTTTAATGTATACATATATGGGTAGTATAATATTGGGTCGTTGGAAAAGTCATGATCTATTTCTCTATTTTTTTCTTTTTTTAACAATTTTTATTGAACTTTATTTTATTATTATCATTATCTTTTAATTTGACCAGAGAAAGACACAGAGAGAGAGAAAGTTAGAAAGCAAGCTACAAGTCCAAGACTCAAACCACGGTTAGCCATGTGGGAGTCCAGCGTCTTTAACCACCACACCACCTGCCGGCCAGTCTCTGTGTTTCTTTTTATGTAAAAGTGTTACATGACTTTTCCGACAACCCAATATTTTAATGTAGTTATATATGGGATTTTTACTATATCTTACATAGTTAGGTATCCAGATGAAAATTTAAAAGACAAATGCAATTATGCATACTTGACAAAAACGAAGCAAATATCTGTGATATTACCAATTATCTTCAGTGTTTATATAAATAAATGATTTTCTAGGAATATAAAACATTTAATGAGTGAACAATAGTTTTTCTTTTCTTTTTTGGAGAGATTTTTGCTACAGGACATGTGTGCTCACTGGAGAGACAGAGAGACAGAAAGTGAGAAATCACCCCCCATTGGGGATGGCCATGCTGAAAGCCCTTCTCCTCTATTCTCCTCTTGGGATTTTGGGTATGCACACACATGTGCCCAGCATGAATTTTAAGCTACTGGGTCTGGGACTTGAACTGTAGTTGACTACATGGGAGTCCAGCGATATAACCCTTACTTCATCTGCTAGTTATAACATTTTTTTTTTCTAAAGCTGTTTCCTATATTTACTGAATCTTAAGCTATAATAATGTGACCTTAATGTGCAATCATCAGAGTTAGAATTACAGATTATTTGATACTTGATTCTAGTTCATGGACCTCATGACTTAAATGGCCTTCCAGGATCAGCAGTCTGCCTTGGGTAGTCTACTTCATTGAATATTCTCTGATACCTCATTGCAGGGTAGTATTTTAAAAGAGATGGAAGAAGTTTCTGATATATATTGGCATTTTTCCTCTTAAATTGTGCACTTGTCAGAATCTTAAAAAAGCAGGCAAGAATCAGCAATGTAACCCTTTGTGTTTTTGTTTTGACTACCCCATTCTAATTTTTTCCATTGTAAAATACCTTTTTATTTATTTATTTTTTTTTTTGAGTCCTGGACCCAGCAGCTTGAAAAATACACCAAACATATGTGCAAACTCGAAATCTCAAGAGGAGAATGGAGAAAGGATTGTGGCATGGCCATCCCTCCTTGGGGGGGTGCTTTCTCACTTTCTCACTCTCTCTCCAATGAGCATAAATACCCTATTGCGATTTTTTTTTAAATAGAAAAATTAAAAAAAAAGAAAGAAATAGTAGAGAGAGACAAGTATGGATTCTGTAGCCATACTACCCGTGTTCAAATTCTAGCTCTATCACAAGACCTCAGCAAATTATGAACTCTCATGTTCATCAGTATCCTCATCTGTAAAATAAGGATAAAAATCATCCCTCATAAGATTGATCCAAGGAGTAAGTGAGTTGATAAAAAGTATTAGAATGGTGCTAGACACAGAGCAAGCACCATAATACCACTGAGGCTGTGGATGTTACCGCTATCACTCTAGGATGACAGCCACTGCTGCCGTTGCTGACATGAAGCCTATTCCTTAAACTCCTTGGAAGCAAATATACCGGTTATCTTTTTTACATTCCTCCACATTGCTAGCTGTAATAACGCCTCACTTGCTGTTGGTCCATAACGAACTTGAATTGGGTAGATTGAAGGATGACTGCGTTTCTATAATGAGCCAAAGACAGAATTGTGAAGGTTTTTTTGTTTGTTTCTTTCTTTGTGTTTAAGGTAGATAAAATCTTTGCTATTTATTTTAACTTCAGTCAAGTTGTGTTTTCAAGTTGAGTTGATAGAATGATTTTAAAAGTTTTGGGACAAGCAGTTGATCTAATGGCTATGTCGCTGGACTTCCATGTAGTTGACCGTGGTTCAAGTCCCAGACCCGGTGGCTTAAACTCATGCCAAGCGCGTGTGGGTTCATGCCCAAGATCCCAAGAGGAGAATGGAGGAGAAGATATTGTGGTGTGACCATCCCCCCGGGGGGTGATTTCTCTCTTTCTGTCTCTCTGTCTCTCTCTCTGTCTTTCTGGCGAGTGCACACACCCTATAGCAAAAACTTCTTAAAAAAAAAAAAAAAAAAAGAGTTCATACTTAAGACTTTATATATTTGAACTCCAAGATAAGAAAAGTTAAGTTGTGCTGATAAAAGTCAGAATGGTGCTACCTTTGGCACAGTGGGTATTGATCAGGAAAGAGGGAAAAGCATCCTTCTGGAGTACTAAAAATGTTTCATAGTTGGATCTGGGTGGTGGTTACCCAAGTGTGTGTATATATGCATGAAGTTGATGATAAAATGTTATACTATGTTTGTTATGCTTCAATAAACAAAAAATATAGGTCAAATGACAAAATTCCAGTCTCTTATTCAATTGAAAGCTTTCTCACTCTCTTCTCCTGCTTCAACACAGCCAATAGTCTGCAGTAGGGAAAAGAGAATCTCTCTAATCTTTGATCCACCTCCTCCCTCTTCTTTTCTTTTCTTTTTTCTTTTCTTTTCCTTTTTCTTTCCCTTTCCTTTTCTCTTCTCTTCTCTTCTCTTCTCTTCTCTTCTCTTCTCTTCTCTTCTCTTCTCTTCTCTCCTCTCCTCTCCTCTCCTCTCCTCTCCTCTCCTCTCCTCTCCTCTCCTTTTCTTTCCTTCCTTCCTTCCTTCCTTCCTTTTTCTTTCTTTCTTCCTTTCTTTCTTTCTTTCTTTCTTTCTTTCTTTCTTTCTTTCTTTCTTTTAATTTTTTATTATTTTTTAAATTTTTATCTTTTTTTTTTTTTTTTGAGAGCTTTTCGCTATAGGGCGCATGCGCTCGCCGGACAGACAGAGAGAGACAGAGAGACAGAAAGCGAGAAATCACCCCCCAGAGGGGATGGTCACGCCACAATCCCTTCTCCTCCATTCTCCTCTCGGGATCTTGGGCACGCACACACATGCACCCGGCATGAGTTTTAAGCCACCGGGTCCGGGACGCGAACCATGGTCGACTATGTGGGAGTCCAGCGACATAGCCATTACACTAACTGCTGGTTCCCTCTTTCTTTTTCTTTCTTTATTTCTTTTTAAGTTTATTTCTCCCACAAACAAGAGAGACATAAAGGGGAGGAAAGACAAAGAGAGAGACAGTACCCTCAATGGAGTCTTGATGCCCAACCTTTTGTCAGCCCAAGATCATGGGCAAGCATGTGTCAGGTATATAAGGGAGGTATCCAGACTTGAATCAAGAGCTTCCCATGTGGAATGGCCTCTCAGGGCATTATGTTACGTTTCAGTGCCATGCCACGCTCTGCTCCTTGCCCTGATTGTTGAGCCACTATCTTTGTCCCTCTTAGGATCAGGAGCATAGGAGGAGGAAGGATTAGAGAAGAATGCACAAAGCTCCATGTATCTTGAGTTGTAATCTGTCCTTGGTACTGCCCAAGTGTGGTACATCTCCAAATCCAGCTCTTTCTCTTGTGGGTATGTTTCTGCAGGTTGTTCAGGGATCCTGCTTTGTTAAGAGCATCCTGATACAACACTGGGCATGGGCAGTGATCCTGTTAGAACTCCAGCCATGGCTCTTGACTCCTAGTGATCTACCTTCTAGGTGGAGTCCCAGTCAGGATGACCCAAGTCCAGTTCTCTTCTTAGGCTTAGCTGGCCAATAGGAAAACGGATGGAGCTCTGCCTGGCCAGTGAATTCATAGTGTGCTCCCATTTTAACCCCAACCCCTTCCAACCTATCATCTTCACGCTTCTCCAGGAGGAACCAGGCCTCACTCCTTGGTGTTCTCTTCCCGAAATCCCAGGGAACAGGTTCTTCACACTTTTCCAAAACTCTTCTTACTTACCTTGAATGGAAGCTATCCTGGAGATGGGATTGGATATCCACAGTCCAGGGACAACTCTCAGAAGAGAAGTTGCTTCTACCCATCTTACATACGTCTTTCACATATAGCTTGGAAGGGTATAATAGGCTAATGGTAGAGCACAGTTGTTTCAAGTTAAATGACAAATGAATGGTTCCAACTTGGAAAGAGAAGTACAGTCATGTGGAGATTCACCCTGAGAAATGCATTGCTAGACTCTTTCATGTTGTGCAAACCTAATGGAGTGCACTAACATAGACGTAGATTGTAAGGCCTCGACAAACCTAGGCTATATGGGATGCCCTATTGTAACTTTACAGGACCACCATCATATATGCAGTCCACATGTCTAAAACACATAATTGAACCTCATTGTGTAGCATGTGACTGCAATCATTTTACCTGCTCTTCCTTTTTTGCCTCTGACTTGAAGGTTTTCTGAATGAATAGAAGCTTTCTAGAGTACTAAATGCAGTGTAGTTGTTTCTGTTCCGTCAGTGCTACACTTCAAGAATATTTCTGGCAGAAAATGAAGATTGGGAAATAGAGGTTTAATCATGCACACATACACACCCCTCCCATGCACGAAGATTATTGGGACTCCCTGGTGACAGCAAATAACTGTGAGTCTCAGTTTCCACTTCCAAAATAAGGAACATTACCTGCTTTATATTATTGCCTTGAGAGAAAAACAGTGATGAATTGTACACATACAAAAATACACGTGCACATAAGTATGTAGGGTACATACATTACTCTGGACAAATAAGTACACAGTGTTTTTATTTCTTCTTTCTTTCTCAATAATGTGACTTTTCACTCCTGACCTTTGAGTGAAACAATTTTCTTTAGTTGCAGGCTTTGGATAGAGCAGGGAGAAATAGGGCTGTAAGATTCATTATAAAGATGCACTGTTTCCTTGCAAGTTTACTATTCAGCAACTTTCAAAAAAGTTCATAACACTAGTCCAATCTGTTGCTAATAACAGAAAATACCTGGAACTGCATGATTTTTTTTTTTTTTTTTTTAAATAGAGGTTTATTCAGCTCACAGTTTGGAGGTCAAAGTCCAGGAACCCCCTCTGGTGGGGATCTTGCAATATCCTGATCATATCCCAAGCACGAGAGCAGAGCAGAGCAGCTGCCATCTATCTTTCTATTCTGGCTTCCTTCTCTCCTCTTATAAACCCACCCAAACTCAATCGTAGGGATCAATCCTTATCGTTCAATCACTCCCAAAGGCCCCACCTTTCAACACCATGAGGGTATTAAGTTTCCTCCTAATGCCTTCACAACCAAATGTCAGACGTGAATTGGGGTAGGTCACAAACCACAGCATGTACTACACTGAACATTAAACCAGGTATGGTAAGATAAATATAGGCCTTGATTTAGAAAGACCCAGATTCAAATCTCCACTCTATATCTTCTAGACATTCATTCATTCAACAAAAGTCTTGAAATCTTATTTTGTACCAGGTGCTGTTGTAGACACTGAGTTAAAAAAAGAGAAACAAGACCCCTTGTGGAGCTGAGTTTGGGCTTAGAGGTGGGAGAAAGGTGAGGAAAACAGACAATAAGTCAATATTAGTAACTGAGTATAATGTCAAGCAGTTTTGTGAACAAAACTAAAGCAGGATAAGGGACTAGCCAGGGGTAGGAGAGGGATGATATGAGAGAGAGTGGTGTGTATGTATGGGGGGGGGGGGGGGGATATGAGAGAGAGTGGTGTGTGTGTATGGGGGGGGCTGTAGTCAGGGAAGGTCTTTTAAGTAACTTAAATAAAAAGAGGGAGGAAGATCTAGGGGAAGAAGGTATAGAGCAGAGTGCAATATTTTAGAAGCCAAATGAATAATGCATTTAAAAAAAAAAAGAATAATTGGGGCCCACAGGTGACATGGTGGTTATGGTGCTGAACTCACACATGGCTAACTTTGGTGTGAGTCTTGGACCTGGTGACTTGCTTTCTTGCTTTCCCAGTCTCAATCTCTCTCTCGTGAGCACACATGCCCTATAGCAAATCAAATAATAATAATAATAATAAATAAAATAAAATAATAATTTTTTTTAAAAAAGAAAAAGTGTAAAACACTATGGTGATGGAGAAACAGGAAGAACTCTCAGTCCTCATAATATCTTTCTGAGGATTAAGTGTGATATTATGTAAAGCACTTCTACATAGTAGATAGGTAATTGAAGATTTTCTTCACATTTTATGTGCGTAATAAAAGACAAATTTAAACATTCATAGCAAAAGAATTTTTAAATGATCTCAAGTCAGTTTCTCACTGAATCTACAAACTGTTTAGTTGACTGTATATGTAAACCAAAATATGGAAATCAATACATTAAATCGTACTTGCTGTGGAATAGTAGCTTCGTCTTTTTAAATGGATTAAATGGATTATATTAGTAACGAGGGCTGGATTTGATGTGTCATGGGCCTAATTGTCATGTGTTTTAAAAAGTGTTGGAATTTTTCACATTTAAACTGACAAAAATCATCTATTAAAGGGATAAGAGCTGAGAAAATCAAATATTTCAGCCTTCGTTAGGGTCTGTTTTGCTAAACAATACTTTCTGTGAATGATCAGCAAAATTCTGCCCATTTTAAATCTAAGAAATAAGGAAATTGATTTGGTTCTCATCAGTTTCAGGCATTTTCGAATGTCTAACCATCGATTTTTAAATATGCTTTCAATTTTAGAGAATTGAGCTGAATAATGTGATGTGTGATCTAACCTGTACAGTAATGACAAAATATGACTGCTACACAGTCTTTAAAGTAATATAAAATTATGATATCTTTGGCTACCTCACAATATTTACATGTCAGCAACATCATTTTATAAAAACCAAGCATTAAAAATTCTACTCAGGAAGGGTTGAAGAATGAAGACAAACATGCGCGCACATGGGTTCAGGGAAATTTACATAAATTTAAATGATATGTTACTACACTTTTAAATAATATGGTGCTAGAGTTTTCTCCAGATGAAATCTGTGTGCTTTTTTGAAAACATGACTCTTCGGCGTTTAAAAGCTTGTCGAATACCTTATAGGAAAAGAAATAAAGTCATTTTATTTAAAGCCAGTCATTTTTCCAAATTTTCTCAAGCACGTTTCTATAGGTACTCAGAGAGAACGAGGGTTCTTTTTCATGTTTTAAATACACAGCACACCAGCTGCTACACTAGCTACCCACTAGAGAAAGGGAGAATAACTAAATTTCTGCAGCAATGTGTACAACTAAATTTATTGAAATCCCAGGGAAAGCTTTTGCAGTGTTTGGTTTAATAGGGAAAATTCCATCAGATAGCTTAGATTGCATTTTCTTCATGTTAAGCTTTGTAGTTTCTTGGGCTCTCAGATCAGTTTGTAAACATGCTTCATTCATTCAGAACGAAAACACACACCTCAGAAGCCAGCCAGGTCTGATCATCACGAGACATTTTATTTTCAAATTACGTGACTAATCCTTGTTGTAAATACTAAGTCCATTGAATTTGGCTCAGGGAGATGGGAGTATGAAATCTCCCCCCCCCCACTACCCCCTCACTAGCTATTTATCCTTAAATATATAAGGAGTGCATTTCTATTCTAAAATGTGTGGTTTGGATGAGTTACTGACAGCCGTTCATATATCTATTTCCAGGGCTTTTCCCTTGGTTGTATTTCTGGTTTCATTTCAAGTACTTCTCTTTAAAATTCCTTTTTCATTTCCGATAAGAAGTCAATGTATGTGTGGGGGATTACTTGTCTTTCCTTTCACAGATCTTCCTCTTTTCACCTATCCTGTGTTTTCTAAAAGTAGACACAATCAAATGTTTTTGTTCCTCTTCAGAAATCCCTGACAGGCCCATGACACCGGCCAGTGCCGTAGCTATGCGTTTCTATCCATAATTGATGACTTGGGGCCGAGCACACAGCCCCAGTATACAAACACTATAGATTACCATACAGTGAGGGGTTTGAGGTCTTCGAATTTTCCCATCTCTGAATTGAAATAACGCCTTGCTAAATAACAAAAATTCCAGAAGGAGGAAGTTTACCGTAGTAATACATTTTCTTCAGAGAACAAAGCGTTTGCCAGCAGTAGAAGATTTGGACCGTCTTCATATTCTAACTCTATTATCCCGGAGAGTAGAGACTCCAGCCGTGTTGCCACTCTGCCCTGGTCCTGTTTGGTTTGGCTGACATTTGGGACAGAATATGTCAAAGAAAAAGTTTTAGTGCTGAGGAAAGTGAAATTTCTAATAGCACGCTTTGAGGCATTCCTTAATCTTTTTTTATCATTTGTTTTCCCTTTTGTCGTGGTGAAGCCTGTGGCTGTGCACAGGAGAATAAGAGAGAGAGAGAGAGAAGCACCTCGAAGCACCTCTGCAGGATCTGGTCCCCCTCCCGACCCCGTCGATCTGGCCACTGTTGGGTGTGCTCAGTGTGTCTTAGGCTGATCGGGCCGAGATTTGAACCTCGCTGCTGTGTGAGACTTGGCTTCTCTTGAGCCGTGCTTTACTGCCGTGCTGTGGAGCCGGCCTGAGGCAGTCCTGTTTCTTTGCTTCACTAGAAAATGAGAAGGATAATATATGTAGCTGGTTATCATGTCGTGAGGACTCGGGGAGCGATCCGTGTCATGGGAGTGATGTCGGTGACGTCCCCGTCACTCTGTTCCATCTTTCTCCCGTCTATTCAGCATGAGCACACTTGCTTGTCTGTCAGCATCTGTACCTGCTGCTTCTGCCCCCTTCGACCCCATCCTTTGGCTTGTTTTCAGAATTATGGTGCACTTGCAGAGTACATAAGAATAGTAGTGTCTGACACAAATACTCAGTAAATACTGCCTAGCTTGTGTGTGTGTGTGTGTGTGTGTGTGTGTGTACGTGTGCATGTGTGTTTGTATGCATGTAGTTTGTTCTTTTTAATGAGAGAGAAAGAGAGCACACGTGCAAAGGAGGGAAAGGGTCTCACCCCATTGTCACAATCTCCTGGCCACATCCTCTTACTCAGCGCAGGTGTGGGCCAGGCATGGTGGCACCCAGCCCAGGCATCCCATGCTGTCTCAGCCACCACATAACAGCGTCCTCCTTGGGTGTTTGAGGCAGGGCCAATTATTATAGTTACTAACCCATCCTCAAAGCAATAAATCATTTATTCTTTCATTCAGAAATATTAATCAAGCCTCTGGTATATCCTAGGCATTTTACTAGGTACAAAGAATACAAGATGAAGGGACCAGCAGTTGGCATAGTGGTTACTTGCTGGACTCCCACATGACTGACTGTAGTTCGAGTCCCAGACCCAGTGGCTTGAAAATCATTCCAGACACGTGTGCATGCGTGCCCAAGATCCCAAAAGGGATTGCAGTATGGCCATCTGCCCCAGGGAGTAATTTCTCACTTTCTCTCTCACTATGTGTGTCTCTCTTTCCCTGGTGAGCACACGTGCCCTAAGGCAAAAACTTCTAAAAGAAAAAACAAAAAAAAACTGGAGTGAAAATAAGCATGATCCCCACCCTCATGAACCTCACAGCCTAGTACAGGAGACACAAACATTAACGAAAGCAGCACAGGGCCAGTGTGGTTAAGGTGATGAACTCCCACACGGCTGACTACAGTTTGAGTCCCGGATTCAGCAACTTGAAACTCACTGGGCACATGTACATGCATGCCCAATAGCTCAAGAAGAGAATGAAGAAGAAGGGTAGTGTGGCCATCCCCCGAAGGAGTGAGTTTTCACTTTCTGTATCTCTCTGGCAAACATGCATGCCCTATAGCAAAAATCTCTCTAAAAATAAATCCCCCCAAAAAAAAACAACAACACCAGCACACAGATAAATATAGAACTGCAACTGTGATGTGCTAGGGAGGTTCATAATGCTGTGAGGTGTGTATCCAAGGGGGCCACTTTGGCAAGAGGCTCCCTTAACTTCTGAAGGCAGTTGGTGTCAGTAGATGGGAGGGAACAGCCCCGTGAAGAAATGGACCAGTGCCCTGTAGCCAGAGCTTGGAGAACCAGCGGGAGAATGGGACAGAGAGAAATGGAGAGGCAGGCAGGGGCACGCCCTACAGTATGTTGTAGACCCCAGTTGGAATATTGATCTTTAGTGACTAGTGGGAAACCAATCGAGGATTAGTTGAGACTCCTAAGCTGGAGTCTCCCAGAGTATAAGAAGTAAAGAGCAGATGGAGAAAAATGACCCCTTCCTAGGTGTGGCAGTGGTCACCGGCCAGATTTTGAAATGAACACATTTCCCTTTGCACCCACCTGACTCCCTCTTCTACCTGGGTCATTCTACTGAGGCCTGTGGCTTTCACACCACTGGTTACTCCTCTGCATTGAGCAAGCTAGACTTGCCTGACCCATGGATGTTCTTCCTGCTACAAGATGGCCGACTTTTCCATGAACTTTTTGAAGATTCTTTATTATTATGAAAGTGGTTTTTATCTCACTGACTCCCAGAAAAAAGATTTTAGGGACCCTTGGGTCCCAGACCATCCTTTGAGGACTGCTGCTCCAAGAAAAAGCATATAATTTTAAAACAAGATGCTTATGGAGACCGAAGACTCTCATCCAAGCTGGCATTTCACATCGGCTGAAAGGTGAACGGGGGACCAGCAGATGGTGTAATGGAGTCACTGAACTCCCACATGGCTGACCATGGTTCATGTCCTGAACTCAGTGCCTTGAAACTCACACCAGGTGCGTGTGCGTGGGTGCCCAAAACCCCAAGAGGAGAATGGAAGAGAAGGGATTGTGGCATGGTCATCTCCTCTGGGGGGTGATTTCTCACTTTCTTTGTCTCTCTCTCTCTCTGTCTCTGTGGTAAGTGCACAGTCTCTATATAAAAAAAAGGTCTCTCTCTTAAAAAAAAAAAGTGAATGGAAAGAATTCAGGGCTGTTCCCACCCCCATTATTTTACATCTGCCTCTGCTTTTCACCACTTTCCATGTGCCTGTGCTTGAACCCATTAAATTCCCTCAACATCCCAAATGATTTCCAGTGTTGAGCAGTGACTCCTGTGAGCATTTAGACTATATTTGAAATTCCTGAAACATGGTATTTTTGCCTTGGCTGCCGGCATAAGGCTTATTCCCCATTCAAAGTCAATTGTGATTCCCGCAAGGCTTCCTGTGAGCATCAGGTCACTTAGCTTTGTGTGACACTGTGCTTTGCCTGGAGACACTGTGGTTATCTTTCAAGAAGAACGAATCTGTGAGGTGTAGCAAAGCGACGGGAGGATTGTGAATCTCTACGGTCTTTTCCAGTTCAGAAACGACATGATTTTAGGTTATTTTCTTATGTGGCACACAAGTGCTTTCTGAAGGTAGCTAAAAATGTTTGAAATGATGCATTATTTAAAAATGAGTTTGGCTTCTCCCATTGACGGGCTTGAAAATAAGATTCCTGTAGATGAGTTTTGTTGCCTTTGTTAAAAATTCATTTTCATCCCTTTTAAGCATACTTTGTACCTGTGTGCCACCATCACTATTAGGGAGAATAAATTCTACCCCTTTTCATTTATGTTACTCATATATTTCTACCCGGTTGATATTAAGTACTCCATTGTTTTCCTTCACAATCATAAAAGTTCTTGCAAGAAGAGGAAGACCATGCCAATGAAAAAGACTGCTAAATAAATCTACACTTCTTTTTGAACTATTAGCTTATCATGGACCATTAATACTCTTGACTGCTATGGTTTACCTCCAGAATCATTCATAATTTATTCTTTCTTTCTTTCTTTCTTTGTTATAGGGCACATGCACTCACCAGAGACAGGGAAGGGAGTGTGTGTGAGAAATCACTCCCCAGGGGGATGGCCACATCACAGTCCTTCTCCTCCATTATCCTCTTGGGCACACATGAACATGATTTTCAAGTCACTGGGCCTGGGACTCGAACCATGGAGTCTGCTTATGGGATCCAGCTGCCCTAATCTCCAGGTCACCTGCTGGCTCCATAATTTCTGTTTTTAAAGAGGGACGTATGGGACCAGCAGTTAGCGTATTGGCTATGTCGCTGAACTCCCATGTAGTCGACCGCGGTTCGCGTCCCAGACCCGGTGGCTTAAAACTCACGCCGGGCACATGTGCATGCGTGCCCAAGATCCTGAGAGGAGAATGGAGGAGAAGGGATTGCAGCGTGGCCATCCCCCCTGGGAAGTAATTTCTCGCTTTCTGTCTCTCTGTCTCTCTCTGTCTGGCGAGCACACGCACCCTATAGCAAAACCCTCTATATATATATATGTATGTATGTAAAGAGGGACGTCTGAAAGTGATAAAATGCTCTACAATGACAGAACCAGCAGATGGCGTAATGATTACATCGCTGGACTCCCACGTAGTAGACCATGATTTGAGTCCTGGACCTGGTGGCTTAAACTCATGCAGGGCATGTGTGTGTGTATGCCCAAAATCCTGAGAGGAGAATGGAGAAGGGATTGCAGTGTGGCCATGCCCCTGAGGGGTGACTTCTTGCTTTCTGTCTCTCTGTCTCTCTGGCAAGCACATGCACCGTATAGCAAAAACCTCTCTCTAAAAAAAGAAAAGAAAAAAAAAAGCTCTACAATGACAGTTAAAAAGGTGTTTGTATTCCTTCATCAGAACTGAACTGAAATTCTTGGGGTTTTCCTTGAGATGTGTCACTCATAGATAAATGGTTTAAATGGTTAGGAACATGCTGGGCTTGGTCAGAGATCACAGACAAGTGGTCCGCAGACCACAGATGTGCTTTCTTTGTCTTGCATAGGTGTGTGTCTGTGTGTGAGTGTATGAGCGTGTTTGCGTGTATGTTTTCCCATCAGAGTTCGAATGCATATACTCAGATTTCTTGGCTGACTCACTCCCATTATTTTCCACATGGCCCAGTCCACACATCTGCCTTGCCAACCTGGCTCTGATCTCTGTGTGAATTCACAGCTCTACAACGAACAGTTATATATGGGAAGAACAGAAAAATGTACAGCAAGAATGTTACAGTATAGACTGTGACAGAAGAAATCACCTAGTAGAAAATTATTTGAGTAGTTGTTTTTTTAATTCTTGGACACATGAAAAATAACTTCAGAGGCAAATGAGAAATGATGGTTGTTTGAGAAGCCTAAAAATGCTATTTGTGAAAGAGTTTTAATATCTTTGCACAGGAGTTAGGATATGTAGTTATAACGGGAATCCTGTCTTCTTCCAAGACTGATTTTGCATTACATTACTTTTATTTTCTTATAGGGCATTAGTTTATTTGCAAATAATATCTAATATTCAATTAAATATATAGAATCAGCCACACTAGTTTGTTAAGGGTAGAACTTTGTGGGACTGGTTTATCTGAAAGGTCCCACAGCACCACCTAGTGCCCTGTATTTTATTTTACATGATATTTTTGTAAATTCAAAAATTCTGATAGTCACATTTTAATATCACATATGGCACTGACATAAATCTACAGGTTAAGGAGTATTCTAAATGGAGAGATATAAGGCCATTCTTCCACAAGTAATTGAAAAATTTAATTGGAACTCTTAACAAATGAGATTCTATAACAGAGCAATTATAAAAACTTACTGGTTAAAAATATTTTACTAATGTTTTGAATTCACAACCAAAGACTCTTTAGAAGATTGTTATATTGTGTAAATAATGAAGCGAGAATAATATTTTTCCCCAAAGTAGACATTTATTCTTTTTTGTTTGCTGTTTTATAATAAATGAAAAGTAACTTTTCCAGGCTTTTTCTTGAAGTCTCTGAATCCTAAATCTTCATAGATTACACTAATTTATACCATATATTATAGTTCTTACAAATTGTGAAATATTTAGAAATGAATACAATACTGGGACCGCAGTTGGCATAATGGCTATGTCACTGGACTCCCAGGTAGTCGACCATGGTTTGAGTCCCGGACCCAGTGGCTTAAACTCACACCGGGCGCGTGTGCATGCGTGCCCAAGATCCCGAGAGGAAAATGGAGGAGAAAGGATTGCGGCGTGGCCATCCCCCCCCTGGGCAGGAATTTCTCTCTTTCTGTCTCTCTCTGTGTTTCTGGAGAGCGCACGTGCCCTATAGCAAAAAACCTCTCCAAAAAAAAAAAAAAAAAG
Source organism: Tupaia tana (assembly GCA_026018925.1). NCBI lineage: Eukaryota > Metazoa > Chordata > Mammalia > Scandentia > Tupaiidae > Tupaia > Tupaia tana. The sequence goes on from JAKSZU010000021.1 coordinate 10,474,818, forward strand.
AAAGAAAGAAATGAATACGATACTAATATATTAAAAAAATTAAATGAGTCTAGTAAAAGAATGAGTTGCAGTTATATATTCTTTTATGGAAAGAACTCCAAGAGATACAGTGATATGAGAAAAGATAGAGTTATGCGTATAACACTGTATTTAGTATGGTTGTCTTAAACTAACTATACATTTGAATAATTTAAGAAGGCTAGGTGGATGGGTGAGTGGGCAGATGAATGGATGGATACTGGTATATTCATTTTCTGTAAGGAGTCAGAGGAAACTGCTCGTGTCTCTGAATGGGATGCTAGAAATTTTTACTTTTTTTTTTTTTTTTTTTTTTTTCATTTTATTTATTTATTTATTTATTTTCCATCCAAAGTACACTATATATTGTCTCAATCAAGCACATCAACAAACATGTTATTGTCAGTAAATGATCTTGTCTTCTGTATGTTTTGCTTTTTTTCCCCCCATCCTTGATTCTCTATCTCTTACCCTCTGCCATCTCCCACTCTCCTCCCACAGTCTCTGGTATCTATGTTTGCATTCTATACTGTTTTCTCCTCACAATTATTGTATCGCCAAAGACCCTAATCAATCGGAATACCCTCATAGCAAACACAGGTGATACCCACATTTCCATGAACACAAGTCTTACTTTACGCATCCTATAAAGTAGCACCTAGCTGTGGCTACATATCCTACTGCAGTCATTAGGTATATATATATTTTTTTTTTTCTGAAACTTTTTTTCTTTTTGTAACTCAATTTACATTCCTTCCCTAAGCTTCATCACAGCATACAAAATGCAATCTCCCATCCAGTACACACTGTATAGTGATACAATCATGCACATTACAGAAAATTTTCCATTACTAGTTCCTAGAATTACTTCCACCCCTCTTTCTGACCTTCTGTCCCTTCCCACCCTCCTCTCACACCACCTCCGGTGTCTACAATTGTCCTTCATTCCCTTCCCACCCACATTGCATTGGTCACACAATTTCCGACATAATCTAACTACTTTCAGTGTTGAGTTCACTCATTACTACTAAGAAAACCAGTTTTAACTTAACTCAAAGAAGTGCCAAGGAACTTTGCTTTAAGCCAGGAAACAAGTTAGGATTCTGTTCAAATGGTAGGTGTATGAACCTATCAGTCTCATGTACTTTTATCTTCTGTTCTGGTTCAATTTTCCTGATTAAATTCTAGGATATAATATTCAACTCCATACTTGTCCCTATGATTAAGTTGGCCACTTTCATAGTTTTTGGACTCTTATTTCCATGTGTCTGTGTTTAATTTTCTTGATACAACACACCCTTGAGAACTTCTTGGAGATCTGGTCTGGTGTTGGTAAATTCTTTCAGGTTTTGTTTATCTGAGAATGTTCTTGTCTTTTCTTCCCACCTGAAAGATAATCTTGCCGGGTACAGTATTCTTGGCTGAAATTGCTTCTCTCGTAACACTTTGAATATATTTTCCCATTCTCTCCTCGCTCGCATTGTTTCCGATGAGAGATCTGCTGTTAGCCTGATGGGATGTCCTTTGTAGGTAACTTGATGTTTCTCTCTTGCCAATCTTAGTATCTTGTCTTTGTCTGCGGTTTTGGTCAACCTGGCTATAATGTGTCTTGGAGAAGATCTTCTTGGGTTGATTCTATTTGGAGTCCTTTGTATTTCCTGGGACTGGATCTTTGAATGCCTCTCTAGGTTTGGAAAGTTTTCTTGCAGGATTTCATGGAATAGATTATCAATGCCCTTATGGGTCTCTTCACCTTCTGGAATGCCAATTATCCGGATATTTGGACGTTTGATGGTATCCAGTACTTCTCGCATATCATTCTCAAATTTTTGAGCCATTTTCTCAGTCTTCGTGGTGGATTTTTCTAAGCCAGCCATTTTCTCTTCTACACCTGAGATTCTATTTTCTGAATGATCTAGTCTGCTTTTAATACTTTCTAGGGAGATTTTGACTTCTTGTATTATAGCCTTCATCTCTAGCAGTTCCGTTTGAGTCTTTTGTAAAGTGTGTAATTCCTCTTTTAGATCTTGCAAGAATTTCCTCATCTCCTGGAACTCGGCAACTTCTTTCTCCTTTCTCTTTAGCAGTTCACTATCTCTCTTTTCTTCCATCTCTGTTAGCTTCGACATTACGAATGCTCTAAATTCCTTATCAGACAGTTCCATGACTTTCACCGAACTGCTTGTGGATGAAGAAGAGTTACTCTTTTCCCGTGGAGGAGAGGTATTTTCTCGTTTTCCCATATTTCTCGTGATCCGGCGGTGACTTCTTGTCATCTGATGAATGGCGTGTTTCTTTCAAATTCTTGAAGTTAAGCCTCAATGTACAGGAACAAGCAGACAGAGGTGTTCTAGAATCTGCTTGCCGTTCTGTTGTGATCGCTGGTGCAGCAGATTCAGTAGATATTGGGTGGAGATACAAGAAAAAGGAAAATGAAAAAGAGAGAGAGAAACAACAACAAAAAGAGAGAAAAAAAGACAAAAAATAAAAAATTGTAATTACTTTTCTTTCTTGTTTTTTTTTTTTTTAAAGAAAAAAATCACAAAACAGAAAACCGCGTGGCGCGCTCGCGCGCCGCGCGAAAAATCTAGTTCCCAGTATCCATGAGGAGTCTGCTCAGAGAAGGGCTCAACTCTCCTGCCTGGGAGGAAGAAGCAGAAGGGATTATTAACAAAACAATGGGAGGAGCAGAGCGCCAGAGAAAAACTTTGCCTTTAAAAAAATCATAAAAAGGAAAAATTACCAAAAAACAATGAGGAGACAGGAGCAGAGAGAGACAGAGACCTCAGAGACACAGTGACAGAGATAGAAGGCCAGAGGGGCTCCCTACCACACTAGCTCTGCTTGCTGGAGGCTGAATTATGAGTAGAAAATCTTCATTTCTCCTGTTCCCTGAAAAATCTAGTTCCCAGTATCCATGAGGAGTCTGCTCAGAGAAGGGCTCAACTCTCCTGCCACACTAGCTCTGCTTGCTGGAGGCTGAATTATGAGTAGAAAATCTTCATTTCTCCTGTTCCCTGAAAAATCTAGTTCCCAGTATCCATGAGGAGTCTCTACTTTTCATTTTGCACTGAAAAATTTTTAACAGGATTCATGTCATGTCATCAGCAAGGGTTACAAGCAACTAAGATTACGAGCCACTTTATTGTCCCTTTTACTATGAAAAAAGGAAGCCTAATTGTTTTTTTTTTCTGTATTATGTGTTGGAGGGCAAATGGGATGTTTAGACAAAGTCTCACTGTCACAGTCTTCTTGACTCAATCTCCAAATACCTGAATTACAGGAATACGCCATCATGCCCTGTCTTTTAGGGTGTCTGGGGCTCAAACCTGGGCCCCCTATATAGCTTCAACTTTCCAAGTAGCTGTGTTCAGCATGTGCTACTGTGACTTGGCCCAAAGCCTACTTTTTTTTTTTAAAGACTATATTATATTTTATTGAATTAAGTTTATACATTTTTATAGTATTAATTATTTAAATGAAATAAAATTAGTATTACCTAATTTACCTCTCGAAGCTAAACACCCATTTTTTTCCCTCTGCCTGTTAGTTATTTATTCAATTGTTTTATTGATTATCATAATTTTTATAGTACATTTCATCACACATATCTTTATGGCGTATTACTTTTCTTTTTCCAGCATGATTACCATACATATCACTCAATATAAAGACATTGATCTCAAAAAGAAACTAGTGTTTTAAGAAGGTAAGCATCCATCTTACCAGCTTACCTTTCAAAAGACTTTATGATGCATTATTTTTTGTTTTAGAGCATGTAAGCTCCAAGAAGGCAGAGAATTTTGTCAGATATGTCACATCATAGGCTCTCCTTCTAGGATAGTGACTGGCACCTAGGAAGTGCTCAGTGAATAAGTGTTGAATGAATGAATGAATGAATGAGATTGTATTACACGGTGTTCCACTACTGTCAGGAACACTATGTGGCAATGAGATGTATTGGGTCATCTGAAAAGTCATGATGCATTCTTGCATAGAAAAACAGAAAAATATGTCGTGACTTTTCCAACAACTCAATTTTATAGTAGAACTTTACTCTTTTTTGCATATGCACAAAAAATGAATATGTACGTTCTGATGTCATTAAAACATGAACACTGATAAGAATTAGTTCAAAGTTTATAATATCAAAAGCACTCAATAATACTTCCAAATGTTTGTATGTGATCTTTTTTGTTTGAGTTGCCTTGAGTTTTTTGCCTTTTTTTTTTTAAAGAATTATTGTTTAATTTTATTTATTTATTATTATTATTGTTTTAATTTTGCTATAGGGCACGTGCAGTCACTAAAGAGAGATAGAGAGGGAAAGTGAGAAAGCAAGCCACCAGGTCCAGGACTCGAACTGCAGTCAGCTACGTGGATGTCCAGCACCTTACCACTTGCTGGCCCCATTTTGTTTGCCTAGTCTAAAAAGACTATATATTTTTAGCCTCATTTTCAATAAAACTCAATCAATAGTGTTACTAAAGAACAGTGCTTTTATCACTTCCTTTTTGTGTTTCAGTTACTGATAATTCTATCATAGTGACCTAATGATTACTATTTTTTAAGTTCCTGCAATTATACTCATATTGATCATATAAAGTGCCACTCATTGAATATGCTCAATTCCTAATTACCTATTTAAAATTCCATGACATTTTTACAGCTACCTGTTATGGAAACCTATTTATAGGTGTAAACTATTGAATATATTGTTTTATTTTAAACTCATAGTAGTTCTTAGGGATATGATGTGCATAGATTTTTTTTTTCAACTGTCAAAGTGTGTAGAAGTTGCCCTCTACTGGGGAACTGGAAAAATTATGTTGACATAGATTTTTCAGTTTCCTTAAAGACTCTTAGTTAAATTCATTTATGTGATGATTTACCAGATGATTGTTCTTTTTGCTCTCTGATCCTTTTAAATTCCAAAGCTATCGAAATGCTTAGCCAGGTCATTTAAAAATAAATATCTGAGGTGGATATACCTACAGCCATTTCTGATGAAAAATGTCAACAATTTCTTCTTAAGAATTCCTCAGTTACAACACTGAATAGTTAAAGTCTAGAGTACTTGTGTTGGGTTGGGTCTGACCTGAAGCATCATGAGGAATTAGCTGGGTATAATTATATAATTATAAATGAGTCAGTACTGTTTTCAGCACCTCACCATAGGAATTTTCAGGGTAGAAGTCTGAGCACTCCAAAAATGTTTTGAGTTAGCTCCTTTGCATTTTCCTAGGTCATAAGGTAAAATTTGATTATGGTGAAGTGATTTTTTTTGTTCTAGTAATTATCGAACGCTTTCTTCTTGTTTTAATTGCCCGCAGGTGCATAGGCTTTCGAGAAAGAGAGAATGTAAACTTCCCTCCCCAGTGGGGGGAAGGTCATGCTGCAATCTCTTCTCCATTCTGTTGAGATTTGGGGCACACATGCACACGCACCCATTATGGGATTTCCCCCCCACACATTATATTGATTCACAAAATAATCTTAAACTAAAAATATGGACAAAGCTAGAATCTAGTTACAAGTGCACTGGAATTTTCTTCTGAGACATTTTAAAAAATTAATTAATTAATATACATTCATTCCTGAGCATCGTCACAGCATACAAAATGTGATTTCCCATCCAGGATATACTGCATAGTGGCTTAATCATGCATGTTATCATCAATAATGTTCCATTTCTAGTTCTCATTATGTTTTTTTAAGCTGCCAGGGCTGAAATTCGAACCTTCGTCAGCCATTTGTGATCCAGCTCCCTTAACCACTCAACTGTGACCCTGACCCAATTGTTGAACTCCTTATACCGAAAAACACATGATTGGGCGGGCGCTGTTGTGCAGTGGTAATGTTCTGCTCAAGAAAAGCCAGATCCCACATGGTGACTACAGATCGAATCCCCAGCCCAGATCAAACCCTGTGGAAGGCTCTCATCTCTCTCACATTCACATGCACTTACTCTATTATGCATAAAAGAAAATAATTATTTCTTTTAATTTAAAAGAATTTTTTTAGAGAGATTTTTCCTATAGGATACACTCACTTGGCAGAGAGAGGGAGAGACAGAAAGCAAGATATCACCCCCTACCCGGAGTGGGGGATGGCCACACCACAATCCCTTCTCCTCCAGTCTCTTCTCTTGGGATCTTAGGCACGTGTACACACACATACCCAGCATGAATTTCAAGCCACTGAGTCTGATACTTGAACTTCTGTTGGCCAAGTGGGAGTCCAGCAATGTAACCACTATGCCATCTCCTGGTCCCCCAAAGAATTTTTTTTAAAAAACCCACATGGTTATAAATGGCAAAGCCCATTCGGCAGTTCTAAGCTGATGCAAGAGTGCTCTTCCTTGCTCCACCATGACGTTGCCTTCTGCCTCCAGGAGTCCTCTCAGGCGGGGAACAGCAACTCCTGAGAGAGTTTCAGAGTTCAGGATCCATCTCTGGGTTGTTCGGACCCCATTATCACAGTGGAAGGTTTTTTTCCCCCTTACCCAGAGATATTTAATTAAAAAAAAGTATGTTATTAAGGAGAAATCACTTTAAAATTAACATCAATGGTGGAACGCAGGGAGGGGAAGAAGAGACTCCCCAAAGTCAGTCTGAACACTTGGGTCCTACCACCTCTTTGCCTTGGGGGTTGAGGGTAGGAGGATTTGTGTACATAAGTCATAAGGTGCTCACGTAAGATGCAAATCTTTCTTAGGACTATTGGTTAATTTACTTCCTTCTTTCCGAAGCCTCTCTGAGTCACAAAGTTTAAGGAGAGTTTTCTAAGCAATAGGAATGACTCTAGCCAAGGAATATTATTGAAACCGGAGTAAGTCAGACCACTGATATATGAGACACGGCAAGTGGAGTGCAGCTGTCTCTATTCATTTTGTCCATCTTATGCTCAGTATTGATCGTCACAGCTCGCTCTAACAGCAGTGTGTGCTGTCGTTCAGACACATCCAACGGGAATGGATGAGCCCTGCCAAACCTGTTCGTTTCACGCGTGTAGATGTGGTCTAGGATTTCTGTTTCTGTTCCAGCTATAAGTCTGAACAATAGTTTTGTTTAAATTAGTATTTTGAATGTCTTATTTAAAACAAAACCCATTCTTAATTATTCTAGAAGTTTGTTTATATTGAGAGGCTTTTGCATTAGTGTACGTGCTCTCGCTGGGGAGACAGAGAGAGACGGTGAGAGGGAAAGTGAGAATGACCCCCCCAGGGGGGATGACCATGCCACATTCCCTTCTTCTCCCCAGCTCTTGGGCACACACGCACATGCACCCAGCATGATTTTTAAGCCACCAGGTTTGGGACTCGAACCATGGTCAGCCACGTGGGAGTCCAGCAACATGCCTGCTATAGCATCTGCTGGCCCTCTAGAAGTTTATTTTAATCTCCAGAGGTCTATGTTAAAAGTCCCTACCCCAAATCTCCACGAATCATTTTTCATTGCCCTTTTCTCTGTCTTCATTGAGTTTCATGCTATTCCTCTCCTTCATTTTCCACCGCTCTAGTTTCCTTTTTGCAAAAAATGTCCTCCCACACCTTGTTGACCATTCATAGGCCACTTTTTTGTTGTCATTTCTTGTGTTTTGGCGGGAGGCTTGTTTCAAGATTTATTTTCTTCTAAAACACCTTCTCTGATCTCTCCTGATTTTCTTATCCGCGTCTTTTTTGCCTTGTATGTATGGTGAATGATCAAGTGCTGAGTAATATGTAGGCCTACTGGAGCTCTGTCTTACTCAGTTGGTTTGTAAGGGGCAGTGCGGTATCAGAAATAAGGGACTGGACAGGGAATAAGAGACACACACATGCTAGTCCTTGCATTTCCACTAACTCCAAGATCCCAAGTAAGAAATGCCACCTCCCTCGGACCTCAATTTTGCAATCTGTAAAGAGAGGTGAGAATGATTCCCTGATGTCACCTTCAGCTAGAATTCCCCAATTTCTCTAAATTCTCTAGGAACTCTTAACTGGTATGTAAATGTAACGGAGAGACCACAGGGTCTAGAGCCAGACTGCATGCCTTGTGTCCCATTCTGCCACTTGTCATTTGGGAATTCTGCACAGTTCTTCTGTGTATCTCAGCGTTCACCTCTGCTGAATGGGAACCGTGATGGTACCATTCTCATAGGTTTGTTATGATGACTGAATGAGCTAGTACATGGACGTGGCGTAGAATATTCTGACACATGGATAGTACACATTCAGTAAATATCAGCTAGTCTCATTATCATAGAGATAAGGATTTATAATAATTATTATTATTTTTCAATTTATAACAGGCACATGCACTCACCAGAGAGAGAGGGAAAGTGAGAAAGCAAGCCACCAGGTCCAGAACTTGAAGCATGGTTGGCCGTGTGGGAGCCTAACACCCTAACTACCACGCCACCAGCTGGCCCTTGAATCCTTATCTTTGACAAATCCCAAAGACAGGGAGCAGAACCAATAGCTGTGGATGTGTGACTATGAAAAAGAGGAAGAAAGTGAATTTTATACACTATTAATTAGTAATTTTGATATCAGTCTAGAGAAAAATTAGAGATTGGGGAATTAAATAGTGGGTTACAAGAAGTTACAAAGGAACATGCCGTGATGTTTATAAGCCGGCATGGGATCACTAAAAGCCAAGTTATTAAAAATAAAGTTGGTTGCATTTTTTAAAAAATTTGATTGATCATTCAAAGCGATCCTTCAGAGCAGGGGTTTGCAGATTATGACCCTTGGAGCAAGCCCTCAGGTGGGATAGCCACATCACAATTCTTTCTCCTCCATTCTCCTCTTGGAATTTTGGGCACACATGAAAAAGCAAATGGTGTCTTTTTCTTTTTCTTTCTTTCTTTTTAGAGAGAGATTTTTGCTATAGTGTGTGTGTGTGTGCTTGCTGGTGAGACAGGGAGAGACAGAAAGACAGAAAGCGAGAAATCACCCCCCCAGGGGGGATGGCCATGCCGGAATCCCTTCTCCACTCTCCTCTCAGGATTTTGAGCATGCATGCACATGCACCCAGCATGAGTTTTAAGTCACTGGGTCCGGGACTCAAACCTCAGTCAACTACATGGGAGTCCAGCAACATAACCATTACACCATTTGTTGGTCCCAGACCAGCGTGTTTTTCTAGTTGCTAGGTCCAGACTAGAACTGTGGAGTTGGCCACGTGACATCAGCTATCTTAACCTCCACCTGTTGGCCCATCTGATTGACTCTTACCCTTCTTTCAGTTCTCATCCTAAGAATTCAGTTGCTTTCACCTCCCTATTAAGCACTGTCTTCCAGCGCTCTGAAATTTTCACCTTGAACACTTACCATGTTGTAATTGCTTATCGGTCTTCTCTAAAAAAATTGGACAGTGTTGACTAAATACGTGTCAGTCACCACTATGCCTCAGCATGTAATAGGACCTGACTCAGTAGTTATTACATAGGTATTTGTTGAATATGCCAGTGACAGATCAAAATCTATGAAAGGTGATAGGCTAAATCTACCTAGATAATGTTGAACACACATGTATGCAAGACCCTTACTTTTGTTCTGAAAAAAGTCACAGTCTTTTGAGGATAAGCTGGTAGAGGTATTTCTTAAAGTGTTGAAGTTAGAGAACAAAGTAGAACTTCTTTCTTTGATGGGAGCGCCTTGTGGGCATAGACCATACATTCACTTTCATCTCTTAGCACCAATGATGTCTCAAATACAGTTAGGATTCCATAAATGTTCATTGAGTGAAATGTAATGTCCTTGAGACATGCCAACTGCCATTTCTGTAAGGCCTCACAGGGTGAGATTGTTTTAATGGGGTCACCACTGTCCAAGAGTAGGTCCTTAGCCTTGTATGTCCGGAAACTCACTGTCATTAGCGCAGTTCAGTGTGGCTGTACTCTAGGAGACTGGTGTCAGCCTGTCAGTGAGTTCTCATCCTATCAGAAGTGCTACTTGGGAAACAAAACTGTTATTAAAACTTTCCTTGGAAAGCATGGTCTTAAACTAGAGAGAATTGACTGAGTATTCTCTGTGGCTAGCATTATCCAGCTTGAATAGTCTGACGTAACAATCTTGGTTCTAGCACCTTTGCCTGATACCTAGTAAACAAACCAGAATGCTCATGTCAGCTGCTAGATCTCCCAGTTCCCCTTACAGAGCTATGAAGATACCGCTAAATGTTTAATTTGGGCATGTTAAGAGATTGAGTCTGGAAAGATCCAATTTTAAAGAGGAAAGTAGGAAGAGAGGATAAAGGCTTTTACTCACCTGCTGGCCACCACTTTCTTTCCAACTGTCCTTCCCTAGGTTCCTCATGCCTCTTTCCTTCTTCAAAGTTTGCGCAACAAAGTATTTTGACATTCATGCTTATAATATCATATTCCTTGGAGACCATAGACCCTGACCACTTTGTTTAAATTTAGGTGTCTCCAAGATTCCCCATTCGACCCCTTTACCATTTACTGTTTCGAATTTGTTGGCCAGTCTCACTCATTACATACTGGTTTCACATAATTTCATTCTTGAAAGAACAAACTCTTCTCTAATTTTTAAAGATATTACTATATACTGACCACAGGACAAAAAAGTAAAGACAGCCTGGATGTTTTAATTGGTATTGATTTTTTTTTGAGAGCTTTTTGCTATAGGGTGCGTGCACTCGACAGAAAGATAGACAGAGACAGAGAGACAGGAAGCGAGAAATCACCCCCAGAGGGGATGGCCACGCCACAATCCCTTCTCCTCCACTCTCCTCTCAGGATCTTGGGCACGCACGCACGCACACGTGCCTGGCGTGAGTTTAAGGCACTGGGTCCAGAGCTTGAACCACAGTCTACTACATGGGAGTCCAGTGACATAGCCATTACACTAACTGCTGGTCCCAATCGGCATTTTTTTAAAGTGACCTTTGCATTAATATAAGTACAGGGCAAGAAAACCCTAACCTTTATGATTATTTTTTCTACTCAGTAGAAATCATGTTTATCTCTACTGGACACAGCTCTGTAATTTGGCATGAAGTTTCATAATGTGGCCTACCCAACAGTAAGTAGAAGGCAAGGAATGATATCTCCCAGTAGGTAGTTAAATAATTCTTGGATTGACCTATTGAAAAGTGCTCTAGGATGGCATTGAGAGGACATACTGTCTTCTCTCTCTCTCTCTTTCTTTGCCTCATTTCCAAGTTTTGGTCCATTTTTACTGAGCAGTTTAGGCCCTAAATTCATCTGGGTGAGTATCCTTCTAAGAGAAGGCTCAGAACCCTGTTCTAAGAGGAATAATAGGCGGAGGCACCGAGGACTTCTCGTCTAGAGAAGACTTAGAGTGTGAGCCAAAATGCTAACTTCAGCATTTTATTTCAAGTAGGGTCCTGAGGGGCCACCCATAGTGGCACAGCAGTAAAGCAGTACTCCATGATGCTCAGGCCACATGGGAAGGTACCTAGTTTATGTCCCAAAGTCTCCCTGTACATGCATATGCTCACAATCCTGGCTGTCTTGGGCTAGGGGTGGATTGCAGTGTGAAGACCCTTTTGGGAGTGCTGTCTCTCTCTTCCATGGAAGAAATAAAGAAATGTATATATCCCTGAAGAATTAGCTAGAAGGGCAAAGATTTTTTACACCACTCAATTAAAAGGTCATCAAAGGAAGGAGGGTGGAACTTACCTTTAATGGCTCTAAGGCAGCAATCCCCAACCTTTTTGGCACCAGGGACTGGATTCATGGAAGAGGTAGGGGATGGCTTATGAGAGAGTGCAATCTAGATCCCTCTTCTGTGTAGTTTGCAATAGGGTTCGTACTCCTATGAGAATCTAATGCTTCTGCTGCTCTAATAAGTGGCAGAGCTCAGATAGTAATGTGAACAATGGGGAGTGACTGTAAATACAGATGAATACACTTGCTTACTCTTCACTCACCTCCTGCTGTGTGGCCTTGATTGGTGGTGTGGAGGGGGTTGGGGGGAACTGGGAACCCCTGCTCTAAGAGGAAGGCAGGGCAGCAATGATAGTACTTTGGGATTAGTGTAAGAAAGAGCTTACTCCTTGAGAAAGACCTTCAGCCAGGCCGTTGTTTGCTTCTAGAGCAAAAGTGTTTTCTCTGTGGGAGAAGCTATACTCTGCAAAGACATAGTCATCACAGCTGGGATCATTGATGAGAAAGTGAGAGGAATGGAGAGAGGGGTTCACACCTCAGAAGACTAAGCTAGGATGTCTCTAAGAACCCTTGCAAAACAAAATTCTCATTCTGTGAAAACTGAGTTAATACAATTTCCTGGAGAAGGAAGCCTAAGGAGTCTGTTTTAGTATTTGTGTGGTCATGATAGCTGTTGCTGCAAAACCTTGTAACATTTATTTATTTATTAATTATTTTAGAGATATTTTTACTATAGGGTGCATGCACTTGCTGGAGAGACAGAGAGACAAAAAGCAAGTAATCACTCCTCAGGGAGGATGGTCATACCACAATCCTTTCTTCTCCATTCCTCTCTTGGGATCTTGGGCATGCACACACACATGCCTGGCATGAGTTTTGAACCACCAGGTCTGGAACTTGAACTGCGGTCAGCTATGTGGGAGTCAAGTGATATACCGTTATGCTATCTGCTGGTCCACCAATGACATTTTTAAAAGATCAGGCCCATCACTTAGTGGTTAGTGAATGAGCTGGATCCCACATGGCCTATTGCAGTTCTAATCCTGGCCATGACAGCTTGAAAGAATGCACTAGGTGCATGTGTGTGCATGCTCAAAATCTCAACAGACTGGAGAAATGAGAAGGGGTTGCAGCATGACCATGTCCCATGGAGGGTGGTTTGTTCCCTCTTTCTCTCTCTCCCTCTCTATTTTTGTCTGTCTGGTAAGCACACACACCCTATGGCAATTAAAAAAAAAAAAAGTATAGGTTCTCTTCAGTTTTGCCTTTTTTCCCAAGTCATATTGCTGATAGGAGTACATGCACAGTTTTATCATTATTTGGGGCTTTTTGTTTGTTTGTATTTGATGTGACTAAACCATAGTGTCTCCGATTTGACACTTTTTTCGTTCTCTACTAAAATCATTGAAATATACCCACCCAGTCATTCACATCAGAGGTGTAAATGGATTTTCTGAAAGTTTTTCAGAGACAATGAAAGCCAGTCACTTCGTGCCTTGATTTCTTCAGGTGGTGCAGTCAGAAAGCGTTACACAGCATCCCAGTTGCAAGGATGCTAAAACTGTCTTGACCTTGAATCTGCAAGGAGGTGGGTAACATCCTTTGCTGGAAGTGTTCAGCCACCACCTCTTTGGTTTTATCCATTAATATAGAATTTACTTAGCAACGAAAAAGGAGAGGAATCAAATGGAGCCCTTTATATACCTAAGAGAAAATAACATGTTTATTTGTCTTGCTGGCTTTCCATGATTGTTGCTGTCAACAGTTAAAATTTTTATTTCACCCTTTTTATCATTGGTATTTGCAAAAAGTTGACTTTAAAAAATTGTATCAGCCATGTCACACCAATGGCTTATTTCTCCATTTGTTTCATGTCATCAAAAAGACATACGACACTTAAAATATAACCTGAGGAAATAGCTGAAGATTGCAAAGATTGTGTTTACACCAGTCGAGGGCATAGGCTCTTGAGTCAAGGACAGATTCAAGTCCTGGCCTTGCCCATTCGTACTTTCTTGGTCCCTTTGAGGCTCAGCTTCCTTCCTTAGTAGGTGGGGAATAATAACAGTACCTACCTGTGGGTTTATTGCAAGGGTTACATAAAAATAACATATATAGTCCTTTATAAAGTGTCTGATGTAAGTATTCCACAAATGTTAGCCATGATTATTTTAACCATGACTTCACTGAAACTTAATTATGGTGCTCTTGTCCAAGTCAGTGCATCATGGCTGACTCAATTTCTAATACAGCCGAAAAGTAGGCTTTCACATTATATAATAATTTGGTCCTAGGGCCAGCCAGGTGGCATGGTGGTTAAGGTGGCTGCATCCCACAAAGCCTACTGTGCAAATCAAGTCTTGAACCTGGTGGCTTAAAATTACTCTGGACATATGTCCATGCCCAAAATCCTGAGAGGAGAATGGAGGAGAAGGGATTGTAGTATGGCCATGCCCCCTGAGGAGTGTGCTTCCTTCTTCTCTTTCTCTCTCTCTCTGGTGAGGACACACACCCTATAGCAAATTAAAAGAAAGAAATTCTGCCCATGATAGTTAATGAAATTACATGGCCAGTTTTTTTTTTTTTCTTTTTTGGAGGGGGTTTGCCTTAGGCATATGTGCTCACTGGAAAGAGAGAGAGAGAGAGAGAGAGACAGAGACAGTGAGAGGAAAAAGGAGAAACCACTCCCCAGGGCGGATGGCCACGTCACAATCCCTTCTTCTCCATTATCCTCCTGGGATCTTGGGCACTCACACACATGAGCCCAGCATGATTTTCAAGCCACCGAGTCTGGGACTTGAACTGCAGTCAGCCATGTAGGAGTCTAGCGATGTAACTGCTATGCTGTCTGCTGGTCCCAGCATGACCATTTTTGAGAAAATGGTGGGGAGTATTGAATCTGGAGTTAGAATAAACATCCTACTCACTGGGAAACTTTTAACATTTTAAAAACAAACATTCTAAGTCCTTGGAAGAGCTGCAAAAACCTTGTTATGTCTTGGTGACTATACATTAGTAGTAGTGCAGAAAAGCATGTTTTCAACAGTCCTCTACTTTCCAGAATGTGGTCATCTCTAAGAATCATTTGTCAACTTGACACAAAAACCATATAACAACTAATAACCACATACTCAAATGTCATAAACAGAACCCTGTAGGAGACTATACTGGTTGTGGAAATCTGTGATCAGTGGTATAGTGGAGTCAGATCTGGATTTAGTGGGTTCAAATCCAGGCCTTGCCACTTATTTGCTGTTTGACTTTGTGTTTGGCTGCTTGGCTTTTCTGAATCTCAGTTTCCTCATCTATAAAATGGAGTTAATATATAACCAAATTCTCTTAATAGAGGAGCATCAAATTTTAAAATATATGTAAAAGTGCTAAAAGAACATACCAGTGAGTGTACTAATGCTGAGACCAGCAGATGGCATAATGGTTACATCATTGGACTCCCATGTAATTGACCACGGTTAGAGTCCTGG
This sequence comes from Tupaia tana, assembly GCA_026018925.1. Lineage (NCBI taxonomy): Eukaryota > Metazoa > Chordata > Mammalia > Scandentia > Tupaiidae > Tupaia > Tupaia tana. The sequence goes on from JAKSZU010000021.1 coordinate 10,489,958, forward strand.
ACCCAGTGGCTTGAAACTCACACCAGATACATGTTTGTGCATGCCCAAGAGGAGAATGGAGGAGGAGGGATTGCAGCATGGTCATCCCCACCAGGGGTGATTTCTCACTTTCTCTCCCTCTCTCTGTCTATCTCTGTCTCTCCAGTGAGTGCACACACCCTATAGCAAAACATCTCTCTCTAAAAAAAAAAAAAAAGAGTGCTAATGCACTATACAACCCCAGTGTGGCATCAGCTTCTCTGATGTGAGACAAATGTTCCCAAAGTAGTGACAATGCTTAGCCTTCCTGGGTGAAAAGTTTTTTTATTCTCATAAATGTCATGCCTTGTTTCTCAAAAGTGTTATTAAGTGCTACTGATATTTCATAATTAACTTGAATGCAAGTTTCCATTTTATTTTACCTGAATTCAGGTGAATTGTTAGTTAACAAAGACAAAGCTGGCTAGGATGTAAGCTAAGTCATACTCATTTTCCATATGCAAAATTCTTTACCAACTCATTACACCCTTGCTTTAAGCTCTTCAGTAGTTTGCCATTGTTGATAGTCAAGTCCATGCTACTTCTTGCCTACTGAAGGGATCTGGTCTTTGACTTCCCCACTTCACATTTTATGCCTTGCCCTGCTCAAGTTAACTTTTTGTACCTTTTATACCCTCCTTTAATATCACTACTCTCTTTGCTGGATCAGTTTCCATCAATTCTTTAGTCTTGTTCAGTGTCTCCTCATTCTCATGAAATAATCACCTCTTTCTCACCATTGCCTCCCTTTCACCAGTATATTGAATCTTATGTGTCATTCAGTGTTGAACTTTGTTCCTTGGTCAATGTTCTCTACAGATGATAAACTATTAAGTTTAGGGACCATTTTATATTCACTTTCGGATTCCCAGCAGTGACCACAGTGCCTAAAATATAAGTGGTTGGTCAATAAATGTTTAAACAAATTGTCTTGAAATAAGATGGCTTCCATGTAGACTAAAACAGTTGGGGGAGGGTCCCAGGTTCTCATCCTGAGCTCTCCCTATACACGTTCCTAAATGTGCAGTGATACTGGCTGGCTGGTGGTGGATTCCAGCGTGAGGACCTGGTTGAGGGTACACATTTCTCTTTCTATCTCTGTCTTAGGAGAGAGACATGCATTAACTAAAAACCAAACCAACAAACAGATATTTTCATAACCATGTGGCCCTATAAAGTTGGAAATTCGTCTTCAAGACTAAGCATATTCTCTATATTTGAAGGACATCAGCCCTTCTAAATTAAAAACTATTTTAGCACTTAGTACATTTAGCTCTCCTAAATGTGCTAATGAGAGCCTGTTCTATAGAGGCCAGTGGAATTGATAAGCCACAATACCTGGTTTAATAAATAGATTTTAAAAATATGACCCTTAAATTAAAATGTTATATTCCCTTTTGCCAATTGTAGAAGTTTATATAATAAAGTTGCCTTTATTCTATTATTTAATAATAAACCTAGTCTGTGTGTGGATAGTCATATGTGTATACGCCCAAGAAAGTTATGGTAGCAAAATGTTCCTGTAAAGTAAGCCAGTCCTTTTTGGGCCCCATCCAAAACAATTCAGTTGCTGTCATGTCCAAAGGACTCCCATATAAATGCCCAGAGGAATTTTTCCAAAAGTACTGAAGTGGTCCAGACCTGAGTATTGTCTGGGTATAGTCTCTCTCTCTGTCTGTCTCTTTCTCCCTTGCCTCCCTCTTCCCCTACATACCTTCAGACTCTTTGAAATTGTACAATTCCAAATAGAATTCATTAATAAAAATACGAAATGCTTTTTCTTGTATAAATCATAACAAAGTGTGAGAGATAAAGGAAGAACTAAGAGGGGCGAATAATCTGCTGCTCTAAAAGTGAAACCTGTCATGTTAACTCCCAACTCAAACACTTAGTTTTAAAGATTTACCTTCAAGAAACCTAAAAGCTTGTATCCTGCCTCATTGGCAACAGCCTCAAACTGTTCCCTGTCATCGAAGAAAACAAATCTTTTGCTCATTTCTGCCTAGGGGAGGCAGAGGGACGGAGGTGGTCCTATGTGGCTGAATTAGATGAAAGACTTGCCTTCCACCATGGAGACATGGAGTCTAATCAAGTGAAATGAGTTCTGAGATCCCAGCTCATTTCCTAGGGGAGATAGTTCACATTACAAAATCACGACATCTCATTCATCATAACTGACGTGGTCTTTGCTCAGGAGAGGACCCCAACTGGGACTAAACCACCTGTCTTCTCTAGAAAAGGGGCACTTTATCCAAGTTAGAGTTGAAAGTCTTGGAGTCAGAAAGCTTGCCAACACTAGCTCCTATCCATGTGAGACGTGTGCAGTGTGGAAGGGAATTTAGGCTTAAAAAAGGAAGGGTAACTTTTAAAAAGATCGCGATTATACCTTTAATGATGCCAAATACAAATAATTTTAATAGAGATGTTACAATGTTATGGTAAAGAGCCAAGATCCGGGCTCCCTCTTCTTTATCTCCTCCATTTTATTAAACAGAAGTGAGAAGGATATGCACTTTTATGGATCAGAGTTTAAAAAGGTAAAGAAAATATCCCACTTTTCAAGCTGATAATTGATCATCATATATATTTTTTTTTATTTCTTTTAGGGCATCGTTGTAACACCCTTGCTACTGCTGCTTTTTGTGAGTATTCTGATTTTTTTTATATCTCTTATTAAAAGCCATCTGCGGGAATCAGCAGATGATATAACGGTTATGCCACTGGATTCTTACATAGTCAACCATGGTTCGAGTCCCAGACCTAGTGACTTAAAACACTCACGCTGGGCACATCTGTGTGTGTACCCAAGATCCTGAGAAGAGAATGGAGAAGGGATTACGGCGTGGCCATACCTCCTGGAGGGTGATTTCTTGCTTTCTTTCTTTCTGTCTCTCTGGTGAGCCCATGCGCCCTATAGCAAAAAGCTGAAGGGAAAAAAAAAAAAAAAGCCATCTACAATTCCATTAGAAAGGTTATTAGAATATAATTGAAATTAGAATGGTTTTGCACCACTTTTTGAACTGTTCTTCCAGTTGAGCTGTTCCAGGTAATAATACTAGACATCTTAGGAGTCAAGGACAAGATCAGGAGCCCTTATTAGGCCTCCAACTCCTGGCTTAATCATTAATTATTACAAATTAATGATTTGTGGCACAGGTCACAAATGTACTGCTCTTTATTTTCTCATTAGTAAAGCTAATTGGTGATATTTGACACAACATTTGATGGTGTTTACAAAAAGAGCCTTGGAGTAGAGGATGAAGGGAATTTGGGTTCCAAGGCTGAGACTGATGGTAACTAACTTCCTCATTTGGGGGAACATTGCCTTGCTTTATTCATCTGTCGAATGGGAAGCAATGTCACCTACTCCCATCTCTCTCCCAGGGATAATGAAATGTGCTTTTGAAATAAACAATACAAGTAGCTGGGACCAGCAGTTGGCGTAATGGCTATATCACTGGATTCCCATGTAGTCGACCATGGTTTGAGTCCCAGACCCAGTGGCTTAAACTCATGCCAGGCGCGTGTGCGTGCATGCCCAAGATCCCAAGAGGAGAATGGAGGAGAAGGGATTGTGGCATGGCCATCCCCCCAGGAGGTGATTTCTCGCTTTCTGTCTCTCTGTCTCTCTCTGTCTTTCTGGCGAACGCACATGCCCTATAGCAAAAACCTCTCAAAAAAAAAAAAAATACAAGTAGATACAAGCTACTAGTTACCGAAACAAAAGTCATTCTGAAAACAAGATATGCTAATTAGCTGTCTTATTTCTTTTGGCACTAAGGTTATGAGAAATTAGATGAGAGATTATAATAGAAATTAATGTTATCTCATGCTGAGCAAAGCATATGTAATCATAAGTGATACCTGAAATATTTAATGAACAGTGCATTTTTTCATATATACATCTTCCAAATATAAATCACTCTACTATCACTGAAATGTAGTGGGGATGCATTTCTGGGAATGAATTGTAGCTGTTTGACTAGCATGGTTTGTCAGTGAATGAAAACTATGGGGAAAATTTATTTAATTATAGTGTAATTACCCAAGTTGGAATTCAATTAGAGTAATAGAGCAAGGGCCTTCATTTCTTACCAGCTGTGTAGGAAATAGAGAGGGATAGATATGCTCCGAAACAGTTGGATTCTGCATCTTTCATGAAAGACATTACCTTCAAGTAATAATCCTCAGCCTTCCCCTCCCTCTGAAATGAAGACTCCATTCTGACAAGAGAAGAAGAGTCAGATAATCAGATCAGTTTCCTTAACAGAACAAACTTCATTCATTTGGATTCCACCAATTCAGAACTTGCAGCGAGCCAAATTGAAACTGAAGTGAAAATTTGCCTTAGTTTGTTAGAACAGACTTGGGACCTACCTGTTCACTCCATGTGAGCAACTGCAACCATCCATCACAGATGAGTTCTCAGGGCACTGAGATCAGTGTCCTGAGGTCACGAGGGCAGTTTCCAGGAGCAGTCCTCAGTGAGCCCAGCTTATAGGCCCATCTGAGGTCCCCACTTCAGTGGTTCAAGAGACCTGGTATCCATAGAGCACGGCATCTAATAAGTGAGATTCAGAGGTCTTCTCCACTGCAGAAGAAGGACAACTCTTACTCATGTAATTCTTTTAAGAAGAGCTGGGGTGAGGCCAGTAGGTGGCATCATGGTTCAGGTGTTGGACTGCCACATTGCTGACCACAGTTCAAATCCTGAACCTGGAGGCTTGCTTTCTCACTTTCTCTCTCTCTCTCTCTCTCTCTCTCTCTCTCTCTCTCTCTCTATGAGCATGCATGCCCTATAGCAATAAATAAAAATGATGATGATGAATAAAATTAAATAAATGATTCTTCTTTTTGAGAATGATTTATTTTTAATTTTATTTATTCACTCATTTATTTTCATTTGACCAGAGAGAGACACACAGAAAGAGAGAAAGAGAGAGAGAGAAAAAGCAAGTAAGCAAGCTGCCAGATCTGAGACTTGAATCGTGGTCAGCCATGTGGGAGTGTCCAGTGCCTTATCCACCATGCCACCTGCTGGTCCCAATAAATAATTTCTAAAACAAAAAAAAAAAGAAGAAGAAGAAGAAGAAGAGCAAGGGAGAGAGCAGACTCTGTGGCCTGGAGGTTAAGGAGCCAAATTCCAAATGGCCAAGCAAACAGTTCACATCCCAACTGTGGTGGCTTGAAAAAACATACCAGACACATATACCTATGTGCCCCAAATCCTGACATGATAGAGAAATGGAAGAAAAGGGATTGCAGCGTGACCATGCCCCTTTTGGGCTGCTTTCTCTCTCTGCCTCTCTGTCTCTCTCTGGCTATGCACATGTCCTCTGGCAAATTAAAAACCAAACACAAACAAACAAAAAAGAACAAAGGAAAAGACACAGCTGCATCTAGGAGACTGAGACCTAGAGGTAACAGTTGAGTATCTCAGACTCTGGAATCTCTAGGAGGCTGTTTCAGCTCGTGATTAAAGAGCCAAATCATGGGACCAGCAGTTAGCGTAATGGCTATGTTGCTGGACTCCCACGTAGTCGACTGTGGTTCGCGTCCCGGACCCCGTGGCTTAAACTCATGCCGGGTGCGTGCGCGTGTGTGCCCAAGATCCCGAGAGGAGAATGGAGGAGAAGGGATTGCGGCATGGCCATCTCCCCTGGGGGGTGATTTCTCGCTTTCTATCTCTCCGTCTCTCTCTGTCTGTCTGGCGAGCGCACGCACCCTATAGCAAAAACCTCTCCAAAAAAAAAAAAAAAGGTCTTTTCCACAAAAAAAAAAAAAAAAAAAAAAAAAAAAGAACCAAATCATCTTGTGTTATAACTAGAAGTTTCCTTAGCTGGTTGAGATTATGGCATCATGTTACAAGCTTACTCCCACCGATATACCCATGGTTTACAGGCTTTAATTCATTAAACATTTGAAATAAGAATGAATGAAAACTCCAAGGCCCTCATCTATTTTTTCCCCCTTAGAATTTTGGTCATAAAACACGTGCACTCACCGGAGAGAGACACAGAGAGAGGGAAAGTGAGAAATCACCTCCTGGGGGAGGGGTGGCCACACTTCACTCCCTTCTCCTCTACTCTCCTCTCAGGATTTTGGGCATGTACACACACATGCCTGGCATGTTTTTTAGGCCATGAGGTCCAGTATGAACTACATAGTTGGGATCCAACACCTTAACCAGCATACCACCTGCTGGCCCCCGAGGCCCTCCCCTTAAATGTTTAATGCCTCCCTTCTGAGCCAAGTGGGTTGTCCCAGGTTCAGTGAACATCAGTACTCAGCAGAGTAGATATTTCCCTTTTGTAAGACTTGAAGTCACATGCACAGTGTATAAGGCTTTTTGTCTATTTCAACCGTCACGCATCTTCCAAACACTGAGAATTTCTTAAATACTTGAGTTAGCAGGCCACATTTACTGAGCAGGGCAAGAACCAGAGCAACTTCAAATGTGGACACATTCCATAAAAGATGTACTGGTTTTTCCCAACACCCTCATACCAGTTGAATTGTGTCCACCCAAAGATATGTTGAAGTCCTAACCCCTAGTATCTCATAATGAGGCCTTGTTTGAGAATAGGGTCATTGTAGATGTGATTATTGACCGTGAGGTCATAATGGAGTGGGATAGGTCTTTAACCCGATATGATTGTGTCCTTATAAAAAGAGGGTGCAGAGGCACTCGGGGGGGACTCCACTTAGTGATGGAGGCAGATCTGCGTAATGTGTGTACAAGCCAGAGATCACCAAGGCTTACTGGCCCCTCCATAGCCCATCTTCAAATATCCTCTCTAACCCAAATTTCCTATCTTCCTGACTAACAAGTCAAATGAAAATTCTTCAGACTCACTGGAGTGGCTATAATTAACTTACCCTATCACTTCTGTGATGTCTCCACCATCCTCCATACCCTCATCCCCAGGTCTTCATAGTCCGTCTGACTTAGCCTAGACCCTGTGTCCATCATTGTAATTCCTTTATTACATTCACCATCAGCAGTTCTGCTCATCTCTTCACTGCTTTCTTGTTTGCCTGGAAAAGCATCAAGCCTGCTGAAATCCAACCCTACACCTTTCTGCATGTGTTCCTGAACACGCAGGAACACACACACTACCCTGTGACTGGTCTCATCCGAAATGCATGACAACGAACCGTAAGCAAGCCTGGCAATCCCACTACCTGCCTCGGAGTAATTCACTTCCACATCCCCTCGAGAATAATTTCACACCTCCTTGCCTCACAAATCTCTGATGTCTGTTTTTTTCATATCAGCTAATGCAGAAAGGAAATTAGTTGATGAGGAAATTAGAAGCAATTAAAGAAAATTTACAGGATCCCATCTACCTGTCACTATAGCCAGTCTGTGCTTTTCCTCCTTCTTTTGTGGGTAAATTGTCTCCCCTCAAAGGCCAGTCCCTCCAATCATGCTCTCATTTCCTACTTATTGATATGATTCACGCAGATTTCCCACTTTCTTCTATATTATCAAATGTTCTCTCTCTATTGGTCATTCCATCAGCACATAATTGTTCCAAAATGTTACATATCTTAAAAACTGAACCTCAGGGCCAGCAGGTGGTATGGTGGTTAAGGTACTGGACTTCCACATGGTTGACCACAATTTGAGTCCCAGACCTGGCAGCTTGTTCTCTCACTTTCCCTTTCTCTCTCTTTGTTTCTCTCTGCTCAGTTAAAAAAAAATGATGATGATGAATAAAATAAAATAATTATTTTTAAAACCCAGAACTTCACCTTGTCCTGACTGTACTCCATTTTTGTGCTTTCTTTTTATACAGAATTCCTCAAAATAGTTATTTAAACTTATTCATCACTCACTCAATTATATGTGGTGAGTTCTTCCTACATACAAGGCACTGTCCTAGGGCCAACGATAGGGCGATGTGCAAAACAGATGTGTCTTTGCTCTCGTGGAGGTTAAATGCTAGTGGAAACAACCAACGGATAAGTAAAAATAAAGTGTGTAAGATGGGTGATGAGTGCTGAAGAGAAAAATAAAAAAGAGAGATAAAAAGTGCCAAAGCAGGCTGGGAGAGGGGATTGCTATTTTAAATAGAATGGTCAAGTATAGACTCACTGGGAAAAGGATACTTGAGTAAAGACCTAGAGGAGGCGAGGCCAGCAGATGGTATAATGTTTATGTTACTGGACTCCCACATATTCGACCATGGTTCGGGTCCTGGACCTGGCAGCTTAAAACTCATGCCAGGTGCATATGTGTGTGCCCAAAATCCCAAGAGGAGGTTGGAGGAGAAGGGATTGTGGCATAGCCATTCCCCCGGAGGGTGATTTCTCACTTTCTGTCTCTCTGGCAAGCGTACAAGCCCTATTAAAAAGAACTCTCTTAAAAAGAGGAAGAAGAAGGAGAAGGAGAAGAAAGAGAAGAAGAAGAAGAGGAAGAAGAAGAAGAAGAAGAAGAAGAAGAAGAAGAAGAAGAAGAAGAAGAAGAAGAAGTAGTAGTAGTAGTAGTAGTAGTAGTAATAGTAGTAGTAGTAGTAGTAGTAGTAGTAGTAAGAGAATGAACCTCCTGGGGCTAGCATGTTCCAAGTGGAAGCAACATCAAGTGCAAAGGTCCGGAGAGTGTGCCTCATATTTTTAAGAAACATCAAGAAGGCCAGTGTGGCTGGAATGAAGTAAAGAAGGAGGAAAGGAGATAGAAATGATATCAGAGACGTAGCAGGGGACAAATGATGTAGGACCTTCAAGTCCTTTGTAAAGACTTGGCATTTTAATTTGAGAGAGATAGGAAGCCATCAAACAGATTTTTGATCAAAGGAATGGCATGTTCTGATGTGCCTTTTTGAAGGACGATTCTGGATGCTGGGTTGAAAGTAGATCATAAGGGAATCATGGTGGGAGACAGGAAAACCAGTTAAAAAGCTAGTGCAATACCATGGCAGGAGATGTTGCTATCTCGAGCAGGGTGGTTGAGTAAATCTGGTGGGAATTAGTTAGAAGTAGAGCTTGAAAGTAGCATTGAGGGATTGCATGAAAATTATGAGGAAAAAAAAGAGGAGTCAAGGATGACTCCAAGTTTGAGCAGCTGGAAAGATGTAGATGCATTTTCTAAGGTGAGGAAGACTTTAGGATTGAGCAGTTTGAAGGCACTCATAAAGAGTGAACATGTCTGCATTGAGTTGCCTTTTAAATATCCAAGTACAGCCATCAGGTGAGCAATTAATTGACTATATTAGCCTGGAATTAAGGGGAGAGGGTTGAACTAGAGATACACATCTGGCAGAGGTTGGCATGGAAATAGATTTGAAGTCAGATTGGAAGAGAGTGAGGGGAATGAGAAAGAAAGATATCATAAGACCAAGTTCAAGGGTGCTGCAAGATGAAAGGAACAGTGAATAAGACCAAGGAATGACCAATTTGCCTGGAAAAATCACCAAGATTGATGTCCTGAAAGCCTGGCAGAGAATGTGTTTCAAAAAAGGGAGAGTGGTCAAATACTGCGTGGTGAATAGTTGAAATAAAGTGAAGTGTGAGAATTGACCATTGGATGATCACTGACTGACCAAGATAGAGTCCACTGGGGACCTTAATATTGCTATCTGGGCATCCCTTAGCCCAGTCAAGTTGAAAGTAAAATTAACCATCTCGTGTTTCTTGTAGCATTTATTACTACATGACATCTTAATCATTTGATAATTTGTTTATTTTCTACCTTTCCCAGATAGAATGTAAGCATCATGAGAAAACAGTGACTTTATCTGTCTCAGTCACTGGGGTAACTCTAAGCCAAAACAGAGCTTGGCCATGAAATCCACTCAAAAACATTTTCTGGGCTCAGCTACAGCGGCGCAGGCAGTAGGGGCAGTGCTGTGTGATGCTGGAAGCCATATAGGAAGGTTCCAGGTTCGTGTCCCAATCCTACCTGAACAAACTAGGCATACCCATAATTCTGCCTAGTTGCAGAGCTTGTGGGGATGATCACAGTGTGAGCCCCCTGTTTAGGGTCTTTCTGTGTGTGTGAAAGGAAATAAATAAACTTCAAAAATATTTTTCAAATGAATGGTTAGACAAGTGAATAGACACATCTGTCCAAACAGTTGGATTGTGGCTATTTTTTGGGTTTAATTTGCCAGAGAGCACATGTACTTGTCAGAGAGACAGAGAGGCAGAAGGATAAATTACTCTTTATGGGGCATAGTCACACCACAGAACCTTCTCCTTCATTTCTGCACCCTGTCAGGATTTGGGGCACACATGAACATGTGCCCTGTGTGATTTTCAAGCTGCTGGGGCCAGTCAGCCATGTGGGATCTGGCTCCCTTAACCACCAGGCCATGTGGCTAGCTCTGGGACTAATTTTCAATACTATTATTTCCTTGCTACATGCTCTACCTTCACAGACACTGTATTCCTTATTATGAAGCCACTTTGTAAGGATTGAATTCACTTTTCTTCATCTTCTGTTTATAGCAGGATATGGTGAAATCACAACACATTATAGTTCAGCCAGTATCAGTGTGTAACAGAGGTTTTCCTTTCATTCTTCTCAATCTCAGTTTTTACTCAGTAAAATGAAGATTAATGAAAAGATGGAATGAGGTGATCTATGTAGAAACATGTTACAAACTTGGGACCAGCAGTGAGAGTAATGGCTATGTCGCTGGACTCCCATGTAGTCGACCTCAGTTCGAGTCCTGGACCCTGTGGCTTAAACTCACGCTGGGCGCATGTGCGTGTGTGCCCAAGATCCTGAGAGGAGAATGGAGGAGAAGGGATTGCAGTGTGGCCATCCCCTCTGGGGGGTGACTTCTCGCTTTCTATCTCTCTGTCTCTCTCTGTCTTTCTGGCCAACACACCCACCCTATAGCAAAAAAACTCTCAAAAAGAAAGAAAGAAAGAAAGAAAGAAAGAAAGAAAGAAAGAAAGAAAGAAAGAAAGGTCTTACAAACTGTAAAGAATCACATACATGTTATTTAGATTTGGCACTTCATAGAAAATATCCACCTGGTAGTCTAGTAGCTAAGGGAGGCAGATACCACATGGTCTACCATGGTTCAAATCCTGGCCCCTGGTGCTTGGACATGTGTGCCCCAAATCCTGACAGGTTAGAGAAATGGAGAAGGGATTTGGTGTGACACACCCCACAGGGGAGTGCTTTCTCTCTCTGTCTTCCTCCATTATTCTGTCTCTCCCTAGAAAGCATATGCACTCTCTGACAGTTACAAACACACACACACACACACACACACACACACACACACACATATAAATAATCTAAGAAAAAGAAGTTCTGTAAAAGTCCTCATCTTAAATGTGGTAACAGTCCAGCTAGTTCAGACCTTGATGATGGGCTGAGTCTCAGAACATTTTAGATGCCATAATCATATATAATCTATAATCTTATAATCTTGTGTATAAACAAGTTCACTGTTCACCATGGCTGACAGTGAGAGCAGTAAAACTTTTCCTGAAATCAACTTTTACCACTAAAAGGCTCTGTATTAGACTATTTGGGCTGCTATCATACACACACACATACCAAAAAAAAAAAAAAAAAAGAAAAAGAAAAAGAAAGAAAATTTTTGCTCACAGTTCTGGAGGCCAGGAAGTCCAGGATCAAGGCAGATTCAGTGTCTGGCTCATAAATGGTGGCTTCTCACTTCATTCTCTAACATGGTAGAAGGAGCAAACTAGCTCACTAGCTAGTCTCTTTTATAAAAGCACTTACTTCATTCATAAGAGCTCCACCCTCATGACCTAGTCACCTCCCTAAAGCTCATTTTCTAATATGAGCAGCTTGGGGGTTAAGATTTCAACATATGATTGGGGATGGGTAACAAAAACATTCAGACCATAGCAGACCCACAGTGCTCTCATGTGTGTTACTTCAATTATCTTGCTAATACACCTCTGATTTTCAGAAGGGCAGATGTTATTGTATTTCTTTTCATCACAGGATGTATCTCAGATCATGCAATTCCTGTCTATGAAAATAAATCAAGAACTTTTCCAGCTTCAAAAGCTGTATTATAAATTTGTTACTTGAAAATTTCTACTAATTTTCCTTATAAGACAATGTTAAAAGGTGTAAATATCCACCAGATTTTAAATTCTACTAGGCCAGGAATCATGCATGTCTTATTCAGTACCATATCTCCAATGCCAAGTATTCAATTAATATTTGTTGGAAGGAGAAAGAAAAGTGGATAAATAATAAAAGGTCTGAATGGTTCAAATAATAAATGCATGGTTAGAAGGTTAGGATTTCAACCTCACTTATAAAATCTTACCTTTTATTTCCTATAAAAATAAGTTACAGTTTTTCTATAATATTAAACAAAATATCCCTTCTTCTATTCACTGTTTGAATACCTACTATACACTGAGATTGATCCTTTCTTCAAAGAGCTTATGGTTCAATAAAGAAAATAGAATACATGTACAGACAATTAAAATGAGAGGATAAGTATCATAGTATTTCAAAGGATATCACTAAAGCAGAAAATGTTCTATTAATTAGAATTATTGTTTCCTATAGGGCAAGTGCATATGCCAGAGAGAGACAGAGAAAAGGGGGAAGGGGGATGAGAAATTATCCCCTGGTGGGGATGGTCAACCCAAATTTCTCTTATTGCCTTTGCAACTAAAGACAAAGAAGATTTAGAGATCAGTCTTTTTTTTTTTTTTTTTTTTTTTGGAGAGGTTTTCACTATAGGGCGCGTGCGCTCGCCAGACAGACAGAGAGAGACATAGAGACAGAAAGAGACAAATCACCCCCCGGGGGGATGGTCACGCTGCAATCCCTTCTCCTCCATTCTCCTCTCGGGATCTTGGGCACGCACGCACATGCACCCGGCGTGAATTTTAAGCCACCGGGTCCGGGACGCGAACCGCAGTCAACTATGTGGGAGTCCAGCGACATAGCCATTACGCTAACTGCTGGTTCCGTAGAGATCAGTCTTCATGCCATACAACAAGTCAATTCGTTTTATGTCATTGTGATCTAAAGAGGCCATGTATTGGATGGCGTTGTCTTGGTCTCGAGCTTCACAGTTCTGCCGACCACCAAGTTCATGCTTGGCAGAGGAATGTCAATAACGCTTTGAGCTTGTACCCTAAGAGACAGACCAAGGCCTCACTTCTGCTCTCCCCAGCCATAAAGGTCAATTGAACAAGACCTCTTCAAGCACATAAAGTCCATCCTTTGACCACTTCTGCAAGTCGTGTCCTCAGAGTTCATGGATGACATCATCTTCCATGTGGGGATGGCCACATCCGGACTGTAGGGCCTTTGACATTCACCTGCATGCTTACAGAGCCAGTGTCACGTAAGTGCTACTTCAGTCAGAAGTGGCACCGTGAGTTCTGCTAGCATTGTGAGTGATCGTGTGATCCGGTTTCTTAACCCACTGACCACTCATCAAGGAAATATGTGTAAAGCATTGTGATAAGTTGATGGATATACACACCTGCGTATGCACACCTTACAAACACATGCGCACCATCCATCTGTACCAGGCTCTGTTCCTCGGTTAACTGTGTGTTCCATTGATCTATAATATTTCTTCCACTAGCTTCCATTTCAGCTATTCTTACATCAAGTAGGTTTGAATTCTTACAACAATATATAAGAAGCCTTGTTTTTTCTGGGGTGGAGGGACCTAGGAGAATTTCTATTAAGAAGCTATTAGGAAACTTTATATGTAATCCTACATGACAGACATGGCAGCCTTTATAGATAGGTGTTATCCTTACTTTCTATGAGAAAACACAGGTTCAGAGAGGTTTCATTACTCAAGTGAGACTGCACAACTGGTAAAGAACACAGGCACTTTAACCTGGGCCTGCTTTCCCTTGAATGTTCCTTACAGGTTATGCTTACAAAACATGCCTCTTAAGACAGTGGTTTGTTTGAGTTTTGTTTTTATTTCCTTGGGGGTTTTTCTGTAGAATTATTTACTTCATTTTACTTATTATTTTTAAAAGTTTTACTATAGGGCATGTGCACTCATGAGAGAGACAAAGAGAAAGTAAGAAAGTAAGCCACCCAGTCTGGTACCTGAACCGTAGTCGGCCATGTGGGAGTCCAATGCCTTAACTACCATGTCACCTGCTAGGCCTTGTTTGTTTTTAACTTGGCACAAAGCACATATGCTTACTGGAGAGAAAGAAACAGAGACAGAGATGGAGAGAGTGAGAAAGCACCATCCATGGGGAATAGTCATGCCGCTGTCCCTTCTCCATTTCTCCCTCCTTTTACGACTTTGGACACACATACACACATGCACCTGGAATGTTCTTATGCCACTGGGTTGACACTCAACTGTGCAGTAGGTTGTGTGGGATCCAGCTCCTTTAACTACCAGGCCATAGCCTGGCCCAGAAGACACTGTTTTAAGGTGTATTTTCAGTACTCTATTACTGTTTCTTGAACATTTATGTTGTAGGTATCATAGGTAAGACAAAAAAGAATAAGGTGTAATTATTGCCTTAAAAAATGTAAAACCTACTTAGTAAACAGAAATCAAGACTATGGAAGAAGTTTAGAGGAAAAATGAACTGTTAAACTATGTGATTCATACTGAGTTTAAGAGGAGTTCATAGAAAAGAGAGATTTGCCATAGGTCAGGTGTCACCATGCCCAAAAAGAGAGAATTGGATCAGAGAGAGAGCAAGAGCCGAACAACTTTCAAGGCCACGGTGATCCTTAGTTTCCCTAGTAATTGTGTATCTGCGATAGGGAATTCTTCCCCTTTAAATCTCATGACTATAAACAAACACAATGTGTATGGCCTTTATTATCATGTATAATACTATGATTATTACTTTTTATTATTATTATTCAGGGTTTTTTGTTTGTTTGTTTTTTGCTATATGGCATGTCCACTTGCCAGAAAGACAGAGCGAGACAGAAAGCGAGAAATCACTCCCCAGGGAAGGTGGCCACATCGCCATCCCTTCTCCTCCAGTCTCCTCTTGGGATTTTGGGCATACACTCACATGCATCTGGCATGAGTTTCAAACCACCGCATCCAGGACTCAAACCATGATCAGCCACGTGGGAGTCCTATGACATAACCATTACACCACCTGCTGGTCCCACTCTGATTATTTTTAAATTTTTTTTTCTCAATTGTGGCTGTGTCATTGATGGGCAGCCATGTGTGAGTTGTGTAAAATGACAGTAAGACATAAAGCACTTAGAAACCAGCCATTTGATTGCCCCAGTTGCTTCACACCAAGCTAGTTTCTCTACCTTGTGCCCAGCAGTGTTCATTCTAAAGCCAGTGAAGACCCATCTCTTCTCGTTGATGTGCGTTGTTTGTCTTTTGACCAAGGAAGAAGAGGAGGCTGGTGAGCAGTTTTCAAATGCTCTAGAGTGACAGGGGCGACATTCATGAACTCCCTCCCCACTGAGGATCACTGACCCAGAGAGGCCAAGTCCATTGCCGGTCTGGAATGTCTCAGATTCCAATCAGCCAGGTGTAGACGCAAATGAGCTCAGGGCAACTCTGTCTGAGCCGGGCTCCTTCCCTGTCCTTTGTTTCCTTCTCCAGTACCAACTACTGCGGAGGTTCCCTGAACACACAGCATCCAGACAGAGTTGGAAAGGCACTGCCTTCTTGCCACACCTTGCGCCCTAATACCTGAGCTTAGAGCTCGCTGTTGGAGGAACCTCAGTATTTGCTGTAGTTAGAGAGTATTCAGTAATAGCAGGCTCTTTGGCTTCTAATTAAACGGAGGATTGGCAAGACCAAATCCTTTGGCCAGAGAAAAGGGAGCCAAGCGGGTTCTTACATGCCCTGAGTGTCTCTGCCTCAGTGCTCCATGTCCTGGAGGGCCATCTCCTTCCAGCTTCCCTCTTTAGGCTAGGGTAAGTGCATTTCACTGAATAGTCTGTGGTGGAGTAGCCACACTATGATTGCACACAATAAGTTACCCTCAAAGTTATTGGACAATAATCTTCTCACCTTACATTTCTTTTTCTTTTTCTTTTTTCTTTATTTTTAGAGGTTTTTGCCTTAAGGCATGTGCACTCAGCAGAGAGAGACAGAGACAGTGTGTGGGAAAGTTAGAAATTGCATCCCAAGGGAGATGGCCACATTGCAATCCCTTCTCCATTCTCCTCCTGGGATCTTGGGCGTTCATGCACACGTGCCCAGCATGAGTTTCAACCACTGGGTTTGGGACTTGAACCACAGTTGGCCACATGGGAATCCAGCAACATAACCATTACACCATCTGCTGGCCCTCTTTTTTCTTTTATTGTTTTTTTAAGTTTACTTATTTCTTCTGTGCACAAGAGAGCAAGAGAGATAGTCGCTCACCCCCAAAAGTGTTTTGATGCCATGATTCACATCCAGCTTCAGCAAATCCCAGGCCATGGTCACACATGTGCCTTTCATACTCAGGGAGGTCTCCAGATGTGAACCCAGAACCTTCCCATGTGGGTGAGCTTTGCAGATAGAGTCCTGGCACAGTTGGAAAGACACTGCCTTCTCGCCACAACTGGTCTGCTGATACCCAAGCTCAGGGCACACTGTCACCACTATGCCTTCTGATCTTCATCTTGCATTTTAAATTAGCATATAACATGGATGAACCTTGAGGGCATTATTCTAAATGAAATAAGCCAGACCTGGAAAAATGAATACCACACAGACTTACTTATATATGAAATCTGGGAAAAAAAAAAAAAACACTTAGAAAGAGAGCAGAAGGGTGGTTATTAGAGGTCAAGGGGTAGGAAAAATGGGGAAATGCTGGTCAAAGGATGCAAACTTACAGCTAAGAGATGGGTAAATTCTGGAGACTCGTGTACAGCAGGGTGACTAGAGTCAAGTCATGTTTTACATGATTTTTTTTTAATATTTAAAAAAACTTTTAAAGCGTGTTTTGTTCTTTATTACTCAGAGAAAGGAAAAGAGCATTCACTTAGATACACATTTTAAAAAGATAATTTCCTGTACTAAATACTGCTGATGCAATAACCCAGTTTTAGTTTGATGCATGCAACAGAATCAACATGGCTGTTTAACAATCATCTTCCTAGTTTTGATAAAATCATGGTATTTTTTTTTTAAAAGGTTTTTGCCCTGGAGCATGTGCACTCGCAGTAGAGACAGATAGAGACAGAGAGAAATCACCCTCACGGGAGGATGGTCGCACTGCAGTTCCTTCTCCCTCCATTCTCCTCCTGGGACTTTTTTTTTTTTTTTTTAAGAGATGTTTGCTATAGGGCGTATGCATTCACAAGAGAGACAGAGAGATAGAAAGCAAGAAATCACCCCCCAGGGGAATGGCCACACCACAGTCCCTTCTCCTTCATTCTCCTCTTGGGATTTTGGGCATGCACATACACGTGCCTGGTGTGATATTCAAGCCACTAGGTCTGGGACTCAAAATGGGGTCAGCCATGTGGGAGTCCAGCACCTTAAACACGACGCCCTTGTCACCCCCAAATCATCGTCCTTTTTAATGTGGATTCTGTTATTTGGAATACATTTAACTCATCAAGTTTTATGTCAATCATCATTTTAGTCTACATGTATCCCTGTGAGAAAGAGGCAATGAGGAATGAAAAATGGCTGAACTGTAGTTATAGAGAAAGAGAATTCTGGGAAAGTTTGGGGGGGATGGGGCCTGAGGACACTCTCCTTCCTTTCTAGCTAAATGCTAATCTTCATGGTGGGAAGGAGATAAGGGTGTTTGTGGGTGTGTCTGTGTGTGGGTACAAGAAAGTTAGACCCAATTCAGGCAAGTCCATCTCCCTGACCCTTGCCCAGGACTAGACTTTGTGGGTGATGTGAGGAGGGTAGAAATTGAGCAGGAAGGGAACAAATCCTGCTCTGTGTCCGAAGTCACCTCTTCCTGATTTTCCAGCAGGAGAGATTTACATTCTACAGTGTAAATTGTAAATATCTATTCTCATTTTTCCCAGAATGTGGTGCTAATGAAAGCAGAGACCAATCATCAAGGTTGAATTATTTAATACAATAACATTTTAATAGCTGAGAAGAGACACAAATACTGGAGATGCCCGTGGCTAATGGATTTCCCTGATAGGAGATAAAAGGCTGATTACACAGCAGAGCAAGTGAAGACCTGGTGCATTAATGACAATTTACAGGTCAGCTCACTTACAGGAGTGATTTAAAGCGTGCCATCTGCTTTCTAACTGTATGTTGATAACCAGGATTCTATAGACCATCAATGAGTCTTCATCAAGAATAGCTACTTACTTGTCCTTCTAGGTCTGGTTAGTTTGCTCCGTAATATTTTACCAACTGGACCCCCAGGTTCTTTCCAAGTGGAATCATTTCTAAACTGAATGGATTGTTAATAGACAATCCTGCCTTACTCAGCCTTCCTCTTTCAGGTTACAGAATTAAGCCCTAGTGCCCTAAGATATCCACCCTGTATACTGAATTCACTTCTCTCCAATGCATCTACCCTGATACTAACTTCATACTGTCCTTAAGAAAGTTAGAAAATAATCGCTCATGGGACCAGCAGTTGGCATTATGGCTATGTCGCTGGACTCCCATGTAGTCGACCGCAGTACAAGTCCTGGACCCGGCAACTTAAACTCATGCCGGGCGCATGTGCGTGCATGCCCAAAATCCCGAGAAGAGAATGGAGGAGAAGGGATTGCGGCATGGCCATCCACCTGGGGGGGGCGGTGATTTCTCACTTTCTGTCTCTCTGTCTCTCTCTGTCTTTCTGGTGAGCACACACGCCCTATAGCAAAAACCTTTATAAAAAAAAAAAAAGAAAATAGTCACTCAAGTAACTTTCATACCATTCTTAAGAAAGTTATAAAATAGGAACTCAAATAACTTCCTGTATCCTATGATTCAAATGAAGAACCTCAATGGAGAAAGGATGCCCCTCAATAATTCTGATTCCCCCCACCTCACTTTTTCTCTCTTATTCTTCCTCCTGGCTCTTGCTTCTGCCTGCCCTCTGGTGTCTCATCTCCAACCAGCCACTCACAACTCTCTCTTTCCCTCTCTTCCTCTCTCCTTCATCCTCTCTCTCTCTTTCTTGCCCATTGGCAAGAAAATGTAAGCCCAATTGTGGCTTCCTCTCCTGCCTCCTGGCCCACTCCCACTGCTCTGCACCATCTGTAATTAACATACGGTAGAGTACAAGGATTCGTTTGAGGGCTTTGGAGCTATTTCTGGGTTGAGATCCTGTTGCAGTCACTTTCCAGCTTTGGTGACCTTGTCCAAGGTGTTTAAGTGTTCTGTTGCCTCCTATGAGAATGAGGGTAACAACAAGACCCTCCTCAAGGGGTTGCTGTGAGGAGCAAATTATTCAACACACATTATGCATTTATAGCAGTGTCTGGCACCATAGAAGTGCATGATAAATGTTGTCATGTGATGATAAGAGACAACAGGGCGGACAGCCAGACTGACGATCTTCTCTTGGGTCTGTGAATTAAGTGGGGCTCTGTAACTCACCTAAATAAAGTTGGAAGAATGGGAGGAAAATATAGTCAAACTTCTTTTTTTACCTGTAGAGTGCAGTCACTCACTGACTGGCACATACTCATTGAGCACCTACTGTGTACGGAGTAGTGGTTCTCTAAGTGTGGACCCCAGCTATACAGCAGAGCCACCCGGGACCTGTTAGGAATGCCAATTTTCACCACGCTTAACTCCAGTCACTCTCCCCAAGCTGAGTCAGAAATTCCCAGGCTGGGCCCAAGCAAGCTGTGCATTAACCAGTCTGATGTGTCTGATGTGCTCAAATGTGATAACTGCCACCTACATTTGAGTCACTGCCTACTTTATAGTCTCTCTGCTGGGCACTGAGCATATACATGTGAGTAAGTCTGTCCAGTGTCCCCATTTTTTCAGAGATATAGTCTTCTGGGAGAGACAAATTTGTAAACAAGAACAGCCAAGGATTCTGAAAGGTCTGATAAAGGCACAGAGGACAGTGGTTCACAGCAGAGGGAGTGGCCAATTCAGCATTTGGGGAAGAGGATTTAGAAAGAATTTCTAAAAAAGTAATGCTTAAACTGAGACTTGGAAAAAGACTTGTGGGGCCAAGGATCCAACCTACACAGGCAGCCACGTGAGATCCAGCTGCCCTAGTCACCACCAGCTGACCCAAGTCTTAGCTTTTTTTTTGAGAGGTTTTTGCTGTAAAGTGCATGTGCTTGACAGAGAGACAGAAAGTGAGAAATTACCCCCTGGAGGGAAGGCCATGCCACAATCTCTTCTCCTCTACTCTCCTTCTGGGATTCTGGGCATGCACACATACATGCCTGGCATGTTTCAAGTCACTTGGTCTGGGACTTGAACTGCAGTTGGCCAAGTGGGAGTCCAGCACCTTAACTGCTACACCACCTGCTGGCCCCCAGACCTTAGATTTTTTTTAAGAATTGTTTATTTAATTTTGTTTATTATTATTATTTTTAAATTTAACCAGAGAGAGAAAGGGAAAGTGAGAAAGCAAGCCACCAGATCCAGCACTAGAACTTCGTTTTGGGAGTAGGGGTTCCCTCTTCTTTTATTTATTTATTTATTTATTTATTTATTCATTTATTTATTTATTTTTAAAAAGCAGCTCCCAAGAGAAGGGGTTGGGGGACCAGCAGGTGACATAGCAGTTAACGTTACTAGACTCCCATATGGTCGACTGCAGTTCAAGCCCTGGATCTGGTGGCTTCAAAATCATGCCAGACATGTGTGCGAGTGTGCCCAAGATCCCAGGAGGAAAATGGAAGAGAAGAGATTGCAGCATGGCCATCACCCCCTAGGGAGTGCTTTCTTATTTTCCTCTCATTGTATCTGTCTCTCTCTCAGGTGAGTGCACATACCCTAAGGCAAAAAAAAAAAAAAACTCTTGAAAAAAAAAAGAAAGAAGGGTTTGTGTTTGGTCCACTACTGTATCCCCCGAGCTTGGAACACACTTCTGATGCACAGGGAGCACACAGGAACTATTTGAATGATTGAACACAAAAGTCCTAAATTCCCACATACTGAACTTTCATGAATCATTTCTTTCCAATGTAAGATATTAAAACCAGCCAACCAACCTAATTGTGGGTTTTCTACTTTAGACTACTATATTCCTCCAAGAAATTAGTCAATGCTCAGATTGTTTGCTTTGCATGCTGTGTTTTAAGGCATGGGTTGGCAAAATGAAACATAATACCTCTTAACCTGGCAGGATATCTCAGTGAAGCTCTTGTTTGATACAAGCACATTCTGAACTTGCAGACTTGACCTGCAAATTATTGATGCTCTTATAAACACATTGCTCTTTACAATAGAAACCCTAACAGCTTCCTCATTAAAATATGAAGAACCAGCTATCCTGGGCAGCATCTTTCCTTCGGCTTTAGTTAAGATCAGCTCTGCACACAAGATGATCGGACTTTTCTGGTTACAGCCTCACATGCTGTCCTGTGCCAGATGCTCGTTCTTCTTTCTTCTGCGTGCCAGGGCATACTTCGCAGCATCAGAAACTTCCCCAAGGGCATCTCTGCGTCTTCACACTGACCACAGCGACAGGTCTGGTGGCCGATAAAAAGAAAAGACCTATGCCAAGTTAGACTCCAGTCCTACAGTCTCCATCCTTTCCAAGCCACTTCTAAGGGAGCCATCCTGTGGGATTTCTCCCCCAGCACCCCTGCTGTACCTTGTCTGGCTTTGTGGACCCAGTTAATTACTTATCTGGCTGGCCGGCTCTGCCTCTGATCTGACAGAGCCTTGTAAGAGGGCTGCTCCAACCCGTGTTCCTAGTCAAGTAGATCAGAGATCATGGGTGTTTTAGAACCTTGGTCCCAACTCCCAGGCCATGGACCAGGACCGGTTCTTGGCCTGTTAACTGGGCTGCACAGCAGGACGTGAGTGGCAGACGAGTGAGTGAAGCTTCATCTGTATTTACAGCCATTCCCCATTGCTCACATTACTGCCTGAGCTCCACCTTCTGTCAGATCAGTGGAGGCATCAGATTCTCATAGGAGCACAAACCCTGCTGTGAACTACACATGCAAGGGATCTAAGTTATGCACCCTCATAAACTATCCCACCCCTATCTGTGAAAAAAGTGTTTTCCACAAAACTGGTTCCTGGTTCAAAAAGACTGGAAACTGGCTATAGAGGACAAAAGGAGTTTGGAGATTACGGTAGCCTCCTGAGTCCTCAACCCAGAGCCTTATTTCACTCTCCTCGACACCAATGGTCTGTAATGTGACAGATGAAAAATTTAAAATACGTAATTGTGAAATGATGATTTCTTGTTTACATATAATCAGTGTTTATCTTTGTGGGCTGCAGTATACTTTTTTAAAGGCATACATACAGTGAAATACATAATGTTTTTCTTTTCTACCAAAGTCGAGGTGGGTTTTCTTTATTTTTCTGGGCTTACAAAGGAAATACATGGGGTCTTCAAAAGGTTCATGGAAAATACATATCATGAAAAAAATGATGCATAGTGTTAAAAATTATTTGTGCTAAAATAAACTTGTATTTTAATTCAAAATTTCCATAAATTTTTTGAAGTCCCCTTATATAACTTTGATATGTTTATTCATTAAACTTTTTTAAATTTGCTAGAGAACACATGTGCTTGGAGGAGAAAGACAGAGAGAGCATGAGAGAGAAATCACCTTCCTTGGGGAATGATCATGCCTCAATGCCTTTTCTTCCATTTCTTCTCTCAGGAGTTTGGGCATGCAAACACACATCTGACATGTTTTTAAGTAGCTGGGTCTGGGATTCGAACTGCAATTGACCATGTGGGATCTAGCCACCTTAACCACAAACATTGGCCCTAAACATTTTAAAACGCATTAATAGAGTTGAAAAGAAAAGAAACAGGAGCCAGACCATTCATTAGATTTTGGCAGGAACTCACCTATTACATGATGAATAACTGAATCCCACTGTCTCTGCCAACATTGTAAACATTTTGAATACAGAGCACCAAGCTGATGTTTTTTGAACTTGAAAACTTTGTTCTTTGAAGTTTCTTTTTCTATTCATTTAATGCCTTGATTTCTCTGTACATTATATTTTTTTTCTTTATTTCAGTCCTTGCACCAGGAATATCCTTAGGTTTAATATTTGTGGAGAGAATGTATTTGTTAAGCACCTTTTGCTTCAAAGACACAGTTGCTCTATAGTAGAGGGAATTATTAGCTTTTGATACTTTGGTTTTGCATCACAAGAAACATCTAACAGCCACATGTTTGCACACCAGGAATCCTGTTCTTTTTTTCACCAGTTTCACTTTTTTTTGCCCGATTCTTCATTTCTTTAGTTTATATTGAGTACAAAGGAAAAGGATTAAGATCAACAACTTATATGGGTTAAGTTGCCTGCCACAGGCCAATCATTCATCATATGAATGCGGGGCCACCAAGGGGCAAGGCATACATTTGTGGCGTCATTTTGACTACACACTGAAAGGAGGTAAAGGAGGGCGGAAGAAAGAAAGGAAGGAAGGAAGAGGGGAGGGGAAGGAGAGGGTGAAGAAGAAAAGAAAAGAAAAACGAAAAGAAAAGAAAAGAAAAGAAAAGAAAAGAAAAGAAAAGAAAAGAAAAGAAAAAAGAAAAAGAAAAGAAAAAGAAAGAAAAAAGAATTAACAGCTTATCTGGTTTTAAATTTAGACAATTAGAGATAACTTCATTTACTCTTTGTAGATAGCTATCAAACTTCTGGTGCATAGGAGAGAATTTATTTATTGTATTATTTAATTGACAGCGATGTTTGATAACTGGTTCAAAGTGACTCAAAGTGATTCCAACTTTCTTGTTTTACAGCTTGGTTCATCTTCTTCTGTGCCTTTTTCATCAATTTTTTCTCAGCTTTTTATGACTGTGGTGGTTCCTCTTATTATCGGACAGGTAAGGTCTCCAATTTTATCTGTTATTATCTTTATAGATCAAATTTTGAATTCTTATGTAACATCAGAGCAATTGAGAGAAAGGCTATTCAGAGGGAGGAGACAAATGAAACTATAAAATTATGAAAACACGAGGTTTCATGATCATGACCATATTCTGATCTTTTTAAAATTAATATCAGTCTGCTTTGTAGTAAGCTGTACAAGAAGACTTCATAAAATTTATGGAAAATGGAATTAAAGTACAAATTGATTTTGGTGCAAAGAAGTTTTGAAATACCAACCTATTTTTTCATAGTAAGCATCTTTCGTGGACTTTTTGAAGACCCCCCTTCTTCATAGGGTCCCCTACATGAAATTTTTGTTTTATTTATTTTATTAATTCAATCACTTTATATCATTACAACTTATAAAGTGAATTTTCTCAGCATGAATACACTGTATGTGAGTCCAGTTAAAGATATTATCAAAAACCGATCATTTTTCACTTGTGTGTCCCTTAAATGTTTATTGATTTTAAAAGTTTATTAGCTCTTCTTTGTAGCTACGAAGTGATCTTGAGAATATCTAGTAAATCAGGACCTTATTCTGCAACTTCTGATAAAGTCACAGCATTTATGACCCTTGTTGGGACCAGCGTCTAACTTTGGTTGACTTCATAGACTTCCAATAGCAGTTCTCTTTGCGATTATGTAACTGATAAAAATAAGCATTTAATCCAATTATCTCTTAAAATGGGACCTGATAAGATTTCGTTTTCCTTTCTCATTCTTATTTAACTGTACTAATCGAAGTTCTTATTTTAACTTCTTCTAACAAGTTAATAATAAGCATATAATTGAACTATACGCATATGATTTTTTTTTTTAAATCATAGAAAACTAAATAAGTAAGTCTGAGGAAAACAATATATGAGGATGATTAAGAACTCAAACTTGGGACGAGCAGTTAGCATAATGGCTATGTTGCTGGACTCTCATGTTGTCAACCGCGGTTCGCGTCCCAGACCCAGTGGCTTAAAACTCATGCTGGGCACGTGTGCGTGTGTGCCCAAGATCCCAAGAGGAGAACGGAGGAGAAGGGACTGCGGCATGGCCATCCCCCCGGGAAGTGATTTCTCGCTTTCTCTCTGTCTCTCTCTGTCTGTCTGGCAAGCATACGTGCCCTATAGCAAAAACCTCTCCAAAAAAAGAACTCAGACTTTAGCTTAAAAGCAGTTAGATTCTAGACGTAATTCTACTTTTTATTTATTTATTTTTCTAAGAGATATTTTTGCTATAGGGTGTGTGTACTCACCGGAGAGACAGAGACAGACAGAGAGAGAGTGAGAAATCACCCCCAGGAGAGATGGCAATCCCTTCTCCATTCTCCTCTCAGGATTTTGCGCACACATGCACATGCACCTCGAGTGAGTTTCAAGTCACCGCTCTAGGACTTGAACTGCAGTCGGCCACAACCACCATGCCACCTGCTGGCCCCATTTCTACCTTTTATTTATTGAATGGTCTTGACAAGTCATTAAATCTCCAATTTATTAAATATTATGAAAATAGTATCTGTCTTAAAGGGGTGTGAGGGCTAAATGAAATGTGCATACATATGAAATTCTGTGCAGAGACCCTGGTGCATGCCCTGTAGCTTCTATCACTGTCATCATCATCATCACCCTCATCAAATTCTCTGCAAACACTGAATTGTAAGCAACTCCAACATACCGACTCTAAAATAATGTATGTATGAACACACAACATTAATGTGATGTATTGGGTTCTGTGGGCAATAAGCTCTGAGTAGAAGTTTCTATGCAGGAGGTTTTCTCAGGAGTACTGAATACCCTTGGAATCAACACCTCTGGGGAGTGACGAAAGGCAGCCTCTGGCACAGTGGTTAAAGTGGTTGGATCCCGCACGACTATCAGTGTGGTTCAGGTCCCGTACCCAGTGGCTTGAAAAATGTCAGACGCTGGGGCCAAAAGATGGCATAGCCATTACATTGCTGGGCTCCCACATGGCCATCCATGGTTTGAGTTCCAGACCCAGTGGCTTAAAACTCATGTCAGGTGCATATGCATGCATGCCCAAGATCCCAGGAGGAGAATGGAGGAGAAGGGATTACGACATGACCATCCTCCCTGGAGGGTGATATCTCGTATTCCCTATCACCGTCTCTATGTCTCTCTCTGGCAATCACACACACCCTAAGGCAAAAACCTCTACAAAGAAAGAAAAGAGAAGAGAAGAAGAGAAGAGAAGAGAAGAGAAGAGAAGAGAAGAGAAGGGAAGAGAAGAAAAACACTAGGCACGTGTGCATGGGTGCCCAAAATCCTGAGAGGAGGGAGAAATGGAGGACAGACTGAGGCACTACCACTCCCTATGGGGGGTGCTTTCTCACCTTCCCTTTGCCCTCCCTACCCCTGCCATCCTAGGCAAGTGTGTGCATCCATCTGGGCAAAAATCAACCAAGAAAAGTCAAATGGGGATGATGTAGTCCCAGCAAAGGCCTCGGCAGATCCAGGGAGGCTCTGAGCTAGGATGACCCCTCAGAGTTGTGCTGCCTGAAGGCTGAGTGTACTCTGGCACTGAACACCCATAGGATTCTGACCTCTCTCCCTGCAGAGAGGGAGTGACCTTAAGTCAGTGCTCCTTTAGGCTGAGGGCAAGTCCCAAAGAGGAGATTCAAAAGTGATACTTGAGGGGCTGGCAAGTGGTGTGGTGGTTAAGGGTGCTGGACTTCCACATGGCCGACCGCAGTTCGAGTTACAGACCTGACAGCTTGCTTTCACACTTTCTCTCTCTCTCTCTCTCTGGTCAAATTTAAATAAATAAATAAAGTTAAATGAAATAATTCTTTAAAAAACAAGTGATACTTGAAAAAAAAATAATAATTCCCTGAAGCTGTGGGAGTAAATACCTCATTCCTGAGGGGATGGATCTGGGGGTGGGGGGGAGCCAGCAGCATTTACAAGCTAAGCAGTATATTTTTTTATTTGACATTTTATATACTTTTTAAAAATTGTTTAAGTTTATTTTCTTTCTTTCATGAGAATACAGACATGCATAGGATAGAGAGACAGACACCCTCCATAGGGTCTCATCGTGCTGTGACTCCCTTCCCTCGGCTCTGCAGCTAGTCAGGCTCTTGGGCACGTGCCCAGTGAATTTCAGGTCATCTTGGGGTCCAAACCCACAGTAGGTCACGAGGCTTCAAGCACTGCAGAACAGTACTGAGACCGGGCTTAATTTTAATTTTATTCTTAGAAAACAGACTAAACTTTGCATAAAAGGGAAGGGTTTAAAAGCACTTAAAAAGTCCTATTTTGGGGCCAGCAGGTGGCATGATAGTTGAGGCAACTGGACTCCCACATAGCTGACCATGGTTCGAGTCTCGGACCTGGCAGCTTGCTTTCTCACTTTCCTCTCTCTCATTGTCTCTCTCTGCTCAACTTCAATAATAAATATAATAAAACAATGACAATGAATAAAGTTAAATAAAATAATTCTTTTTTCAAAAAAGTCCTTTTTAGGCGCTAGCAGGTGATATGGTGCTTAAGGCACTCAGCTCCTGCATGATGACCGTGATTCAAGTCCAGGACCTGACAGCTTGAAAATCACACTGGGCATGTGTGCGTGTGCCCAAACTGCTGAGAAGGGAATGGAGGAGATAGAATTACAGCATGACCATCCCCCCTGGGGGGTGATTTCTCGCTTCTGTCTCGCTGTCTCTCTCTGTCTCTCTGGCAATCACATGCGCCCTACAGCAAAAAATCGCTCTAAAAAAAAATACATAAATAACATATGACTTCAACCACGTGGGCCCCCCCCCAAAATCTTTGTCTGAATCATTCCATTTTTTAATGTACAGGGTTATATAACTTCAGTAATTAAGAGAGTATTTATTCCGAGAGAATCATGAATTATTAAATTGCTCATTCTTAATGTGCCCGGTAGTTAAGTAGTCAGTAAATTATAAAGTAATAAATGTAATCAACACTTTTTTTTTTAGGGTACTAGTTTTTGGAAAATAGATGATTTAGAATTTTTGTGTAAATAAAATAAGGCTCACTTTCATCGCCCTCGTTGCTCTAGTCTCGGCCACCTACTCCTGTGATCATATCCTTGCAGGGTCTTTGCCTACAGGTGTAGATATTGTGCAGAACACAACCATGTCACCTTTCAGAGAAATGTACTTACGCATCATAGATTTTCATATTTGTTACTAGACATTCTTTGGTAGGAGGAAATAAAATACATTAAGTGAAGGAGTCCTTTTTTTTTTTTTTTTTACATTTTTGTCATAGGGAGTGTGCACTCACTGGAGGACAGACGGACAGAGAGAAAATGAGAAATTGTCTTCCAAGGGGGATAACCAAACCACGATCCCTTCTCCTCCATTTTTCTATGGGGACTTCAGGCACACACACATGTTTGTCGGCGTGTTTTCCAAGCCACCGGGACCAGGACTTGAATCATGGAGTTAGCCATGTGGGATCCAGCTGCCTTAACCACCACACTACCTGCTGGTCCCAGGAGATTCCATTTTCTGATGCATGCCAAAGTGCCCTAGGGCGGGTAGAAGCCTGTTTCATCTCGATGGTCAATTTCAGGCAGCCTGCACAGCCTTTCTAACCATGCCTCCTTACCTTCTAAGCTCATGTGTCCAGTAACTCTTCAGCTTCGTCAAGCTCCCAATCAATTGACCCTAGGACTTTCTTTTTTTTAAGAATTATTTAATTTTATTTATTCATTCATTTACTTTAATTTTACCAGAGAAAGTTATACAGAGAGAGAGGGAAGAAAGGAGGGAAAGTGAGAAAGCAAGCCACCAGGTCTGGGACTCGAACCACGGTCAGCCATGTGGGAGCGTCCAGCGCCTTAACCACCACGCCACCTGCTGGCCCCAACCCTAGTACTTTCTATCAGTTACCATTCCTGTACCTTTACTTTCCTTCTTACCCAGTTCAGATTCCATAGTCTATCATTATAGCCCCTTCTTTGCTGATAGTCTCAACTGAAACTTCACCCTGTCCTCCTTTATTGTAAATACTCAAAAAGGCTTGATTCTGGTTAAACCCAACTGCCTATTCCATGCATGTAATATGTTGAATATATTTTCCTTAATATTTTAGTGATGATAAAACATTATGATTGATATTTTCAAGCCACCAGGTCCAGTTACTGAGAGTGAATTTTATTTGTCCATATTTTCCCCAGCTAGTCCTTCCAGTATGGGCTGACACTGATATGATGTGGGGTTAAGTTTGGTCTTTCTCCTTGTCTGACAACACACCCAACTTCTAGGCTTCACTTTGTTTGTACAGGCCTCTCCATTGATATCATAGTTAGGAGACGGCTGCTTCTGTTAATTCTAGAAAGAAAGCAAATGTGGGAGCTGGCGGGTAGCATGGTGGTTAAGAGCACTGGACTCCCACATGGCCGACCATGGTTTGAATCCTAGACCTGGTGGCTTGCTTTCTCACTTTCATGCGCTCTTCTCTCTCACTCTGGTCACATTAAAATAAATAAATAAATAAATAAAGTTAAATACCATTTTAAAAAAGAAAGAGAAATTGAACGTGTGCCCTTGGGGCCAGCAGGTGGTAGGTGGTCAAGGCACTAGACTCCCACGTGGCTGACTACAATTCAAATCTCAGACCTGGCAGCTTGAAACTTACATTGGGCTTGTGTGCGTGTATGTGTGCATGTGTGCCCAAAATGTGAAGAGGAGAATGGAGGAGAAAGGACTGTGGCATGGTCATTCCCCTGGGGGGCAGTTTTGCACTTTCTGTGTCTCTGGCAAGTGCAAATGCCCTATAGCAAAAGAACTCTAAAAAAAAAAAAAAAAAAAAAAAAAAAAAAAAAAAAAAAGTCCTTATAGTATTTCCTTCTCTTTTATGACAAACCTTTTTAATACATTTAAGTGCTTGTGATGAATACTTATTTTATGTATTATATTTAAGAGCAATTTATGAGTAAATGTTAAGGAAATAGAATTTCCACCACCTTTTGTTGTTTTCCATCACCCTTTGAATATTTTTCAAAGCAGCACACTAAAACCCACTTTTCCCTAATGAATTAATAATAAAAAGCATTTCTATACATTATCGTTCATGTATTGTCTGGTCTTTCCACTAGTGTTTTGTTTCCCAGTTTGAGATGGGCTCTTCATGCTAAACAGTCTCCAGCTAGAACTGAGGTTAGTGCTGTTAATACTAGTGAAGTTTTGCATTTAGAAAATTATATTAGATATGAACTGTTTTCACCTGAATTTTTTTTAAAAAAAAGGTTTTAGGGCATGTGCACTCGCCAGAGAAAGAGACAGACAGAGACAGTGAGAGGGAAAGTGAGAAATACCCACCCCCCCAGGGAGTACAACCATGCCACAATCCCGTCTTCTCCATTCTCCTCCCAGGATCTTGGGCACGCATGCACACATGCCCAGAACAATTTTCAATCTACCAGGTCCAAGACTTGAACCGTGGTCAGCCTTGTTGGGAGTCCAGCAATGAAACCACTGTGCCATCAGCTGGTCCCCACCTGAATTGTTTTGAGAGAAAAGTAACTATTACTGTATGCAGTGAGATATACAGATAGTGTTTTCATAGAAACATCACCAAAATGAGACCTGGGAGTAAGAATAGTGATCCTGGGGCCAGCATGTGGCGTAGTGGTTAAGGCACTGGACTCCCACGTGGCTGACTGCAGTTCGAGTCTTGGATCTGGCTGTTTGAAACTCACACCAGGTTTGTGTGTGTGTGTGTGTGTGTGTGTGTGTGCATACTCAAGATCCTAACAAGAGAATGGAGAAGGGATTGTGACTTGCCACTCCCCAGGGGGTGATTTCTCACTTTCTGTCTCTCTCTGGCAAGTGCACATACTCTATAGCAAAAATCTCTCAAAAAAAAGAGGAAAGAAGAGGAAAGAAAAGTGATCATGTGATCATGTTGGAACCAGATGGTAGTGCAGAAGTAATATAACTGGACCCTCATGGGAAGGTCCTGTTCATATCCTAGTCACTCCCTACACAGGCCAGGTGCATGTGTGTTTTGATCCAGGTTGACTTGGGGCTAGGGGTGAATAGCAGTTTGGGGACCCATTGAGACCCCTGTTTCTATTTCTCTGAGTTTGTCTGTCTCTTTCTTTCTCATGGGAGAAATGAATTATAAACTAAAAAAAATGAAAGGAACAATGATCTTTTACCATGTGCAGGCCAGGGTTCTAAAGCATTTTGTATTTATTTAGTTACTTAATTCTTATTACAACTATTATACCCATCTTACAGATGAGACACAAGGATGTTAAAGAATTTGCTCAAGATCAGAATGTAAGGGATGGAAACAGGATTCAGTCGGGCACACTGTGGCTCCCAGCTCTGCATCCTTACCCGCTGTGCTAGGTTCCCGCAGCAGACAGAGGGCTTTCTCCCACCAATCCACCTGACTGGCTTTTATTATGATTAATTAGTTTATTTATTTTAGGTTTTGCCATAGGCCTTGTGTGCTTACCAGAGAGAGACGGAGAGACAGAAAGTGAGAAATCACCCCCCTCTCCAAGGGAGGATGGCCATGCTGCAATCCCTTCTCCTCCATTCTCCTCCTGGGATTTTGGACACACACACACACACACACACACACACACGATGCTTGGTATATTTTCAGGCTGCCAGGTCCAGGACTTGAACTGTGATTGACCATGAGGGAATTGAGTGCCTTAACCACAGTGCCACGTGCTAGCCCCCAACTGACTGTTTATTATATTATACAAGTTTGGGCTTTCTGTGCCTCCATTTTCAACTGTAAGCCTAGCAGGGTGATATCTGCATGACCTTTCTCATGAGAATAAAATGAAGTAATATAGAGAAAGAATTTTCAAAAGTTAAATAGAATAGCAGGTGTTTATTGTACCCATTGACTATTATCATTTATACTTTTTAAAATTATTTTGAATCTACCCAATATTTAATCAAAATATTTTGAAGAGGGACCAGCAGGTGGTGTGGTGGTTAAAGGCGCTGAACTCCCACATGGCCGACCATGATTCAAGTCCTGGACCTGGCAGCTTGCTTTCTCACTTTCTCTTTCTCCCTCGCTGCTCAAGTTAAAATGAAGTGGAATTGAAATATGTTTTGAAAAGACATATTTTCTTCATTAAGTGGTCTTAGCACCTTTATTGAAAAACAAAACAAAAACACAAAAAACACACCTGGCCCATGTGCCTATGTGCCCCAAATCTGGAGAGAATAATAGAGGAGAGGGACTGAGTTATGGTCGCCGCCACACACACCTGGGGAGGTATTCCTCACTTACCCTCTCTCTCCCTGCTATCTCTCTCTAGCAAACATGTTTGCCCTGTAGCAAACTGAAAGACTCTGAGGAAGGACATTAAGGAGAATGATAGAGAGGCAAAGCATCTATGAGACAAAGAAATGGGTTATTATCTGTTGAAAATAACTTTATAGTACTGTCAACTGGACTGGGGAGATATCTACACATGTTGGCATATTTACTTTGCAAGCTAAATAACATGATTGAATGAATAAAAGAAATTGAAATAAAATAAAAAATAAATTTAAAAAAGAATCAACACTTTAAAAAAATCAAATTAATTTAAAAATAGATAAATAAACAAATAAAGTTAGATAAAATAGTTCTTTAAAAATATTTTGAAGAAATGTGTTATGTTCATTGGGTTTCATTTCCTATCCATGACTATATATTTCGACAGGATAATAACAAAGAAACAACACACCTTATGAAAATACATGGATCAGTGGGACACAGGGTAGAAACCGAAGAAGCAATCTGAAGCCACCTTAACAAGAAATCAATTTTAAAATTCACACTGAACATGAAAAGTTACCCATCATATATCCCCACTCAACAATCAATTTATTCATGTAAAAACAGTAAAATAAAAAGCAAGGAAATAGCCTGGCCAAAAACAAAAAAAAGAAAAAGGAAGTTAAAATGATAAATAGTATCCTTCATAGTTATCTTAGCAGATCAGCATCCTTCATCTAAGATGTGTCGCGTTTACATCTTTACAGCTTGGAAGTCATGCAGTCATTGTGATGTGGCTCAGCTTATCAGAAGTACAAGTCAAATTTAAGTTTCCTGTCAGCATTTCCTGGTACTTAATTTAAAATAAAGAAAATAAAAATGTCAAGAGCTGGACAGTATCTCATTGGTAAAATGTGACAGACACTCTGTAAGGCCGACCTACATGGGAAGGTTCTGGGTTTGTGCCCAGAGAACTCCCCGAATATTACCAGGCAGCCATGTGCCCACGATCCTGGCCAAGCTGAGGTTAGGGGTAGACTGTAGCATCGAGACTCTGCTGGGAGTACTCTCTCTCTGTCTCTCTCTCTCTTTCTGGCCCATGGAAGAAATAAATACACTTAAAAAGAAAAGAAAATTACAATGTTTACAGTAAGACAATAAAGTAAAAAGTTTCCCATGGAAGAATTTTTTTCCCCCTTTATCTATAGAGAAAAGTAAACAAGTTAATGAGGATTTGTCAATTTTTTTCTTTTAAAGATTTATTTATCTTCATTATTTATTATTTTTTTAACCAGAGAGAGACAGAGAGAGGGGAAGTGAAAAAGCAAGCCTCCAGGTCTGAGACTCGAACTGCAGTCGACCATGTGGGAGTCCAGCGTCCAACTACCATGGCACCCGCCATTTTGAATGCTTATTTTTCTCTGAGCCACCAAGGCAAATGATATAATATAGATTCTAAAGAAAGATACCACTGGCCTCATCAGAATGACTTTTCCCAATTCATCTCAGTTTTTTTTTTCCCAAAGAGAGAATTCTAAGGCATCCATATCAGATTATATTTATCTGTTTCTAATAAAGTCTTGTTTCTTGTAAAGTTATTAAAGGTTTTCATAAGGCAATGAAGTTTAGAGAATTTCTAAATGACATCAACTCTTGGCAAATGGAGAAGAATGTATCAAAATTTAAGTGGCTGAACTAAGAGATGAGGTTTCCCAGGGTTTCTATCCAAATCTCATCTTCGAGACGTGTCAACACTACTTCATCCAGTTTTGTTTATGAAACATTTTAACACTTTTCTAGCTACACGGTGCAAAAACAGCTACTCCATGAATTTAATTTTAAAGGAAGATGAAAAAGTGCTGTGCATCCTGGCAAGATAGAAAAGGGTTTACTTTGGAAACAGACAAAAATCACCGTCAGACTTAAAATGGTAAAAAGCAATCTGTTTTCCCCTAGAGTTGTTTCACTAGTGGTTTTGTCAAATTCCCAACTTTATAGTTATTCCTTTTATTTTATTTTATTTTTTTGGAGAGGTTTTTGCTATAGGGCGCATGCGCTTGCCAGACAGACAGAGAGAGACAGAGAGACAGAAAGCGAGAAATCACCCCCCAGGGGGGATGGCCACACCGTACGTAATCCCTTCTCCTTCATTCTCCTCTCGGGATCTTGAGCACGCATGCACACATGCCCGGCGTGAGTTTAAGCCATCGGGTCCGGGACTCGAACCGCTGTCGACTACGTGGGAGTCTAGCGACATAGCCATTACACTAACTTCTGGTCCCTAGTTATTCCTTTTATTAGCATTGAGATGAAATACCCATATTAACCATTGATGTGTTTAGAAGAAAAGTATTTGGCTGAGAAGATTCCAGAATCAGGAGCCCCTGTTTCTTGTTTCATTGAAAGAGTCCTATTCTCCTATTAGACTCAGTGCTTTGTAATGCAGAGAAAGATTATTAGGTTAACTAAATCAGATGACCACTTATAAAGTTGACTGATGATTAGAGATTTGTCTTGGTTTTTAAAATGGCTTTGACTTTCAAGTTATACTTTATTCATATTTCTTTGTCAGAGGAAGACAATGGTGGAGGGGAGGAAGGGACTATTAGAACTGGGATCATACATTCCATAGCCTATTCCAGAGAGAGAACTTTTTCTTCCTTTTTTTTTTGGAGAGGTTTTTGCTATAGGACGCATGCGCTTGCCAGACAGACAGAGAGAGACATAGAGACAGAAAGCGAGAAATCACCCCCCAGGGGGGATGGCCACGCCGCAATCCCTTCTCCTCCATTCTCCTCTCGGGATCTTGGGCACGCACGCACACGCGCCCAGTGTGAGTTTTAAGCCACCGGGTCCGGGACGCGAACTGCGGTCGACTACGTATGAGTCCAGCGACAGCCATTATGCTAACTGCTGCTTCCCAACTTTTTCTTCTTTTAAGAAAGATTTTTGTTGTAGGGCACATGTGCTCACCAGAGAGACAGAAAGAGAGAAATCACACCCCAGGCGGATGGCCATGCCACAGTCCCTTCTCCTCCATTCTCCTCTTAGGATTTGAGCATACACACACACATACACCTGGTGTGCGTTTTAAGCCACAGGGTTCAGGACTCTCACCACAGTCAACTATGTGGGAGTTCAGTGATGTAGCCATTATACCATCTGCTGGTCCGAGAGAGAGAACTTTTGAGGATTTATTTTTTATGTTTATTTATTTCTCTCACCAGAGAGACATTCTGAGAGATGGAGAAAGAGAGGCACCACTAACAGATCTTCATCCTGAAAATCCACCCCCAGCCTCAGCCAGCCAGGGTCCCGAAAGGCACTCATGCATCCCTGTGTACAGGGAGACCTCAAGGCACGAACCCAGGACCTTCCCATGTGGCATCAGCATTGCAGTGTGGCAGCACTGCACCACCACGGCTGGCCCACTTTTGTGTGCTGTTAACCATTATAAATTCAAACAAGATTGAAGGGAGAGCACTGATTTAAATAGTTCTTTATAATTTCCATTTATTTAAAGGAGTTGAGTTGCATTTAATTTGGGCCACTACCAGCTTCACACCACCAGAGTCAGTAGATTATGAAATGACCTTTTCTTTTCTTTTTTTTTTTTTTTTGGAGAGGTTTTTGCTATAGGGCACGTGCACTTGCCAGACAGACAGAGAGAGACAGAGAGACAGAAAGCGAGAAATCACCCCCCAGGGGGGATGGCCACACCTCAATCCCTTCTCCTCCATTCTCCTCTTGGGATCTTGGGCACGCACGCACACGCGCCCGGTGTGTTTTAAGCCACCGGGTCCGGGACGCAAACTGTGGTTGACTATGGGAGTCCAGCGACATAGCCATTAAACTAACTGCTGGTCCCAATGAAATGACCTTTTCAATGAGATCCCTCCATAGACGTTGATGACAGCTCCTTCCACAGTGACATTACCTGAACAGGGGCCATCTGGTAACCCCTGGCATCTCCATCTCCAGCATTACTATCCAAAGTGTGCATTCTAACATCAGCCCATAGCACTGCACACAGAACTGCCCTTGTTTCTCTGTATGTCACTCCTTTTTAAAGAAAGAAACACTCTTTTTTTGAGAGATTTTTGCTATAGGATGCATGCACTCACTGGAGAGACAGAGAGAGACAGAGAGCCAGAGAGCAAAATATCACCCTCCAGGGGTGATGGCCATTCTGCAAAACCTTCTTCATTTTCCTCTTGGGATTTTGGGCGTGCACACATACACATCCAGTGTTGAGTTTTAAGCCGCAGGGTCCAGGACTCGAATCGCAGTCAGCCACATGGGAGTCCAGCACCTAAACCACACGCCACCTGCTAGCCCCAGAAACACTAGATAATTACGATGGTTTGTCATTACTTCTCCCCTGCCTCCAAAAATATATTTTTAACCCAACTAAAACTTTAATTACGAGATTTACTTTTAAAAAAAGAAAAACAGTCAACCCCTATTTATCTATATGTAATAAACACTATTTCATCCCCACCCCACGTGGCCTTCAAGGTTTTGTGCCTGTACCTTGTAGT